>CP110837.1:17361305-18573500 GCA_028411795.1 Euphorbia peplus | reverse complement strand
GAGTTAGAGGATCTTGTTGCTGAGGAACATGAAGTTGCTGATGACGAAGACATGATGGAGATGTCTGCTGAAGAGGATGTTGATGCTCCTCTTGTTGAAGATCTATCAGAGGAGAGTGAACCAGATGTTGATGAGGTTCTTCAGGGTGCACAACAGTTTGTGGAGAATGTTGATGATGACAACTTTATTGACAACATTCTTCTAGGCCAAGGAAGAAACCCTGGTGATAGGGATGCCTCTGAAACACTGATCAGAATGGCTCATGTCTTTGCTGAGCCCATTTCTATGTTTGATCCTAACTCCTCTGACCAGGTTATCTCATCTCCTACTCATACTCCTCATCCATCTCCCTCACTACCTTCTGTCACAGAAGTGAGTGAATCTCATACTTCCATTCCCCTTACAACTTCAACTTCTGAGGTTGTACCTCCTCCATCTACTCTTCCTTCTGGATCCTATTCAGAAGTGAATTTGTCCTCTGGACCCATTTTCACAGATTCCATTTCTACTTCTACTTCTTCCTCACTTTCATCTTCCTCTGTAATTCCATCAATTGGATTTACTGCTCCCTCCTTTTCACTGCCATCCACATTACCATCTATTTCTCTTTCTCTACCTTCCTCGTCCACTCAGTCAATCCCTTCCACAAACACATCTATCCCTCCTCCTTCAACTTCTGGACATACACCTCCTGTGTGTGATCCCTTAACTACCTCCTCCACCACTTCCTGCTTTGCTGGGTTGTCATCCAATTATGACTTCCTACGCAATTTCCAGGAACGAGATAACTTGGAGAGAAATTTTGGTCCTTTTGGGTTGATGGGCAGAGCTTCTGGTGTATCCGAAGCTGGTGGTGTTCCCAGTGTTGAGGAGTTGAGAAGAATGAGTCAGAGTGGCTCTGATGAATTGCCGAATAGATTTGCTGGTGTGGGGCAAATGTCTTTTGCTGCTGACATGTTTGCTCAGGGTATTGTGCTGCAAGAAATTCAATCCTTGAAAGCTCAGAACCTGCAGCTCATGACTATGCTTCAAATGCAAGATCCTTCTGTCTACACACGCAATCTTTCTACACTTCATTTGGCTACATACGATGAGCTGTATAAGTTGAGAGAATTAGCTCTGACTCTTCCTACCTTGGACAATATTGCTCTTGCTTCTTCTCTGAAGGTCAATGAGAATTTGGGAATTTTGACAGAAGAAGTCAAGGAAGCAAACGAGCATTATGAGGCTCATGAGAAGATGCTCCCAAGTAAGATTGATGACCTGCAAAGTACTGCCAACCATATTCTGAGAGAAGTGAAATCTTCTGCTCAAGGTTCATCATCTTCAGGGGCTGCTAGGATTGTGTATGACATCACTCCTGATCTCAACAATCGTCTCTCAAGCATTGAGTCTGCTGTGACTGCTCAGAGCGCCCAGATTGCTGAGCTTACTGAACTTCTGAAGGTTATGCACACTCAAGCACGTGAACAAGACAAACGTATATTCAGAATGAGCATCTCACTGCTGCTGTGTATGCTAATAATAGATTAATCAAGCTCCTTCTAGAAGATGTTCACAGGCAACGACTTTTGTCTGGACAGACTTATGACCACTTGCGCACCATTGATGCTGATTTCAGAAAGCGTATGGATTTGGTCAACTCTGTAAGACCTACTTCTCAGCAATATCAGACTGCACTGAAAGTTCAACAAAAATTGGACTCTCAAGGTGCTTTGGGTATTCCTGTTGGTTCTGGTCAAACGGGGGAGAAGTCTGCTCAGCAGAGTGGTCAGACGATGAAGAGACCGAGTGCTGCTGAAGGATCTAGTGGTGTTCCTCCTCCTCAGAAGAAATCTAGGAACCTGTAATCTCATTAGGACTTAAGCTTCTTAGCTAGGTTCTGGGTTGGGTAGTGTTGTCTTAGGACTTTATCTGCTCTTCTGATGATTATCTTGTTTGTTGTTTCTTCTGGCGATTTTATACACTGAATCTTTCTTATACTCTCTTATGTCTCTGATTACTTACTTTACTTATGTTTCTTTTTGACTTAGTAAATTATACTTCACTAAAATCTAACAACTTGCCATTTTTAAGTTTAAACAGATTGTTGAAGTTCACCATTTACACTAAAATGGGGGAGTTAATTTACTCAGAAGTTATGAAACATTTGCATCAGGAAGTTCTTTTCTCAAACTCATACTATCCTTTACCTTCTGACCACGGTTTTTCCATAACCAAAATGGGGGAGAATGATGAACCCTATGTATTTTGATTATGTCCAAACGTTTCAGAAGACGAAAACTTAACATTCTCTTACATATAGTTTTTTTGTTGACTAATATTTTTCTACTTAGTCTATGTGTAAGTTACTCATCAGGTGCTGAATGAAGAATTTTTAGATTGCCTGAAGTACCCAGAAGTCTTGATTGCTGAAGACAGAGTTTCATTCTTCGAAGCTGGATGGTCCGCTCTGAAGCTTGTGAAGTCTGTTGAAGCTCTCCTCAGAGGTCCTTTGCAATCAGAAGTTCATCTACCAATTGGATCAGAAGCTTAGTCACGGGTTCTGGATAAGCATTTATTGCTCTGACAAGTGCATTTAATGCAAGGCGCCAAAAGTTCAAAAAGCTGTTTTGATGGAGCGCGCGTGTCTACTCAAAGTGAAACCAGAATTTCCCTGTCTACCCTTTGTTGATCTTATTGAGGAATGTTTCCAGTCAACCTTATCTTCAATTTCAAATCACTTACCGGATTTGGTTAAAGAACAAGGATAACGGAATCAAAGTGTTTGAAGACCGTTTGAAGACTTGACAAATTAACGCCTACAACAACTGATGTCATCTCTGTGAAGATTCAAATTTTCTCAACGGTCATCCTCATTCACTATAAATAGTAGCCAAGCTCCAAAGCATCAACTACGCGTGATCATCGAGCAAAATCTCAACGCACTGTTTTAACAAGAAAAACAGAGCACCTTTTTCCATTCTCAATCTTTCTTACCATAGCCTTAGTTAAAGTGAGAGAGTGAAGGAAAAACAAGTTCATAATAGGAATCTTGTAAACTGATATCATTTGTGATATTCAGTTAGATTTAAAGAGAGAAATCTAGTTGAGATTAGAGTTGGGTGAGAAATCCAGAAAACAGAGTGTTGTTGTTCTGGTGGAAATCCTTTAACTCTTTTTAGGCTAGTCAGAACTAAGTGAGAAATTAGCTTAAGTTATGTTGATGTAAAGGAGCTTCTGAACTTGCCAGAAAAGTTCTGAATAGTGGATTTATAAAATCTCTGTAGGCTGCAACCTCAGGGGACAAGACGTAGTCACAGGACTTCTATGGCGAACTTGGATAAATCGAATTGTTCAATCAGGATCTCCTGAACTCCTTTCTCCCTCTTATACTTGTTATTTTTGCTTCTGTGCACTTGCTTATATTTAGTGCTGAAACAGATTTTCTCTAAGTATCATTGTCTTTGTTCAGAAGACTGTCCAGAAGTTCTCAAATCAGAACTTCTGTTGCTGAAAACAGTCTAACTGTGTTTAGGCAGAATTTCCCTCAGAAGTAACTTCTGTAAGCTTGCTTCTGACTCTGAGGAAATTTGACTCTGAAAATTAAGTTTCCCGAAAAACTTAGAAATCTTCAGTTTTCAACTTTGACACATATTCACCCCCCTCTCCTGTTCTTGATAGGGCCAACTTCTAAAGGAAGCGTGAGGTCTTATTTAAAGCACATGATTGAGAAAAATAAAAACTCTAAAAAACCTTTGTAGATGTTGTGATATTCATAAACACTTTAAGGGAATTCACATATGAGAAGACACATTCGAACCAACAAATTATTATTTAAAAAAATGCTTAAAAAATGTTATAAATTTACGTTTCAAAATAGTAATAATATAAATTGACACAACAAATAATAAATAAATAACAAATAAGGGATTTTAGATAGTAACAAAAAAAACATTAAAGTAATTTTTTTCTTCAGAGATGTATATAGTGTTTCACAAGAATTAAACATTTAATTAGGGTTAATTAGAAATATAACTAGAGATTAAGGATTAGAGTTAAGTAATTTTTTTCGACAATGGAGGGGTTGACTATTACGACACATAAATCACCATAATAATGAAAAAGAAAACCAAACTATTTGCGCAGGTCCACATTTAGAATAGTTAACTTTTATTACACTTTGGCAATAGATCGACCATAATGAGTATTGATTCACCATTTTAACGGATTGGAATGATGTTACTTTTTTCTTTACGGCGCACTAGGTCTCTTATAGGAGATTAAATTATTTTTGGCTCATTCCATGAAAATTTGCACCGAACAAGTGCTTAATCCGTTTCAGAACATTCATAGATTAAGGATTTCTGATTTCTCCCTCTATTTTGGATATCAAAATATCTAACATGATATTTCATGGCTATTTAAAATGGACATAGCTTAAGAAACAAGCCCATATGAGATGAAACTTATTAAAGTTAAGATAAAATTGAAGATTTAGAATTACATTAAAGTGAGAATCGGTATTTGTCAACCTCGATGCTGCCATTTTGCTCGATGAGGAGCAGGTTGGTTACATGTGTTGTCGAAATCGGGTGTTTTTATAGCTGCAAAGAATGGTTTGATTTCATGCTCTCTTGAACCATGCTTAGCGGAAGCTCTTTCAATTAGGGAGGCGCTTAGTTGGATTAAAGAGGAGGGTTGGTGTAATGTTTGCTAAAGTTGGATTTGATTCTTAGGTCCCGTTATTTATGGTTGAAATGAACTGAATGAAACTGGACTGAACTAAATTGAATTAGCTTAATTGATTAAACTTGGCTGAATGAAGACGAAATTTTGCTGAATTTGGCTGAATTGAACATAACTGAACTGTATGAGACCGAACTGAACTGAATTTTGCTGAAATTAAGTAAAAAAGAACAGAGCCTCAATGTTGAATGGATAGTTCAACCGTTGGAGGCTCCATCACCTCCCAATGACATGTTAAAAGGGAAAATGATTTATTAATCATTGACTTTAGTCAAAACTCACTGTTTGGGTCCTCATATTTTGAAAAATTCACTATAAGGTCCTCATCCTTTGTCATAATTAACTCTTTAGTCTTTTTTTGTCTATTTTTTAAGATTATAAACATAATATATTTTAACTTTCAAGACATCCATATTGCAATACAAAATGACATTGTGATTCTGTTATGTCTTGTCTGTCGATCTATGCCGAAATATAAAAGTCACAGATCCAAAAAAATGGACTAAAAGACCAAAGAGTTAATTATAACAAAATATGAAAACGTTGTAGTGAGTATTTCAGGATATGAAAACCAAATAGTGAGTTTTGACAAAAGTTAAAGAACTAATAAATCAATTGCCCTAATTAAAATACCCGATATGATATTGCATGGCTATTTAAAAGAGAGAATTACGGGATACATCAGGTTTAAATTTTTTTTACAATTAACTACCATTTATTTTAATGTTTTAACAATAGTAGGACTCTTTTACTTATTTTATCAAAAACTTCAAACTTTATCCAACTTTTGTCAAATTACGGTTATTTAATTTATAATTAAAAGGATCATTTTAATTAAAATCAAGATGTCTAATTTCACATTACCACTACTCCCATTCTTATTAACCGTTTATTCTTCTCTCATTTTCCATAATTTTGGGTATAATTTTGAGTATATATGCACTTACTTTGTGATTTTGCTGATGAACTTCTACCATTCGTGTAATATGAATTGATATTTTCACTAAATAAAATAGTCTGAATTTCATATACTTACACTAGATAATACTTAGATGTATGAAACTCCAAATTTGATCAGAAATGCTCTACAAAGACTCGTGAAAACTCATGAACTTCATATTTTCAAAACTCTGAAAATCGTCTTCTGCAAATATTCATCGCAACAACGGAAACACAAAACTGAAAAGGGTGCGAATGATCTCAATTTTTTTGGAACGTGGAAGTTTTGATGACTGAATTAATGTATTTAAATTATTACCCCTCCGTCCCAAAACTATGTGCAAAATAACTAATTCTTTTGTCCCATAAAATGTGCACATAACTACTAACTAACCCTCACTTTACTAATATACCCCAATTTATTATGGTTTAAGTTACTAAATATAGAATGCATTAAATGTTTTTTCATTAAAACACTACATTAATCGAGGGCATACGAGTAAAACAACAATATCATTTAATGTTTTCTTATTTAGTGTGCAAACTCATTTGTGCACATAGTTATGGGACAGACGGAGTAATTAATTAAAGATGTAGGCTATGGTTACTTTGTTTTTCCTCTACTTTGTTTGTACTGTGTCATATTTACCATTAGATTAGGTTTTAACCCATGATCTAATGGTGGACAAAACAAAGTAATGGTTACTTTGTCAAAAACAAAGTAACCATAGAATTTCCCTTAATTAAAAGACTTAGTGAATCCCTATTCTAAAGGACGTGTCTGTTAGAGGTGGATTAAGTTTTGTAAAAGATGACAGTTGTTTAATTGTTTTAGTTTGAGTGGGTCTCGTGTATTTAATTAAATTTAGGCTGTTAAACGTGTAACTAACCCTAGAGTCAAGTTCAAATGAGACAAGGGTTTAGGATGAGACTAATTTTTATGGTGAGATAAGGGGTATTTTTGTAATTCAACAGGAAAATGTGGCAAACTTGTAATTAAAGGAACACCTCTCATGCGTGAATTGAAGGGAAGGAAGAGGAGGTGATGTCACCGCTGATGTCACCTATGGAGAGAGAAAGAATTTTAATTATTTTCTTTAAAATGCATTTTCCCGCTCTTTCCGAACTCATTTTTCAAAAAAAATTATACCAGTGAACTCGTATTAATTAGGGGGTCATTTTGAGATCCATTTTTGTTATTTATAGACGATTTTTATTTTTTTTTATTTTTTTATAATTGTTCCAACATAATACTATATTTGTTCCACCGGACTACTCCAATTGTTCCACCAGAATACTACATTTTTTTACACTTCCAGAGTGCATTTAAAAAAATAATGAAAATATTATGTTGGAACAAATGTAGTAGTCTGGTGGAACAAATGGAGTATTCTGTTGGAACAACCGAGTATCCAACTTGGAACAAAAATATAAAAAATAAAAATCGTCTATAAATAACAACAATAGATCTCAAAATGACCGCCTAATTAATACGAGTTCAGTGGTATAATTTTTTTTTTAAAAATGAGTTCGAAAAGAGCGGGAAAATGCATTTTAAATAAAATAATAAAAACTTTTTCTCTTTCCAGATGTGACATCAGCGCTGACATCACTTCCTCTTCCCTTCAATAATGTCCCTCCATGTTTTTAAAATTTCAAAAATGCTATCACTTTTTAATTGTCTCATACTAAAAAAAAGTCTCTCCATAATGAACTTGTCTCACCTGATTCTATGTCACTGAACTTATTTAAAATGGACATGGGCTTAATAAATAAGCCCACATAGCATAAAATTGGACTAAAAACAATAAAAAAAGGACCCAGGACAGAATTGGAATTACATTATAGTCAGAGCCCAAAAACGTAATTAAGGGTGAGCGATAAATTCCGTAACTCATCATCTTCCCTTTCCCATTCATTCATCTCTCAAAAATTCCAAATCTGAAAAAACAAACCTCAACCCCAAAAATGGCCGCCGGATCTCCGCGTGAAGACAACGTCTACATGGCCAAGCTAGCCGAGCAGGCCGAGCGCTACGAGGAGATGGTTCAATTCATGGAGAAGGTCGTCTTTTCCACTCCCGAATCCGAAGAGCTCACCGTCGAGGAGCGCAACCTTCTCTCCGTCGCCTACAAGAACGTGATCGGAGCTCGCCGTGCTTCCTGGAGGATCATTTCCTCCATCGAACAGAAGGAGGAGAGCCGCGGTAACACCGACCACGTGGCGGCGATCAAGGAGTACAGGTCGAAGATCGAGAACGAACTTTCCGAGATCTGCGGCGGGATCTTGAAGCTTCTCGATGAGAAGCTTGTTCCGGCTGCCGGTAGCGGAGATTCGAAGGTGTTTTATCTGAAGATGAAGGGAGATTATCATAGGTATCTTGCTGAGTTTAAGGCTGGAAATGAGAGGAAGGAGGCGGCGGAGAATACTCTCAATGCTTATAAAGCTGCTCAGGTTTCGTTTTTCGTCGTGTTTATGCTTGATTTCGTTGTTGATTGTTCGATTTGTGTGCATTTATTTATCAGATCTATATTTGCGGATCTATAGATCAGATCTGTGAATATTTTGTGTATTTAGCTTGAGATTTTGTGCTTTTAATTTGTTATTTATGAGTTTATTGCACAGATCGTTGCGTCGATGATGCGTTTTTGGTTACTGTTGTGGTAGATCGACGTTATTATGTTATGATGCGGTGAAATCTTCCATATATTTGTTTGATTAGTGATGTTTGTTTGGATCTTGAGGTCTTGAGCCACTAGGTTTAGGCTTGAAATCAATAGAAGACAGTTCGAGACAGGTTGGAATCCGGCCTCTGAAGCTCGAGTCAAGAGAATCTATTGAATGAAAGTCCGCTCAAGGAAATATTTGGATAAAATAATAGTGAACATACCTATTTAGGAGAGGTTATCTTGCCTTTTATATAGTGGATTTAGGTTCCGCTAGGCAGGTGTGTCATGTGAATAAATAGAACCGTTGGAAGGAAGCTTCCTGGGGCCGCTTTCTTAGGGGATGATGACTTGTGTGTACTGGTGAGGAGGTTAGTGATGTATCCATTGTGATGATGACACGTACAGCAGAGAGAGAGAGAGAGAGAGAGAGAGAGAGAGAGAGAGAGAGAGAGAGAGAGAAGCCTTGTTCATGTGCCAAGGGTATGACTTTGGTCACGTGTCTGGCTCGTGACTTCGGTCATTGGCATGTTATCAATTAGTAAGTTAGGGGATTTCTGCATCTAGGTTATGCATAAAACGCGCGATACTATCTGCTACTTATGGTTACTTTGGTCAATGATTCGGTTGACTTTGTTATATGAAATTATTGAGAGATGATGTCTTTTCCATAGTACTCTGATGTGCTTCTAATGTTTAGTGGGTCGCAAATACAAATTGTAGTTGGAGCTTTGATGTTTGAACTAAATATGTTGCCCTGGATGTGTTTTGTTGTACTGGCTCATGACTGATTGTAAGTTTGGCTGTGCTGAAATGTTTGTTTGCAGGACATTGCAAACTCTGAACTAGCTCCAACTCATCCTATCCGACTAGGATTGGCTTTGAACTTCTCTGTGTTTTACTACGAGATCTTGAATTCTCCTGATCGTGCCTGCAATCTTGCCAAACAGGTGCGGAATCGTAAATTTTTAGATTAAATACTTCTTTACATTAGATATCCTTGGTACTTCTAGTTCTTAAATATACCTTTAGTTAAAAGATTTAAGCAGCGTGATTTGTTCTGGATGATTTCCTTTTTTTGTTTGTTGATAAAAGGCTGTGTAATTCCCATGCCGGTAAACACGGTTGCTTTCTTGTTTTGCTTGGATCCTATTAAGTATTCTGTCATTAATGTGATATTGTATTTTCTTGTTAGGCATTTGATGAAGCCATCTCTGAGCTTGACACATTGGGAGAGGATTCATACAAGGATAGCACCTTGATAATGCAACTTCTTCGTGATAACCTCACTTTGTGGACCTCCGATATGCAGGTAATGATCTTGCTAATACATTGTGTTGGCATATTTGTTCAGTCCTCTGAAATTTCGTGGTGTGGTGTTTATTGATATTCTTTTTTATGTGTGCAGGATGACGGGACAGATGAAATCAAAGATGCACCCAAACGTGAGGAAGAGCCAAAGCAATGAAGTCCATTAACTTAGTGATGTATTGTACTTCTCCCATATTTAACTTCGGGGAAGTAACTTGCTCCCACTACTTATTTTTGTTTGTGTTTTAATTCCTTTAGCAGTTGACACTTGATTTATGAAACTTGGAAGTATCATTACTTCTTAGTTTATTTTTATGTTATTTTTTTTGGATTTGTGCTTTTCTTTTCAAATGTTCTTGTGACAATAAACAAACTAATGACCAGGAAATTTTCTGTTTGAAAAGTTTAAGCTTGATAGTTTATGGAAAATATGCGGTTCCTTGAAACTGTGGAATGTTCGGTATGAATGTATTGGTTGGAGGAGGGTATTGTGTTCATAAAATCTGGTTGAGTTGCAAGTCAGGAATCGGGTTTGTTGAACAGTTTTTGCCTTGTGAGTGACCATAGAGTTTGCCTGTCAGTACTGATAAAGCTTGCATAAGTGGAAATGTTTTTTCTTCTTGACTGTGAGAACTGTATTGTGTTTGTGTTTTCATCGACTCCATTTAGATGTAGAATGGTGGAGCTGTTCGTGAGTCGAACATGCATTAGAACCTTTTAATGAGGCTTGTTTATCTGATATCCTTGTAAGGATTAAGTCACTGATCTCCATTTATCTGAAAATTTCAGATTTTGTACACTTTGGTAAAGAATCTCAAACCACAAAATTACTATTCAGCTGTTCTGTAGTTGATTGATCATCATAAACGGAAAGTTAATTGATTTGGTACATTAATGGAAAAATTTTCTTTTAGGGAAAGTGGGTTTTAACTTCAGACCAATAATGGCAACTAGGCTACATCCTCTGCATTTAGCTTGTCTATCTAAGATTTGGATAACATGATCTCTTCCACTTTTTCTGTACAAAATTATTGAAATACCGTCTTTAGACTTTTACCAAGTTTGAGCCACTCATTTACACCACCGAAACTCCATTCTTTAGTTGCCAAGAGTCTTGTCTGTCTCTTAACATTTAATTTAAGATCCAAAATCTCAACTTTAACCATTCAATTTGGGTGCTAAATTTGCTTAGGATAAACTCATAAGTCTGTAAAGGGACAACAATATACATAATCGGTCCACTATACCTTATATCTTTGGGATATATACTTAAATGACTGTTGATCCACGACAACCATCAAAAGCTTTCTCTTTTTTCTTTCTATCTTTGATTACATCTATATATTCTTCTTTTTTTACCTTATAGTAGGTCATATTTCTCAGAAATGTAACTGCATAGGAATTCATTAATGACTCGTATTTGTGACTTGGTACTGCAAAAATTCTTATTATGACAAGATTTCTTAGGTTCAAAGGTCCAACCTTTATACTTTTTAATTGTTTTTCTTAATTCTGCCTGCTTTTATGTAAATCTGGAATGTTTTTAAGTTGGTAAAAATACAAATAAAATCCTTGTAGTTTCATGAAATTTTGAATAGAAAAATGTGGTTTCATTTTTTGCAAAAGAAGGAATGTGGTTTACAAAATTGACAATCAAATTTTGATTTTGACTTAAGGTGTTAGTATTTGATGATGTTTCATATTAACTTTGATGACACGTCATGTTGACTTACTGACTCTGATGACTTTGATGACATGGCAGACGTGGACGGTTGACTTGATGATGTGGCAAATGTTATAAGTCAATTTCCTTTATTTGTTAAATATGTAAACCATGTGCCTCTATTTGCAAAACATTGAAACCACAAGAGTTTTATTTGTACTTTTTCCTTTGAAGTTTAATATGTTTTCCTTATAAATTGAAACTTATTTCTCTGTAAATTTTGTTTGTTTTGTGTAAAATAGATTTTGATACTTTAGAAGGTTTTAGAAACCTTGCTCGTTGTCAGTGTTGTCTGCTGAGAATATTGGTAATCGGTCAACTACCTTCATCCTTGATTGATTATGATGTCTAGAACACTCGGTATTTTCGTTTTTAAACCTTTGTTTTACATATCTATCATATTTGAGTCTTTATTAAGTGTGGTTACATGATATACTTTGTAAATGTATGAAAATGTGGATGAAAGTCGGTGCACATTCACGTGGTGAGTATAATGTTCACATCTCACTTCAAAATCCTAGTATACTCACTTCAAAATATAAGTATATTTTTATTTTATATTTACAAATGTAATTCTTTCCATACTTATTTGTAATCATCATTTTAATTTATTCATTTATTTATTATTGCTGATCGAGTAAATATTGTGTGAGCATATTAGAAAATCCACAATGGTGGATTTTAACTGTTACTTAAATGGGGAAGTCACACAAAAACGTGACTTATCATTAGAAGTAGGGTGCTTGGAAAGTCACTTGTGAAACCGTTATTAGAAATTTCTTTTGGTGAATAACATTTATTTGCCTATAATGGAGTATCACATTTTGTATCAAGTGTGAATTAAATAGAATTTGAGTAAAATAAAGAAACTTGTTATTAATAATGTTCTGAAACTTTTCATAGCATCTTTTTAAGATGAAGATTGTGTAATACAAAACAGCATATCTTTACTAACTTGTTACCTAGTTGGAAAGAGGGAATAAATGTTAGGTGAAATTCCAATTTTCTTAATCGTAGAATTTTTCGAATTAGTCAACTGCTTCTCGGAAATTCATGAATCTAACCAAGTTCTTTTCTTCCACAGTACCTTATTTTTATTCACAGTACCTTATTTTTATTCAAACGTATTGTACTTTAAAAACTATTGCAAGAATATCTGAATGTAATATGCTAATCCAAGCAAATAATTGCACCAAATGTGTATATCAATATTATTGATACCCGTATGTGTTTATAAAGTATACAAGGTTGTTAACCAATGTTCGATAACTGAACATGTTGATAGAGATTAATATAAAAGATGTTCTTAGCGTTAACTATTAGTTTGAACTTTTAGTTCATTCCATTAAATAACATGGGAGGGGAACCTTTGCGTTGTGCATACTTCAAGCTTGTAACCTTAATATTTGCTGAATTAAAAACTCATGGTGAGGTGAGACTTTGTTCACGTTCCAAGCCCGAGATTAATACAAAAGATGTTGTTAGCCTTTAACTATCAACATAAACTTTTAGTTCAATCGGTTAAGCATATAAATTTGACCCATGACCGTTTGGTTTAGCTAGGATTAACGTTGAAATTAAAATTAGCTTAAAAAATCTAATAAGTTTAAGTTCATGTTCTTTATACCGAAAAAAATAAAACTGAATTGAGCTTAAGTAGACTGAAATGAAGTACATTTACTAAAGTAATTAAAATTACTGAAAGTTATTGAACTGAACTGAACTGAAATTAAGTACTATAACAAACAAATTTCACATAAATTAATTTATATATGATCCCAAAACTTACCTCAAATTATTGTTGCTTCATTAATTTAAGGAGTCATTTAGTGGAGCCTCTCAATATTGAACTATAGGCTCTAATGCGATGTAAATAAAAGTGAAACCGAGTCCAAAAATCCCTCAAATGGTTAGGATACCCCATATATCTGAAAAGAGATTAAGCTTTATTAAGATTCATGAGTTGCAAGCATGAAGATTCCAGATTCTGTTAAATACAGTCAGCTGAGTCATCACTGACAGATGGAGTCTGTTAGCTGTTAGTTACAGTTAGTTAGTTTGGCGCCAATTTCTGTTACCGAGTTATCATTGAGTGTATGTGATCTTATTGTTTGTATCTTGAGCTTGAGTACTATATAAGATCAGCTCCTTTCTGTAATTCTGTTAACTAGAAATAATACATGACACATTTCTTCTTTTCTCCATTGTTGAATATGGTATCAGAGCTATGGGAAAGGAGAGAAGTAACAATCAGAGAAGAAGATATCAAACTAGAAGTCAGAAACTAGATAGCAATAGATTCTCAGTTTTTGATTCTGAAGCTGAGGAAGAAGAAGATCAACTGATTTTCTCAAATTCTACTCGTGATCAAGATCAAGGAATCGATCAAGAGGAAGAACTTGAAGATCCAGTTGAAGTTATAGTTGAAATTGAAGCTGAAGTTGCAGGTTTAGCATCACAACACATTGAAGAGCCATAGATGAATTCTGAAAATCGAAATCCCTGTTCTAGTGGAGATAACAATCGTAAAGCAGTTTTAGTAAACACAATGCTTACTAATATGAACTTCTTCTCTTGGAGGCATGCAATGAAGAGAGCATTGACTATCAAGAAGATGTTACAGTTCGTTGAAGAAGATAAAATGCCAACGCAGACAGATCAAAAATATCAAGAGTGGAAGGAAGCAGGCTGCCTAGTTATAGCATGAATTCTAAATTATGTGCATAAGGATTACTCAGAATCTTTCAATCTAGCATCATCATCAAGGGCATTGTGGATTGAATTGAGCAGAAATTTGGGGAAAACAACTCACCTATGGGATGCAATGTTTTTACTTCGTCCATTACCTGAATGTCAATGTGGAGTGAGTAAGAATTGTGTTTGCAATGCTTTTACAAGAATGAAGGATATTCCTGATGAGGATAAGATAATGCAGTTTCTAAGTGGCTTAAATGAGGGATATGAGCATGTTATAAACCAAATTTTGTTGAATGATCCTCTTCTAACACTCAATAAAGCCTTCTCTATGGTTTTGAAGATTGAGAAACAGAGAGAAAATGTAATGGATTCAAAGATAGCAAACTATGCAGGAAATACTAGTGGAAACAAATTCCATATGGATTAAAGAGGAAAGGAACTTGACAAAGCTGATAAGAAGTGTGATCACTGTGGAAAATCTGGGCATGTAAAGTCAGAATGCTTCAGCTTAGTGGGATATCCTGAATGATTTAGAGATCCTGCTAAAGGGAAGAACAACAAAGGTAGATCCAATGACCATAGAGGAAGGAATCTACATGTTAGAGCTAATCTAGCCTCAAATGAACAAACTCAGAGACAACAGACATGATAGTGATTCAGATGCAGAAATGGATCAAAAAGACATGGAAGATATGAGTCTTATGATATAAGAGGTTTACAAATTCATGAAGAACAAAGGAAAAGGAAAACATCATGCATCCTCATCCTCAGAATTCTCTGCTTTTGCAGGATTCTCTGATAAAGTTCCTCAAACTCCATATTTGTTATGATGAATAGATCATTGATAGTGGAGCTACAAGCCACATGAGTCTTCATTTGTCATAATTTATATCTGTCAAACCTCTTGGCTATAAAAAGAATGTGTTATTACCAGATGGTGCAAATAAACCAATTAAACACACTGGTATTGTTGAAATCTCATCCAGGTTACAACTATAAGATGTGTTACATGTGTCTTGTTTTAAGTATAACCTCCTATCTGTAGGATAGTTACTCAAACAGTCAAATATTGAGGTCGTGTTTCACTCAGATTCATGCCATTTGCATGACCTCGTCTCACATGAATGCATAGCAACATAAAGGTTCTTTGAGGGACTTTACAAGCTGTCACCATAGTCCTTCAGTGGATCCTCAAACATATCTGAAAAAAATAGAAATTCCAAAAGATCTACATGATTCAATGCCAAACCTATGGCACTTGAAACTTGGTCATGCTTCTGATCAAGCACCAAGGCATATGCCTTCTTTATCTCTTGACATACATATTGAACATTGCACTGTTTGTCCAAGAGAAAAACATACATGAATGTCATTTCATTCTAGCAAAATATCCACTATTGCAAGACTTCAACTTATTCACATGGATGTCTAGGGACCATATCACCCCATGGCAATATATGGTGCAAAGTATTTCCTCACTTTGGTTGATGATTTCACCAGAACAACATGGGTGATCTTATTACAACACAAAAGTCAAGTCAGCAAGGCTATTGAAGTTTTCTTTCTCATTCTAGATACTCAGTATGAAGAGAAGGTAAAGATAGTAAGAAGTGATAATGGAACTGAGTTTATTAACTCTATTTATTCTGCATTTTTTCAGTCCAAAGGTATACAACACCAGAAATCATGTGCATACACTCCTCAACAATATGGAGTTGTTGAGAGAAAGCACAAACAACTTCTAATTGTAGCCAGAGCAGTACTATATCAAGCTGACGTGCCATTGCAATATTGGCGAGAAGCCATTCTAATGTCCACAACCATCATAAATGTACTACCAACAAAAGTGCTAGGATGGCAATCCCCACATGAAAAGTTCTTTAATCAAATCCCAAATTATACCAGATTCCATGTGTTTGGTTCTCTATGCCATTACACAAATGTCTTACCTCTCAAAACTAAGTTTGAACCTAGAGCATCACCTGCAGTCTTTATGGGATTTTCACCTGGTTAGAAAGGATACAAATTTCTTGATCTAGAAACCAAAACTTTCAAGATTTTTAGAGATGTTGTATTCACTAAAACCATTTTCCCTTTTGCCTCTCCTCATATAACACAATAAGAAAACCAAATTACCACTCCCAACCTCTCAAACATTCAAAAGACACAGTTTCCCCTCATTTAGACACTACTCAAATCCAACATACAAATCAACCAGAGCTAAATACCCACCAATTTGGTCAAAGGACTATGTACTGCAAGTTGTAGAAGTTGCAGACATTAACAGTTCAAAAAAATTCAGCAGATGAGTCATTGACATTACCTCACATTTCTTTCTCAGATGAAGATCAAGTGTCGGCAATGCAAGTTACTGTTGATTGTGAGCCAAAGAATTATTTTGAAGCTAGCACAGATCCTAGATGGAAAGAAGCAATGCATACAGAGTGTACATCTCTTGAGAAGAATAACACATAAGAGATTGTTGACTTACCAACATGTGTAAAGCCAATTCCTTATGGATGGTTGTTCAAAATAAAAAGACATGCAAATGGAGATGTTGAAAGATACAAGGCAAGATTGGTTGCAAAGGGCTACAATAAAGTCTATGGAGTTGACTTTCATGATTCCTTTAGTCCTGTGGCCAAGACTGTAACTGTGAGGTTGCTGATTTCTATAGCAGCAACAAAAGGGTGGTCTATTCATCAAATAGATGTGAACAATTCCTATCTACATGGGTATTTGGAAGAAGACTTATACTTAAAACCACCAGAGGGATATGATAATTGTCCAAAGGGGAAGGTGTGTAAGCAGATCAAGTCTTTATATGGCCTAAAACAAGCTTGAAGACAATGGCATAAGGAGATATCCCAGAAGTTACTCAGTTTTGGCTTCAACAGATCCTATAATGACCATTGTTTGTTCATCAAAAGACATATAAATGGCAGTTCTACTTATATGGTTATATATGTGGATGACATATTGATCACTAGTGCTTTACCATCTAACATTGAAGAAGTGAAGAGTTACTTGAATGATTTGTTTACCATCAAGGATTTAAGGGAAGTTAAATATTTTATGGGAATTGAGGTGTGTAGAAAGACAGAAGGAATCTTGTTATCTCAAAAAAAAGTATATACAAGATATCCTCAAGGTATGATATTGTATATGCCACAAAACAATTGTCACAATACATGCAAAATCCTGAGATACACCACTTTCAAGCTGCCGTACATGTACTCAGGTACTTGAAGGGTACAAGTACACATGGCCTATCCTACCCCAAGCAAGAAGAAGATAGTCTGAAGATCATGTTGGCCCTAACAAGATCAGAATCACCTAGAGGGGGGTGAATAGGTGTTTCAAACGAAAACTGATATTTTCAAACTTTTAATGAAAACTCAATTTTCAGAGTCAATAATCCTCAGAGTCAGAGGCAAGCTTATTGAAGTAGCCTCTGAGGGATAATCTGCTTTAAGACAGGATCTGTCTTTTCAGCAACAGAAGTTCTGAGTACAGAACTTCTGGACAGTCTTCTGAACACAGACTTGTGATTTTTAAGAGGAAATCTGTTTCAGCACTAAATATGATACAAGTACACAGAAGCAATTAACAAGTATAAAGAAGGGAGAAAGAGATTCAGGAGGTCCTGATGAACAGTTCAATTTATCCAAGTTCGCCACAGGGTTCCTGTGACTACGTCTTGTCCTCTGAGGTCGCAGCCTCCAGAGATTTTATAAATCCACTATTCAGAACTTTTATGGCAAGTTCAGAAGCTCCTTTACATCAACAGAACTTAAGCTAATTTCTCACTTAGTTCTGACTAGGCTAAAATGAGTTAAAGGATTTTCACCAGAACAACAATACTCTGTTTTCTGGATTTCTCACCCAACTCAAATCTCAACTAGATTTCTCTCTTTTAAATCTAACTGAAGATCACAACCGATCTCAGTTTACAAGATTTCTATTATGAACTTGTTTTTCTTCACTCTCTCACAATTACAAAGGCTAAGCTAAGAAAAGATTGAGAATGGAAAGTGTGCTCTGTTTTCTTGAATAACAGTGCGTTGAGATTTTTGCTCTATGATCACACACGTAGTTGATGCAGTGGAGCTTTGCTACTATTTATAGTGTTTAGTAGATAACCGTTGAGGATATTTGAATCTTCAAGAATGACAAGGATGAAAGTAGCCGTTAATCTTGTCAACTTCTTCAAACGGTCTCAAAACACTCAACTCTGTCAACTTTGTACTTTAACCTAATCCGGTATGGGATTAGGATAAAGGTGATGGAGTTGACTGATCTTGAAGATTGATTTAGAAGGAAACGATAAGAGAGCAGGTTTTGTTTGTTGTGAACAGGCGCGTCCTTCAAACAGCTTTTTGAACTTTTGGCGCCTTGCATTAAATGCAACTGACAAAGCATTAAATGCTTAACCAAACCCGTGATAACGAACTTCTGATGTTCGTTTTTCTTCTTAGCGCTTCTGAACTAAAACAACCTTAGTCTTCTGTTTGCAAAAGAGAACTTCTGATAAAAGCTTTAGGCAGACAATCAACACTTCAGAGCGGTTCATCCAGCTTCTGAGAAAGTGCTTCAGTCTCCAGTTTTTTAATCTTCTGAGTTCAAATAGGCAAGCATGAATTCTTCATTCAGCATCTGCTGAGAAAACTCATACAATACTTAAAAAAAAAAAATTGTTAGTCAATATTGAAAAGTATATAAGTTAATTTTAATTTTCATCTTCTGAAATATTTGGACATAACCAAAACACTTAGGGTTCATCAGATCACTGGATTTTGTGATGTAGACTGGGGTACTTGCAGGAAGACAAGAAGGTCTTTAACTGGTTTTTGTGTGTTCTTAGGTTTATCAGTCATCTCATGAAACATTTCTTCTTTTCTTCATCACCGAAATAACCTCAAAATTAAATTAAAATTGTTTTAAGATATGTTTGGTAAAACTGTAACAATTTGCTGTTATAACTTGGAAAATTTTTAGTATACTCCTGGAATACGGATGATGTGGTACTCCGGACCTATAATTCGATGACATGTCATATCGGTTAGTATCTAGAGTTCATCATTTAGGGTCTAGGGTTTATTTTTTGGGGTCTAGGATTTTTATTTTTGGATCTAGAATTTTATATAAATAATTAACTAAGGATTACATTTTAATTAATTACACATTGTCAAAAACTTATTAGTTAATGAGACACATGTCTACTATTCATTGGCTTGGAGTACCACGTCATCGTGCTCCAGAAGTATACTAAAATTTCTCTATAACTTGATGTTTAATGTTTACATAAATAAACACGGAAATAACCTCAAAATCTAAATGTATAACGCATTCAATTATAAGTGCCAAACTAAAATATTGGAATTTTAATTAACAAATTAAAGAAATGTAGCGTCAAAGTTCAACTCTTTTTTTTAAACACAGAATACAAGAAATAGAAAGAAAAAACAATATATAGGGCGTGGTCAACAATCCTTTAGTTGACCGACTGGCTAGATACTCCATTGGTCAATACAAACCGTAAGGCCCGGACAAGTTTGCTTTATCTATAATAAATAATCTTTTGGTATTTACCAAAAAAAAAAACTTTTGGTAACATCTATAATAGTAATTAATAGGATAAGATTTTACCGAAAAATACTGTCATTTAGGATTTTTTTTTTATAATTATTTGCTTTTAATAAAAGCAGTCTACTACTTTGTCTATTAGCACCAGTGAAAAATTCAATAATAAAAGAGATAAATAACAAAAATACAAAGTAAAATGAAAACATGTTCAAATATTATAAAATAAAAGAAACAAACAGAAAAGGTAAAACGAAGATGAAAAAAAAAATGGGAAACTAAGCTTATTGCACAAATCACCAGTGACAAAAATTGCACAGAAGTCATGCAATGAGGTCTACTAATTAGAGTTGATTAGCAGTCAAAACCGAACTTGGCAAGACGTAATCTTCTTCCTAATTAATTTCACAATGATATACAGAACATGAATATATTAGTTGAGCATTAAACGAATTTCCAAGATGCTCTGCTAGCGGAGTCGTGGAATTGGACTTTTCGTTCTGTTCATCAATAGTCGTTGTTTGTAGTTTTTCTTATTTTTTCTTTTTTATTTCTTTTTCCTTTTTTGTGTATGAGGTTTAGCCATTCCTCATCGTAAAAAACGAATTTCTGGGATTTCAAAATGAATTAGACGATGAAATATGAAGTACAAAACATGGAATTATTCATTTAATTATTTTTAATTGTATACAAGCAGGTTTAATTTGTTACTGAATCATAATATGACAAATATACCATATGATTTATATACGATTGATGAGGAGAGAATTATGTTTTTTTTTTGTTTTTGAATCAGTAGGAGAGAATTATGTTAATTTAATGTCGTACATTTGCTAACTTACAACCTCAATTACATCATTTATCATGTCTCTAAGAGTAAAAATATTGACTCTTATGGCTTACCAAAGACCAAAAAGGAAAGAAAAAAAATTATATATAAAGCAAATGTCGATTTCCATTGCGATGTCATCGTGCAAGACTCTAACCAAGTTTTTTAAATTTTCCTACTTGATTTGTTTGACTTTCTTCACTCTTCATTGAAACAACAAGATTGGCACATAGTATATATCTCTTTTCTAAATTAATGATACAGATGAACAGTTATATGATTACATTAATACATTATACAATATATTATTCTGTTGGTCTCAATTGATTGAAAACTACGTCGATATAATTCTACTTCATAAGTGTTGTGGCACTTTTCGGTTCAAATTGGAATTTGAACTTGTCAACCTTTTATAGCATGCACAAAGCAAGATTCCGTCGAACATGACTTTCAAAAATAGGAAAAATGCTTGAAATTGAAATACAAAAATAAATTTGATGCAAAAAATAATATATAAATTATTAGCAAATCAAATTAAAAGAACACCAATCTATCAAATTTAATGTGACATAACAAATCCTTTGAATTGGTTGTAAGATTAAGTAATATTCATTTTGAGAGTTTTGCATTTGTTAATCGTGAGATTCAAATTCAGGACCTCAACTTTCTTTCGTAGTGTAATAACTACTAAGCTATTGTTTGGTGGATACTAAGCGATATACCTTGATTCGGATATTTCATTAATAAAGTATATATAGGTCCCTATCGTACTAAAGTTACATAATATCATATCTTTACAAGAGATAGGATCAGGTGAGACAATGTCATTATGGAGAGACTTTTTTTAGTGTGAGACAATTAAAAAGTGATGGCATTTTTGAAATTTTAAAAACATGGAGGGGCATTATTGAAGGGAAGAGGAGATGATGTCAGCGCTGATGTCACATCTGGAGAGAGAAAAAGTTTTTATTATTTTATTTAAAATGTATTTTCCCGCTCTTTCCGAACTCATTTTTCAAAAAAAATTATACCACTGAACTCGTATTAATTAGGCGGTCATTTTGAGATCATTGTTGTTATTTATAGACGATTTTTATTTTTTTTATTTTTGTTCCAAGTTGGATACTCGGTTGTTCCAGCAGAATACTCCATTTGTTCCACCAGACTACTACATTTGTTCCAGCAGAATATTTTCATTATTTTTTTTAAATGCACTCTGGGAGTGTAAAAAAATGTAGTATTCTGGTGGAACAATTGGAGTAGTCCGGTGGAACAACTATAGTATTCTATTGGAACAAAAAAAAATAATAATAAAAAATCGTCTATAAATAACAAAAATGGATCTCAAAATGACCGCATAATTAATACGAGTTCACTGGTATAATTTTTTTTGAAAAATGAGTTTGGAAAGAGCGGGAAAATGCATTTTAAAGAAAATAATTAAAACTCTTTCTCTCTCCAGAGGTGACATCAGCGCTGACATCACCTCCTCTTCATTCCCTTCAATTCACGCATGAGGGGTGTTCATTTAATTACAAGTTTGCCACCTTCCCCTATTGAATTACAAAATACCCATTGTCTCATCATAAAAACTAGTCTCATCCTAAACCCTTGTCTCATTTGAACTTGACTCATCTTTACAAAATATACAACAAATATGTTTTGTTGCTAGCTGTATTTACTATCACACCCTCTTAGTCAGAGTGGGAGGAGAACGAGTGCCCAGATGTGAAGATATTTGTTTTTGTTGTTGCCCTACTGATGGATAATGGCATGGGGAAGTAGCCCATGAACGTATGCCATTGATGGACAACTTGCTGTTACGTCTACTACCTGTTGGACCGACCATAGCGTCCACGACCCTTGCCACCACGTAATGTCCTCATCCTTGATTTCCATTCCTTCCACCCCCATGAGAACTGTGGCAACCATGAGATGAGACATGTTGTTGTTGTGGGAACGATGGTACAGAATTATGAGGAACACTAGAATTGCTCTGATATCATGTAAGATTTTGTAATTCCTTTTGATGGGCATAATTTTATTAATGAAATATATATAGATACAAGAGTCCTCTCTTAATTCAATCATACAAAATCATAATTATGTTATTAATATTTTTGCTATCATTGACCACTATTTGTTAAGCCTAAAAGTGTTGCACATTATAATTTGTTAAAATTTTCGTTTATGACTCTATTTCTTTGACATATTTTCAGTAAAATTCAGTTTAGTTCAGTTCAGATAAATTCAACAAAATTTCTTTGACATTCAGCTAAATTCAACCAATTTTAGTTCAGATCACTCCGTCTCAATTCAGCCAAAAGAACAAGACCTAAGTTATTATATAAATTTTAGCAAGTTTATAAAGTTATTAGACCTCTCTATTACATGTCTTGAATAATGACATGATATATATATCTTTTGGTAACAAGAGCCTTAATATATTGAACCTTCTTAGGTGAATTAAGCAGATGCATGCACATGAAGGCGTGAATCTTAATGAAATTCACTTACCATATAATTAGTTAATTACTTTCGACAGCAAAAAGAAAAATTATTTGTTGCCATGTTACATTAGTCCGGAGCTTTATTCCTAAGCTAGTTTTTTAAATATTCTATAATCACCCAAGTTGTACATATAATACGTAAAGCAATAATATAAAGTCAAGATCTATCAGAATTAATTAAAAATACAACTCACCTATATAAAAATACCTGTGCACAATTTAAATGCAAATTGTCCATTGCCTGAATATTTTACAAGTGACCATTTCGTTTTTTATGGAAGGTACATACAATAAATTTTTGTTCATATATATAAATATATTTTAATTTTTTCATGGACTGATTGCATATAGCACTTTAGGTTAGGTACACGCACGTCGTCCAAACGTTAAATACCCCATCTATACGTGAACACCTTCTCTTTGTCCAAAATTCTCAAATCACTACATGACCCAACCCGAAATCACAAAACCGCAAGCTATATTGAAAAGTAATATAACATATATGAGACAATTTTAACTACTGAAAATACATTTTAGGATGAGTTGGAGTATTTTATGCATCATATTAAAATCATAGTTCAATATTAGGCTGCCACAATTGTACTGCTGCACTAGATTGATTAAATGTATAGGGAGTGTGAAATATCACATATTACTAAATTGAAAAATTATGAAAGTCCCGAATAAATATATGAGACAATCTTGTTATATTTATGTAATTTTTAAAGCAAGTTGTGCATTTTCTTATAAATTTTTTATGTCACTGAATAATTAGTTTCTCTTGTATATGTATATATTTTAGAAACCCATATAGTCCAGAAAAATAGTATAAAAAATTATTATTTGCTCTTGTATATATATGTTTTAAAAACCGATATATTCTTGATTATTGCTATTATATTAATCAACTAGGTCTAGATGATGCAAGTTGTAGTTATGATACATATATATACTTTTGTTTTCTTGAAGAGAGATATATAATATATACTTTTAATGTCATCAACACACCCCGCTTCAATGTCTTACTTTTAGGAAAAAAACTTGAAAACTTGAAATAGTTGTTAAGTAGATTACGCTAATTAGAAGTAATAATTAATTTAATAATAATAATAATACTCTCTTTGAGTGATAATCTGATTTAGGGATAAAAAAACAAGTATTATATGTATTTTCTTTCAAGGTGAGAGCACATGGAGAAGGCATGAAGCAGTACACCCACAGGAATCATAATGGTTGGTGAGGTTTCTTTAATGAAAAACTCAAAGGCTTAAACAACATTCCGAGTTGTTAAGAAAAACATCATTTGCATTTTTTTATTTAGAATTTACTTTTTATTGACTGTGGAACTCAAATCCACAATCTCATACACTTCTTTTTGAGCTATCAGCCATTAAATTTTTACATCATTTCTATTTCTATTTTTGTTTTGATTTTATTAAAGCATTTGTATGTAGTAATCTTATGGACTCATTATCAACTTTCCAATGCCATTATTGGAGTTTTTATAAATGAAACAATGTATAAATTCTCGTGCCTTTTTTATTTTTGGTTTTGAGGTTTTTCTAACTCATTTAATGTGATATTAAAAAAAATAAAGTAAAAAATTGCACATCTAAACTTATTATTTTTTTCAAAAAAAAAAACACATTGTATACCTAAAATTTATGAAATTTAAACATTTACAATATCTTTATGCTGTTAAAAAACCATTTAAAATATCTTTATTTATTGATGTGATAATATCATAAATTAATATAAAGATGTTATTGAACTTCAACCATCAGTTTCAGCTTAAGCTAGTTAACGTAATTCAATCGATTCTTTAAGATATAGATTTTAAATTCTACATGCTACTACCGAGTTAAAACACGCATCTAGTGAATAGTGTTTTACATATGATCTCTAATGACCAAATGATGAATTTGGCTATTTACAATTAGATATGTGCTTGTTAATATAAATTTCAATGTAATTTTGATCTCTATACACTTATTAAGACATTATTTTACTTAAATTCAATAATTTCAGTTTAGTATATATATCTTTTCAGTTCATTTTTTTATAATAAAAAAGAACATGGCTTAGTCTAGCACTGAATCAACAAATTCATTTTATCATTTTGGATTGATGTGAAAATCACATACAAAATAAAGAGTTTAAGAGATTCAAATATAAATTCCAAATAGAAAATAGTAAAAAAGTAATAAGTTAAAATGTGTAATTGTATATTAAAGCTTATAAATAGGTTTATATATCCTTTCACTCTCTTCAAGCTAGACACCATTTACCACTAATTAACCATCCCAAAGGTCTGTCTTAATTTGAGTTAAAAAAAGATGGCTCCAGCTGTTGCAGAAACAAGCATTGAGTCACTTGATCTGAATGATTTTGTGATAAACCAAGGACATGGTGTAAAGGGTCTGTCTGATATGAACCTCAAAAGCCTACCCTTCCAATTTGTGCAGCCCAAAGAAGCACTCATAAATGTCATCCCACAAGAATCCATACCTGTTATTGACATGTCCAACTGGGAAAATGACCCTAAAATTGCAGAATCCGTGTGCAAAGCCGCTGAGAAATATGGATTCTTTCAGCTTGTAAACCATGGAGTTCCTCTTGAGGTTCTTGATGGTGTTCAGAATGCAACTCACCGGTTTTTCGGGTTGCCTGCTGGGGTGAAGAGGAACTATTCTAAGGAGCTTTCTTCTTCAAATAATGTGAGATTTGGAACAAGCTTCAATCCTGACTCTGAAAAAGCCCTTGAATGGAAGGACTATCTTAGTCTTTTCTATGTCTCTCAACAGGAAGCTTCTGCATTGTGGCCTCCTCAATGCAAGTAAGAAAACCTCTTATCTCTTTTCTTTTTAACAAATTTCAGCTTTACTCCTTGAATTGTTAATACCCATAAAACTTTTAATACCAATCACTTAAGTATTTAGAGATAAATATAAATTACTTCTTCGGAAAAAAAAGATCAAATTAAATGATGAAAAATAAGTTGATCAAAGAATTATGAATTTTACCAAAAAAAATTATGAATTTATATTGAAAGAATAATGAATTATGAACAAATAAACAAATAATTATTATTTTATTCAATAGTGAAATATATTGTGTGTCAAAGAATTATGAATTTTACCAAAAAAATAAATAAAAAATTATGAATTTATGATAGTAATTTGATCAAAGAACACCAAATCACTATGTTATTATTCATTACATGACACTAGTTCTCTCTTTCATGGCATTCAATCACATATAATAATAACCAATTGATGGTTGGCGTAGTGGTAGCATGGGGCTGCGCTTAGTAGGGAGGTCTGCGGATCGATTCCGCACAACCGCGACTGGGAGGGGTTTAAATACCATAATCCTTGGATCCGCCCCGCATCCGAATTAGTCAGCCAAATGTGGTATAGAAACCGGATAAAAAATCAAAAATAATAATAATAAAAAAAAATAATAATAGATAGATAGATAGATAGGACATTTTTCATCAATTCTTCCGCCCCTTCAATATTAGTTATGTTTGTCCAATTCTGTAAAAATAAACGTGTTTGGCTCTCTAAAATCTAGAGATCGAAATGATTTTCAAGTTTAAAGAGTTTAAGGATTGGAAACTTTTGATGATCAACTCGGTCAAATGGGAACGAACTAGGAAATAAACAAGACTCTTTGTGTGGCAGAGTGAACTACCAGCGTTTAATCGAGTTAGTCACACTTTGGAGACTAGTCGGAATATTAATGCTTCGGTGCCACTATTTATTTAGACCCAAAATTATTTTTAATAGGTTGATAATGCTATTGTGAGCAAGTTTAAATTAATCTTCAAGTCTATGAATACTAAATTTGCTAGAATTTATCTCAAGAATTATGAATTTATGATAGTAATCATGTAATTGGAACTAAATTTGATGAATGTTTAATAAATTTTGTTGAATTTACTAAACTGAAATTAAATTTGCAAAACTGAACTGAAACTTTTTTTGAGTTGAAGTTAAAAAAAGGGTCTAAATTTCTCAAATGTATGTTAATAAAAAAATGTCCAAAAAATATTTATCATTTTATTCATTAACAAGGTTACCGAATAATTTGACAAAATCCATCAATCTGTTCGTGATTATTGACAAATATAATTATAGAGTTCAACATAACACTCAATAGGGGTAAAATTAACCAATTAGGTTAAATTGACCCCTTTGTAGGGGGTTGAATGGACCTTGATGACATAAGGAATCTAAAGATAAATATTTTATCATTGTTAGGTTGGGAATAAATTTGCCAATTCTCAAAGACAGGACATGAAAACTTTTAGATGGTATTCTTATTTTTGTAATGGAAATATATTTAATATCAACCGAACAATCGCAACTTAAGTGAACAAGCGGTCAAACAATTGCTACAAGCACTACAAAATAAAGTATATAAAGGTACTAAAATTTCTTTTCACCATTTACAAAATTACAACAATGCATAACCCATGTGTGTCTAGTGAGAAATTTTACTGTATGTCAAACATACGGATGATGTGGTATGTCAAGCCTATAATTTTTTGACACGTGTCATTTCAACCAATAACAATTTAACATTGTGTAATTAATTGGTAATTAATTTTGTAGTTAATAATTTATATAAAATTTTAGATCCTAAAATAAAAACCCTAGACCCCAAAAACTAAATCCTAGACTCTAAATCATCAATCCTAGATACTAACATATGTGACGTGTCATCGTATTATAAGGGTGTCATATGGGATGACGTGGTATATCTAGCATAAAATATAGTAAAATTTTTCTGTGTGCCTAATATTCACCCCATCTGCACTTCATATACAAGTTCTCATACTTTACATTTTTAACGTCATATTTTTTACCATATTTTATTTAGTTTATGAAATATTCCCTTTGTTTATTGAAGCCTCCTAAAACTCCGATTCAAATTAAATTCATATCACACTTAATATGGCAACCATTAAATTTAAGATATCTCCAAATTTAACAATAAAAGAACGAGATTACATGTAACTTAATTTTGTTTCGGATAATAATTTATAGTTTTCATTATTTCAGGGATGAATGTCTTGAATACATGAAGAGATCCGAAGTTCTTTGCAGAAAGCTAATGACAACTCTAATGGAAAATTTAAATGTGAAGGAAATAAACGAAACTAAAGAATCACAGCTGATGGGATCCAAAAGGATTAACCTCAATTACTATCCTAAATGCCCCAATCCTAATCTCACAATTGGAGTTGGCCGCCATTCTGATGTCTCATGTCTTACTTTCCTCCTCCAAGACCAAATCGGAGGACTTTACGTGCGAGTAGATGAAGGGAAAGGCGAAGATGATGGATGGGTTCACGTTCCTCCAATTGAAGGATCACTCGTGATTAATGTTGGAGATGCTCTTCAAATTTTGAGTAATGGAAGATACAAAAGTGTTGAACATTGCGTGATTGCAAATGGAAGTAAAAATAGAATCTCTATTCCAATTTTTGTTAACCCGAAGCCGAGTGATGTCATCGGACCCTTGCCGGAAGTTCTTGCTACAGGTGAGAAGCCAAAATATAAGAATATTCTCTACTCTGATTACGTTAAGCATTTTTTCAGAAAGGCTCATGACGGAAAGAAGACAGTTGAATTTGCTATCGCCATGTAACAAATTATATGTTTAAATTTTGGATATATAATTTGTTTTCTATCACGAACATATTTTAATATTTTATTAAGTCTTAGATTTGATTGAAAATAATGTCTTTGTAATGGTATTTCAATATGATAATACACAACGTTATTATGTTATTGAAGTCAAATTTTTTTAGAGCAAAATGTCAATATATAAAGAATTCGGTAGAATTTTAATTATGACAAAACATCATTTGAATTATGTGCAAGCTATTGAGATTTTTCAGTTTCAAAATTAGGCGTAAAAAACATGATCTTGAACTAACACACATCTTGTATTAACTTCACATAAAAATGCAATTAACAAATTGTACATATCTAAAAGAACTTGTATATATGAGGATATATATAGGATACGTACGAACCACTGAATGTTTTTTAACATTTTTTCTTCATTTGGTTGACTGAATAAACCTAATTCAACGCAAGTTGTTAATTGTTCATCTTTTCCATTTTTCTTTTAATGAAAACATAGTTTCTACCTTGGATTGAATGTCATTTAAATTACCAAAACAGAGAAAAAATTTAGCTATGCTAAATTGAGATTACAACATGTCTAACCAATGGGCCGATCTATTCTCTCAAACAAAGAAAAGAAAAAAGAAGAGACTGATCTATATCGTGACATTAAATTTAGCTACTATATAACTCAAATTAGAATCCTCTTCGGTTTGATTCAAACATGATCAGTCATTTTAATTTGGTCTCCACCGTTTAGTTCTTTTCAACGTTGAGAGTAATTTGTTTATTAAGATTTTGTTCTTTATGATTGAAAATTATTGATCCGAAGTGCATTTGCTGAAGGAAAATTACTGATTTAAATTAAATTTACTAAAGTGAAATTACTGATAAGGATATAAGAAATAGATAATCCCAAATAACTTAGGAGAAATTGAATGAATGGAGATGAAGAAGATAAGATAGGATGAAGAACAGGATAAGGGAGGCTCCCTTCTTTCTGATATTAAAAACCTAAGAGGTAAGCTTGTACATATACAATACAAAATAGAACCAATAAAGACTATTCTACCCTTATAAACTATTTACAATATAATTACATTTATTTATTACCCCCTCTCAAGCTGGAGTGCATATGGTTAGGACTCCAAGCTTGGAATTAATAGGGTGGAACAGCTTTGATGGTAAAGCCTTGGTGAAAACATCAGCTAACTGGTGAGTTGTAGAAACTGGTAGGGGTCGAATGAGGCCAATAGACAACTTCTCCCTAACGAAATGACAATCGATCTCAATGTGTTTTGTCCGTTCGTGGAAGGTAGAATTGCTAGTAAGATAAATAATAGACATATTATCACAAAATAAAGGAACAGGTTGATGGAAAGAGAGTTGGAGAGCTTCGAGAATGTACACAAGCCATTGAATTTCAGTGGTGACAGAAGCCATTGATCGGTACTCAGCTTCTGTGGATGATCTAGACACTGTGGCTTGCTTTTTGCTCTTCTAAGAGACTAAAGATTGTCCTAAGAAAACACAATATCCAGAAATAGATCTTCTAGTATCCACGCAAGTTGCCCAATCTGCAGCTGAATAGGCTTGAAGTTTCATCTCTGACTTTGCGGAATAGAATAATCCCTTAGCAGGATCACCTTTGACATAATGTAAGATTCGTCGAGCAGCTTGCAAGTGAAGATCTGTTGGCTTTGATAAAAATTGGCTTAAAGTGTTGACAGAAAAGGTGATATCTGGCCTTGTGGTTGTCAAGTAAAGCAGTCTGCCTATCAATCTTCTATATGGTGTAGGATCTGGCAAAACAACTCCAACAGCTTTAGACAGTCTCAAGGTTGGATCCATTGGTGTGGACACAGGTTTTGCAGCCAACAAGCCAGCATCCTCTAAAAGTTCCAATGCATACTTCCTTTGTGTTACACTTATTCCTGCACTAGAACGAGCAATTTCAAGACCGAGAAGAAATTTTAAAGAACCTAAATCTTTAATTTTAAATTCATCATCCAAAAGACCTTTAATATGATTAATCTCAACAATATCATTTCCTGACATAATAATATCATCAACATACACCAAGAGAATAGTTAACAAAGATCCATTAGTTCGAGTAAATAAAGAATGATCACTATCACATTGTTTATAGCCATGTCTAAAAAGAAAAGAAGACAACCTTGCAAACCACTGTTTACTCGCTTGTTTTAAACCATACAGTGATTTCTGTAATTTACATACTAAATTAGATTGTGGCAAAAACAAACCAGGAGGTGGCTGCATATATACTTCCTCTTTAAGCTCACCGTGAAGAAACGCATTATTAACATCACATTGAAATAATGGCTAGTCTTTAATAGCAGTAATAGCTAATAATAACCTAACAGTAGTCATTTTAACAACAAGCGAAAAAGTATCAAGGTAATCTATACCTTCAACTTGAGTATATCCTTTTGCAACTAACCTAGCCTTATATCGCTCAAGAGTACCATCACTTTTAAGTTTTACTTTGAAAACCCATCGGCACCCAATAGTCGCTTTACCAATGGGCAATTCAGTGAGAGTCCAAGTTTTTGTAGAATCTAAATCAAGCAATTCAGCATTCATGGCCTCACGCCAACAATCATGTTTTATGGCCTCTTTATAGGTTCTAGGTTCAGGAATAATGCTGAGATTCAAAATATTATGTCTGTGGGCAGTAGATAGTTTTGAATATCCTAAGACATTAGATAAAGGATGTTGCACTAGTTTAGAGGTAGCAATGGTTGTAGGAGAGTCTGGACCGAATAAGCTCAACTGATTGCAATGGTAATCAACAAGATAATTAGGTACATGTCTAGTCCTATTGGATTTTCGAACATGTAAAGTAGTATCCTCAGTCTCTACATTAGATGTAATAGTCGGATCAACATTAGCAATGTTTAGAAGAGAATCAGGATGCACAAAATTATCAACATAAACAATAGAATCACTTCCTATAGTAGGAATATCAAGAGGGTTATGAGAAACACGATTACCATTTGTATCATCACAAGCAATATCATCAACATTAATAACAGGCAAATCAGCAATATTCAGAGTAGAAGTAGAATCATGTACCTCGGCGCCGGAATTGTGTACCTTATTGCCTGAACATTCAGTTGAAGGTGCAGTGGCTAAAGGCCTTGAAGAATATAAGTGATTACGATCCCCAAACTGAAGTAAATTTTCTAAAAAGGATGTACTTAAAGTTTGAGTGTCAGCAATGGGTCTAGCTTTCTCATTAGAGGCAAAAGGAAAGACATGTTCAATAAACTTAACATCACGAGAGACAGTATAAGAATTAGTTAACAAATTAAAAACCTTGTAACCTTTTACCTGAGCTTTAAAACCCACAAAAATACATGGTATAGCTCGAGGACCAAATTTAGTTTTATTAGTTTTGAGATCAACAATAAAGACTAAAGACCCAAAGACTCTTAAATTACCATAATGAGGCAACTTATCATATAACAGTTGAAAATGTGTTAAATTATCAAGAAAAGGTGTTGGCATGATATTAATTAAATAAGCAGCATGCATCACACAATCTGCCCAAAAATTCAAAGGCAATGAAGATTGAAAACGTAAGGATCGATCAACATTTAATAAATGTTGATGCTTTCGTTCAACTACACTATTTTGCTAAGGTGTATATGGACAAGAAAATTGATGTAAAATACCTTTTTGTTGACAAAAATCAGTTAACTGTAGTTCAGGAGCATTCCTAAAGCCTTTAATTGGTTTTGAAAAATGAATTAAAACATATTGATAAAACCCTTCAATGCACTTTGTGGCTTGAGATCTATTCTTGAGCAAGTAAATCCAAATAAACCTGCTGAAATCATCTATAATAGTTAAAAAATATCTAAAACCAGAATTAGATTCGGTCTTAAAAGGACCTCAAATATCAAGATGAATAAGATCAAACGTACTTTTAATCTTAGTTGTACTAAGAGGGAATGATGTCCTTTTCATCTTAGCTAAAGGGCACACCGTACAATCAAAATGCTCAACATCTTGAGCTACATGTAATGGAACACCAGTGACAATATCCATTTTGGTTAAAGGGAAATGACCTAATCTGTAATGCCATAATTGTTTATTACAAAAAGGTTTATTGAAAACAGTAAAAACAGCTCCAACTGTAGAATCAATGCTTGAGACTTCATGTGGTAGGATGTATAACCCTCTAGACAGCTTAGCTGAACCAATCATCTGCTGAAGATGGGTGTCCTGAATATGACACACACCATCAGCAAAAACACATCTAACATGAGGTTGTTCTAATAATTTACTAACTGACATGATATTAAAACAAAAGGATGGAATATAAAAAACATTATGCAAAATTAAAAGAGGATTAATTTGAACACTGCCAATTTTCTTAACTGCTATTTGTTGATTATTAGGCAGCTTAACAATAACATTAGACACATCAGTAACAAACTTGAACAATTTAAAATCATTAACAATGTGATCAGTAGCTCCACTATCAAGAATCCATCCTATGTCTATTGATTTAAGAGAGTTATTACCAACATTAGATGAACTATGACACACATAAGATGAAAGAGTACCTGAAACGACACTACCAATCATGCGTCCAGCAGGGGCTGATTGAGATGGACGTGCGGAAATCATAGCTTCTTTATCATCTAGAATAGTAAGCAACCTGCTATACTCAGCTCGAGACAAAGTGATGCCAGTCTCTCCTTGTTGACCAACAACAACTTGTTGATTAACAACTAGACCTGGTTGCTTATCATTCTCAGGAAAAACACCAACCAAATTAGCATTGACATTAGCCTTTTTCTTAGTAAACTTGAAATTGGCCGGGAAACCGTGTTTCCTATAACATTGGTCAATAGTATGTCCAGGTTTGTCACAATGACTACACTTAGCCTTCTTTTTGTTACCATAAAACTGCCCATTGGCCATATTAACAGAAGACTCAATCACAAAGTTATTTCCAAGAAAATGTCTTTCTTGTTGCTGAATCATAGACAAGGTAGTTGTGATATCCGGCAAGGGCCTCATCATAAAAATTTGAGAACGGATAGATGAAAATTCAGCATTCAGGCCCTTCAAGAAACGGAATACAAAATCCTCTTCTTGATAGGACTTTGCTTTAGCCAAGATATTTGAACATTTACAAGCAGGCTGACAATTACAAGTAATTAAAGGGCGAAAATTAATCAACTCTTCCCAAACAGTCATCAATTTTGTATAAAACTCAGTGATAGATGAAGAAACTTGAGTTGAAGAGTATAACTCTTCTTGCAATTCAGATATCTTAAGAGAATTTCCTTGTTCATAACGTTTTCGAAGATTATCCCAAGCATCAAAACTGTATTCAAACCACTGAATGCTTTGGGCTATAGAAGGAACCACTGACCTGGATATCCAGGAAAAAAATCATCGTATTGCAGCGATCCCAAGCAGCACGATTTGGATCCGTATGGTCAGGAATTGGTATTGAACCATCAAGAAACACCTGCTTGTTCTTCGCACGCAGTGCTCGAGTGAACTCTCAGCTCCATGAGTGGTAATTATTACCACTGAGAAGTTCTGCAACTAGAACCAGACTGGGGTTTTCACCCGGGTGAAGATAATAGAAGCTTGAAGGATTGAGTGAAGGGTCAGAGAAAAAGCTCTCTGCTTGTCGAGTTGGCTTTGGTTGATGATTGATTGTGTTTGTGACTCTTGTCTCTGTATTCTTCGACTCTGTGCCCATTTTGGAAGGATAAGACCTGGATATTAAACAGAGGAACCAAAGATAACAGATAAATTTCTGGAGAACAAAGGATGATTTCCTAAAAGGAAGAACAGATTCAAGATGAAACTGTGAAAATTAGCACGGAAACATGCTCTGGTACCATAAGAAATAGATAATCCCAAATAACTTAGGAGAAATTGAATGAATGGAGAAATTGAATGAATGGAGATGAAGAAGATAAGATAGGATGAAGAACAGGATAAGGGAGGCTCCCTTCTTTCTGATATTAAAAACCTAAGAGGTAAGCTTGTACATATACAATACAAAATAGAACCAATAAAGACTATTCTACCCTTATAAACTATTTACAATATCATTACATTTATTTATTAGGATATAAAGAACAAAACCTGATTTTTACTTAATTATTTTACATGTTTTTTTTTTTTTTTTTCCCGAACTCCGTGTTAGTTTTTTTCTTTTCTAAATGATACGTCTACCCTTTCACGATTCCTTCCTAGTTCTCTCTATTTTTTCACTCTCTCCCCTTTAATCAATAATTCAACACCATTTATACGTAAAATGTTTTACAAGGGGATAGTTACCTTTTTAGCCAAAAAAAATACAAAAACAAAAAGATAAGTATTCTCTTTTAGGCCTTGTTCTTTATGCATATATTATCAGTAATTTATTTCAGTTCAATTCAGTAGTATTGAGTTCAATTCAGTCATAAAAAATAAGGCCTTAGACCTTTATGTTTCTTCTTTCTGCACCCATCTTCTTTCTGCGATCCTTCTAACTATGGAGTAACTAAAACATAGCAAACTACTTATCAACTATATCTAGTAAATGACATTGACATCCAAACAAAATGAAAAGGATTGATCAGAAATCAACTAGAATTTCGAGTAGTAAGATAACTAACAAACGTGGCAACTTAGATGAACAAAAACTAAAAAAATCTGAAACAAACCCATTACTTTTCATTTAAAATCAATCAGGAACAACTAAAAACCACACCAAAATTGTAATTCCACGACAATTGAATTGGAAATCCAATCAATTTTGAGCAAATCTTTGAGGTAAAACTATATTACCTAATGGCCTAAACCTCGGAGAAGAAGTACAAATCTTTAACCTGGAACCACAGTTTCTCAAACCACAAAAACGGAAAATTGATACAAACGAAACGACAACAATCCTCACCTTCATTGCCGCCTTCCTCAACTTCCCTGGCCGTTTCAATCCGCTCTTCAAAGACTGCAAGAAAATTTGCCTTTGCTTTTCTTACTTCGAATTAGGCATTCTTTTGCCAATATTCAACAATTCCTAAGCGCCCATCCAATTTCTAACGAGTCATCCTCTATTGTCGAATCTCCAAATGTTATTGTGCCAGTCATAAGTAAAACTTTGAGGAGATGGAGAAAGATTGAAAAGAATTAAAGATCAACCCTAATTGCAATCCGAGAAAGAAAGGAGAAATGGAGATCAACATAGAGTAGGGATGGCAACGTGTAGTACCCGCGAGTAGTGCCATTTTCATACCTTACCCGTTTATTTGGAACTACCCATACATGTTCTATACCTTAATGGGTAACACCTTCGAAATCCCATACTCTTACTCGCTTAGATATTGGATACCTACGAATACCTACAATGTATCGTAATAAGTTAAAAATTAAAAAGTGCATATTATTTTTTAAAAAAATCGATAAATAATAGGATAATGTACAATAAAGGGTTATGTGGTTTCAAAATGTACAAATAAGTGACTTGTGGTATAAACAGTTTATACCACATGTCTATCAAATGTACATATGTAGTTTACGACATCCAAAAAATCTTGCTAACTGTTTTTATCACATGCCACTCATTTATACATTTTGAAACCATAAGACCTTGTTTGCAAAAGATTGAAAGCACAAGACCTTTTATTGAACTTTACCCTAAATAATATGTACACAAATGTAGGGCTGTAAACGAGCCGAGCCGGACCGAGCCTTGGCATGTTCAGGCTTGGTTCGTTAAAAATATATCGAGCTCGAGCCTTAAAAAGCTGTTCAGGCTTGGTTCGTTTAGTGCTCGTTTGTTCACGAGCTGTTCGCGAGCTTTTCTCGAGCTTGATCGCGAATGACTTGTTTATTTTGTTCACAAACAAAATAATATAAACTTGACTACTTAAAACAATACATTAAATACTTAAACCTACATATGGTCATTTATATAAAAAAAACAACAAAATTTGATTAATGACATAATTAATAGATAAAAATATCCAAATAAACAACCCATAAACCTACACCTACATGTATGTGCGTATTATTTTCATATGGGCTGTAATGTTTTAGTGTTATTGTTAAGAGAATTGGGCCACAATGTAAATGCGCCATAGGCACTAAATTAGATTAAATATGAGTCATACTAACTTTCAATTTATTTTTCTAGTAATACTAAATTTTAAATTTTAAATATTAAAAAACTGTAACCCGAGCTATTTCACGAGCTAAATCATGAACTTGTAATCGAGTTTGCTCGCGAGCTTTGGCTTGTTCAGGCTCTGCTCGTTTACGGACAGAGCTTCAAAATTGTGTTCATGAACGGCTCGTTTACAGATCAAGCCGAGCCGAGCTCTTATCGAGCCGAACACCGAGCTTCTCGCTAAGGGCTTGGTTCGTTTACAGCCCTACACAAATGTAATAAATATTCCAAATAATCCAAATTATTTTAAACTGAAAAAACATGCTATTAAGCTAATGACATAAGGTTCTTGGTTTAAATCTTGCTTATACATCACGTGTATATTTATTTTTTATTGCAATGGGAGGGGTAACATGTACCCATTACCCGTCAAATATATAGTGGATAACAAGTATCGGGGACCGTAGAGGTAATCTCATACCCATCCCGTACTCGTTACGGGTAACATTTCTAATTCCATACCGTCCCGAACCCTTTTAGATCGGGTATGAGAAGTCCCATTAAGGAGAGATATTTCCAAGTACTTGCAGTTAGGGTATCCATTGCCATTCCTAGAATAGAGAGAAGGGAGATGAAGGGGGTTTCTTTTTTCCTTTTTAATTATTTTGATTTTTTTAACTTTTTCAATTCAACGCATAAAGTTTTATTATTTTCATTTATGTTCTAAATGTATGATGTTGCAGACGAGTAAACTACACTCTCTATCATGCGACTAGTTATTAGATCAAGGGGCAAATAGAATCAAAAAAAGTTGAGGATATATACTTGCAAAATGAAATAAGTTCAAGGGTCACAGATGCATTAAGAATTTATATTTACTCTAATTATCCCAACCTTTGTTACCAAACGTGGTCTTCCTCAAGCTTCAACGGAACTTCTTGTTTCTTTGGCTTCTGATCAAATTTCATCTCCTGGATATCATCAACCTTTTTGGGAGTCTTTCTTTAGTTTCATCAATCTCCGATCATGGTCTTTCACTTCGGACTCCAGTTTACTGATTATCAAAAGATCCAAAAAATATTTTCTTCCATTCTCGCCATCTTTTTATGTATATAGTACTCCAGGAACGCTTTAAAATCTTTCCAAAATTGGAGACATCAAATTATCTCTCTTTCTCATGATACATCATCAAAATCAACAAAATTACCGAGATTTACTTACACTTTTCTCAAACATTTGTTGCTTTTTATTTCTTTCATGTTATATTTCAAATTTAATGCAGTGGATTAAATGATAAGACAAAATTTGGATCTTCTCAAGTTGAGATTTGGTTATGTCGATCAAGTTCAATACATTTCGATTAGTAGTACTAATTGTAAAATCAACACTTGAGATTTAATTTTTCAATAAATACTAATTAAATACTATAATATACGAATGAAATCTCATCCAATTATTTTAGACTTAATGGTTGAGATTATTTATTTACGAGCATGACCATATTTCAACTTAAAGGAATCCTAATCCAGAACGGAATATACTTACTTGCTTCAAATTGGAGTGTTAGAAGATGAGAGTGCTGTTTTCCGTTTTTGTGAAAATAAAGACTTAACACTAAGGAGTTACGAAAATTATTTACTTTAAATTAAGACAAAGACAATATTATCAGAAACATTCAAGTACAGTAATGGTAATCAAACAAAGCTATAAATTGCATCATCATCTTCAATCCGACAGCACAATTTAATCCGAGGCCTCTCTAATCAACCACACACTTTCACTTCCAAGAAGATGACACCAACTGTTGAAAAATCAAGCATGGTGTCTTTTGATCTCAATGATTTTGTGTTTAACCAAGGACATGGTGTAAAGGGTTTATCTGAATTGAACTTGGAAACCCTTCCCAAGAAATATATCCAACCCACAGAAAGACTCATTAATGTCATCCCAGAAGATTCCATACCTGTGATTGACATGTCCAATTGGGAAAATGACCCGAGAATTGCAGAATGCGTGTGCGAAGCTGCTGAGAAATTCGGGTTCTTTCAGCTTGTTAACCATGGAATTCCTCTTGAGGTTCTTGATGGTGTGAAAGATGCAACTCAACGTTTCTTTGGATTACCAGCTGAGGAGAAGAGGAAATACTCAAAGGAGTTTTCTCCTGCGAATAATATAAGATATGGGACAAGCTTTAGCCCTGATTCCGAAAAATCACTTGAATGGAAGGATTTCCTCAGCATGTTTTATGTCTCTGAAGACGAAGCTTCTGCATATTGGCCTCCTCAGTGCAAGTAAAAGAACCTCTTCTTTCTTTCTTTCTAATTCTTATTTAAATTTAGTGGAGAAAAATAACACTAGTGAAAATTTGAAATAATGGCAAAGTTGAATGGTAGTGATTACCATTTTACATCTATTTGACTGACAAAGCAAACCTTAATTTTACTTATATTTTATCAGTTGGTTATGCTTTTCTCAGATTATCACTGGTAAATAACTAACTTGCCTACTTTTTATTTATAGGAATGAATGCATAGAATACATGAAGAGAACTGAAATTCTGTGCAGAAAGCTAATGGTTGCACTAATGGAGAGACTTAACGTTAAAGAAATAGATGAAAAGAAAGAATCTCTAATAATGGGATCCAAAAGGATTGACCTCAACTTCTGCCCTCAATGCCCGAACCCAGATCTTACTGTTGGGATCGGTCCTCACTCCGATGTCTCATCTCTTACTTTTAATTCTCTCTTCCAAGACGAGATCGGAGGGCTTTATGTTCGAGTACGTGAAGGAAAAGGCAAAGAAGATGGATGGGTTCATGTTCCTCCAATCGAAGGATCACTTGTGATCAATGTTGGAGACGCACTTCAGATTTTGAGTAATGGTAGATACAAAAGTGTTGAGCATTGTTGGATTGCTACTGGAAGTAAAAACAGAATTTCCATTCCTATTTTCGTCAACCCAAAACTGACTCATGTGATCGGACCCTTGCCAGAAATTCTTGCTACTAGTGAAAAGCCAATATATAGAAACTTCCTCTATTCTGATTATGTGAAACATTTTTTCACGAAGACTCATGATGGAAAGAAGACCATCGAGTTTGTCGAGATAAAATAATTCTTGAACGGAATTCTATCATGGATTTGGTGTAATATGATTGACCATAAAAAGAAATTATATATTAATAAGGCCCATTAAACCCGATCACAGTGGCTATAAGATCGCTATATTTATAAGTTTATGGTAGTCCTTGACCTGTTTTATTTTGTAAAATTGGTGTTATGTATGCATAATAATTGTAATAAGAGATGTTTTGAGCTCTTTTCTTAGAATTGGATTTCGACATGAATGATCTCTCTTCAATATGGTTAGATTGGAATCAAAACTAACTAAGATTGATCTAGTGGCCAACCTTTTGGAAGTGCTATATAATAAATCAAACAGCACACTTTTTCATGACTGATTTTCAAGCGTGTCTTCTTGGAAATTTGGAGGTTCATAGGATAAAGTTTAACTGGCGGGTAGTTTAATTATTAATTCTATTCACCCCTCTAGAATCTTTTCTATTTCATTTAGGACGAGCATTTCTCTTGTAAAGACAATTTTGCTAGTTCTATGTACTTCACCAAACAAATGCGAGGTGGTTTACAAGGAATAAACCCTCTAATTATTTAAAGTAGCAAATAACAATGAATAAACCCCCTAATTAATAGGTAAACAATTCTCCATAATTCCTTAAGTCCAACCATACTCCTTATTTCACTCTTTAAAATATTAATAAAATAATACATTCTTCAAATTAACCATCTCAAATTCCATGCATGTTCCAACCATACTTTTTATCTCACTCCCTATGTCATTAGTTTATAAATAAAAAAAACAATATATTAGATGAAATTGGGAAGAGAGAGCTGTAAGAGAGGGAAGGAGAGAGAAAAAGAGTAAAAAAGAAATCCCTCCTTAAATTTGAGGAGCCAAAATGACCTCCCTAAATATATAAAGAGCCACTTTACCCCCTTGGAAGGAAATCCTCTCTAACCCACTCCCTAAATTTAACAAAAATATAATTTAGGGTAGTGACATTGTACAACTGATATCATTAAATTCTTTATATCTGTATTTATATCTGTAGAAGTTGCATAGCATCTTAATTGCATAATAATGACCGAGATTGAAAATATTTTACTTTGTTTGACAATTGAAAAATCGATTACTGACTTAGGCGTTCAACAACAATATGTTCAATGATACAATTCATCTTAAATTCAAAAATAATTTTAAAAAATTCTTTTGTAATTCATCTTCAATAAATTGAATTAAAAAATTTAAGATTGATTTTCATGTAACTATTTTTATGAGAAATATGTTGTTAGAAAAAAAACTAGAAAAATCGATATGATCAACATCTTTCTTGATATATTAATAAATTAAGCCAAAAAAAGTTAAAGAAAATAGAAAAATGAAAGAAGAGTAAAGAAAAAAGAGGAACTAGGCACTATAGAATTCTCATATTGAATAATGAACCATTACAAGTATATATATAGCTTACATACTTGTAAGTAACTAGGAATAATATAAATAGGAAATACTCCCTCCGGTCCATATTATTTGTCACATAGAGAAATAGTCTTGTTCCATATTATTTGTCATGTTATGTTTCCAATGTAATTTTTTCCCATTTTACCCCTATCATTTGCATGTTAGGTTTTCAATGTAAATTTTTCCCTCTTAATTAATAAGGGTATTCTTGTCCAATTTACATATATTTAATGCAAATCAATCATTTCCTTAATACCCGTGATTTAGTCAAATGTGACAAATAATATGGACCTGAGGGAGTACAACTCAACTAGGAATACTATTATAACTCAATAATATCAATCCTATATAGTCTATAATTCTTATTTATCATTACTTCCTTTACACTCCCCCTCAAGCTGAACAAGTATTCTGACGAACTGTCAGCCTGCACCAAAGAAACAAAATAGGGCCCATGGCCCGAAGAAGAGAAAACCCCTTATGCTTCTGGGAGTCATCAAACTACCATTGGTTCGAGATAAACTTGAAAAAACTCGAACAAACTGACGGTAAACTACCATCATGCAACCACGAAAACTTTGAAACTGCTTTCATAAACTTTGCAAAGCATCTAACTAATTAAATCATTGATCTTTTGTATCATCACTACTGGATGTATACGTTTCTTGAAATCTTCGATGCACACAGAATTTGTGCAAACTGTATCATCAAAATATCAACTACCTCTAACCGAGGAAAACAAGATGATTGAACCTATATCATATCCCATATAGAATATGAGAAAAGAAACCAACACCAACTACTTGTAGATGGTTTGTAAATAGGGAAAGAAAAATCATCAAGCCAACTGCTAGGATATGTTGGATGGCTTTATTTTACCAAGCATCAATTTACGAAAAAAAAAAGAAAAGAAAAAAAGAATAGAAGACAAGATTTATAATTGGTTGATGCAAGAAGCATGGGAAAGAGCCCAACCCATCAAAACATTGAAGAGATAGGATGCTAAGGGAAGAAGAAACATTCCATAGGAACATAAACTGATTTAGGTTGGGAAAAAAAAAGCATTACGTTGGCAAGAAAACTAAAAGAAAAGAAAAGGATGAGCAAATTTGGATGATAATAGTGGGGAGGAATTCATGGTTAAAGGACGGAAAGAAAATCTAGGATTAATTTTTCTTTTCTTTTTGAAGGCAAAAGCTAAGACGAAATGAAGAAGATGAAAAACTATCATATGAAACAAGAAAATATCGAATCAGCAAAAGCCACAGGATCATTGGTTTTTAAAGCTTTTTCTAGCTCTGGTACCATATAAAATTCTCACATCTTTACATATTCTCATATTGAATAATGAACCATTACAACCATATATATAATATACGTACTTGTAGGTTACTAGGAATTCTATACTAAGGCCTTATTCTTTTTGACTTAAATTCAGCATATTTCAGTATTTTTAGTTCAATTTAGCAACTTCAGTTCTATTCAGAAACTTCAGTTCAGTTCAGTTCAGCTTAGTTCAGTTCAGCCAAAAATAACTGTGAAAGATAACACAAATACTCTGGAATTGATGCTTTGTATTGATAATGGAAGGAGATTATATACACCAATGTACAATAAAGAATGAGAAATCACAACCTATGATTTACATACTACCATAACAATTCCTATTATAAAGCTTCTAATGAAATCTGATTACAGCAGATAAGGAAATAAATATTTGACTTTCCAACACTCCCCCTCAAGTTGGAGAGTGGATGCCTTGAACTCCCAACTTGCGGATCATTGGTATGAACATATCTTTTCCCAAAGCTTTGGTGAGTACATCAGCCAACTGATTCTCTGACTTCACAAATCTTGTCTCAATAGCTCCTTTTTGAATTTTATCCCTTATGTAATGACAATCCATCTCAATATGCCTAGTGCGTTCATGAAACACAAGATTAGAGGCAATATGTAGAGCAACCCTATTATCACAATATAACAAAGCTGATTCTTCATGAAGAACTCTCAAATCCTGGAGAAGATAACGTAACCATGTTAATTCACAACATGCTCCTGTCATTGCTCGATATTCGACTTCCGCCGATGATAACGAAACCGTTTTCTGTCGCTTTGACCTCCATGATATCAAAGAATGACCCAAGAACACACAGTAACCTGTGGTTGATCTTCTAGTGAGAGGACATCCTGCCCAATCCGAATCACAAAAAGCCCTCAGTTTAAAATCGTTGTTTGCAAGAGAGAAAAGTCCTTGACCCGGAGACCCTTTTATGTAGCGCACAATACGTAAGGCTGTATTCCAATGTTCTTTTCGAGGCAGATGCATAAATCTACTAAGAACGTGAACAACATAGGTGATATCAGGCCTTGAAACTGTGAGATAAATTAATCTTCCAATGAGTCTCCTGTATTTTCCTGGATCATGAAGAGCGTCATTAATCTCATATAAGTTTGCACCATGCTCCATAGGCGTCTCGACAGGAGCAGCACCCAACAAACCTGCATCTTTGATAATTTCTAAAGCATATTTTCGCTGAGATATATTAATACTTTTTCTAAATGTTGAAACTTCAATACCCAAGAAAAATTTCAAAGCACCTAGATCTTTGAGACGAAATTTGGCGTTCAAATAGTTCTTGACATCAGCTATGTTTTTCGAATCATTGTTTGTAATCAGAATATCATGCACATAAATTAGAAGGACAATGAATGACTTGCCTTGTTTTCTGGTGAAGAGAGAATAGTCTACCTTAGATTGAACAAAACCAGCCGAACCAATAGCTTCAGAAAACTTTGTAAACCATTGTCTAGATGCCCGCTTCAATCCATATAAGGATTTGTGAAGGCGACACACTAATCCATTCTCCCCCTGTCGCCTGAGACCAGGTGGCAGCTCCATATAAATTTCCTCATCAAGATTACCATGTAAGAAGGCATTGTTTACATCAAGATGATGCAAGGGCCAACACCGAGTAGCAGCAATAGCAATCAGACATTGAACTATAATAATTTTAGCTGTAGGAGAGAAGGTATCTTGGAAATCAACACCCTCTATATGAGTGTAACCCTTAGCAACCAACCTTGCTTTATATCTTTCAACTGAGCCATCGGCATTTCGTTTGATTTTGAATATCCAAAGACATTTATTTGGAACTTTACCAACATGAAGAGTAGTAAGAGACCAGGTTCCATTGTCTTTGAGTGCCTTCAACTCAACCTGCATAGATTTCTTCCAATTAGGATTAGATGATGCCTCCGCATAGGATTTTGGTTCAGTTTCAGATTGCAAATGAGCATATACCAACAGCCGGACACATCCTCACTAAATCCCAACACTTCCAAAACAAAGGATTTATGAGAGGATGAGTAACGATGGTAAGAAAAAAAGTTACTAAGAGGATACCAGATACCTTCTATTGAACCTGACGTCGTAGGAGGAGATTGATTAGAGGGAATAACAGAGCAGACCAAATCTCGTAGCTTTTGTTGTTCAATAGTAGTGCAACTGGAGCGACGGACAACATGAGGTTTAGGTTGAGGTGTGTTGGCGGAAAGACCAGGAGATGATGGTGTTGGCACTTGTGCTGGTTGATTTTAAGGTTCAGTTAGAAGGGGGGTCATGGCTATGGGTTTTGTGCAAGGTTGGGTGGCTTTAAGATGCTTTGGTCGTCGACAGAGTATGTACGAAGGGTGGTGGTAGGAATGATGGTGGCTGGTGGAGGTGATGATGGTGATTCGGTTTGATCATTGTTGGTGTGAGTATTGGCTGTGTGTATGGTTGATTTATGGAGAGAGGTGATGAACGTATCATTAACAGCAGGAGAAATTAATGGTATTGGGCCATGGGCTTGGGTGTTGGTTTTTGAAAAACTATTTGAAGAGGAGGAATAAGGAAAGATAGTCTCATAAAATTTGACGTCATTGCTAGTGAAATTTTTTTTAGAAGAAAGATTGTATAGTTTATATGCTTTTTGACCAAGAGATATCCAATGAAAATAGCTGGAATGGCTCGGTTGTCAAATTTATGAGAAATCTTAACATTTATGGCATATACAAGACAACCAAACACGCGAAAGTGTGAAAAATTTGGGAATTTTTTATGAAGAAGTTCGTGGGGAGTTTTAAATGAAAGAAGTGAAAAAGGTAAACGATTAATTATGTAGACAGATGTGTGTACACATTCACCCTAAAATTTTGTTGGTAGACTAGCTTGGAATGTTAATGCACGGGCAACTTAAAGAATATGGCAATGTTTTCTTTCCACTACCCCATTTTGTTGAGGAGTGTAAACACAAGAGTGTTGAAAAATGACACCATTATGTTGAAAAAAAGTGCGAAGAGACAAAAATTCTCCACCATTGTCACTGCGAAAGGTTTTAATGCGTGTTCCAAATTGCATAAGAACATAGCTAAAAAACCGTTTCAAAATTGTTTGAGTTTCATCTTTGTGCTTCATTAAAAATATCCAAGTAAAACGTGTATAATCATCAACAATTGTTAGAAAATAATGAGCACCAGAAAGAGAGACATGATGCTAACGACCCCAAATATCACAATGAATAATATCAAATGGTTGAGTGGAGGAAATAGTACTTGTTCCAGACGACAAACGACTTTGTTTAACCAAAGGACATATATGGCAAACACTATTTGACTCAATTGAAATATTCAAAAAATGTTTAGCAAGATAGTTTAATCGTAAAGGAGATACATGACCCAAACGATTATGCCAAAGGTTGGAGGATGAAGTGACAAGGTTGCAAGATGAAAGATTTTTGGTTGTGTTTGGTTTATTATCATCTTTGTCCGTCGCCAATTCCACCAAATAGTATAGTCCACTCTGTTGTTTACCCAAACCAATCGTCCTCCTCGTAGCCAGATCCTGCAAAATCCACCCATAAGGGAAAAATGTGATTGAACAGTTTAAACCTCTTGTCAAACGACTCACATACATCAAATCCACTTTAAATGTAGGCACATATATTACATTATGTAAAGTGTATTTAGAATTAAGTGGTAATGACCGTTTGGCTGCAATCACAATTTTATCTCCACTTGGCAACATCACTGGAGATAGTGGACAATTTTTATTCTTATTGAATAATTGTGACGATGAAACAATATGATCAGTGGCACCGCTATCAATGATCCAATTTTGAGAATTCAATTTTGACAGACCTAATTTTGATACCGTATTGACTTTCGAGTCGGGCACTGAATCAGATTTGGGTTCTTGAGCACTGAGCATTGAAAAGAGTTGTTGCAGCTGCGTTTTGGACATAGTAATGGTTCCTTCCTCATCACTGGAAGTTATAGTGATATTATTGGCAAACTGGGCTTCAGATTGGGCTTGCTTTGATTTTGGATGGATTGGTGGATACCCATTTAATTCCCAGCATGTTTCCACCCAGTGGCCTGCTTCATCACAGTGAGAACAAAAGGGGTGTCCTCTTCCAACGCCAAAAGAACGCCCTCCTCTTCCTTGATTGCGTCTGCCTCCCCATCGTCCTCTATTGTCTGAGTTCCAGCGCCCTCCATCACCAACTAGATTGTTGGAGTTTCCACCATGGCAGGTGCTACTGATTCATTTGTTGCGGAACTGATTTAAATTTTTTTCTCCACTTGGGTGATTGAAGCATACGATTGACGAATAGTGGGCAAAGGACTTTGCAACAAAAGCTGACTTCGAATCGCAACATAAGTATCGTTCAATCCCATTAGAAATTGCATTAATTTTTGTTGCTCGCTTGGTATTCCTTCGTTTGAGTCAGAATAGATAATCAATTCGTCCCATAAACTTTTCAATTTAGTATAATATGCAGAGACAGAGAGTTGCCCTTCTTGGAGTGATGCAATGGTTTGCTGAATTTCAAAAACACGAGGAGCATTACCTTGTAGGTAGCGCTCCCGTAGATCTTCCCAAACTTCGTGGGCAGTGGTATAGTAAATGACGCTATCAGCGATTTCTGGATCAAGAGTGTTGATAATCCAAGAATGAACCATACCATTGCAACGAGACCAGGACCCGTATGATTCAAGAGATTCTTCCTTCGATGGCGGTTTACAAGAGCCATCAACGAATCCGAGCTTGTTCTTAGAGTTTAAGGCTAACGTCATAGCCTTTTCCAGCCGGGATAATTGTCACCATTGAGGGTTTTTGAGACTAAAGTCATTCCAAGATGATCGGAATGATGAGTGTAACAAGGATCAGATGAATCTGCCTTGAATGATTGAGTAGAGTTTTGATTTGTTTCTTGATCCCTGGCCATGATGAAAAATTTTTTTGAAAAGAAAGAGAAGAACTAGGATCTTAAGTCATGCTCTGGTACCATGTGAAAGAGAACACAGATACTCTGGAATTTATGCTTTCTATTGATAATGGAAGGAGATTATATACACCAATGTACAATAAAGAATGAGAAATCACAGCCTATGATCTACATACTACCATAACAATTCCTATAATAAAGCTTCTAATGAAATCTGATTACAACATATAAGGAAAGAAATATTTGACTTTCCAACAAGAACAAGGCCTAACTAGGAATAATATAAATAGGAAATACAACTCAACTAGGAATACTTTTATAACACAATAATATCAATCTTATATAGTATATAATTTCTATTTATCATTACTTCCTTTACAGGCCGGAATATGGTGTATTTGAGAAACAACCATTAAATTAAATTCAGACAAAATGAACAGAAATAAGATGGTGTATTTGGGAAAAAGGGAAGAGAGGAGTCAAACAAGGGTGGCTCCAGGAAGAAGTGATCGCCGGTGCATATGGTGGGCAGTTGAAGAATAGAGAAACTAAAGAGAATGGTCAGAAACGAATATATGGGTGGCCGACCAGTGGATATGTGGGTGGCTCTGAGAAGAAGTGGTGGTCAGTGCATGGTCGAAGATTAGAGAAAGTAAAGAGAATGCTCTTTAGAAAACAAAATAGAAATGAGGTTTCAACTTTTGAAAAACGTTTTACTCTTCTCAAAAGAATAAAACATATTTCCCAAAATTATTCATATATTTTTCAGTTGACTGTAAAATACTTTCCGTTGACTTATTTTTCTAAGCAAACAAACACTAAAAATTTGGAAAATATTGTCCTGCACAATATTTTTCTGCAAACAACGGAGCCTAAATATTTCCATTTATTCCAATTGATGCAATTCTATCAAAATTCTTTAATGTTAGCTTTTGGATTGGTATGCAAATAAAAAACTGCAATTCTTTTTCGTAGAAAATTGCAAATAAAATTTATATTTAGAGTTGTGTTCACCTAGTCAACAACTTACCAAATACAATTTGGTTAATCAACATTAGATTAAAATTTAAGGATGAAGATTAAAATAGGTGATTTCATTACATTTTAATCTCCAACCTTAAATTCTAATTTAATGGTAATTGACCAAATTTTATTTGGTCAATTATCGACTAGGTGAGCACTACTCTCTATACTAATATAATTTTCAGAAATTTACAAATGCATTTTTTAGGCCATTCTGCTTATGTGTTACTTCAATATAATTTCTTTAATTTTTTCTAATGAAATTCCTTTAGATTTAAGAGGAACTACTAATAATGTTTTTAATTAATTATTTTAGGCAGTTACTGTAATTAATGTTACAAAATTTTAAATGTTAATAATGTTTTCATGAATGAATATAAAAATATATATACCATAATAATAACATAAATTTTGTTAATTTACTTTTAAATAAAGTCAAAATTTATTTACAAAATTCTTTAAAACATTACTCTGAAATAAAGAAATTATTCTAAAAATTATCATTCTTAAAATAATAATAATAAAAATTACAATAGCAGTATAATTTTTAAATAATCAAATACAAAACAATGACTAATTAATTTATCTATACCTAGAACAAATTTTTAATTTGCGAAAAACTATATAAAAGATAAAGCATAAAAGTTAAAAACTAAAATAAGAAAATGGAAAAGATCAGTGATGAATGAATCTGCAAAAGTTTAAAGTCATATTCCTTGAAAGACGTGAGCTTAATACCTATGAATGTAAATATTGATCCGTAACTAAACTTCAATTTTAGTGAGATTAAGATTCAATTTATTGAAACTAATTTTGATTCATAAATATTAAAAGTAACCGTAATCAACTTTTTTTCTTTAAATTTTTTTATACCGACTACGGATTAAGGATATGAAGGTTTGTGTTTATTTTTTTCTTTTTGACATATTTTCATGTTTTATGCTTTCTTTTATGTATTGTGATCTTATTGAATTTTCATAGAATTTTTTGAATCGATCTATTATTTATAAGATCTATAGGATTTATATCTAAATCCTTTCTTCTAACGAGTTTCCTTACTTTTATTTGCTTTCAAATTTGATTTCTTATCTTTATATTTCACCAAATTTACAAGACAACAGATACAAGCTGAAAACATTAATGAAAATGTTGAGTAATAACAGTTAGAATATAAAGATAAGAGTTCCAATTTCAATAAGATACAAATGCAAAAATAGAGTGTATTCCTTGCATATAACTCTTGTTAATGACATTTTCCATTCATGTTACCATTTCTTTTTCAAAATATGGAGAAATGTATTTATACATTTATTTATTTCTTTCTATTTTATTTTTTAAAAAATATGATTCATTTTTCTTAGTTATGGTTATAATTATGTAGGGTAAGGGTAATGATATAGAGATCTACATTGTTATATGAATTTGATATTATAACTGAATTGGGTATGAACTGAAAGAACGTCGTGCAATTTGTTAAGTTGTTCCAATATGCGGATAGACCAACGTCTATTCAAGCTTACCAAAAAAAGAAAACAATCAAATTAGATTAATTTCACTTACAAAATCTTTTTTAAATACTTTTTTATTAATATAGTCAAAGTAATCAAAACGATATTTTATCTCGCGCAAGCGCGAGTATTTGACTAGTTAGTTTAATAAAAGAAGCTTATTCAACCCATATACTTTTTGCTATTTATACTAGGATTTGAAACTCTATTAAAACTCAATTGTTTAAGGCTATAAGTCGCATAAATTAGGACTTGACTTTGAGTTAGTGTATGCATAAAGTATTAGTTAAGAGAAATTCTACGTAAAAGGTGTCTAAGAAGCCTCAAATGAGAAAGCGAAAAATATATTAAAAATAAGGAAAAATAATTGTTAGGATCAAATCAGGGAAATAATATGCAATAATACTATAAATCCGATGTATCACATCATTCGTACGTTAAATCAATAAATTGACATCACGTTGTATAATTCAGGACTTAAAATTAATAAATCAGTGTCTAGAATTTATTTTGACGACACGTCATATGCAAACCGTACTTTTACACCATTGATAATGTAATACAATTATAATATAATCCGTTCAAATTTCCAAATTATACTGACCAATCTCACCGTAATTGAAGCAAAACATTGAAATGTATAGATAGATGGTTGGTGACGGACGTATTTGGTGTTATAAAAGATAAAGACTCAATACGTACGTATATGGGTTGGTAGAATTAGATAAAGACAATAGTATGGCTCATGAAATACCAATCAAAATATCTATACGTTGCATTACGATGCTTTTACGTTTTTAACTTGTAAAAAATCAATAATTTAACTTCCTTTATAATTTTGATTATATAATAGCAAAATTGCTTGGTATTTGAGGCCTCTACCGTGCCAACCTAATTGTAATTTGGCCATTCTATTAATTTGTGAAACTCGTTTTTACTTTTAAATATAATAATAGCAAAATCACTGAAGTTAAACACAATGCCAATAAAAACATGATTGCCAGGGGCGGACCCAGGATTTGGAGATCGGGGGGGCTAGTTTTGGCTTTAGCGTAAAAATTTTTCATATATGCGTGTATACAAAAATGAAGTAGAGTTGATAAAATTAGGAGAAACAAATTAATGATCTAATAAAAAATTGTTGATAAAATTATTAAAAATATAAAGGAAAAACAAACAAAAAAAGTAGAGTTTTTGATCAAAATAACATTAAAAAACTAAAAATAGATGAAAAACATTAATAATGTTAGGGGAAAATATTGATGCAATTAATGTTAGGAGAAAAAAATTAGAAATTGATGAAAAGCATTAATAATGTTAAGGGAAAAGAAATTGATGAAAAGCATTAATAATGTTGGAAAGAAAAAAAATGTAGATGATGGGATTTGAACCCTAGTTAACACATCTAAACACACCCCTTCTTGCCAACTCTTCCACCCTTTCACTTTGTCTCCTTTATCATCTTTATTTTTAATACACATTATTTTTTGGGGCTAGCCCGAACATATCGGTATATCCCTAAGGGTTGTGCCGGAACTGAGGGGGGCTCGAGCCCACCCGAGCCCCCCCCTGGGTCCGCCCCTGATGATTGCAAGCTTTAACTAATGGGATGAAGGGTATGGGGTTTTATAGAAGGAAAGAGATTGTCAGGGGAATCGGGGAGCCATGAGCGTAAGGAGAAATTGTGATTATAATGGACTTGATACCACATGTAACCCAAAATCTTAAGACAATGAGTTAATGGGTCTCACCACTTTAATTAACCATTCACCATTTCTTAAACTAAGAAATTCTGATGTGGAATTCTTCGGGTAAATTACACCACAGGTATCCAAACTATGCCCATTTTCCTAAACTGGTACCTAAAAACTATTTTGTCACATAAAAGTTCCCAAACTATCGATTACCTCCCAAATGGGTACCTCGTGACCTCCTATAGCAGGTTTCTCATAAGTCAACGCCAAGTCAACAAAAATCAATGCAAATTTAGTTAACTTTTTTCACTACTTGAGCAAAATGTCTAAATTGCCCCTCCACCTTTATCTTCTTCCTCCTCCCTCCTTTTTTTTTTCTTTCTCCTTCAATTCTTTTTTCTCTTCTTCCTCTTTTCCTCTCTTTTTCTTTTCTAATTAATTTCCAGACCCGGCAAAGGACGGTCCGGAATCTGAAAATCCAGGTCACCGTCGGAATCTGGATTTTCAGATTCCGGACCGTCCAGGGATCTGAAAATCCCAGGTCACCGCCGGTCTAGAATTACCGGCGGCGACCTGGGATTTCCAGATCCCAGCGGCGGGTCCCTTTCCAATGATTGCTTTTTTAAAAAAGAAAAATTTTTTTATTTTGAAAAAATGAAAAGGAAAAAGAATAAAGAAGAAAGAAAATAGATTATGGTGGTAAGAGAGAGAAAGATTGGATGGAGGAAGAAGAAAAGTTGAATGGAGGTGGAGGAAGAAGATGAAGGAGGAGAGAGAAAGGTTAAATGGAGGAAGAAGATGATGTAGGGCAAATTCGTCTTTTTAATAATTCGGTCAACTGTATCAACCAAAAATTTGGTCAAACATGCGTTGACTTGAGGTAAACCTGCTATAGGAGGTCACGAGGTACTCATTTGAGAGGTAATCGATAGTTTGAAAACTTATATCTGACAAAATAGTTTTTAAGTACCAGTTTGAGAAAATGGGCATAGTTTAAATATCTGTGATGTAATTTACTCAGAATTATTCACTCCAACTGACTGACACTTGCACTTTCAGCAGAGTTTACGAGATTAAACAAAACATGTTTTGAAGGAAGGGATCGTGAGGATAAGAATTAACTTTGGTCCGAAATTAATCATTTCTTGAATTTTATGGGTATGTGGAGGTCCCAACCCCTTCTTCCCAAGTATGTATTTTTTTTTTTATTTAACTCATACAACTCTTTCTTTCTAAATACCCTCAATCCAATCTAAAGCCTAATTAAACTTCACTTTTTCTTTTTGAAAGAATTAAACTTAACTTAGATTAAATGAAAACTTTTAATGGGAACATGCAACTAAATTGCATTTTTAAAGTCCTATACGTTGAAAGCGGATTGAAAATCCACGTAGACTATGACAAATAGACAAAGCTTTTTGAACAAAAATAAATCCGAAATAGCAAAAAACTGGAAAATTAGTTCAAATTTAACCACAATTTTCCCATTGGATCAAATATATCCAAAAAGAATTGCTTATTCTTCTACTTGAACTGCAACTGCATCAAAAGTTCATATTGTTTCTTCAATATGTAAATAGAGTTTTCTTGAAAAAAACGAGCATCTCCTTTACAAAGTTACTGACTAGAAAAATTTGGCTAACATAATTATGTCATGCCATCATGGATAAAATGTCATATCAATTTTTCTTTTGGCAACAATGTCATCACTTATACATATAAAAAAGCTTAATACATCTCCATGTACTTGTTAGAAAAAATAGATTAGCTTCCTGAACTTTCGATGCGTATCAACCGCTCTTTCAACTTGGTGATTTGTACCGATTGAGCACAAAAATCATGTGGCATATCACATGTACATACCTCAAAAACTAGGGCGCGTATGAACCTTTCTTCCCCAAATTAATAATCTATAAATGTAAGGGTTTTTTTTTCCTCTCCTCCCGAGCGACCAGGTTAATTTTAGGAACAAGATGACCATTTACTTTTTGTATCCTTTCATTTAAGAATTATAATAAAATTCAATTAATTAAAATTTCGTTGGTGTATTGCCATGTTATCAACAGTGTTTCACTCTCTAGTGCAGAGATGCGTTTTGTGCATTTTTGTGTTTAATTGATGCATAATTGCTAAGCTGAGGAGAGGCCAATTTGCTTTCTCTGCGAAATACCAGTTTTCTAAAAATGACCGAGTTGACCGATTCATCGGCGATTAATCGGTAAAATTGAGTATACCGTACCGATTTTAGTAAATCGGTCGTTTTAAATCGGTCAACTGATTTATGACTGATTTAGGACCGATTTATGACTGATTCAAAAAAATTAGCCCAATTAATAAAATTTTGGCCCAAATAAAAACGGCTCATACAATTTTAATTAAATAATTAATTTTTAAAAATTACAAAATAAACAAAAATCCCCTAAAACATTAAACCACATACATTTTAACCAACAACAAATTGAAAATTATGAATTTGGAGAACAAGATATGGTTGAATAAGAGCATCTAAATATATTACGTTAATTTGTTGGTAATTGTTTTATTTAGAATATTAATGTAATAAACATCGAAATATTTATGTTTGTTGACATTTTGGTATAATTATTATTATCATTTTGGACAAAAATAGTTCTTATTTTTAGGTAGTTTGATCAATATTTTTTGTTTTCTAACATGGGTTTTTATGTTTTTTTAAAAAATATTTATATAATTTATTTAAAATAATTAAAAAATAGAAAAATACAAAACTGATTCATCCCAATTCATCATTTGGATCACTAATCGCACCGCGACCGCATAGCGATTTTTAAAACACCGGGAAATACAAAGGGCTGTTAATGTATTATCAAGCCTATAAAAAAAACATGTCATATTGTCAAGTAGTACCACACATCATCATAAAAAAGCAATAATTATATGTGCACACTAACAAGTTCTTGAAAAACATATCAATTTTTATTTCATAGGTTTGGACATTATTACTTATCAATAAATTCTTGTTTTTTTCGATTATTTCAGCAAAATTCAGATCTATTGAACAAATTTAGTTTAGTATTGATTAATTCAATTCACCATAGAGAATGAAACGAAAGTCTAATAATACCAACAAGATTCACTAAATAAATTAGAACAAAATCTCCTTAACATGTAAAAACATGGGTAATTTCCTAAAAAAAACTACTGTGTTTATCAATTTTGACAAAATGGTGTTTGTGTTTATTTTTTTGACAAAACAACCATTGTGTTTAGCGCCGTTACCCAAAACGTGAAAAAATCACTAACGGTGTTAAGTTTGATGACGTGGCACGGGGTAATTTGAGTCCTAATTTATTATTTATGATGTAAAAAACTCATTTTCACACTTTAAAGTTGTAAACACATGATTTTTTTTAAGAATTTACAAATAAATTTAGACAAAAACACTTTGCCACATCATCACATTTAAACCGTTAGTGATTTTTCCACTCTTTGGGTAACAGACTTAAACACAATCTTTATTTTATCAAATAAATAAACACAGACACCATTTTGACGAAATTGATAAACACGGATTTTTTTTTAGAAAATTACCCTAAAAACATATATGATAGAAATCAATGTAAACTATAACGAAATATTATTTCCAATAAAATTAATCTAAACAAATATCTTTACAGTTTTTAGTAAGTTTAGTTCCTACAAACTAATTAATAGCCTAGTGGTTACTACGCTCCAAAAGGAAGCTTGGAGTTTTGGGTTTGAATTACAAAAAAATAAGTTTAGTTCCTATCATATATTGTACTCCCTCCATCTCTTTATATAAGACTTTTCTAGCCAAGAAAAAAAGTCTCAAAATATAAGTTTTTCTTACATTTCAAGAATACTTTATTTAACTTTTTCCTATATTGCCCTCCTAATAAATGTTAAAATATGTGTAGCATTTATGGTAAGTTTAGATTTTCAACATATTTATCTATAAAGTCAAAGTTAAATTAATAATTTGACTATATAATAATTGTGTTTCTTAATATGTGTCAAAAACTCTAAAAATGACTTATATTTTGAGATGGAAGGAGTATAATTTGAGAATTCTACATTTGTCAATCTTAGATTCAACTAACTACTGAACTATATATTGGTGAATGTATTGTGTAATTTGAAGCAAACTAAAATTTAAGGTTAACTTTTAAATTACAAATTTACTAATCATTAAAAATTTATTATTATAATTTTATATGATGGTCATGAATAAGCACCTTATCTATTGATATACACACGCAGGTGTTCCATGACCCTTCCTTGCCCACGAGAAGATCTGCCCCAGCTCACCATGCTACCAAATTGAAGTCAATAGCTTATATCATCAAAGAATAATTACGTTAGCCAACAACTCATCATGGTAACTTTAAGCAGGTACGGTTTTGTAAAAAATGATATAATTACAATGATATATTTGTATCTGCAAATAATAATTACAATCATTTTAGTTGTAATTTTCTCAACATATAGTTTGTTGATTAACGGACAAGGCATAAAGTTGTACACTGTCTTCATATTGGAATGTTAGAAGACTAGATTGGTATTTCCTTTTATGAAAATGAAGACTTTAACATTAAGAAGCTGGTGACAATGGTTATCTTAGAGATAAAAGACAATATCATCACAAACAAGTGTTTTCAACCTCAAGTACACTAATAGTAATCAAACAAACTATAAATTGCATCACCATCTTCAAACCTAGAACACAAATTCATCTCCGGCATCTTTAAGCATCCGAAACACTTTCACTTCAAGAAGATGGCGCCGACTGTTGAATCAAGCATGGTGTCCTTTGATCTCAGTGATTTTGTGTTTAACAAAGGAAATGGTGTCAAGGGTTTATCAGAATTGAACTTTAAAACCCTTCCCAAGGAATATATCCAACCCAAAGAAAGACTCATTAAGGCCATCCCAAAAGATTCCATACCTGTGATTGACATGTCCAATTGGGAAAATGACCCGAAAATTGCAGAATCCGTGTGCGAAGCTGCTGAGAAATTCGGGTTCTTTCAGCTAGTTAACCATGGGATTCCTCTTGAGATTCTTGATGGTTTGAAGGCTGCAACTCAACGTTTCTTTGGATTACCTGCTGAGGAGAAGAAGAAATACTCAAAGGAGCTTTCTCCTACGAATAATATAAGATACGGGACAAGTTTTAGCCCTGATTCCGAAAAATCACTTGAATGGAAGGATTTCCTCAGCATGTTTTATGTCTCTCAAGACGAAGCTTCTGCATATTGGCCTCCTCAATGCAAGTAAGAAAATCTCCTCTTCTTTCTTTCCTTCTTTCTAATTCTTATTTAAATTTAGTGGAGAAAAATAAAAAGTTCCTTAATTTTTTAGATTAATAAATGTTGTTGGGCCCTTTTTTCGGTATAGCTGAACTGAATTCAACTGAATTTATCGAATTGGCTGAATGACAAATGATTTTAGTAAATTTTGGTTGTAATAATATTTTTACCTCTTTTAGATTGACCTAATATTGTTGTTTTATATGTTATGATAACAGTTACACATCCTAACTTGACTCCTTTTTTGTTGATAGGGATGAATGCATAGAATACATGAAAAGAACTGAAATTCTTTGCAGAAAGCTAATGACTGCACTAATGGAGAGACTTAACGTCAAAGAAATAGATGAAAAGAAAGAATCTCTAATAATGGGATCCAAAAGGATTAACCTCAACTTCTACCCTAAATGCCCTAACCCGGATCTTACAGTTGGGATTGGTCGTCACTCCGATGTCTCGTCTCTTACTTTTCTCTTCCAAGACGAGATCGGAGGGCTTCACGTTCGTGTAAATGAAGGAGAAGGCAAAGAAGACGGATGGGTTCATGTTCCTCCGATCAAAGGATCACTGGTGATTAATGTTGGAGATGCACTTCAAATTTTGAGTAATGGTAGATACAAAAGTGTTGAGCATTGTGTGATTGCGAGTGGAAGTAAAAATAGAATCTCAATTCCTATTTTTGTTAACCCGAAACCGACTGATGTTATCGGACCCTTGCCGGAAATTCTTGCTACTGGTGAAAAGCCTATATATAGAAACTTCATTTATTCAGATTATGTGAAACATTTCTTCAAAAAGGCTCATGATGGAAAGAAGACTGTTGAGTTTGCGGAGATAAAATAATTCTTGGACGAAGTTCTGCGTAGATGGGTGTCATGAGATCAACCAATAAAAAGAATTACATACTGATAAATTCTAGTAAACCATAGAATTTCTACATTCATATGGTAGTTAATCTTGGTATTTGTTTGTTATTTTTCTTTTTTAATAACAGAGATAACCATGTAACAAAAAAAATAAAATAACAGAGATAATCTTACGAAAGAAAAAAATAACAGAGATAACCCAACGTGATAAGTTGGGTAAGAATTTCTTAAAATGTTTTATTTTTTAAAATTGTTATTCGAATATTAATATTTGTAATAAGAGGTGTTTTCAATGCTTTTGTAAGAATTGGATATGAATAATACGATTTCTTATTATTATGATATCTTGTATCCCGAAAAGCTTGTAAGATTTGGATTGGAGAACATAAAGGCACGACAATGGTCTTGCCTATTGATCCCTTATTACGCACCAAAGTTAGTAAACTTATAATGGAGAAAGTAAAATTATATTCACAGAGGAGTATGTAAAAAAAAAACTAATAAGAATATTTCTTTATGGTGACACTATTTGGTATATATATAGTGTCAGAGAGAACATTTGTTTAAGAATTTTATTTCCCGTTATACCATTTTATATAGGACAAGAAAATAACGGTAATTTCCTCGAAATCTCCTTTAGATGAAGATATAGTGATGTCTCCCTCGCTACACTTGCTTTCTTTTTGTTAGTAAATTTTGTCTGTTAGTCTTATGATACAACCAAACTCATCATACCCTACAACTCTTGTGAGGTGTATCTCACATGGTGGCAAGAACTTTCTCGGCGCGTCCTTAGTTATGGTCGGGCCTTTCCTATTATCAAGGCCTAAGGTCCTACTATTTGGGCTAGGAAAATGTCAGTGCAACAAGCCCAAGGTAATCACATTGCCATCTTCGGTGGGTGACATATACGCGGATATGAATTTAATCACAACAAAATATTGTTAAATTGGAATCAAAACTAAGATTGATCAAGTTAACCTACCTTTTTGAAAGTACTACATCAAATTATATGTATTAAACGAGAAAATAAAAAATAGTAAAAATTGATGTAAACATGAATATGTTAGTTAATTCCAGGTTGCCAGATTCTGGAATTTAAGAATTTGTCCGCGGGAAATTTCAGATTACGGCCCAGAATGCTCTTTTAAGTTTTTTTTTTTAAAAGAAGAAAAAGAGAAAGAAAGAAATAAAGGAAGAAGAAGAAGAAGAAGAAGAAGATGAAAAAAAGAAAAAATAAGAGAAAATAAAAGACCAATTTTATAATTATCAAAATAATTTATTTCACTATTTTAAATGAGACTGAGTATGAAGAGCAAAATGATTTTTTTGGTGAAATTTAATTATGGAGTTGCGTAGGATTTAAGCCTTAATTTGCTAATGGCCAGTACCGCAAACCTTTATATATACCATTTTAAATCACGTAACCTTATTTGTAAATAGCTCAACCTAAAGAGTACTTCTTAATACTTTACCGATTATTAAATTAGCGCGGACTAAAAGAATAATAATTAGATATTATTAAAATGGAAAGAATTGCAAGGTGGGTAACCCTACACATGCACATTACAAACGTGAAATTGAATGGATTGAAGTATGAACAAAGTTTCAAATCTTGGGTTGGATTACTGTCTTCATTTTTGGATAATTTGTGGAACAAATGAGGCTACGGAAGAATGAAAGAGAATAAGGATATGTCTGAATGAGGAGGAAGATAATGACATTTTTGTCCAGAAAATGTATAAACCATTAGTTTGTAGTAGACGTGGGCATGGGCCGGGCTTGGGCGGGCCCGGGTCGGGCCTAACGGGCTTTTACTAAAATTTACTAAGCCCAAGCCCGCCCAAGCCCGTAGTAAATCTAGGCGGGCCGGGCTTGGGCCGGGCCCGGGCTTAAAATTGAAATCACAAGCCCGCCCGCCAAAGCCCGTATCTCTAATAAATTATAATATATAATATATAATTATATTATATTAATTATGTATTTATATTTTCATAAATAATTATATATAATATTTTAAAAATAATATAATATAAAAGGACCGTATTTACTAGAGTTCCTTTCCTAAATATGTATTTATATTTTTTCATAAATAATTATATATAATATTTTAATATTTTAAAAATAAATATTATACAAACGGGCCGGGTCGGGCCGACCCGTGCTAAATTACCCTAAGTCCAAACCCGTCCCATTTATAAACGGGCTTTCAAGGGCTTGGGCCGGATCGGGCTTAACATAACTTTTGTGTGTCCGAGCCCGGCTAAATGGGCTTGGGCCTGAGCGGGCCGGGCGGGTCAGGCGACCCGTGCCCACGTCTAAGTTTGTAGGGAATAATGAAAATACAGCAATAATGTAGATAGCCTTGAGATTAACCATACTCAGTAATTAACACCTTTTATATCGTCAGTTTATTCAATTTTACATATTTATTTAGTTTCATTTCAGGCACGCTGATATTGTTAGGTAGAAAATTTTCCAATGGTAGAAATGTTATTTTATAATGATAACGACAATAATAAAATTGTGTACAAGACAGCCATCACTCCTTCCATTACTAATTGCAGAGCAATTTTGGTCTTTCATGTATAATATAATAGTAGTTAAGAGTTCTTAACCAATGGGAAGTAAAACCACAAGTTGTGCTTTTTATAATTATAATTTGGAATAAGATATGATCAACCATTCAGCATTTATAATTTATAATTATTATCTGATTTTGAAACAATGTCCTAATAAGATCGGATATATATTTACTTGAAGGACAAGCATCTCATGGATGGCAGTAATTATTACTTCATTTACACTTTCTTCAGAAATAAGATGTACATTATTGACCAGTTATATTCATAATAGTTGACTAATCCATCAATAAATAAATAAAATTGAGAATCGATTTATTAAAACAAATTTCAAGTAGGAGTGTCAAAAATGAACTACAATATATATATATATTCCACCAGTAATTATATCACCTAATTATAACAAAATTGATAATAAAATGATCCTGTAAATAAATAAATCTAAAAATATATATTGTATCAAATATTCATGATTGTAACAATCCTATGGAGATCTTTAGTTGAGCCATCAGTAACTTCACTTCTATTTCATGTTCACAAAAAAAAAGTTAAATACATAAGAGGTCAGGTTCAACTTGGCCTAAGAAATCAGTTATCTTGAAAATATTTTACAAGTCTCTAAACTTGTCCAAAATGGTCTATTAACTTTCTCAATATATTTATCAAAAAAATAACACATTGAGCTTGTTCGTCTTTGTAACGAGCTTCAATGCTCATATCTCTCCTCTTATGGTGCAATTTAGCAATAAGGATTAATCATTTGATATTAAACAAATTAATTAGCTGATGATTAAAATTTGTACATATCTGCTCAAAATAATATGGTAGGATTTCATGGCTGACGATATATCCTTAATATCTAATTAAGGAGCCAATTGATGCACACTAAAATATTACAAATTGGTGTAGTCAAACACTATTTTTGGTCCGAAAGTATATGAAGAAGGCAGGAAAGTAGGTAATGGGTTGGTGAGGAATTTATTTAACAATATCACTATCGATGTTATGATCTATTCAATAAATTGAATTCAGTTGACAAAATGAAAATGGAAAAAAAATATTCCAAACGTGCTAATGCCCTCCGAAAAAAGCTATAAATACCCTTATTTAACACCCTTACTTCACCATCTACAATATTCCTTCAACTTCCTTATAATTTAATTACCATCTCTTTCTACATACCATTTCTTACTTAGTTCAAAAAATGGCACCAACAATGTCAGCTGAAGATACCTCCTTTGATCTCAACGATTTCGTAATAAACCATGGAAATGGGGTTAAGGGTATTTCTGATATGAACCTTAAAAGCCTGCCCTTCCAATTTGTCCAGCCCAAAGAAGCACTCATAAATGTCATCCCACAACAATCCATTCCTGTTATTGACATGTCCAATTGGGAGAATGACCCCCAAATTGCTCAGTCCGTGTGCGAAGCTGCTGAGAAATTCGGGTTCTTTCAGCTTGTAAACCATGGTGTTCCTCTTGAAGTTCTTGATGGTGTTCAGAATGCAACTCACCGTTTCTTCGGGTTGCCTGCAGCAGAGAAGAACAAGTTCTCAAAGGACTATTCTGGCACTAACAATGTGAGATATGGAACAAGCTTCAGTCCTGATTCTGAAAAAGCCCTTGAATGGAAAGATTATCTGAGTCTCTTCTATGTCTCGGAAGACGAAGCTTCTTCTGTTTGGCCTTCTGCTTGTAGAGATGAATGCCTTGAGTATATGAAGAATTCTGAAGTTCTTTGCACTAAGCTAATGACTGCTCTTATGCAAAACCTGAATGTCAAGGAGATAGATGAAACTAAAGAATCTCAGCTCATGGGATCCAAAAGGATTAATCTTAACTACTATCCTAAATGCCCTAATCCTAATCTTACTATTGGTGTCGGCCGTCACTCAGATGTCTCATGTCTTACTTTCCTCCTCCAAGACCAAATCGGAGGGCTTTACGTGAGAGTCAACGAAGGAACAAGTGAAGAAGATGAATGGGTTCATGTTTCTCCTATTGAAGGTTCCCTTGTGATCAATGTTGGAGATGCACTTCAAATTTTGAGCAATGGTAGATATAGAAGTGTTGAGCATTGTGTGATTGCTAATGGAAGTAAGAACAGAATTTCCATTCCGATTTTTGTCAACCCGAAGCCAACGGATGTGATCGGACCTTTGCCGGAAATTCTTGCTACGGGAGAGAAGCCTAAGTATAAGAACTTTTTGTATTCTGATTATGTGAAGCATTTCTTCAGGAAGGCTCATGATGGGAAGAAGACAGTTGGGTTTGCTGAGATATGATCACAACTATCGCTTAGTACAAATTGTTGATTATTTTAATTAAATAAGTAGCAAGAATACATGAACAGGGTTTGTATTACTAATTTCGTTATATAGTTCATTTTTTATATTTAGTTTACCTATGTACTTTTCTTCTAAAACCCTAAGGTAAAGGGGAAAAGAAATCAATAAAAAATGTTATCAAATTCGAAATATATTTTTCATAATATTTTCTCGTATATACATTATATCATAATCGACAGAGTTGAAGTTCGGGGGAGTCGCTTAGAGCCCCAAAAATGAGAGGTCTTAAATACCCAATTCCATTTAGATATTTATGTATTTATTTTTTTCATATAAATAATTTTATATCCCCAAACATGTATTATTATTTACTATTAGAATATTATTAGTAATAAGAGTTCTGTCATTTTCTGTACAATTGTTGTAAAAATCTTCACCTGCAAACATATCGAAACCTGTTAAAGTGTTATGGTACATTAATAGTTTATATATTGCTTTTTCGAATATTTGGGTTACTTTTTTTAGTGTGAAACTCATTCAGTTTAGCTGTTAATGATAGTTCACGAACTAAGTGCATGAAGAATAAAAGTGAGAGACAATAAGGAGCGAGCGGATCGAGAAGGTCTTTATCATTTTTAGAATTAATTTTATAGATTTTTTTTGTCCATTTTTTAGATTTTTGACTTGAATTGTTTCTAAATATCTAATTGTCATACATACATAATGATTTTGTGATTCTACCATGCCATATATACATGTTCATGCTGAAATGTAATGGTCACAACTCTACGAAAAGATAGACATACATATTAAGGGTTCTTTATGGTAAAAAGATAGGAATTTTATAATACGTTGTTCAATATAGAGTGACTAAAACAATAATGACAACAAAACCTTAATTCCAAAATGATTCTGGGACTTTAAAATCATCTAATCTATAGTTTCGGTGTATCTTTGAGGCCCAATATTTTATTTTTATTTTTCTGGTGGAATACATGGTCCGGACAAAAAATAAAAAACAAACTAAACATAAACTATTCTTCTAACTGAACAACCACAATGATCTTCAAACAGAATATCATAAAAGTCTGTAGGAGGCACATCACACTCGTGATGATCCAGAGTAAAAGTGCCTACGAATTTATTATCTAGTCTGCTTCATAATATCTTTGATGCCCAATATTTATAGTTGATATATACCCAATTTCTGAAAATAATACATTAAATAATTCTAATATTACAGAGTTGATGTTCAAATTTAATCCATCTACTTAAAAATGATCTCTTAATGAATTTGTTTAAAATTGACTTGGAGATTTCAGTTCATCGACTTGATTATTTATTTATTTTTTATGGCTTTTCAGAAATTATTGACTTAGATAAATTTTTAACTTCTATGTAGTAGGTCAATGTGAAAATAATTAAGAATATATTAAATTCCTTTAAAATGGATGGGACTGAGAGCTTTCTTGCAACACAGGCTGAGGCGTGCACGATTGCTAGAAAATTCAAAGATAAAAATATTGAATGAGAAAAACTATATAAGATTTCCATAATTTATAGTAATGGTGTACATCCTTTTAAATTGTGTGTAAGACAATATTTTTATAACCGAAATTTATTGAATTAAAAATTACTTAACTGAACTGAAAATTAATTAAGTGAAGTATATTCACTCAAAGAAAATTAATGAAATTATTGAATTGAACTAAAATCACCGATAAAACATAAAAAAACAGTATCTAATTCGTCTCATATAACTACTTCAAAAATAACATATCGTCTTACAACCATGAAGAGTCATATAATTTCGAATTGAACTATATGTGATGTTTTACACTGTCTTCCACATTCAAATTATTTGAGTCATGAAGTGCATGATGCGACGGCTTTTTTATCTCGATGGAAACATGCTCAAGCTCTGTTCAAGTTTCCTGTGGAAATTAATAGTCCTTTTCCGACAATTTGGGAAGCTCCTCCGCCTGGTTTTTTGAAGATAAATGTTGATGCAACGCTTTTTTCTAATCCTCATCGAATCAGTTTCGGTCTAATTGTTCGAGATGCTGAAGGTCGTTTTGTTGCAGCTGCGAATGGTGAGCTCATCGGTCCTCAAAACGTTTTGTTAGCTGAAGCTCTTTCATGTCGTGAAGCCCTTAGTTGGGTTAAGGAACAAGGATGGGAACACGTTATTATCGAGTCTGATTCTTTGACTCTGGTGAACTCTTTGAAGGAAAGCACTCCTAATACCTCTACCTTTGGTCTTGTAGTCCAGGATTGTAAACTCCTCTTAAGAGATATTTTTTACAGCAGGTGTATTTTTGTTAAAAGAGCTGCTAATTCTCTAGCTCATGAGCTTGCTCATACTTGCAATTTTTCCATTGGCAGGAGGGTATGGTTCAATGTACCACACTCATTTATTTGTAACTCTTTTTCCCCTCTTCAATAAACTTCTCTTTTCTTCAAAAAAAAAAAAAAAAGAAGTGCATGTATGTCCAATTTTGAGTTATATATTTATTTATATAATTTTTAGAAATTAAAATTTAAATCTAAATATATATACACAATTCTATAAAAAATTATCTTTCATAAAAATTAATAATGTTAAAAATAGCATGAAAATTCTTTAAAAAAAAGATAGCATGAAATTAAATAACAAAAGAATTATTTTATTTTATTTTTATTCAGTTTTCGAACCACATTGGGTCAACTAATTCAAATGTAAGACAAGTCTAAGGATTATGGTATTTAAATTCCTCACAGTCGCCGTTATAGAGGATCGATCCGCAGATCTCTTTACCAAGCGCAATCACATACTGTCATTGTGCTAATCAATGATTGGTAAAGAAATTATTTTATATATGTATAAAGCTATTGTTAACAAATACCTTATATCCACCAATCAATGGTTACGTACTACACAATAATTCAAAAACGGATGCTGCTATTTTTGTTCGATTTTACAATTGAAAAAAGTGAAGTTTTTTTTTAAGCAAAAGGAAAAGATACTCATCTTGAACCAATGTTTACGAGAGAGAGCCTCATAAGCCATATAGTTGGTATAATATTCGATGTTATAAAATATAAATGTAGTCAATTTATAACTGCTTATAAAGAGTAGGCACCTTCCAGTTTTTGTTATATTGATTATTTATAGCACGTGGATCCTAATTAATTACTTAATCTAGCAGCAGGGTTATAATATTTTTTTAAGTATCTTAGTTTAGTTAATTAGGACTAATTACTAATTAGGTGCATGCGTGAATCTCACTGTCCTAATTAAGAAATTCTCATTACTTCATTTTCTTTTTTCTCTTCTTTCAATCTACATGTACTCTCTCTTTTTCTTTCTTTTGACTGTATTTTACATGATAGTCAGAATTTGATGATAATATTCCACGATTCATTAATGTCTAATATGTGCAAATAATTAGCAAACTGAAAGCTATAAACATAAATCAAATTATTGAAGAAATCCAAATTTTAGTGAAGTTCGATAATGAAAGCTATAAACATAAATCAAATTATTAAAGAAATCCAAATTTTAGTGAAGTTCGATTACTTTATCAATTCCTTAGGGCAATGTGGGATTAAATTTTTACAAATAAATAAAATTTATTACAAAAAAAAAAGAAAAATGCAACTAACTTTCTGTTTTTTTTTTCTCAGCAACATTCAGTTCAGTCAGTTCAGCTAAATTCAATGAAATTCCTTCTTCATTTAGTCAAATTCAGATAAATCAGTTCAATAAATTTAATTCAGTTCAGTTCAATTAAGTTTAGCCATAAATTTAATCTAAGATTAAGAGGCTCGCAGTAGTAAAGAAAAATAATATAATTTGTAGTAAATACATAGAAAAAAAGAAAATGATTGTTACAAAACAGTACCTAGCTTGAGGCTTAAAGTCAAAATCTATCTACTTGTTTGGCATAAAAGCAGCGTATTAGGTAGTTTAATATGATTCGAGTATAAATAAAATACCAAAATATTAGTTATTTTTTTCTCGAAAAAAAAATCAAATAATATGAGTTAGGTGAAACATTATCTTATTTGATTATATACATCCTAAAATATATTAGTTGTGTGAGTAAGTCAAGACGGCCTTCACTAATCAAGTATCAATTTGCCGGATGGTATGAAGTATATTTATTTATCTATATACTTACTTTAATGCAAATAGCATATCGTAAAATATAAAATTATGTTTGTCCAGAGGTATCAAAATATTAAATTAGCAATCAATTTCTTATTTACAAGTGGTCAGCAACGGAATAAATCGAATTTTTTTTTATAAGAAACGCAGCCGCACAACAGAAATTGATATCGGAGAAATTGATGTGGAAGAAAATAAAAGGCTAAATATGTTTTGGGTTTTTAAAATTATTTACTTTTTCCACTTAGCTATTCGAATTTAGAAGACAACTTCACAGCTTTTTTAATTTGTAAATTTCTTTTCATTTACCTCCCTTAACTTGGCAAATTTGACCCATTTTGTCATTTTGTGCTGACATGATATTATATAAGTGGTAATAAAAGTTCATTCCACATCCGCATAAAAAGTGGCAAAATGAGTCACATTGGACAAGTTGAGGACGCTAAATGAAAAAAATGAACAAGTTCAGGGGACTAGTAATGTATTAAGCCAAAATAAAATAAAATCAGTGGTCTTTAAATTTTGATGACCTCTCACCGTAAAATGTAGAAGTTGGTTGGCGGTTCATCGCTTGATTCATTTTCGACGATCAAGTTAGCGAAATATTGAAAAGTAAAAAGAATGATTCGTTCTTTGTGGCTGAATTCAACTAAATTGAACGAAACTGAATTGAATTTGTTGAAGCGCAATGACTGAATAATAAATTTAGCTGAAATTGGTTGAACTGAATTTGACTAACTCAACTGAACTGAATGAAATTGAAGCGAATTGAATTTTGCTGAAATTAAGCCAAAAAGAATAGGGCCTAAATAGGAAGATGAGGTAAGAAGAAGAGAATTATTTTGGAGAATAGTTAAAAGTGTACATTTTCCCTTTCCATTTAAGCTTAATAGTGATCTCACATTAGCCATAATGGAAGGTGATTTCCAAGTATACCCTTAGCTTAGTGAGCAAGGGAATAACCGTCTGGGAGGATCTTCCGTATGTACGAAGATTTGGTTGCTGCCACATCATCCCCTTATATTCCTTTGTGATTAAAACATAATGGGCATGTCGTGATACGTATACGTCGCATGTCGTATCTGTCTTTTACTATTGGGGACACCGTTTAGAGTTGTAGGTGGATTCGTCCATGCAGGATGGGTTACATAATACATAAGGCATCTTTGCGCCCATTCTGTATGGCAAATTATTTTGAGTCCCTTTTAGTCTAACGCCCTTATTTAAAGGCGGATGTTTTCCTCATCTTTTGGGCAAACCTCACTTGACTTCATGCGCCAAAACGGCCCCAACCATTGATCCATCCATTGGTCCTGTTAAGGACTTGTCAAAGCCCTTAGATGACGCATAGAACAAATCTAGTTGTTATCAGAAGCCCCCCATAAGCATTTGTCAAGCCCTTTAGCGTTGCTACTACGTTCAATCATTTAGGACTCCTTGTTTTTCGATTCCATCAATCATTTTAAGTGTTATCATGAAAAACACACTATTCCAACCGCACATCAATACGTGTCGTACGCTTTTCTAGATCCCAAGGGGCATAGCTCTTTGTTACTCTCTTAACTCATTCTCCTCTTATAAAGGGCTAAGATTTCAATTCCGTTCTCTTTCTTCTTCTCCCCAAATTTTTGGTACGTTTTACTTCATCCACCGCACTCTCTTGTTCCGGCTGTTACATGTAAGTTTGCATTTTTAGCAGTTTCTCCGTTTTGTGCATTTTTTTCCATGGATTCTCCCGAATCTACCATGTAATCGATCAATTTGGGGACGAGAATGATGACTATGTTCCTCCTTGTTGGAAATACCAAGACTGTTAAGTCTAAAATGTACTTAAATTAACCATGTATTTCAGATCGTAATTCATAACATTTCATAAGAAAGTACCTCATTTAGCTTAGAAACATCCAGGTTAGGGGAAATTTTACTTCTACTTCTTTATTTTGATGTGCATAGCTTAAACATAGTGAAATCATGGTGATTTGGTGCTAATTCGAGCTACAAACGAGCAAAGTATCGTCATGAAGGATACCATCACCATTGTTGTATAAAACTTACCATCACCATTCTCATGCTAGGAATAAAAAAAAGTATTTGTGTGTTGTAGTATAGGAGTAGATAATTAATCAACCAAAACTCTAAATCCCGGAATTGAGTAGTTTGATACTTATTAGTATAAATCCCGTGGATTTGGTACCCGGACTTAAACCTCGGATTTTATTACTTGATAACGATAGGGTACACTTGTCTTCTAATCGTTGCCTTTTTGTAGCACTAGCTCGAGACGCATCATCATCCTTATCTCTTTAGCCAAAAACTTACTCTAGAATTGTTCACTACTTTAAGCTTTCCTTTCATCCTTTTGTAAGAGATTTTGGGATCCGAACTCATCTTCTCTCTTCTCCATATTTTGAATGAAAAGCTTGTTTTGTTTATCAATGGTGTTTTTAGCTTCCTTAGTCATGTGTGAGTAGTCCTCACAGCATGGGGTGGTGAAGGGTTCATGGACCTCGACTATGGGTAAAAGTTTCCTCTTTTGGTAATGTTTCTAACTCTCGTTTTTCCTAGATCTAGACTTTATTAGTGAGGTTTGGTTCGAAATAAACGTCCTAAATCACTTTTGGAGCTTAGAAATGAGTTATCTTGTGATTTATTTGTAAAATAGATCTAGGTTGCATGCTAATATTGTTTAGAGAAATCTTTCCTTATTTGTATGTTGGTTATTTGCTAGAATAATAAATTATTTATTAAAAAACCCTTAGACTAAATGATGTGCACAGATTGTGCTTGTATTTTGATAGTATTTAGGGCTGTTTCATTGCATTTATTAGCATCTTTTTCTCTTTTCTCTTATTGTTTTCTTATAAATGCATTGGAGTAGATCTGGATTGCTTGTTGAGAGAAGATTGAGCAAAAAAGAATCATTTTGAAGTCTAAGCTGGAAAAGGAGCAGTCAGTGCTTGGAGAGAGGGTTGTGCCAGGAGAAGAATTGATGTTGAAGACCCGTGTCATTGTGGTGACGTCACTAGGACGCTCACCCTATTTTGCTTTTGTCCTTTTGCTGGGTATTTTGGGGATTGCCATTGATTAGGGCATCCTCTTTGTTTGCCTATAAAAGGACATGTTGTCCTTCAGCTTAACAATCTTTTATCTTTTCACCAACTTTATCCATTTTAGCTTTTGTAATTTTCTCTCTTTTTATTTACGGTTTTCTGGGTTTCTTCCTCTTCTTCCTTGGTTATTCATTGCCATTGAAGTAGGGAAGCTCTCTCCCCTTTAAATCTTTAATATAAGAGTTATTGTGGATGTTAATTGGTATTCATTATATAGATCTTGCATGATGATGTGTGAGTAGTTTATTTACGTGGAGTGGGCTGGAAAGGCACAAATGGGTCTCTAATAATCTTTGTTTAAACTGTTTTTACGTGGTTAACTTGTAGATCTAGGCTTAAAAGATCATTATGTGTTAAATGCCTAAATATATATGCATGATTTGCCTATGTTTCGAAAGGAAATAGGTAAGATCTGGATCTAGACTGCAAGGTCGAGCAAATAGTTAACTAGAAATGGTTGCTAAACTTGCTTGATGTGTACGGAACTCGTGAGAAATCGGAGTGACCCTGTTCCGGTGCATAGACCTGTGCAAGTTAGGTGAAAGTCCGTAGAAATGCTATTTCACCTTTCTTTTATTCATTCTCGTCATGGAGACGTGAGGGAACGATACTTTTGGAACCACCTTGTGCTCGAGAACAACCCTGTTCTCACCTAATCTGTCTTTCATAACTTGTTTATTTGCTTTCTCTTTACTTATTGTCTTTTCCTGCTTTAAAACCCCCCTTCGTTACTAGACTCTCTTTAATCTTAAACCTTGAAACGATTTACCCACAGATCTCTGTGGATCGATACTTTTTCTTACCGTTTTATACTGTGATTGATGACCTGTGCGTATTCTGACTCTATTATACCCCTGTGTTAAAACACGCATCACTAAACACATCCTTAGTAGATCTAAATCAAATAACTTTGCTAGATCTACTAAGTTATCTTGTTCTAGGGTTGAAAACGAGTTAGGATAAGGTATAAGTGGGAAAGGCCGAACCTTTAGTGTTAGTAACTATTTTACCATTTCTGGAAACCCAGATCTCGTAGCCTACAGTCTAGAACCCAGATCCAGTACCATGTGTCTTCTTTAATATTATTGTTATATTACCCTATTTTAGATCCATAGTTATTTACATCAAACCTCAACATTCGTGACTATATTAAACTCTTGGGAACTGAAAGTTGATAACTTTAGTGTAGCTCGATCCCTTGGGTACGATATTTCGAGTCCTAATTACTCCACTTTATTACTTGCACGACGGGTACACTTGCCCTTAAAAGCATGCAGTTATTTCTTGTGACAACTTGTATGAATCCTTCATGACGATTTGCTCGGTTGTAGCTCGAATTAGCACCAAATCATCATGATTTCACTATGTTTAAGCTCTACACATCAAAACAAAGACATAGAAGTAAAATTGCACTGACCTAGATGTTTCTAAGCTAAATAAGCTAATTTCCTATGAAATGTTATGAATATCAATGTGAAATACATAGCTAAATTATGTATATTTTGGACTTAACAGGTGGCATATTAAATAATTTTTTCATAAAGGAGGACTTGGAAATGTAACCCCCCCCCCCCCCCCCCCCCCCCCCCCCTTTTCTCATGGAACAGGAGCCCTATTAACAGGGAGTTGATAAATGTGCCTATGAAGTTTGAGGATCAGACTGTCGTCAACTGCTTGAAAATGGTAAACCCCATCGGGTGGTCGTATAATAATGCACTGGACTTGATGAACCTAAAGCTTTCTCTGGTGGACCTCCATTTAGTGACGAAAGCCATTTCTTATAATGAGCACATATCATGTTTACTTTCATGTTTTTATTGTATAATTAAAGGGAAAGCAAAATAGACAACAAAAAAAACTAAAATAGGAAAAATAATTAGACATATATTTGTAACTTTTCTAACTTTCTTATACGACATCTATTGAAAAACGGAGATAGTACTAATAAGCTATATATAAATAGTGATAATTATAATAAGGGTAAAGTCCAAAAAAACCTCTGTGGTTCCACATTTTTCAAAAAAAAAATGACTGTGGTTTACTATTACTAAAAAAAAAAAAGAATTGTGGTTTCATACTTTTTTTTAAAAATTGTAAAACTCTATGTTAACGACTTGAAAATGAAAATTTGCAAGAATTAAAGTTGTTTAATATCTTGATTACCATAGAATCACATTTATGGTTTTTGACAATCATCATTTTTTAATCTTTTTCTCTCTAAACATCGACTATCTCTCTTCTCGTCAAACTTCATCTAAATGATCCTGAAATAAAAAAAAGTTGAAGAATTAAAATTTCTTAAGATTTCATTATTTATTTGAATATGTAATTTTTGAAGTCATTTGTGCTGATTTTAAAAAAGTGTAAAATCACAGTTCTTTATTTTAATAATAGTAAACCATAGTCTTTTTTTTTTAAAAAAAAAAATGAAACCAAAAGGTTTTTTTTTTTTAACTTTACCCTTATAGTAATTATAATTATAAATGATGTATTATTAATAATAATAAAAATAATAACAAGTAGAATATGCTCTCAGTTTACTAAACTCAAATGAATACTATTAAACAGAATTGAGTTGAATAAAGTTGAACCGGACTGATTACAGTAAATTAAACCGAAATTACCGATGTTTAAAATAAGTCAAATAGAACAGACCATAATGTGATTCTAAACAGGCTCTGCCAATTGAAAATGTTGACCGATAAAAGAACAAAAATATGGAACAAAGCTCTCGCACAATTACTAGCAATTACCATAACTGCTCAAACCCGTAAATGGATTTGCCACGTGTTTATGGCACACACCAACCTACAAAAGTACCATAAACTTAAATGGGTAACTTTACTATTCACTTTTGTTATTCAACTGAGAGTATATATCAGAGATGGAGAGTAAATTACACCAGCAGTACCTGAACTATATCCACTTTCCCAAACTGGTGCCCAAACAAAATTTTGTCCGAAACTGGTGCCTAAACAAAATTTTGTCCCAAACTGGTCCCCAAAGTATACGTGACCTCCCAACTGAGTACACATTACCTCATATAACCGGTCAACACGTGGTCAATGCTCGGTCAACGCTGGTCAAAACAAGTTTGACCACATTTTTGTTGACCATTTTGACCATCCTATACTAAAATGACCAAATTGACCCTATACATTCTTCTTCCTCACAACTACTTCTCTCTCCCATCTTCCATAACTCCTCCACCATAACTCCTTCTCCTTCTTTCATCTCCTCCTTTTTCTTTCTTTCTTTCTTTCTTCTTCTTCTTCTTTTTCTCCTTCTTTTTTTTCTTTATCCTTCTTCTCTTTCTTCTTATTTTTTCTTTCTTCTTCTTCTTCTTCTTCTTCTCTTTCTTCTTACTTTTTCTTTCTTCTTATTTTGGTTACTTCCAGATCCGGCGGAATCTGGAATTTCCAGATTTCGCGCGGTTCTGGAACGGACGTCGGAATCCGTCCGTTCCAGAACCGGTCGGAATCTGGAAAATTTCAGATTGCGCCGGAATCTGGGTGGTGAAAGAAGGGGGAAGAAGAAAGAGGAGGAGAGAAGAAGAAGAGAGAAAAATAAGGAGGAGAGAAGAAGAAAAAAAAATGGAGGTGAGAGAAAATGAGGAGAGAGGGTGAAGGGAGGAGGAAGAAGGAGAAAGGGTTAAATTAGTAATTTTGCAATGAATAATTATTTGGGCCCCAAAAATTTGGTCAAAATTGCATTGACTGGCGTTGACTTCGCGTTGACCGTGGGGTGACTGGTTGTAGAAGGTGATTTGGACTTAAGTTGAGGTCACGTATACTTTGGATACTAGTTTGGGACAAAATTTTGTTTGGACACCAGTTTGGGAAAGTGGGTATAGTTCAGGTACCGCTGGTGTAATTTACCCCAGAGATGTATCACTTGCTTGTCGATGAGTCATTTAAATCACTATTTTTCTTATATGTTTTATCTTACAAGATGAAAGATTTTTCAACATAAGCCATATGCCATATAATTTTCCGGAAAGAAAAAACAGAAAAGATAATATCAAATTCATGAAAAATATCAAAATAATCAATTCGAATTATATTTGCATCAAATGGTTATGGTTTACAAAAAATAAATAGATTGGTTAAGAAATATTCAATCAAATAACAAATTTGTATCACATATTGCTATTATTATATCTCAGCAAATGCAACTGTCTTCTTCCCATCATGAGCCTTTCTGAAGAAATGCTTCACATAATCAGAGTAAAGAAAGTTCTTATACTTAGGCTTCTCACCGGTGGCTAGAATTTCTGGTAATGGTCCGATCACATCAGTCGGTTTGGGGTTAACGAAAATAGGAATGGAAATTCGGTTCTTCCTTCCACTCGCCATCACGCAATGTTCAACACTTCTGTATCTGCCATTGCTCAAAATCTGAAGTGCATCTCCAACATTAATCACTATTGATCCTTCAATTGGAGACACATGAACCCATTCATCTACTTCACTTTTCCCCTCGTTTACTCGCACGTAAAGCCCTCCGATTTGGTCTTGGAGTAGGAATGTAAGGCATGAGACATCTGAATGACGGCCAACCCCAATAGTAAGATTAGGATTGGGACATTTAGGATAATAGTTAAGGTTAATCCTTTTGGACCCCATGAGTTGAGATTGTTTAGTTTCATCTATCTCCTTGACATTCAAGTTCTGCATAAGAGCAGTCATTAGCTTAGTGCAAAGAACTTCAGAATTCTTCATATACTCGAGGCATTCATCTCTACAAGCAGAAGGCCATATAGAAGAAGCTTCGTCTTCGGAGACATAGAAGAGACTCAGATAATCCTTCCATTCAAGAGCTTTTTCAGAATCAGGACTGAAGCTGGTTCCATATCTCACATTGTTAGTACCAGAATAGTCCTTTGAAAACTTGTTCTTCTCTGCTGCAGGCAACCCGAAGAAACGGTGGGTTGCATTCTGAACACCATCAAGAACATCAAGAGGAACACCATGGTTAACAAGCTGAAAGAAGCCGAATTTCTCAGCTGCTTCGCAGACGTATTGAGCAATTTGAGGGTCATTTTCCCAGTTGGACATGTCAATAACGGGTATGGATTGTTGTGGGATGACATTGATGAGTGCTTCTTTGGGCTGCACATATTGCTTGGGAAGGCTTTTGAGGTTCATATCAGAAAGACCCTTAACACCGTTGCCTTGGTTGATTACAAAAGTGTTGAGATCAAAGGTAGTGTTGTTATCAATTGCCATTGCTGGAGCCATTGTTAGAAGAAGGAAGTAAAAATCAAATATATGGTTAAAGGAAGAGGAAAATAATAGATAAGAGTAAAGGTGATGGATGAATAAATTGATGTGAGTTTATGTACTTTATATATAGGTGTGCTTCTTGATAGTTAGAACATGTTTATAATGTATTATTATTTTTACACTTCTGAATTTCGGAACACCTTCCTCAGGCCGGCATTAGTAGTTGAGAATAATATATACTTAAATTATTTTAGAAGTTAGTACTGTTTAAAGTAACTAAAATATGAACTGCTTACTCTTTTAACAATTGACTAGTCAGCATCCCCTATGTTTGACTGCTTTTCTGGAAATGTCATGGAACCCTTCCTTCTCTATGTATATATACATAAACTAATAGTTATATAGATACATGTAACCAGAAATAAAAATAATAAACAATTTACTACTAGTTGTTTTGATGTATTCTTACGTATTATATTAGTCCATCACTATAGTTTCAAAACAATTATATATTTGCTTTTGTCTAACTCTTTTTGTACCTTGTTAAAATTGATGGTCAAACAAAATTTAATATTTTAGTGATATACCATTTCCCAAATGAGAATTGTTAACTTGATACTTGAACTTAGAGGTGACATTGTGGGTAAAATTTAAATAAACACTACAGGGAAAAAAATATTTAATCTTTATTTTATTTATTCCATAAAATTCTAATTGGACAATTAATGTATTGGAATTCATATAATTATACAAGTTCAGCAGTATAGAAATTATTTCCGTGAAAATATTTATTATTCAAACCATAAAATTAGGTTGATTTTGCGTTATAGTAAATAAATGATTGTGTTTTGTCTGACCAAATAAAAAATTGGAGTTTTCAGAGTTCAGGAAATGATCGATTTTATTGACGTGAACGAATAAATTTTTGTCCAAAAAAATTATGACCTTTGAGTTTAATTACTCTTACATAACCGGTCAAAGGTTTGAAAAAATATTTAGTAAAAAATGTCCTCGTTTACGTTAACAAAATCGATCATTTTCTTAATTGTGCAAACAACGCAAACCACGCTCATTTATTTGCTTAAAGGCAAATCACAATTCTTTATTTGCAAAAAATGTGAAACCACAGGTAATTATTTGAAATAAACCCCATACAATTATAAACATCACTTTTGCATCCTTAATACATTTTATAAAAGGCAAAAAGTACTATTTAGCCACTGACCTATTTAAAATTTATGCATTTGACCACTGACGTTTTATTTAGTCACATTTGGCCATTGACCTTTTGTAATTTGGTATACTCTCACCCTTAATTGTTATGTTTATTGACATTCCTACATTTGTATTATTTAGCAAATTTTTGGTTTTATTTTCAATTCCTTATTTGAAATAAAGTAATTTTAATGTTTAACAAGATCTCCTTTTAATTTTGATCCAAAAAGGTGGAAGTTCACTAAATTAATAGAGCAATGGTCAAGTATGACCAAATTACAAAAGGTCAGTGGCCAAATATAACTAAATAAAACGTCAGTGATCAAATGCACAAATTTTGGATAAGTGAGTGGCTAAATAGTGCTTTTTACCTTTATAAAAGGAGTGACAAGAAAAATTAAAGCCAATTTTAAGATTTGATAAATATATTAATTCTAAAGTTTTTAAAAAGATGTGATTTATATCATTTATAAATAAGGTCTTGAGATTTAAAATGGTGCAAATGATAGTCTATGTTAATAATCGTAATATATAAGACCCGAAAATATAATTGGCATGTTAAAAAATATGATGCTGCATTCTAAAGAAAATAAAAATAAAATTGAGACCTAAAAATTCGAGAAAATAAAAAAATAATTTTATTTGTTTTATAACTGATGTATGTGAAATAGTCCCTCCGTCCAACTTTGATAGACAATATTTTCATTTCACGGGAATTAAGAAAATCAGTTAATTGGGTATATCTTTACCATAATACCCTCATTTATTTGGTTAACTAAAAAAGATGAGAAACAAGTATATTCCATTATTGAAATACTCCACTAATAAATGTTGGACAAAAATTAAATATGATTGCATTTTTCTAGTTTTGTATTGGACAATGGTTGGTTAGTTAATTACAAGCATGATTTTAAATTTCTTGATATTTGAAGTTACTCGTGAACCAAAAAAGAATAAGTTTGACTATTTAATGGTAAGTGATAAGAGTAGTTATTGGAAAGGGTATTTTGATATATTTATCATTAACTAACAACTAAAAATGGAAAAATGACTATATTTTTTGGACACCCAAAATGGAAATATTGCCTATCAAAGTTGGACGGAGGGTGTATCATTTACAAACATTTTCAAGAATCTTTTGAATGACATTGTATATTTATACATGTAATGTAGTTTTATATTTTGCATGTTTTCTTGAGCTTTTTAAATCGTTTTCCTTTTTTATATGAACAAAAAAAGGTGATATATCTTTTGAATGGTGGAAAACAGAAGAGAGCGTGCATCTTGTGTTCTTCAAGATAAAAAGGGGCATTCCGAGAATCGAACTCGGGACCTCTCGCACCCAAAGCGAGAATCATACCACTAGACCAAATGCCCTCATTTGTAATTTCTTTCAGCTGTATTAATACATTTCAACACGTTGCTTACTTTGATAAGTGATTAGCAATAATAAAAAATAAAATTCTTATATACAAAAATGGATTTGAGGGAAACTGTTATCCCTCCGTTTCCAAAAGTATGGTGCAATGTAGCAAAAAAGATCTCCGCACGGGTATGGCACAGTGGTAAGCGTTTTTTTCCATCTCGACGCTTACTGGCAGAGTTGCGAGTTTGATCCATGCCTACGTCCTTTCCTAAAGGAATGGAGGAAAACCATATTGCAACCATTATAGCTCGAACTTACATGGGTGTGGGCTTTGCGGGTGGGCCTGCCATCCCGAAGTTTGACAGTGATCTAGGTTTCGGTCCGGTTAATGTTTCCTCATTATAAGAAATATTTGTAACAAAAAGCTAACAAAAAGCTACCCATTTGAAAATCTTTGTGACTTGCCATCTCATAATATTTAGAAATTCCCTTCGAAAAAAAGTTAAGAAAATGTTTATCCTTTTATAATTTTACCCTTGATAAATATTACAATAAGTAATGGAATATTGGAGTATTTTTCTGAAAAATAAAATAAAAATTGGAATATCTATTGTAGATTTTCCATAAATAACATGTATACAAGTTCAAAAATTTACATAAATCATTTGGGTAAATAGTACATCAATGTTTTGTTTTTTTTTTTTGTTAATGTTAAGTTATGGATTCGAACATAATTCAATTTACATTTTTTTAACAAAAAAAAAATACTTTTAATTACAAGATAATATTTGTAAGTCAGAATATAAAAATTTAAGAGGACTAGTTTAGTAAAATAAAATTGAATTTCAGAAATGTTAAATTATTGTTTTTAACAAATGTACCCCAGTCAAAAGTTTGTACACATTTTTTCATGATATACATAGATTAGGCATATCAGGGTGAATTCTTTCATGAAAAATTGTATTCCACAATACAATTTTGACAACTGAAATTTTGAGCACGGGGGAGTAAAAAAGAAATCTCGAGCAAGTGTTTCATAATCATCTTCTATCAAACAAATAATCCATAGAAATAAGAAGCAAACATTGGTTTCAAATAACGATCAAACCAATTCATTACGTAAACACAATTAACATTTCTGTTACATTTTTATTATAAATTCATGTAAACATGACTATGAAACATCGTGTTTTAATACTCCTACTGGAAGAGAACCAAAAAAAAGAACTTGAGCAGAGACAATAAATAGCTGAAATTGAATGAGGCAGAAAAAAGAGTGCATATCAAAGTTGCAACTAACTACAAATTTACAGATTTGCACATTTACAACACATCCTGGGAAACAAAATGTTCATTCAATCAAGCAAAATCACAGAACCGGGAATTGAAGAAGGATCGAGCTGCCAGTACCCTTTCAATCGGCTATCTTCATCTCCCATATGGTAAGCTAGACACTTGTGAGAAAATCTATCAAAAAACTCGCCCCTTTTTATATCCATACTTGCACTTCTTGTTCCTTTTGGAGCCGTGAAAATATGCTTCTTGTGTTCCTTCAAAACTACTACTTTCACGCTCTTATTATCATCATCTACCACTTCAACAATATCACATTCTGGATATGTCGACTCACCGCCAGTCTTTTTCATTCCCCAGATCTCACCTTTTTTCGGTCTAATTTCAAACGAGTCATTCCCGACCTTCCGAGGTTTCACCTGATGTGAAAATGCAGTTATAGGAAGCACTACTAGTTCTCCATCTTTAACTTTGAATATTCCGGAAGACGCAGGCCGTACTGAGCGATTTTTGAAAATGTTTTCGAGCACTGCCACGTGCAATCTGAAGCTGGAGGACGACCCATCAATCTTTTTCACCTGTACATAATTCCTCGGTATCCCATCTTCATCACTGTGCATAGCCCATATCTGGTCTACTTGAAACTTATCCTCAGACTTTTCCTTTTTGAAATCGTAGGGCTCGACTTCTATAACTCTAGAACTAGAAGACTTTCTGCCTTCACTGGAATTTCCCAAACTTTCATCTTTCACGTGCAAATCCATTTTATCTTCAGGCTCACAAGATAAAGAACGTTGTTCCCCATGAATATTATCTTTGCTTGTTGCAGCATGCTCATTGATGTCTTCTTCTACTATAAACCGCCGATTTCTACACTTTTTCAAATCCCTTGGAGATCTTCTAGGCGTGAAGGTTTCCGCTATAATCTTATTCGTTTTCAATTTTCTACGGATTGGCAACTTCTCATTAGCCTGAGAAGCACTAGTACCTTCTTGTTGACTTGGAGTTGGTTTGCCACGCCTTGTAACTTTACCACCATCCTTTTTTTTAGCCTGTTGACCTGTGTCTGCAACATTGCTGTCCTTGCCCGAGCCGTTTGGTTTGTTTGGAGATGATGTCCCATTTTTAGCACCATTTTCGATATTATTAGGTGCAGAAATCTCATTAGTATCTGCTAACTTCCAAAAATTGATTGGCAGTGCAGCAGTATCAAGTTCATAAGACCCAACAGGAACACCTTCTCCTTCCTTCCCAGTCAATTTAAACGATGGAATCTGATGAGAAAATTTGTATAGTTCACTGGGTCGCATAGTAAAAGCAAGAATCTCATCGCGGGCAGCCGGCTGAAAAATACTGATAAAGCCCTTCACCTTCCCCAAATAAGCAACCCCAATCCCAATGTCCACTTTAAAATCTGTCAATATCTCCACAAAATCAAATTCGTAAGGGGGTCCGTGCTCAACTGGTTCAGCACTCCACTCCAAGTCCCAATTCTTAAAGATCGCCCAAGTTTCCCCCTTGTGAGGATACACAAAATAATAGCCATTGAGCCCAGCATTCACATGAGGCATTACATGAGAGAACATCAAGTTATCTTCAACTTCTTCCGAGTCTCCATTCTCAAACTTACCACAAGCAATAGGCAGACCCGAACTAGACCATTTTCTCTCAGCTTCATCATTTGGACTTCTGTCTAGCCAAGTTATAAGCAGCTTGAACCCAGGAGTGATCACTTCTTTTATTTTCGCATAAAACCTAGGCATACTATCAAGCTTATCATAAACAGCCCATACTTGATTGGCAGCAAAACAGCTTTTTTCCCTCCCTCTTTCAAAATTACTAAAATTGGGATCAGGATATACACAGATGTCTGACTTGGGTGCTTCATTTGAATTTGACTTGTCTCTGCCAATTTCAGATTTCTCATCATTTTTATCCAGGTTGGTACCCGCCTTTTCTGACATGTCAACTTCCTCGACTTTATCATCATTCTCTCTAGTTTTTCTTTTCCTGCTTGATGATCGGGATGGCCTACCATTTCCACTTGATTTCTCCACCTTTGTTTCCCCCTTCGATCTTTTCGGAGGAACAGCAACAAAATCATCATCATCACTTAATATTTCCTTATGAGAGACGCGAGACTTCTTTCTTGAAGATCTTCTCTTAAATTTATGGCCTTCTCTACCTGTTTCCGATGCTCTTTCCGTCTTCGCCTGAAAAGTCCCAGTAGAATCAGCAGCTTTTCCAGCAGGCATTGAGTTGAAAACTACCTTGGTAAACATTTCATGAGAAGGCATCCGTGGACTTTTTGAAGCCACATTTTGAGAGCTACCCTGATTTGAAACTCTCTTTCCATTAACAGATTGACCACAAGCCAACTCCGGCGGAGCACCCATATCATGAGCAATGAATGGTTGACTACAACTTTGACATTTCAGCGTTTGGGTCACATATTGTCGGTGGTATTCATACCACATATTACAAGTAGAGCAACACGTCCAGAATACCGGTTCGTGTTTCTTGTTCTGATTTGACTGATCGGGTTTTGGTCTAGTGGGTATTGATGAACCTCCACACTTCATGTCATATGTAGAGCGTTTGGTTGGGTCCATAAGCACCCTATTTGCATCACCAATTAGCTTGAACGCTGACTCGGCACCAGCAAACTTATTCTTGTCTGGATGCAATGAAAGTGCAAGCTTCCTAAATTGCTTTTTGATGACCGATACATCGGAAAATCGCTCAATTTGTAGAATCCCGTACCAGTCCATTTCTGACCCATATATTTTGTTCTCTGCAGAACAAAGAACATCACAAACCATCAACAGTTGTGCAATGTTATCAAGATCAGGATAAAGCCGCTGTGCCTTCATTCCAATCCTCCGTGCCCCGAGAAAATCTCCATTTTGCATTTTCCTTTCTGCACTTTCTTTCGCTCTAATAGCCTCCTCTTTGTTGCACTCCATGGTAAATTATGTTACACTGAAAAATCTTCAATCAGCTCTACCCCAAAACCTTCAATATCTGTTGAATAGAACACAATCCATGTTTAGTCCAAAATTTCCAATAATCTGGTTCTTATCAAAAGCATAATCAACGAACAAAGCGGAGAAAAAAGAAACATTAAAATAACCACCTGAAACAATTGTTCAGAACAGAGATGCCAAAAACATGTCTTCAACCATGGAACTGAAGATTATCCACAACAGCAACCCCCTATTGGGTTAACTCAGGACAAAAAATCTCTCACACCTCCATCCTGTGTTCGATTCAAATGCAACGCCATTAAATAGCAGAAATTAATAAATGAACGGGATACTGTAGCAAGGAGACTCCAAAATAAACTTAAACAGGGGAGGAAACAAAGCTTATAACGAAGAGAATATTCAACAGGTAGCATGAGATGCACCAAACAAAAAGATAGTATTAGTTTCATGGGACAATTGATTTATTTTGACATGAACTCATTTGTTGTGCAGATAATGAAGTATTATCATATCAACATCTTAGTGACCATTCATGCTTTTCTTGAGAGGGGAGGTAAATAGAGGGATAAAGTAAACCTTCATTTTATTTGGGGTAAGGTCCAAATTTTCTGCTATGATTCTTTGGTGAGTATAGATTTATCCCTAACGTATGAAATAGTTAAAAATGTACCCATAAAATTTTAATGGGCATGTTTGAGTGTAATTGGATACTTAATCAAACCTCCCAGATGTCAATTTAATGTGGCTAACATAGTGCAAACAACCTATCAAAATGCAAATAATTCAGTCTATGTATGTTAACAAATTAAAACCAAAAGTGTCAAATGTTTATTTTGTAACTAATGCAGTTACAAAAGAACTGCCAAATGTGTGAAACTGCTTCAGTGTATCAATAAAATGGTCTCAAACATCAGATGTGACAATCAACTAACTACTGGACCAGCATGCTCAAACTAGCCGTTAGCAGTGATAAATTTGTTCGTCCTTGTCATTTCGTAAGCTTGAGGTAAATCTGCAGTTCCCCAAAAATAACTGAGGACGGGGTTCTTAAAGGAGGGAGGATTTCTAGGAAGAAACTGAAAGAACCAAAACCCTCTAATGTTCTACTTTTCACTTCTAATTAAGGCCATGTTATGTTATTTATGACTAATATTTACTGAACTAAAGTGCATTTACTCGAAAATTACTAAACTAAAATGGCTGTTACTGAACTGAAATCAATTACTGATAAGACATAAAGAACAGGCCTAAGTCGCATTGCCTTAGTTTAAAAAAAAGCACACTCCTAATGTTTAAGATAAATAATAAAATACGAAATGGAATCCAAAATGAATTGAGCAAAAAGAATCCAAATTTGAAATAAAGAAAAACCCTAGATCGAGAAAAGAAATGGAAACATAATGTAGAGGGATGCATGCAAGCAAAAAGTGAAATTAACAGTACAGAAACCCTAAAAATAGAGACAGAGAGAGGGGTATGGAAACTTACTGGGTGGGAGTGTTGACCATATACTGAAATAGTAAAGCTGAGGAAGGTAGAGGATTCTAAAATGGCTGCCAAAATATATTTGGGGAAACCCAATCTTGGAACTCTAGAGAGACAAGATAGAAAAGCCCCTCGATTTCTCCAAGAGTTTATTAAAGTTTCTACGAGAGAGAGAGAGTCATGATAAGTAGGTAACCTCTCGAATTTGTCCAAAAAACTACAGGTGTCTTTCAGAACTTTTGTGCGTTACATATAACTTCTTATACTCTTTTAAAAGTAATATTTTTGTTCAACTATTACAAATAACTTTTTATTCTTATTAATGACTACTGAGTACCCTTTGATTTTATCCAATTGCTTAAAATAACTCCCTTATTTCAAAATTGATCGTATCAAAACGTGGAAACGACCCGATAATATCATTTACAAAATTTTCGACCTTTTATATCATAAGTTTTTACCTATAATATGTCTCACCTAGAATTCGTACGTTTTGATACATCGGTTCCAAAATTAAGGGCTATTTGTTACATTGTGACAAGTACTGAGGACATTTGTAACTTTAAAAGTTCAAGGGAACAATTGTAGTTTCAAGACAAGTTCAATGAGCTATCTACGTACTAAGCCTTAAATTTGAATTCACACGCGTATGTTTGGCCATAACGTGATCTAGATTTATCACTCTTTTTTTTACTTTGTTTGTTAAAGATCAGAATTTCACTTACCGTTATAAACCACAAAACTTTATTTTGCAAATGATGCAAATAACAAGAGATTTTTCGTAGCTTATTAGATAAATTACAAACTGTGTTACATTGAGTCGGCATTTTGGCCGTCGTATCGGTGTCGACACGGATCGAGGTGCGAATTTTGAATCAAATTCGTGAGTGAACACTTAGATATGATAGCTCAAAACAGCCCTTCATTTAGTTGCAAATGACGGCGACAACGGAAGCCCCTCCACTTCTTTCTTTGAAAGTTGAAAATGACATGCTTAGAGTGTTCTGTGTCTTTGATGAAACGACGCCGTTTCTTTAACTCAAATAGAAACACACTACAACAGATATAAATTGGGCCTATATGAAACAAATATTAGGGTTGGGAATCATGTCAGAAACAATTGAGCCTAGTCATTTAGTTGGGCTTAGATTTTAATATGTATTTCCCAACAACTTGGGCCTCTTCTTTCCTTACAAATTACAATATATTACATATATTTTCCTTTATCATTCGTACCCTACACTCGTGTCCAAAAAAATGTAACTTTTCGTACCAGACACTTGGATCCACATCCGTGTATGATACTCATTTCCAAGTCCATGTAACATAGATTACAGATAAACCATATTTAAAATAAGGTTGGAATCATCTTTGTCGCAACCTGAAACATAAACTTACATACGTGATAGTGACACAACTCTTTAATTGTGAACATTCGGAATATTTTTCTACCCCAATAAGCGGGGTTAGGGATTCAATAACTAAAACAGTCTTTTCATCCACATCTATACTCTCTCCGACCCTTTCCATTTACTTCTCATTGTTAGTACCATTTCTAAGTTGGATTATGGACCAGTTCGAACTGAACTAAACCAATTCATTAACTAAATGTTTTATTAATTTTTGTTGAATTAAATTGAAATGAATTTTATTGAATTTATATAAAAAATAATAAAGCCTAAGTAAAATAATCTTATATTGAAATAATTTTCTTCAAGATTAAGTTAGGTATATAGTAAAGGCTTTTCTCATTCATATTTTTTTTATTTTTTTTTTGATAAATTTGCAAGGAGCAAGATTCAAATTCTGGACTCTTCACTCACACATTAGTGAGTGTATCAGTTCAGCTAAAGCCAAATTGGTCTCACTCATGTTTATTAATTTCATACTCCCTCCATTCTTAAATATATGACGTTTTAAAAAATTGAAATATTCTTTTATATATGACGTTTTCGCTTTTCAAGAATGTTTAATTTTGTTTTTTGGTCCAAATATTGAATATTTATCTTGATTCATGTGTTTTTTAATATTTCAATGTTTATTGACCAACCATAGTATGAGAGAAGGTTTCTTTTTAAGTTAACCAATGCAAATTTATTAGTTTGAGATGTATTAATTGTGTTTCTTAATATGTGTGAAAACTCTAAAAAGACATATAAAAAAAATGGAGGGAGTAGTAAACAAGTCATATATTTTATTTCAATAGTACAACGTTTTTGAACCAACAAACAAACACAGTAAGAAGATTACATTTGAACAAAGAAAGTACTTACTGAAGCTAAATTATATAAGTTTTTTCAAAATTTATTTGAGTAAAATATATTTGTGATTCCATAAACCTTATTATGAGATCTGGGCGAACTCAACGGTCTTTTTTCCATCATGAGCCTTCTTGAAGAAATGCTTCACGTAATCAGTGTAGAGAATGTTCTTGTACTTAGCTTTCTCACCGGTGGCAAGAACTTCCGGGAAAGGTCCGATGACATCAGTTGGCTTTGGGTTGACAAAAATAGGAATGGAAATTCTATTCTTGCTTCCACTCGCAATCACACAATGCTCAACACTTTTGTATCTACCGTTGCTCAAAATTTGAAGTGCATCTCCAACATTGATCACGAATGACCCTTCAATCGGAGGAACATGAACCCATCCATCTTTTTCGCCTTTCCCTTGATTTACTCGCACGTAAAGCCCTCCGATTTCATCTTGGAGAAGAAAAGTAAGACATGAAACATCAGAGTGACGGCCAACCCCAATTGTGAGGTTAGGATTAGGACATTTAGGATAATAATTAAGGTTAATTCTTTTGGATCCCATGAGTTGAGATTCTTTAGTTTCATCTATTTCCTTTACGTTTAAATTCTCCATTAATGCAGTCAGTAGCCTTCTGCAAAGAACTTCAGATCTCTTCATGTACTCCAAACATTCATCCCTGTAAACCAAAATAAAAATACAAGTAGACAATTAAATATAACTATGAAAAAAATGGGTAGTTTGCATTTAAAATTAGTACAAAGATACATAAGTATTTTGCATGTGTTTTTCATTGTTATTAACCAAATAAATTAGCTTTAAAACGTATATGTATATGGAAACTTCTCTTACAAAATATTATGTACATGGAAACATAGTTCAGGCAACTTTTAATACGATGTATTCTTTATAATATGTCTTTTAAGGTTAGACTAATGATGAATTGATTTGACTATTAAAGTGATTAATCTAGCTTAGGATTGTCACAAAAAAAATCTACCTTAGGATTTCTCTCTAAAAGAATTCTCAGTTTTCATATCAAAATTATCTTTCTAGCTTCTTGATTTTTTTTATCTGATATTCATAAGTTATTCAGTCACCCTTTAGACGACACCTCTCTCAGTAAAGATTTTTTATTCTAGCTTCTTGACTTTGATGTCTTAATTATAGGAGAAATTTTAAAATATTTATGGAGTACGGATGACGTGGTACTCCGGACTAATAATTCGATGACACACCATATATGTTAGTATCTAAGGGAGAAATTTTAGAATACTCCTGGAGTACGGGTGATGTGGTACTCCGGACCTATAATTCGATGACACGTCATATCGGTTAGTATCTAGGGTTCATTATTTAGGGTCTAGGGTTTATTTTTTGAGGTCTAAGGTTTTTATTTTTGGATCTAGAATTTTATATAAATAAATAACTAAGAATTACATTTTAATTAATTACACATTGTCAAAATTTTATTGGTTAATAAGACACATGTCTACTATCCATTGGCTTGGAGTACCACGTCATCGTGCTCCAGGAGTATACTAAAATCTCTCGTATCTAAGGTTGATGATTTAAGATTTAGGGTTCAGTTTTTATGGTCTAGAATTTTATATAAATTATTAACTAAAAAAAAAATTTAATTAATTACACGTTGTCAATATCTTATTGGTTTATGTAACATATGTCAACCATTTATTGTTTGGAGTATCACGTCATCGTGCTCCAGGAGTATACTAAAATCTCTCCCCCTTGCTTATATGAACTACATAAGCAAAATTGAGAACTTTTTATTACAAAAGATCGCTAGTTTATGTCATATAAAAATGAATAAATTAATATTTTGTAGATTGATTCACTCATATGCGCTTGATTGAGATAATTTTTATCAGGCTTAATCAAACTTAAAATTCCTCTTCTCTATACACAAAACAGGAATAGTAGAACTTGTGGTCTCTTCCTGCAAACTGAACAACATATGCCTTTCCAACGTAGAAATATTAGAATTAATACAAAAAAGGTTCAAAATCCAACATAAAAATTTCAAAAAGAAAAAAATATATGGTGGAAATTTTCTTACTTGCACTGAGGTGGCCAAAAGACAGAAGCCTCCTCTTCAGAGACATAAAACATGCTAAGGTAATCCTTCCATTCAAGTGATTTCTCAGAATTAGGACTAAAGCTTGTTCCATATCTTATATTATTTGTAGGAGAAACCTCCTTCGAGTATTTCCTTTTCATCTCAGCTGGTAAGCTATAGAAACGATGAGTTGCTTCCTTCACACCCTCAAGAACCTCAAGAGGAACACCATGGTTAACAAGCTGAAAGAACCCGAATTTCTCAGCAGCCTCGCACACGGATTCTGCAATTTTCAGGTCATTTTCCCAGTTAGACATGTCAATCACAGGTATGGATTCTTGTGAGATAACATTGATGAGTGCTTCTTTGGGTTGGATATATTGCATTGGGAGGGTTTTCAAGTTTAGTTCGGATATACCCTTTACACCATGTCCTTGCTTAATCACAAACTCATTGAGATCAAGAGGCTCAATGTTCGATTCTGCAGCTGCTGGTGCCATTTTCTTGGAAGTGAAATTAAGAGAGAGAGGACTTGTTTTTCAAGTGGAAAATGGTGTGTAGGTTGATAAGAATGATAAGATGGTGCTGGTATTTATAGGCAGTTTTTTTTTAAGAAATTGATTGAACTAAAAGCTCGAGCCGATGTTAAAAGCTAATTATGAGTGTTAAATGCACTATGGTCACTCAACTTTGCATGTTTAAAAAAGTCACTTATATTCAATTTGTCTCGATAAATTTACATAAGTTTGAGTTTTGTCTAATTCACTTCATCAACTTAAAAATAAATTAATTACTAAAAGAAAGTGATGGAATCACACATTAGCATTGGTCAACGTTTGACTGTTGATTCCGACCCCCACATGGTAGCCTAATGAAAATTTATGATAGTTAGCATCCAGTGGATACCACCGGCGGTCAATGGTCAAATGTTGATTGAGGTGAGTTAATTCAAATAAAAATCAAAATTGAGTGAATTTATTAAGATAAATTAAAGTTGAGTTACCATTGTGAGAAAATTAAAAAAGTTGAGCGACCAACAGTGCATTTGACTCCTAATTATAGTTTATATATCCCTCATGTAAATGACTCTTACACTTTAAGCGAATAGAACATACACTTATACATATGTTTTTTAATTCACTAATAAATATGGTTTTAAACTCAAAACTTTTTATGATCTGAACAATTTCGATACGATGTAAAATAATCAATATGATAAAAGTTAATAGAGCAAATTATAATTTATATTATTAATTTTGAAAAAATTAATAGGAATTCTCAATTTCCTCACCAACTCAACATAATAATTAAGTCTTAATTTGTCATTAAAAGAAAGATCACCAACCATTTTTACAAACCCGTACAAAGAGTATTGCTCCATGCCTTGATTGCCATATGTAATCCTACGTGAAACGTATATATCACTCTCAATTGTCAACCGCAATGTGAGAGATTTTAGTATACTTTTGGAATACGAACGTGTTACTCTAAATTAATAAATTGTTGTCATATGTTACATCAATCATCAAAATTTTGACAACGTGTAATTAATTAAAAATTTGCTTTTTAATTAATAATTTATATAAAATTCTAGATCCTAAAATAAAAACTCTAGACCCTAAATCATCAACCATTGATACTAACATATGTAATGTGTCATCAAATTATTAGTTTGGAATACCACGTCATCCGTACTTCAGGAGTATTTTAAAATTTCTCCTACAAGTGTATTAAGTATAATCTAGCACCATGATTTGTTGGAAAAATTTAGAGTATTTTTAGAGCAGTACTTTTTAAAAATATTAAAGTAAATAGGATTATTTAAGAAATACATAGAGCTCTATTATTACTAACGGAGTGCTGCTTATTTTGGAAGCCTTCTAAAACCTCTCTGATTATTGAGAAAACAAATTTTACATTTACTTATAAAAAAAAAGTAAAATATTAAATTTAAGTCCATCTCCAACCATCTGAATTTTTGCTCTCCAATCATTTCAATTTTCTTCTCCACTAATGGGGATTCCTTAATTAATTCCTTACTAGTGAGAAAAAAAATGGTCTTCCTCACTTCTTACATTAATACATTAATTGTCTCTCTTCAATTTTAATACATTAATTGTCTCTCTTTTCAAAAAAAGGTAATTACTTTTTAATTTTTTTATTGATTTTATTTTTTTAAAAAAAGTATTATTATAGTGTAGAAAGAAAAGAATCAAGGAAATATGGGGAAGAATTGAAACTTAAGGTTAGAGAAAAAGTAGGAATGTGGATGAAAAAATAGAGAATAGAGAAAAAAATATAGATTATGGTTGGAGATGCATTTAATGTCTCATTAACGAAACATGAACTTTTATCATTATTAACTGAAAAATGTGTAAAAATTTAAATTGGTAATTAAGGCTAAACAATAATGTTTATTTAATTTTTTATATATTTATATAATCTCAAACAATCAACTGAATGAAAAACTTAACAATATTTTTATATATTAAATGTTTTTCATATTAAACAGGATTAAACACCCTTTTACCTCTCGCGGTATTCAAAATATTGATATTTGACATGTGGTATTATTTTGTCACATTTGCTGTGGTATCTAAGTTCGTCATATTTGCCCCCTGTGGTATTCTAATTTGTCAAATTTAGTCCTTTACATGAAAATATACCACTTATGTTATATATTGTCATTTGTCACTATTTTGACATGCATGTGGTATCTAAGTTCGTCATATTTGCCCCCTGTGATATTCTAATTTGTCAAATTTAGTCCTTCTTTACATGAAAATATACCACTTATGTTATATATTGTCATTTGTCACTGTTTTGACATATTCACATGTCATATGACCGTTTAATTTTAAGAAAAATCGAAATGTATTATCAATTAACATCTCAGTTTTTTTTATAACTTTATTGCAATAAATTTCATTTTTGTTCAAATTGAGTTGTCACGTGGTATGTACACATGTCAAATTGTGACATGACGTAAGAGATAACGAAATTGTATTCTTTTCATTCATTCAATGGCTAAATTTGACGAATTAAGATACCACAAGAGGCATAAATGTGACGAAATAATACCACAATGAATAAATGCCAATATTTTGAATACTACAAAGGACAAAAGGGTGATTGCGCCTATTAAATATCTAACAATGCCAAGGCTGACAAAAACAATTGCACGTTCTTTTAAAAAATAGTAATAATAATGCAATATTCTTCTTATTGATGGTCTACCGTCCCATTCATTTTTTCAAGCACAATTAGAACATGTCAATCTATAAAATCCTCAAAAATAAGTCAGCTTATTCAATCTCAAATTTTCAAAAAATACCTAACTGTTGAATAATATTAAAGAACTTGATGCTCCGATTACTACCAATCTCTTATATATGATAGGATATTTTTTCTGAACTTGGAAGATTAAGGTTTTGATTTGAAGAGGGTTTGGGAATGGAAGGATTTAGATGGGTATATAAAAACTGTTGTTTGGAAGGGATTATAGGAGGGTATTAATTTTCATTGATTTGAGAAGGCCCTAAAAAAGTTAAAATATCTTCTTTGTCTTCTTTTCCTTTTCTAAACCTTCTAAACTTCCTCCTAATCAAAGCCTAATACATTTGAGAAAAAGTTGTTCCATCATCAATAGTAAACATAGTGAAGAAGCACTAACAATTGACAATTACTTTACTTTCTATACCACCCATATATAGTTAATATAGATTGCCCTACCACTCCACACGACTTACCTAAAGTAGCTCTGTTTTCAAGAGATAGTCTTCAAATACATATCTTTTTGGGGTTGTAACATCCACAAAAATGAACATTATTTAAACCTTGCTTAAAAATCCTCTTCCAAAGAAACATGAAATTCACATGAGGGCATATCTAGAGGGGGCCTAGGGGGCCGGCCATCGAAACTATCCAATTTGTGGTGTTTTTTTCCTCCTATTCTTTGAAACCATCCTTACAATGACTCGTTTTGATCCCTCCATTTGAAAAATTTATCAATAAAACCGATTTTAGAAATAAATTTGTCAGAACTCTATAAAATAGCGGAGGAGAAATGTTAATTTTTTTCCGAAATCTAAAAAAATTCATCGAATATCTGCAGTTTTCGTCAAAATAATTAGTATATTTTATCTTTTCGACCAGATGATTGAGCTACAATAAAAAATTTCAGTTTGGAATACCTAGGTGTAAAGTTGGCCTCCCAACATTCTAACCCTGAATTCGCCACTGGTGAGTGAACACTTCAATATTGTTAGTGTTTAGTAAAGCAAAAAACATTTGTGTATATATGGGGCAGCAAAAACTCATTATAAGCGCTCTATACACTTGTCACACATCTAAATAGGGTTCTTAAAAAAAGTGTAAGGTCCACGATCCTCAATAATTTTCCACTAAGTAAATGACCACATATTTTAAGTGTTGAAGTAACAAAAAAGTGTCAAATTAAAAAGTAAGAAGTGAAGCTAAACCTTTATAAAACCACAAGAGTTATTTGGTTTTACCCTACACATTATTCCCTCTTTTTGTTCCATGTGTCGATTTTCAGAGCACTATGAGAAATATTTTTAGTAGTTTTTAGATGTACATAACTCAAAGGGTAATTTACTAAAACAAGTTTTGTGTTTACTAATCTTGTCAAAATGATGTTTGTGTTTATTATTTTGACAAAATAAAGATTGTGTTTAGATATGTTATTCAGAAAGCGGAAGAATCATTAACAATGTTAAATGTGATGACGTGACATGAGTATTTTAGTCTTAATTTATTAGTTATGACATAAAAACTCATTTTCCACACTTTACAGTTATAACCACATGAATTTTTTAGGAATTTACAAATAAATTCAGCCCAAAAACCCCTTGTCATGTCATCATATCTAACACGTTAATGATTTTTCCGTTTTATAGGTAACAGAGCTAAACACAATCTTCATTTTGTTAAAAATGAATAACACAAACACCATTTTAATAAAATTAGTAAACACGAATTTGTTTTTTTTAAAAAAATTACACAAACTTTAATTGATATTATTTTATAATAACAAAAAATGTTGAATCAAGAAAAACCAAAATCCATGTCTTATGCAATACACTCCCTTCCAATTTGTTTGTTTTTTTAAAATAAATAAAAATAATTGGACCCTCCCAATTTTGGAGCCTTTGCAACGGACCCTCCCAATTGCATTTCTAATATTTAGGATCAAGCAATTAATTTTGCACGTCGTTAACAATATAAACAGAAGAACCTTTCTTTCATTTAGGATATTGTGTACACAAATATTATTATTTTTCCCAATTGTCCTCAATATTAATATGTATATTAGTTTAATAAGACATAAGGTGATAATGAACAAATAATGTTTTGAAAAAAATACAATTTAACTATTCAAAAACGTAGCTCTTCAAATTGTTAATTTTGGCTGGTTATTTGTATTTTTTTTATCATTCTTTTTCTTTCTTCATTAATAATAGCGCTTGTGGTTTCACATTTTCTTGAACTTCTCTTTTATCATCAAATAAACAATAATTAAAATAACGGATTACTCTTCTGGTGTTCACTATTATCCTGAAGATCTCAATTTAACTTGAGCAACTTCATTTTACTATTCTCATACTGAGAGATCCATAAAGTCGTTAATAAAGAAAAGACATGTTTTCAAAAAGGATATACATGTAGGGTTTAGGTAAAAGGCATGTGCTATAAAATGAAGATGCTTCTTCGAATCAAAGCATACAACATAATTAATTGCCCCCCATAAAAGAGAAGATAACATTCTATTCATGAAAAACAAAAGAAATAAACAATAATTATTACCACATACATACGTGATAGTTTATAGCAATAATCAGAATTGTATTCAAAAGAAAAGAAATAAACAATAATTGTATTTGCATTAATCAATGGTTATCGTTTACAGAATAAGTTGAAATAAAAAGATTGGTTATGGACTTATTTAATCAAATAATAACAAATTTTTACCACATACATATGTGGTAGTTTATAGCACACAATAATTATTGTTATATCTCAGCAAATGCAACCGTCTTCTTCCCGTCATGAGCCTTCCTGAAGAAATGCTTCACATAATCAGAGTAAAGAAAGTTCTTATACTTAGGCTTCTCACCGGTGGCTAGAATTTCTGGTAATGGTCCGATCACATCAGTCGGTTTGGGGTTAACGAAAATAGGAATGGAAATTCGGTTCTTCCTTCCACTCGCCATAACGCAATGTTCAACACTTCTGTATCTACCGTTGCTTAAAATCTGAAGTGCATCACCAACATTGATCACAATGGACCCTTCAATTGGAGACACATGAACCCATTCGTCTACTTCACTTTTCCCTTCGTTTACTCGCACGTAAAGCCCTCCGATTTGGTCTTGGAGTAGGAATGTAAGACACGAGACATCTGAATGACGGCCAACCCCAATGGTGAGATTAGGATTAGGGCATTTAGGATAGTAATTAAGGTTAATTCTTTTGGACCCCATGAGTTGAGATTCTTTAGTTTCATCAATCTCCTTGACATTCAGATTCTGCATCAACGCGGTCATAAGCTTAGTGCAAAGAACTTCAGAATTCTTCATATACTCGAGGCATTCATCTCTACAAGCAGAAGGCCAAACAGAAGAAGCCTCGTCTTCGGAGACATAGAAGAGACTCAGATAATCCTTCCATTCAAGGGCTTTTTCAGAATCAGGACTAAAGCTGGTACCATATCTCACATTGTTTGTAGATGAGAAATCCTTAGAGAACTTGTTTTTCTGAGCAGCAGGCAACCCGAAGAAACGATAAGTTGCATTTTGAACACCATCAAGAACTTCAAGAGGAACACCATGGTTAACAAGCTGAAAGAAGCCGAATTTCTCAGCAGCTTCGCAGACGGATTGAGCAATTTGGGGGTCATTTTCCCAGTTGGACATGTCAATAACAGGTATGGACTGTTGCGGGATGACGTTAATGAGTGCTTCTTTGGGCTGCACATATTGTTTTGGAAGGCTTTTGAGGTTCATATCAGAAAGACCTTTAACACCATTGCCTTGGTTGATTACGAAAGTGTTGAGATCAAAGGTAGTGTTGTTATCAATTGCCATTCCTGGAGCCATTGCTTTGCTGTTAACTATAAAATAATTGTGCTGAAGGAAGAAAGAAAGCAAGAAAGAAAATGTTTGAGTTTAGAGATGGTGAACTTCAGTTGGTATCTACAGCTATTTATAGCTCCTTAATTACAACTCGTGCTAAAATAAAAAAATTAATATAGATTGCGTTAGGTACCAAAGTTTAATATAATTAAGAATATCTTATTTATTCTGTAGCTAACCAATTATTTATTGGGTTATTAATTGTATTGTATGCATATGATATGATGTTCCTGTCATCTTCCTAGTGTACTAAAATTGGTAGTTAGTCTAATATAATATTTGTATGTATCACTTTGGCCTTGTTTTATTGACCAAGTCAGCACCCAAAATGTTTGACTTGTGAGAATGAGCAATTTCTCAGAAATCCGAATGGCTGGTGCTCTTCTACCACTACTTTACCTTTAAAATTTATAAGAAGGATTAAATCCAGTAAAATTTAATGCAAAATTCATTAACATTAGTTCAATTCAGTTCAGTTTAATGAAAGAATAAAAGTTAAATAAAATTAGAAATGAATTTTACAATTTATATTGTTTTTCAAATTTGGTTATGGCCAAATAATAGATTTCTTTGCTCGTATATCTCAATATATATCTTAATGTAGATTGTTCCCGTTTTCTCAAACAAAAGAATGTATCGATTAAACAAGCAATAACTTGTTATAAAGTTCGATTATATGAGGTAAAAAGTAGAGGTATTAACATTAATTTTGAATGGATACATTAAGAGAGAGAGAAAAACGACAAAAAAGATATGATTAAAAAAACAGTTTTAATTAAAGTATTATCGCGACTCCATCTATAAGGAAAAAAATTATTAATTTATGGTATTCATTAGGTTACTAGCCATAATACATGAAATTGTATAATTTTATTATTTAACGTTACCAAACATCATTTATTTTAACCTTAGAAGCGGAAAATTTGAATGGACTAATTTAATATTTATGCAATTGTCACATTATATTTCAAGCAAGTTTATCGATAAACTAAAGGAGTTTTGTGCATTTTAACCATCAAGTTGTTTATAACTACGTTAATAAACGAAGATATCAAACATTTTTTTTCTGATGAAACACATTTATATATTGACAATTTTGACATGCTTGTAATTATTTTAGGGACGGAATAAATATATTACGGATAATTAATTTTTGAAAAGTCCAATGCGACAATTAAGTAGCGAGTCAAATAGCAGTAAAACAATTATCTTTTATAAAGAAAAGTTATGTTAGGTATAAATGGGTATGATTTTGAAAATATGGTTTTTGAACTAAATCCGTATTCGAAGTCAATTTTTTTTTTAAATTTTGTTTAGTGGATTGGGGAATTAAAACTGGGGGCTCTCAAACCGGGGGCATATTCTTGTTTGGCAACCCCTTGAAGTTTACCCTTTTTTGACTGCATGATTATAACAAAGAGTTGGATGGATTGAGAGTCAATTTTCTAGAGCCCCATTGTCAAATTGTCTCTATCTATTCAGCGAGTAACTATACTTTCACTATGGATGGTTAAAGGGGTAGGGGGGAAGCATTTCTAAATATCTACCATTTCTTAATATTTAGGAAAATAAATTGAATGGTTTTGAAATATTTTATGTAAAAAAAGCAATATTTTGTTGACGGTGTTTTCTGTTTAAACAACAAAATGCTTTTAATTTTAATCAAACATTAAATTATATAATTTCTAACTCAACACCAAATTATTATGTGTTTTTGAGAATGATGAGGTAAAAAGCATTGCAAGAAAAGAGAAACAAACACACCATCAATCCTTACTTACAAAAAAAATTTTTGAAAGAGAATAAACCATCGATAAAAAATGGAGAAGTATATTCGGTTTCTACACTTTTCAAAAATGTAAGTTTCAAATAATTTAACTCTAACAAATTTATCGATGCAAATGCATTATAAGCTCCCTCACTTATCAAAATTAGTTGATTGGCTTCCTAAACTTAAAGAATGTCTTGTAAACTTCTTGATGAACCAGTAAAATCCATAACACTTAGACTCCTAAACTTGTCAAAAATGTAACACTTAAATCAGAGACAGATCAAAGAGGCCTATTAGGAGCTTGAGCACTCACTAATCGTCGAATAATATTAAAAAATCTATGAAAATAATATTACTTTTATATGAAATGAGTGACGCACATCGATTATGTGTCAAATACCTTGACACATAGAGACACATGAACAAAAGAGGCTATACGTGCAATTCACTACTGCTAATTACTCCTTCCGTCCCATAACTATGTGCACAAATGAGTTTGCACACTAAATAAGAAAACATTAAATATTATTGTTGTTTTACTTATATACCTCAATTAATGTAGTATTTTAATGAAAAACATTTAATGCATTCCATATTTAGTACTCCCTCCGTCCAACTTTGATAGGCAATATTTCCATTTTGGGTGTCCAAAAAAGATAGACATTTTTCCATTTTTAGTTGGTAGTTAATGATAAATATACCAAAATACCCTTTCCAATAACTACTCTTATCACTTACCATTAATTAGTCAAACTTATTCTTTTTTGGTTCACGAGTAACTTCAAATATCAAGAAATTTAAAATCATGCTTGTAATTAACTAACCAACCATTGTCCAATAGAAAACTAGAAAAATGCAATCATATTTAATTTTTGTCCAACATTTATTAGTGGAGTATTTCAATAATGGAATATACTTGTTTCTCATCTTTTTTAGTTAACCAAATAAATGAGGGTATTATGGTAAAAATATACCCAATTAACTGATTTTCTTAATTCCCGTGAAATGAAAATATTGCCTATCAAAGTTGGACGGAGGGAGTAACTTAAACCATAATAAATAGGGGTACATTAGTAAAGTGAGGGTTAGTTGGTAATTATGTGCATATTTTATGGAACAAAAGAATTAGTTATTTTGCACATAATTTCATAAGTTCGGGAGCGATTCATTCAGCCCAATTTATTAGTCACGTAATCTATTCTCTCTTATCTAGCAATCATTATCCATATCATATACTCCCTCGTTCTCAAATACTCCCTCCGTTCTCAAATAGATGTCGTTTTAGAGTGTTTAAAACAAATTAAGAAACTCAATAAATACACACTTAAATAGATAAATTTACATGGATAAACTAAAAAAATAACCTCCTTTGATGATTGGAAAATAAACCTTGGTTCAAAAACACATAAATCAAGACTAACTTTAAATATTTGAAACAAAAAACTACACAATTTTTTTTTGAAAAACGAAAATGACAAATATAAAAGAACAAAATGAAAACACAACTTAATAAAGAAATGCCAAGGAGCAACAACACAGCTCTGGTCTAAAATACTTTTACCAAATGTGATCACAATGGATGAAATGCCAGCCTCCTATAGGTAAGCCAAAAAGAAAGTAATAACGTTGACCAACATGGTTCACGACATTAAAAGAAAATCATTTTCAACTGAACATTGCAAGATTTAAAACAGAAAACATACTACTATGCAAACAGTGATATTGATTAGCATATGTTTCAAATCATTAAAACAAGAATACTAAGCATACTCAAATAAACAAGCAGTCCCATTCCAAGGCAGTAAAGCTATTATCCAGCATGTAATGCTACCTAGAATATCAAGATCACAATAAATATAACAAACATCAAACCTCTTAACTGTTGACATAATATAGGATTTACCATTGCACAGACACCTGCTTGTTTTAAGAAACTACCAAAAACATTTCACTGCAAAACATTCGCCAAAATTTCACTCCCATCCTATGCTGTAACAGATGGCTTCGAAGCAGCAGAGAGCTTAGATCTCCTCTTTGCCATGCTCTCACTTCGGCGCTCACGCTGTTCCTTCAACCTACTGGCAAGAAGTTTCTGGTACTCAGCAGCATCAGACTTGGCCTTTGCAACTCTCTTCTTCTTGTCTGCAATTCTTGCACGCTTTCTTTGGAGTGTCATTGGAGTTACAAGCCTCTGTATCTTGGGAGCTTTGCTGACTTTCTTCCCTGCAAACCCAAACATATATTATTAACACATCATCAAACTTCCCTCCGCTTTCCACCCAACAGCCTTACATGGCTGCTGTTCTCCGTTATCTTCTATATCCAACGAATTATAACATTTTAAAAAAAATTAATCAACAATGCATCAAAATGTGGATACAACACCACTGATGCAACAAATTCAAAATTTATTGTCTAGGATAAAGGCAGTCTACCTTTGTGCAAGTAACAATGTGCAATGAGTAATTAAGAGATCAATTGAAGGACTAATGTTGCTTAATCAAATAATTGTTGTCTAATCTAATGTAGGATTACTAAATACAATTCATGAGCCATTAGTTTAATGTTCAAGCTGTTTCATGGAAACTAGAGTTAAGTGCTGAGGATAATTTTCCAAATTGACAATATTTTCTTGAATATTTTCCAGGATGATATACAATGCATGGAAAGAGTGGCATAATATACAACCCCGGAACTTTAATATTGGTGCGAAAACTTGGCAATGATTTTGTACATCCAACTTTTATCCAAGTTTCCTGCTATATTAAGTTAACTTTTTCCTGATATATTAAGTTAACTTTTCATTCACATCTTCCAAACCTTGCAACTAGGATCAAAACTAATCATTCAAATCTAGTATCAAACTATTCAAATAACAGGTTAGGAATCTAACAGATGTCAGCATGCATGTTTCAAGTTTTTCAACTCTATATTGATGACATATAAAATCAATTTGAAATGGTATACTACATACATACCATAGCAAGCTTTTTAATTTTCGTATTACTTCAAAAAATTCAAGGAAAGTCATACAATTGAAGTAGAAATGTTGCATTCAAAAATAATTATTATTTGAAGTCTAGATTATCTTTTAAAAAAAGAAAGTGAACAATAATTATGAAGAGAGAACAGAACACAATTAAAAAACAGTTGAACGAATTTTCATGTCATGCTTCAAAAATATCTATTAAGACAATAAATATATGGAGAAACATTGAAATGGAACTAATACATCTTCTCTGCAGCCAAACTAGCCCTATAAATTAAATAATCATTTTAAATTGTTTCAATACAGCATATCGACGCACTTCAAGCTGAGCCTACATAATTATACTAAACAAGATTTCCCAGATTAGCGAACCTAGCAGCATGCCTTAAGGCAAAAAGAAACATCAAACATATACCACTGCGAACTTTTTGTTACTGAAGATGTAGCATCTTATGGACATGCATGCTAGGTGTTGGATACAGTTCTAAATGCAATATGCTAATAATTAAATAATTTCATAATTCAAGCCAAGTAATAAAAAGTGATGATGACAAGAAAGATACAAGAAATTATACCATTTTTGGTAGTGAAGGTTCTGCGGTATGTGTTAACATATTTGCGAACATCATCCTCCTTTGAAAGGTTAAAGAGCTTCCTGATCTTGGATGCTCTCTTTGGACCTCTCATCCTGGGTTTTTCAGTGTCAGTCAAACCAGGCAGGTCATTTTCCCCCTTCTTGACAATAACCAAGTTCAAAACAGAAAGGTCCTGACTAACAATGCATCCACGAACAGACTTTCTTCTACGCTCTCCGGTACGTCTTCCGTATCCACGGAAGCATGGGGTGCCTGTTCGGACAACAAAAAACATAACTAACATGATGAAATTTGTGCATTTACACATCCTTTAGCTGGAGACAAATTACAAAAATCACCAGTCAACTATGAGCAATAACTTTTTTTGCAGAGCATACTTATAATGCAGAGCGTACTAGAAATGAGTAATAATAGCATATTACTATGTACCAAATTGAACAGTTTTTAATTCCATTAGACCTCAATACAATAAGTACATTCATGAAGACTTATAGTGCCGCACTGATGGATCTTTCTGAAGTACTACCCTATCTTAAAACCATAGTTATTTAAGGCGCAAGGGGGTCCTTGAGCCTTAGGCGCAAGGCGCACTTAAGGTGCGCGCCTGAGCGACATGAGGCGCACAAATAAAAGTTTATAAATTCATAATACTAGTCACAAAAACTCGCAATAAGTCTAATACCAACAATAAAAACCACAAAATGCAATGAGTTAAGTCCTAGTTAACTACTAAGGCATAGTCATAAACTCATAATACCGACTTAAAATCTCAAACTAAATACCAAAGTTCAACTTCAAATAATAAATATCACAAATCTGAGCTATGGCTCTATTAAAAAGAGATCTAAAACCCCGAAAAAGGCTAAATGTAGCCAAGGGGAGCGCCTTGTTTCCGAGCCAAGGCGCACAATGGCGCGCGCCTGGCTGACTACGACCTCCTTTAGCTAACAAAGCCACGCCTTTAATAACTATGCTTAAAACTTTTAAAATTATTTTTTCATTTCTATCTGACCAGTAATAAAACAGTGTAACTACCTCTGTGCAACAAGAGGCGGACACGACCAGGGGTGAGCACACCCTGCTTCATTGGAAATCCCTGCTTGTCACAACCTCCCATGATTTTGAACACATACCCCTTGAACTCCTGTTAAACATTAACCTCAAATTAAACATACATACATCAACTTTCAATTACCAGACGTAAAACACGTATTCATACGACATCATCATACCTCACCGAGAGCATCTCCATTAACTTCCTGAGAGATCCTCTTGTCAAAAAAAGCCCGACTACATCAAAACATCGAATCTAGTTAACATTCAACAGAACTGAACTCTCACATAATAAAATTAGGGTTTCAAAAATGAAAAACATACAGCTTCTGATCGTCATCGATCTCGAGCTTCTTCTGGCATCCAGTAGTAGGATTTGCAATGTTGAACTGAAAATATAAAAATGAGAAATCGATGTAAGAAATTAGGGATTGCAAAATCAAATTAGGGTTTGTGTGGATTGAGAACCTTCATGTTGAGATGCGGCCGCCGAGCTGTTCCGCTGCTCTGTTCTCGTGTATGATATAGTAAGATAGAGACTAGAGAAGAAATTAGGGTTTTGTGTGTGGGTCTATATATATCTGACTTTTTTCTGGGTCGGGTTACCCGTATTTTTGTAAACCATAGGATTTTTCGGGTTTGGATCTCCACCCAATTGATCATTTAGTGCTTTTTTTAAAAAAAAATTCTGTATCTCTTTTTGTTCATCCATTGAAAAAAAAAAATTGTTGTGAGATAAACAAAAATTATGTAAGTTTTGTAAATGATAATAAAATAAATAAATTTTAAATTTATAAGAAATAATAAAATTATTAGATTTAATAAAAAAAGGTTGAAGCAATTCAATATCATAATTAGAAATTTTAGGTTCTTTGTTCTTTTAGAAAGTATAGTTACTTTGTAGTAAAATTTAATGGGTTAATTTTAAATAAGTATCTTATGGTTTCGCGGTTTTGTAAATAAAGGATTGTAGTTTGACTTTGAGCGAAAATTTTCGATTTTATTAACATAAACGAGGATATTTTTTGCTCGAAATGTTTTTCCAACTTTTGAGCTTAACTCTAACTTCACTCGTCAAATGTCAAAATAAAATTTCAAACTAAAAAATGTCATCGTTTACGTCAACAAAATTGACCATTTCTTTATTTCTGCAAACAATGCAAACCACAATTTTTTTTTTGCTCAAATGCAAACTACAGTCTTTCATTTTGCAAAATCACGAAACGACAAGGCACATATTTGAAATTAACCCAAAATTAATCTAATAGTAAATAAGACAAATTGCAATCAAAGTAAATTAATAACAAACTAATTATAGTCAGGTTTTGATTGTGTTCTTCGAGATGATTCTGGAAATTTTGTTGCGGCAAAATGTGGATTGTTGGAGTTTAATGTCGACCTGTCTATTCTTGAAGCTCTATCGATCAGAGAGGCATTGAGTTGGATAAATGACAAGGGATGACATCATGTTCAAATTGAATCTGATTCGCTCATGATTTTTCATCTACGACTCGCCAATTAAAGGTGTCATTGCTTTTTTAACATCATAGTCAAGGATCGTATTATTCTTCTTAAAGAGCATTCTTTTTGTTCTATGTCATTTGTTAAGCGTTCGGCTAATTCTGTTGTACATTTTATTGATAGGCAGGTTATTCATGAGAGTTGTCGAGGAGAGTGGTTGCATGTACCTTCCAACTATCTTTATAACGAGTTAACTAGTTCTTCGTAATAATCATGGTTGTCAAACCCGGCCCGGTCAAAGACCCGGAAGAGCTAGAGGGTCAAGGGTTTAAGGTTCAACGGGGTTGAACCGGGGGTTGATAATTATAGTAAAATGTTATTAATTTGAATTATATTTAACATATAGGTGCCAAATTAGCATTTCATTTATTTTTTTTTATACTTAGAGGCGTTTGATTTGTATTAAGGTAACGGAAAGGAATCAAGAAAGGGAATTAGAGAGAAAGGAAAGGAATATCATTGAATTCCTTTTATGTGTTTGGATCCATTTAGGAAAGGGAATGCAATAGCCCTCATTCCATTTGTGGATGTTTGGTTCAATTAAGGAATCAACTTGTCATCATGTTAAAATCTATATGTTTAAATCTAAATCTCTGCACATTTTGTGTTTTTTGAAACTTTCACCAATCAATTATGAAATTAATTGAACATAATTGAAGAATTTGCAACTTGAAATATTCAAATATTGCATTGTTTATATATATTAATCACATCAATCTTGTATATTTGATGTTCTTTTACAAAATTACAGAGCAACAAAGTGCACAAACTGTTATGCCTTTCATATGTATCATGGTCATCAACAAAAATTCTGCAATTTTGAAGTCTAGAATCATCCAAGAGAACAAAAAGAATGCATATTGTAGAATGGATATAACATATCATGATTTCAATATTAGGGAAAGAAATCAATGATAGAAATAAAAAAAAACCCCATTAAATCATACACACATGCAACCCACTGAAATTCAAGGTGATTTTACAGATACCCAACTCTGAAGTAAGGAGAGGAGATGATAGAAAAAAAAACCAGGTATTGTGATTTTATCGAAATCCAACGAAGAAAGGAGGAGATAGAAAGAAATGGAGGAGAGGGAGTGAAATCAAATCGGAAAAACCTTAGGGATATGTGGAGGTTGGAGGTGGTCTGCCATGTAGAAGTAGAATTAACGTTTTTTTTTCCTTGCTGGAGAATGGAGAATGGAGAGGGAAAGGGAATGAAAAACCCTAGGGATATGTGGGTAATGGGTTAGACCAATATGGGGTAAAACTAAAACTTAAATCGGACAATAGATTTGATTCCCTTTCCTTTTCCTGATTACCCCGAACCAAACGCCCCCTTAATATATTAATTAAAAGGTGTCAAATTAGCATTTTACTTGACATTAAAAAATTGAATAAAAATAATAAATAATTGAATATTCTAACATTAAAACTCTATAAATAAGAAGTATTTTCAAATTTTAAGCATTAATTAAATTCTTCCCACTCACCAAAACAAATTAATTTCTTTCCTAATCACATATAAAATGCATTTCCATTTTACTTTTAACAAAATTAGGAAAGTTGACCCTTTGAAATCCGCTAACCCGTGGCCGAGTTTTCGAATCACCGGTTCAACCGTCCAGGTCACCGAGTTTTTAGCGGGTTTCAAAGAGACTTAATTTTCCATACTTCCGACTTAATTTACCTTCCGAGTCCGGATCAACCCGGTTCGACCGGTCGGGCCGGGTTTGATAACCATGGTAATAATATTGTTTTGTTTGTAAAAAAAGAAAATGTTGCCCACGCCACCTAATTAGTGTTTGATATGTAAAATCCTTTTGAATTGGACAATTATGTTTGTATAGTTGCAAATTAAACTGAAGCAAAGTAATTACTTAATATTATTAAGATTTTAAGTTTAAACACTAACCGGATTAAAGTCCATATCACTGTCAAACCCTGGTATGGTGGATCCACCCACCAGACCCATTCCATATAAGTCCAAGTTATAATGACCGCAATAGAACCATGATAAAGTAGTTGTTACATTGTATTTGTATATCATTTCATGATTTGTTTAAAACTAATCCAATTGTGAAAATGACAAAGTAGAATCAAAGTGACCATAACATGCAAATGCTTATTAGTTACCCCTGTAAATCAAAGTCAATTACACCAATTAACCACAGTAGTAACAAATCTGTTATTCTATTATAACAGCCAAGTTTTCTGTTACTCTGTTGTAAGGTTCAACCTATAAAAGGAGACTTAGACCCTTTTCATTGTAATTTTTCAATTCGTTATTCATCTCTTTCAATCTGTAATCTTGATTTCCTATCAATAAGATTTAGTTTCCTTTTATTCTTCTTCCATACAGTTGAGTTATTCTACAGATATTATAAAAGCATTTATCGATTATGTCATATGATATCATAAAATCGGATTCAATACTCGCTAAACACATGCAAAACTGTTCTACCAATATCAAGGGATTATATACTACAACAGGCAGTTTCCCTATAAGAGTTACACCAATAAGACAACAACTTTTCTGCATCAATTTGTTCACTTCATTGCATACTTTGTAAATTGTAATTCCGTCATACCCCTCCTTTTATCGATAAGGCGATTGCTATTACACAAAGAATGCCACAAGCTTTACTAATCAAGAAAACGTCTAGGCTGTAGAATTTCATCTAGCTGCCTGTAAGCAGTCTAGCAGACACCAGTCCGCCTGCCAATGCTGTCCCGAATAGAGCATGTAGTCTCACACAATAGTACTTCGCCATGAAAATCTTCGCTTTATTCTGTAAAAATAGGTTCCCATAAGCAGTCGTACCAGCAAATTCCGTAAATAGCACAATTGATTCTCACCTTGTGGTTTTCGTCCACATAGTCAACTACTAGTTTCCCCATAGGTAGCGTGAGGGCACATAAAAGCTGCAATAAATGAAAAATTCGATCAATGGATCATAGAGGAAGGACGGAAAAGATAGAGTAAAGTGTCTGCTTACTATGCATGTTAGAGGAAGCGTCTTGCTGAGGCCGAAAGCAAGCAAAATAGAGTAAAGTGTCGTGACTGCCACCTTTACTACACGAGACCCTCCTTCAGTCCCAAGTCTTACCTGCATATATAGATAGATATATAGATATAGAGTTTAGCTAAAATGAACTAAACATATCGAGAGAGCTGGGATCACTGTTACTCTTACCAAAGGGGATATTTTTCCGACAGCTTTATCTTCTTCAATCTAATAGATGAATCTTACTGTTAAAGTAACCCAAGGAAAACAAAACGACAAAAAGACTAACATGAAGCAAAAAGGGTAAGACCTACTTGATGAAAGTGACTACATAAGAGGATTAAAGAGGTTGTGAAGCCAACAAGAACTGATGCAGAAAGAATTGTGCCTGTTAATGGAAGATCGATTACCTCACTGTAAAAATAAACACACTGATAAGCAAATCAGTGAACGTTTTTTCGGCGTTTTTTCTTAAACTATTTAAGAGTAATCAAGGTTGGAATTGTTACTAAAAAAAATATTATGAACCTTGCAGTGCCAAACAATAAGTAAAAAGCAGTAGTTGCAAATGGACCGAATGCAGAAAAGCACAGAGGTTCACCCAATCCTTGATAACTTAATCGAAAAGGCGGACACTGCTCAGAATAAACATGAAATTAGATCACAACTATCTAAAACAGATGAGGCTCGGATTCTTCAAAAGATTGAATGTACCTGGTATATATAACCACAAAAGATTGCAGAAGCCAGTAATAATAACGCTTGCACACTGCTAGCTGCTTTAGAGGCCCACACCAGCCCAGTGAAGCCAAGAGCAAGCAATGAGTATGCAGCAACAAGGGTTCCTAAACGGCTTATCATAGCCCAAGCATAACATAATTTGCCAAAACAAATGAAATAAAAACATAATTTGATTGACTACAAGATTAGTTAAACTTTACTTACCTGCCGACCAAGTTTACAACTGATTCCTTCTTGTTTTTATCTGCTCCTGTATCGAAATCATAAACATCGTTGCTGTCGAAAGACCGTGTGTAAGAAATTTAACAACTAAATAAAAACATTTAGCTAAAATAGTTCAGTCACAAGAGGATATATAGTCTGTTTATAATGCATTGTTTACAGAACTCACCTCAAATTAAGCCAAGTGATGATAAGGACTGAAGAAGCCAAGAGAACAAAATAGCGCCTAGCGGAAAATATTCCTGTCTGCAAATAAGCAGCTGCACATCCCACCTGCTCCCCCATACAACAAATCATTCAGCAAAAGGCAGAGTTCTATCTAAAAGTACTCTTTGTAACAACCTGGTAGAATACACGTAAATATTGTCCATTTTGGCCAAATCTCAATATTTTCGTCGGTCCCATGGCTTTAAAGCGCGTCTACATAGTATTGCACCATGTTGTTACAATTGATACAGGGCCAATTCTAGTGTACAATGTGTTATACGATGATGAACAAAGAAAAAGGCAGCAGGGCTTGTAACGACCCAGTTCTGAGAACTGGCGCCGAGGTGGAAGTTCTAAACAATGAGTTGCATATGAACTGAATCCCATAACAAAAATGGAGATAGAATGATTGTACTATCTAATATATTAGTAAGGTGTATATCCATCTAGTCGCGTTTTAGAGCCGTGATGGCCAATACAAATTTAGGCCAAAATGTACAACATCTACATAGTTGGCATGTCCATAAATCCAGAATATAGTAATCTTAGAAATCATGAACTGTAAATGAAATTGACATTAGAAAAAGATAAAAAAAAATTTGTTACCGTGAGAGGAATGAAAGCAACAGAGTAAATAGGCAATTTAACTGCCCTCCAGATTAAAGTAACTCTTGAAACATCTTCCTCTTCACATTTATCAGCATCATTATTACATAAAGCAGATAGAACTTGTCCACATTGGTTTTTTTTGTTGAGCTGCAAATGAACCGTAGAAAGCAATTTGTGTGAAGTAGAACAAAAATGCCATGGTCTTGTGTGAGAATGTACACGATAACATCTGAAAAGATAAAGAATTGATGCAAATACATTCAAACCATCAAATCATTTATACCAAAATAGTCTATAAACAGTGAAAATAGTGAGTTGTTGCCTTAATAAAGAGTTATGATGAAGATGATTGAAACCATAGCTGAGAGTGAAGGAGTTAATTGCTACTGCTGCTGCCATATTTACAGCATTATCCAATCCATCATCATGGTCAGGGACAAACTACCAAAATAACTGTCGGAAAACTGAACTATATGTAGTTGGATTATTTAAGTAACCAGTAAAATGTTGACATGTAAGCATGAGGATAGGGGGATCAGGATTATTGGTTTGGATAGACTACATTGGGCTCACTTACACTTCACTACTGGGTCTTTGAATTGGATTTCACACTATTCATTATTCAACTAAGCCCACAAAATGGATGATTTAGTAGAATTGATCAATTTTAACATTTTATTTTTTTTAAATGTATAATAAAATTCTTGTGGTTTCACAAATTTGCAAATTGAGTAATGTAGCAAATAGAGTAATGTAGTTTTAATTTTTTCAGAAGAAGAAATGTAGTTTATAAATTTAACAAATAAAGAAATTTGACGATTAATGGTATTATCATCATTACTGCTCCAAAATCAATACAGTAACTAGTCATATATCCGTGCGATGCACGGATTATTAATATAACATTATAAAGTTTAATTTATATTATTGATTACAATTATGTAAAGGTGGAATTTATATAATATTATTAAATAGAAAAAATAGTTATGATAATAAATTTTCTGCAATGATAAAATAAAATATCTATAGAACTTGGCAAAATAAATTTTTTTGTTGTGGTAAAATTTGGCAAAATAACTGGTGAAAAAAAAGATATTCTATACATCGAATAAATTGAAAAAAAAATTCAAATTTTCTTAATTCTATTAGATGAGAGAAAGATTTTAAAAAAAAATTGAGCTCATTGGAAATGTTTTAAGGATGCAATGTGTTGCTATGTTTGAAACTTTGATGAACTCAACTTTTTTTATCTCAAAAACATCTTTGTTTGTTGTTTAAAGATACTTTAAATATATGTGTTGTTCTCAATATGTGAGCTGCTAGGCCATTTAGTGAGCAGATCATAGGAAGCACTAAAGGAGAAAGGTAGCCTGCCCGCATTACACTTATCGAGATCCTCACTCAAAGTCAAAAGCCCCCTCCCTCATCCTAAACTCCTCGAGTCTCTAGCTCGAGTACAATCTACGCCTTACTTCAAACTGGCAGCTCGCATCATGCAAACTGAATTCCCTCCTGGATGATGCACCCCCCAAACTCCCCGAGCATTCCAATACTCATGATCCTAATGAGGACGCTCGCTTTATGAGCCTTACCAACCTCTGCACTCAAGATGACCGCGTCATGTGCAAGCTTTTTACCACAACACTGACTGAAGTTTCACAAGAATGGTACCTATCCCTTCCCGCAGACTTGGTTGATTCCTTCGAGCAACTGAAGACAACATTCGTCGCCAGATTTATCGGAGCCGTGAAAGCTCGGCATATCAATACAGATCGAACTTTCCTAAAGCAGCATCCCACCGAGCCCATTCGAGATTATCTGAATTGTTTCCAGTATAATGACCTCGCAAGTCAAAGAATTGAATGTAGAAGTGGCGATCAACTCCATGGCCTTAAACACCACTTGCGCCAAAGTTAAAATGAAAGTCGATGGGCAAGCCCCCGGGGAAGTTTGAACAACTCAATGACAACACCCAACCCCCGAACTTCGAGGAATCGGAGGTTGATAAAACTAGTAAAATAACAGTGAAAGCAGACAAGGCCAAAACAAGTTTTGTGCATGCAACAGTACAAGGGAGAGAAGAGACCTCACTCCCCTATCGGCCGAAAAATTATGATCGAGAGCGACGTGGAGAAAGGCGGTTAGAAGTTCATTACTCCAACAGACCCAACTCCAATCGCGACCAACGAGACAGATGACCAGAGCAACGAAGGCGGGGGGGCAAAACATCGGCCTCAATGAGCAACAAAAGACTCTTATAAATTTGTCAAGTATCATAACAAATTTGGTCATGTCATGGAGTCACGTCAGAAATGAACAAGATCATCGAACAGGGAGCTCCTCATTGGCCTAGAAAAGCTGAACAACGAACAAGGGATGCGAGTCCAAGCGGGCAAGCTTCCAAGGGGGGATTCATGTGATCGGGATAGGTGTCATACCCTGACCTCATATTTGAAACGCTAGAAAGGCCACGCATGGGAGACATTGGCTTTTCAGCCCGCACTTTGCCCGACCCACCCTGAAGTCCTTTTGACCCTCTCATATTGGGATCCTTCAAGGTTCTCGCGTCCTAGTCGACACTGGTAGCTTTTGTAAACCTCCTAAGTTGGCAGACGCTTGAAAGTTTGAAAATTCTCTCCTCCCGGCTATAGGGGATCCTTCCCCCTAGTGGAACTCTCATATATCGAAGTCCGTGTTATAATAATGATCCTCATCCCCAACACATTTGTCTGTGAGGACGTTGAGAAGACGGTGGAAACCGACTGGGTCATAGTTGATATTCCATTATGTTACAACGCTATCACGGGTCGACCTCTCATTGTCAAGTCGAGGACGGTGATTGATTTAAAGAATAGAAGACCTGTTGTTATTCATGGGGATAGAAGACTTGCACCCGAGGTTCATTGGAATGCATCCGCCTCATGGGAAGATAATTAGCCAATTAACAGTTCAATTAAATTAAAATTATATAAAGTATTACTCTTTCTTAATTATTTCAGCTAGATATGCATGGTCTATGGAACGGCTTGATCGCCTTCATCGTGTAGCTACTATGCTAGGTGGCATTGGCTTCGTTCGTCCTGCAAATTTGTATGTTGGTCTAGTTGTTTTCTGTCATTTGCAGATGATTCCTATTGATTTTAGCAGTTCTCAGGAAGCAACGCGACTTCGTCGGCAGCGGACTACTGCCGCCATGGGAGGATAATTAGCCTATTAACAGTTAGTAAATATTTTATTTTTGCAAATAAAATGTCATCTTATCGAAAATAAGGTTGCACATGAATCTTTTAGATCCTATATTGGATCACATATTGAAAAAAAAAATCACATTTATAAGTGTTTTTTACTTAATTTGACCGAATTCGGTTAAAACAAATCAATAGTGTAGTCAAATTTTGACTAGAGCTTCATTGGAAATTGGAATGCATCCGCCGCATGCGAAAGATAATTAGCCAATTCGTCCTGCGAACTTGTATGATGGTTTAGTCGTTTTCTGTCATTTGCGAGGATTCCTATTGATTTTAGCAGTGCTCAGGTAGCACGGTGACTTTGTATGAGAGGTGTTTATTTGAGTTGTCAACCCCCGGAGCCTCTAAGTATTTCTCGAATTTAAGACCGCGCATTTCATTTAGAATGAATGACATTGTTTATGAATTAAATATAATTGATTTTTTATTTGTTTAGCTGTAATTGAATAATTTTAAAAATAAGGAGTCAAAGTTTGTATAGGAGGTGTTTATTTGAGTTGTCAACCCCTAGAGCCTCTAAATATTTGTCCTTAAATTCGAATTACAAATTCAACAAAAGTGAAACTCTAAAAAAAATTAGTTAACAATATTACAATTTTAGTTAGTTATTTAGTAGACATAATTAACAAATCATAAACTATTATTTTAAAGTTAAATTTTGGCAATATTATTTAGTTTAATAGTTAGAAAAGAATTTTTATAATCTATGTAATATGCAAACTGAGACGCAATTATTTAAATGATTATAATGATTATATATGTATAATAAGGTTTTGGTCTTAGAAAATAGTTAGAGATTGACCCACATTCTATTGGAGCTGATTTGGGTCCACCACCACATACAAACAAAAAATGCGAATTTTATATTATCATACTCCTTGTACTGTAGAATTGTTGTATAAGACAACAAAAGGAAGGAAAGACAATCAAAAAGCAAAAATGTGTGTCGTTCTTCTTTAATTCTCTATTCGTCTTCCAATTCTCCATTCTTCTTCTTCCATTTCTCCATTTTCTTCATCCATTTCTCTTTCTTCTTACACCCACGATAAAAGAAATCTATTTCTGTGGTTCGGTTCTATTTCTGTTCGCAGTGGAATTCATCATCATTGGTAACGATGTTCTCTAGAGTTCATATGCTGCGAGTTTATGGCAATGTTTCATATATTTTAGCTGTGGTATGGGATATGTTCTTCGTTGGGGTTATCTTTACCCGGCATAGGCTAATTTCAATCCGAAATTTCAGCTGATCATCGTCTTCCCTATGCATTGGCAGGAGGGGCGTCCGCTTAGGGAACAAAAATAATTGGGGCCGAATTTTGTTTATACATATATTAGTTATATATGCACGAGCTCTTTTAAGTTTTCATCACTCACATCTGGAGTTTTCACGTAATTCAAAAAGGTTTAAGTCATTTGAGTTCTTTGCATATAGATTTTACCAAATAAATTGATGTCAACTCTTGAAGTGTTTAAGTTTGTCAAAATATCATAATAAAATCCAAATATTTCCAGTACTCGAATCTTCGAGTTTACTCTATTATGATAGTGACTATTACATATGTTAAAAAAAATTTCTAAACTTGTTGAAAAATTTATTTGATATGATCGATGTCATAAGAGAGGTCTTACCACTTTATATACTGAGACAAATATGTTAGATCATATAGATATATACACTATAATTAGTTATTTTGTATATAATTAGTTATTTTGCATTTAGAAAATGCGTGAATAGATCATTTTGTGTAAAAAAGTGTCGGTAGTCAAATATAACATTCGTCATATTTAGCTTTTTGCCCCTACGCTCTCGAAACCTCAAGATCGACATTGCCTATGCCATGGAGTTCGCTTGTTTGTTCGTAGCTACCACCTACCTGGAGTATCTGGAGAAGCTTCATCTAGTTTGCGATTCCGTCTCGATTGCCTCTGCAATCCTCTGCTATCTCGCAGCTATGCAGCTGTGTCTCACGTCGTTCATTATAGAGACAACTCATCACTGCCTTACTATGGTCATTCTATCTGTTTTAGTCCTTGCCAAAGACTCCTCCCAAAGAACCAACTAATAGAATCATTTCAAGAAATAATAAAAAGACCGAAAAGATCGCTGAGCATTACTTAAATGTTTTTTAGAATTAGTCTCTAAATTTCTCTCGTCCTTCACAACAGAAATCGAACCCTTGCTCACAATGGATAATATTAATGAACATATGGCGGCTCTCCTCCAAGCTTTGCTGCCCCTGTCGGCTAACATTCCGGCAGGGGGTCTCCCTCTATATGGCGCGGCTCTCCTCCAAGCCTTGCTGCCCCCGCCGGCAAACATTCCGGCAGGCGGTCTCCCTCCCGAGGCCCTTGCCCAAGTGTTCCGATCCATAGTTGAGTCGGTTCTTGCTGAAGCTATCTTCCGTTTAATCTTTCATGTTGTCATTGAAATGGCGATTCCGCCAATTCCGGCCGAGCCTCAAATTCCTGGTATGTTATTTTTGAAACTTATTTGGTTTTATTAGGCTATCTTTCTATTTGTTCCTTGATAATTCGATAATGACCATGAATTGAATTTGCTAAGGTTTTATTAGGCTATCTTTGTACATAAAACACTAAAAAACACTTGCTTGGTTAATTATAAATTTTTAACAGATGATTTGCCATCTTATTACTTGGTTAGGATTCGGGTTTTGAAATTTATTTGGTTTTATTAGGCTATCTTTGTATTTGTTCCTTGATAATTTGATAATGACCATGAATTGAATTTGCTATGATTTTATTATTCTATCTTTGTACAGAATACACTATTTCTCCAGTACTTGTGTCGGTAAAATGCTCATGTAGCACGGTGACTTTGTCGGGAGCGGACTACTGCCGCTTCCGACAAAGTGTTGGATCACATATTGGAAGAAAATTCACATTTATAAGTGTTTTGTAATTAATTTGACCGATTTCGGCTAAAATAAATCAATAGTGTAGTCAAATTTTGACCAAAGGTTCATTGGAATGCATCCGACTCATGGGAAGGATAATTAGCCAATTAACCGTTCAATACAATTATCTAACGTTCCTTAATTATTTCAGCTACATATGCATGGTCTACGGAGAGGTTTGGTCGCCTTCATCGTGTAGCTACTAATGTAGGTGGCGTTGATTTCGTTCGTCCTGCGAACTTGTATGCTGGTTTAGTTGTTTTCTGTCATTTGCGAGGATTCAGGAGCGGTGCTGCTCCCGACAAAGTGTTGGATCACATATTAGCAGAAAATTCACATTTGTTTTTTAATTAACTTGACCGAATTCGGTTAAAATAAATTGACCAAAGGTTCATTGGAATGCATCCGAATCATGGGAAGGATAATTAGTCAATTAACAGTTCAATAAAATTATTTAACATATTACTTCATTGACACGATTCTTGACCTTCCATCTCCACCTCATGCCGTCAACCTTTCATCTCCGCCTCCACCTGCTGCTGTGATCGGAATCAGCTCGATCCAACAATAAAATAGGCGGCATTGAAGAGCATGAGGATTTAGGGTTGTGGTTTGCCGTACATGAAGAAGAGGAGAGACACAGTCGTCGAACGAAGATTTGGCTCTATTGAAAGAGGTAAACAAAATAAAACTTTCCCCATCTTTGAGAAGCTCAACGCCACGGAAATAGCATCCTTCAATCAAACTCCTATCCTGAAACACTCCATACTGACACAACCCAACCAATCCATCCAAAGCCTCTTTCCTAACAAAAGGATAAGGATCTTTACTAAACCCCAAAAACACAGTCAACAAAACATACGGCCGCCTCACACCTAATCCCTGAGCATTCCTCAACAGCCTCAACCGTTCAGAAACCGAGGCGCCAAAGCACATGGACACGAATGCCCCATCATCCAGCTCGGCGATTGATTCAGTAGGAACAGAATTGGAATGGTGGGATGGCGTGAGGCGAGGTCGGCGAGGAGCTTGAGAATGTGGTGTCGGGTTAACAGGTCGGGCTCGATCCAACAATAAAATAGGCGACATTGAAGAGCATGAGGATTTAGGGTTGTGGTTTGCCGTACATGAAGAAGAGGAGAGACAGAGTCGTCGAACGAAGGTTTGGCTCTATTGAAAGAGGTAAACAAAATAAAACTTTTTACTACTGTAGTTGGAAATCTGCATTTCTTTTGCTACTTGGGAATATTAGGTGATTTATAACTGCTACTTTCCTGTTATTCTTGCTTTCTCCTCCGTGAGGAATGTTTCGATTGACAGGTTTCCTTCCCATCAAATCCCTAATCCTTGCTCCTAATGGCTTCTTGGGATCTTTATACTTAACATAACTACTCCCTCCTTCAGCAGAAACCAAGCAGCATAACAGCAGAAATCCCCAAATGGGTATTGAAAGTCTCCCCATTTTAGATCTATCTATCCACCTCCACCTTCAAATCTGTTTAAAAAAAGCCATTGATAAGCAACTTAAACTCAAATGTAAGAGTAAAAAAACATTAAACAACTTCAATTCCACATCTGAAACAGTAAAACAAAGAGGTAAAGTCACGTAGATGTAAGAAAGTGAGATAAAGATGGTAACTTCATGCAAATTCAACTGAAAATGTAGCTTATGAACTAAAACTCAAATGTAACAGTAAAAACCCAGTAAACAACTCAAACCCACATCTGAAACAGTAGAACAGAGAGGTAAAGCCATGTAGATGGAAGAAAGTGAGACAAAGATGGTAACTTTATGCATATAGGTGTAAAAATGTTGGAAAACAGCCATTGATAAGCAACTTAAACTCAAATGTAACAGTAAAAAACCATTAAACAACCCAAACCCACATCAGAAACAGTAAAACAGAGAGGTAAATCCATATAGATATAAGATAGAGAGATAAAGGAGGTAACTTTATGTATATTGAAGTGAAAAATGAGGAAGATGAAGTGAAAATGAAGCTTACATGGTGAAGTAAAACCCAGAAAGTGAAAGATGGAAGAGGGTAAAAAGATGAGATTTTTGAAATGAAAATTTGGAAAGAGAGCAGTGGGAACTGTTACAGAGTAAGGTTAGAGAATCGAGGAGGAGATGCTGAGAATGGAGAAAGAGAAAATGATAATGATAATGAATTTAGCATCTCACTTGATCTTCCACTTATATAGATACAAACTTTCTGATTTGCTCCTTTCTTTATTTATTTTCTAACTATTCATTGACACGATTCTTGACCTTCCATCTCCACCTCATGCCGTCAACCTTTCATCTCCGCCTCCACCTGCTGCTGTGATCGGAATCAGCTCGATTTAACAATAAAATAGGCGACATTGAAGAGCATGAGGATTTAGGGTTGTGGTTTGCCGTACATGAGGAAGAGGAGAGACAGAGTCGTCGAACGAAGGTTTGACTCTATTGAAAGAGGTAAACAAAATAAAACTTTTTACTACTGTAGTTGGAAATCTGCATTTCTTTTGCTACTTGGGAATATTAGGTGATTTATAACTGCTACTTTCCTGTTATTCTTGCTTTCTCCTCCGTGAGGAATGTTTCGATTGACAGATTTTTTCATCGAACACAGTAATTTTTTTTTTGTCGTCTTTCTTGAATTTTATTTTATTAATAAATCATTTTAATAGTAAGAGTTATTATATTTAATGAAAATAAAAGAATTAGAGATATTTGAAAAGGTAGATGTTTAAGAATTTAATTGAAATTAAGAAAATTTAAAGTGAGAAATATTTAAAAAATTCAAAATTGAATAAAAATTACACATCATCTTTTGATGAGGTGACATGTTGTGATAGCTTTGTTTTAGCTCCACTTTTATATATCTATATAGATTTATTTAGTACTCCTTTTGTCTGTCCTAACATAAAAAATTAAAAACTGAATTTTCAGATAGATTAATTATTACAAAATTACGTATTCCTAATTAACAAAACTAGTAGCTGCTCTCTAAAAAAAAATCCTACTAATCTGCCTGCAACTGCCAAGAAAAATATCTTCTAGAACTCAAAGCTATGACTGTTAAAATGGAAAAGGGAGGAAGATCCTCTCCTGAAAATCTGTGACCTAATTTCTCTTGCAACACTTGACTCCATACTTGCCGGACCGCACACTATCACTCCTACATCAACATTCCCCCATTGCTCCGACATACATCCAAATATTTCTGCAATTCACAAACCAAAATTCAGGCTTTCGTGTTGTACCGATATGTTTTGAACTATTCGTTTTGTTCAATCTCAGAAATGTACGTACCTTTGAAGTCTGGCCTGCAACCATACCGAATGGTGCTTAAGCTTGTGAGAGCTTCCAACTGTATCTCCTTTGTCACCACTTCATCACCAATCTGCTCCTTGTCTTGTTGAGTTTCGACATCGGATGAGGTTTTCCCCCAGTAATACCACATCCCAACCATGCAGCTCCCGAAAATGAGTATGCTAGCAGCCATGCACGCTGCTAACAGCAAACCTTTATACCACCAACTTAATATGTTGAAGGGCTGTATGTAGCATACCTCCAATATACTAAAAAAGATAACAAAACCAAATGAAGATACTAAAATGTATACTCCAGACCATAGCTTGTTTCCTGTTCCGACTAAAGTTGACATGCAACCACCGTCTTTGGAGGGTGTAAAAACAGAAGTTGTCACCTTCAGAATTTCCCCGTCTTCCTGCAATTACAATCAGTTCGATTGCAAACAAAAAGTAACACTGAGATATCTATTTACAGATGAAAAATACATGATGGAGAGGGGACAAAACTATAGATACACCTACCAATGGCGGCTCTGGTTCACGAGTGATGAATGTTTGGATTTCAACATTCAGTTTATCGGGGAAAGGTGGATCGATGCCATCCAATTCAGAAAGGAGACTTATTTCATTTGAATTTTTCACTGCCCATACGACCAAAATATTTGTTGGGCAATAAGTGTTCTCTCTTCTCACGCGGTGGGAAATATCACTTACGATAGCCAAAAACGGTGAGATCCCACTTCCTCCAGCTACCAATATGAGGTTTTTATATCTAAGAACACAAAACAACACAATCAGTCCGAAAATACAAGCTTGGAAGAATCGGAACTCATTGATGAAATCAAATCAAATGAATCAACTACCATAGTTTCTTCATTCCAATCAAGAAATCATTTTTCACATACAAGCCAATGAATGATAACATGGCCATTTAGGCACAAGGTTGATGATCATTTAGGAGATATGCATGTAACACATAGAGATCAAAAAGCAAACCTCAAATAGTACGGCAACTGATGCCCATAAGGCCCCTCTAAAGATGCTGAAATTCTGGAATAAGGGAAACTGGTATCAGATTCCTCTGAAATCGCATTCAAGATATTTTCTTGAAGCCTGGATGTCCAGCTGCCAGCAGGTTTTACAAGGATGGAAAGATGGCATTTACCATCAAGGGGACTGGATGAGACACTAAAAGGATGCCATTGCAGCCAAGATATTTCTCGCACGCGGAGGAATATAAAGTTGAGGGCATTATACTGCAGGTCTGTAATGTCAAAGATAGGAACATTACATTACATGACTGGAAATATTCAAGTAATTAGTGATAGGGGAAGAAATGCTCGTACTTCTGGGTTTTGAAAACACAAACTTCATTGTTCCACATGCAAACACCGTTGCTGAAATTATACTGACAGTTCTTTGTGACTGGAAAAATCTTAGAAAACGATCAAGCATGAAAAGAATTATTCCTCCCATAGATTTGCTAAATATGATATCACCGACATGCAAAGCAAAGAAGAAGACAAAGAGTATGTAAAGTTGGTGAGTATAGAAGAAAAGCTCAAAACATCGCTTTTTCACGGGTGGAAGTGTTGTTATCCACATTGATAGGCCAATTCCATAGCTGATAACCCCAGGAAGATTCGCAACATTATCACTTTTCCACTCCAATAGCTGCACCGAAATAACTGGTAACCTTAGGATCGTAATTTAATTCTCTTCTCAAGAGATTCTAGATACATAATAGAGATTTCATCTCAAATAAGGGATCAATCAAGAATCAACATGACCTTTTCGCTTCTTATTAACATAGATGAAGTTGAACCAACGTAATTGCTACCAAATCTTAATGAAAACACAAATAAAATAATATGGTTGTAAAGGGAAGAATAGTATAGGAACTGACAGATGAAAGCAGCTTGCCTTGAAGAATCCATACAATCATAAAGCATAGTCCATGAAGGGTCAGAAAAAACATGGTGAGATGTCCCAACCATGCATGATATTTTGTGGCATGCTCGAAAGGTATATCTACAAGACGAAGAAGGATTGATCCCCTTGCAACTGGGAGAAACAAAAAAGCTATGATCGACAGGGCCATCAAACCAAAACAAAGGGCTGTATCATGCAACATTTGGACCCTGCAAAATGGTTGAAAAGTTGGTCAAAAGTATTAGTTGCAAGAAAGCAAGCATTTTTAATGATTCTCTAAGTGCCGAATGCAATTTTGTGAAGCACACATGAAAAAGATTAACAACTTTAATGTGTGTATTAGTCGAAACAACAAGTATACAAAGGAGAACCGGGAACGAAAACGTCAGTGTGCGTGATTGCCTATTTTACCTTGAGTCCCTCTATATTACAGTAATATACAAGATAACAATGTACCATGAAAAGAAGAGAGGAGGAAAACTCAGTGGAAAATAAGAAAATTGAGTAACAAACGAGAGCATGAATATAGCCATTAGCCACAGAAAGTACTGATTTTGGAGGTCGTCAGAGAACTCAAATAGTAACAGAAAATCACACAAAAGGGTCATTGATGCCATTAAAATTGGTTGCAAAAAACAAAAGGATGCTCAACATTAGTAGCGAACCTTCTTTCTGGAGGCGTCAAATAGCCATAATCAGGTAGCATCTCAATATTCCTAATCGTATAAGAATAAGCAGCCCAGAGAAGGAACACGAAAACGAGAAACATCCCGACTAATTCAGCAGCAGAGACAACTCCAAATGGTCCATCTACTAGAACAGGCAAAGTCCACAAGCGAAGTCTTGGAGCCGCATCATTCCTACTAAAGATGTTAGAAAGAAAAACTTGAGAGTTTAAACAAACAGGTTGTTTGCCGAAATAGCTTAAGTATTAGACCATGTTCTTTATGATTGAAATTTACGGTACTGAACTGAACTAATGCTACTGAACTAAAATGAATTAGCGATAAGGCATACAGAACATGGCTTACATTTACATACCTAGGGAGTGTTTGTTGGTGGAGGTTATTCCTAAAAAGAGCACGATAAGGGACAGCAACAAGTATAATAATAAAGATGGGGGCATTGAATAACAGCAAAGCACTACCTAGCAATACAAAAAAGAAGAAAACTTTAGCAATAAAAGATGAAAGTTTGTTGAAGAAATAAAGATGATACATACCAGTCTCCCCAAAGAGAGATGAAGTTGTAGCAGAAACCCAATCAGCATAAAGTAGAACACCAAAATGAGATGGAGAAAGAAAGAAGAAAGCAATCCAGGAAAGAAAGAAGAGGCACATGATAAATTTGAGAACCCATTTGGCCAATGATGAGCTTCTGATGGGTTTGACATCAGATAGAAGAAGAAGAAACTCATCGTCCTCCTCCATGGTGGTAAGTTGTTGAAATCCATATGATTGAATTTGTAGAGTTAGAAGTGAGGCTTCAACTGAACTTCAACAACTGACTCACTGCTGCACTTCCGTTAGTTGGATCATGCTCAGGAGGAATCTATCTATATTTATATTATTTTATAACAACACTCTTTCTTTTTCTCCCTTGATTATTTTCTCATTTTAAAAACAAAACTGAATCCTCGGTGGCAGAATCACCAGTGTTGATATATGTATGTATGTATGGTGGTGGACAGTAGTGGAAGACGGTGTGTGCAGTGTGTGTGCAGTCAATAATACTCCAAACAGACCATGACGAGCTTTTGTTTGGGTTAAATGCATCTATCGTCACTCAACTTTGTCTTTAGTCTTAAAACTTCAATTTGTTTTAATAAAGTCACTCAACTTTAGGTTTTGTCTCAATTAGGTCACTCCATCAACTTAAAAAATAAATTAAATTCTAAAATAGTGATGTGGATGCCACATCAGCACAAGTCAACTTTTGACCGTTGATTTTAACTGCCACGTAATAGCCACCTATATGTATAATAAAATTTTACGACATGTGACGTCTTTGTGTCCGCCACGTGGCGGTCAAAGTCAACGGTCAAAAGTTGACTTATGCCAACATGGCAGCCACATCACTACTTTAATATTTAATTTATTTTTAAGTTGATGAATTGACCTAATTGAGACAAAATTCAAAGTTGAGTGACTTTATTGAGACAAATTAAAGTTGAGTGACCATTTTGGGACAACAAGCAAAGTTGAGTGACCATTAGTGCATTTAACTCGCTTTTGTTTTGGGAGCTTAATCGAGGTTAATGGCACTAAAAATGTAAATTTTTCGATTAATTTTGTTTAAGAGTTTTTTAAAACATTAAATGAGAATTAATGCGGGTTAACATTTTACTTTCATTAACCTCGAAATCTTAACCTCCAACGTAAATATTTTAACTAATTAATTTTTTATTTTTTTTTTTAAAGGAGAAAACACCATGACCCAAATATTATTAAAAAAGAAAAAGAGAGAATATAAAGTTAACAGAAACGAAATTGCTCCCTACTACATAAATCATCTGAAATAAAAGGACGACAACAAGCAGGTGAGAAGACCACCAACAAAAATTTGAACTTGTACGACCGAAATTAGCTAAAGCATCAGCAACCTGATTTCCCTCCCTGTAAATATGAGAGACAATAAAATGCATAGAATCATATCATTGAAGACACTCCAACCAATCTTTTTTAACGACCCAAGGGACCTTCTTCGGTTTTTGTTTGAATAGATTCACCACATAAATGGAGTCGCATTCCAACCAAAGCTTTGTCCAATTTCTATCCCGAGCGATGTGAACTGCCATAATTGCAGCCCTTAACTCAGAGATGTAAGCATGAGTGGAAGAGATAAGAAACGCAAAAGTACCGTGCGAGAACCCCCGACTATTTCTGAAAACCCCCGGCACCGCCTTGACCTGGAGCACCACTAGTCGAACCATCAGTATTAACTTTGATCCACCCTGGTCCTGGAGGGCGCCAACGGACCAGAATAATTTTTGGGGCTTTCGGAGGATGACCCTGTAAGCCTAGCTCTTGAAAAATTCGCCTCTCTTGAACTCCCATTAAATTCCACCAACTCCCCAACAAAGTTAACATTTAACTTTCATTTCCATCACTTCCCTTTCTTCCGTTACTCTCATTAACCTCCTCTAACTCTCACCTCCATTAACCTCTCAACTCCTAAACATGTTTGTCTATTACTGAAGATGTTAAGGATTCCTTGAGACAATTCACTATTAACAATTTGGGAGATGCTGAGTATTTTTTATTTTTTTTAATGGAATTGCATGGGATAACACTTAGTCAAACTAAATATGCTACATACATTGTAAAGGATGCAGAGTTCTTGAATATGCATTCAGAAGTCCTTGCCACATGGGATTATTCTTACACATATTCGAATTCTCTTGATATGCATTCATCAATTGTTACAATTTGGGAGATGCCTAGTATTTGAATTTTACCATCTCTCACCTAACTTTTCCAAGTCAACAATTGTTACAACACATACATGCTCCTTGTGAGCATCATTTATAAACCGTCATACATGCATCGAGGTATATGAACACTGGTCTATTTTAATCTTGAAATTGTATATTTTTGGACACTTCACTTATCTCATGAAAGGTGAAGAAACAAGGTACTGATAGCATAACCTTAGTAGAATCAGAATACATGAGTATGACCACTATTTCTTTTGAATTAAAGTAGATAACTCATCTTTTAATAGCTTCAGCTATTCTTATACCATGCTTATTTCAACTTTTCTATGGTAGTACATCAGCTGTATAGCTCACTAAGATCCTGTTGATCACGATAGAACAAACCATCTTGATGTAGATTTTCATGTGATTAGAGAGCATGTAGAAAATGGTTTTCTAGTAGCAGAATCACACCTAGCTGATCTTTTCACAAAGTCTTCATCTCAAATGTATTCCACTTTAGTGACAATGGGATTGGTGATGACATTGCATGCAACTTCCAAATTAAGGGGAAGGTGTTGAAGTGTTGCGTGTCAATTAATTGATTTTAGTTATTGTTTCAATTTTTGCTTTATTTGTAATATTCCCTATTAACATGCTAAGTAGACTAGTAAGATTAACAAATCCTATGCCTAGATTGTAATGGCTAATCATAATACTCAGAAATTGAGATTCACATTTTTTTCGCTATTCCTTTTTTTTCATATTTCTACATATTTATTTCTATTTTTGTAGAAATTCAAGATTGATGCAACTAGATTTTTGTAGACTTTTCTTTTTAAGGCATCTAAACTTTTTTACGTCAAGATTTTGTATAGAGTACTCTTTTAAAATGTGTATTGAATACCGTGAGACTCTTTTAACACTCCCCCAAAATTTATATCTTGATAATTAATAAAGATAAGTTTTCATGTATAAATAGTAAGAAAATGAAATAAATGGCTCTTTTATCGAAGATGTAAGCAATTAATTTATTATAAACGATTTTCGTTTCTGTAAGTAACAAACTTAATTTCCGTAAGTACAGGTTTAAGCTTTTCTGTGATATCAAGTATAACAAGGAACAAAAGCCTATATAGAATAACCATACCAAACAATATAAAAAGATCAATCCATTTGGAATAACCCATTTCAACTTGCCATACATTCTTCAAGATTTCTTCACCATCTACATGAGAAGAGCCACCTTCATAACTTCGAAACTTTAGGCCTTCAAACTCATTTTTATACAGTCCTTGAATTGCATACTTGTGAAAGGCAATGTAATACATAGGATACTTCCAGAAAATCCGTGGAAGATCATTAGGTAAACGAAAAAATCCGCCACTTAACATCATTAGGCCTTGAATTCCTCCACCTGTTGTCAAACCCATGAGAAAATTCGGAACGATGCTTGCAACAATAAGCATTAGGCTCTCCACTAACATCATACAAGCAAAGAGTGTCAATGTGAAGTAGATGAAATGTGTAGTATGTTGTTGCAAACCGACAAGATAATAAGTGATGGCTCCTGGCAGTGCAGATATTACAAGTAAAAACGGTATTGAAGAAACTGTGTTGCTTATAACGAAAGGAGCCGACTTGTAGTGTCCATTTAATCGTTCCCTCTGGAAAACCTTCATATCTTCCATAAGCGAAGGGAAACCTCCAATTGCCATAATTGTGAGCAAAGATACTATGAACATAAGTAGCGATCCTCTCGCCTAGACAAAAGTAATGAAAAAAATTTGGATCGAGACATTGCACCATTTGTGTTATAGTCATTAATTAATTTCTCCTACAAAAATCTTAAAGAGCAAATTTGTATAGTAGCCCTTTCAAAATTATTTAATTCATTCAATCTATTTAATAAAGAACTTACTTGGATTGAATCGCGATCCAAACCGACATTGTAGAAAACAGATCCTATACCCAAACCTAACATAATATATATCGCAAGACGTAGCCAGTAGTAGCCAAGATCACGATGCATATTCACAAAAGACCTTTCTATTAAAACTAGACACTGATTTTTGAAGTTAGTTTGTCTTCCTTCATTTAATTCTGCCCTCTCCTGCAAGAAATATTCAACAATATCAACTAAGATATGCATTGAAGTAGTCTGGTACGCTAAGGTAGGACAAACCTCACAATTTGCAAACTCACCTCTCTGCAAATTTCTCTTATGTAGCGTTGAACTTTCTTGCAAGTAGCAGATGACTTGTATGATTTAACAAGCAAATTTACTACATCCTCTCTGTTTGTCTTCCCATAGTTATCTTGTTCTGTGTCCTAACCGAATAATGATTTTCATAGTAAGTTAAAGCATCATACATATTGGTTGGAACTATCAATAGTTCGCGTACGTACCTCTTCAAAGTCTGTGTTTATAATTCTTAGGTAATGATCAGATTGCATTTGATGACTCGGACACGGGAAGCCATTCATTTCAAAAAACTACAACAAGAAATAATCTAATAAACCCGATTTTAAAACATAAGTTGATTGAATCACGTTCACTTGATACCTTATTAGCTGCGACACAAGGGCCAAAGTATATAGTTCTACCCGAGGAAAGAAGGCAAAGATTGTGAAAGAGTTGAAAGACTTGGTTGCAAGGCTGATGAATAGAAGCAACAATTGTCATTCTATGTTCTTTAGCAAGATTTGCAATCTTTTTCATTACATAATACGAAGCTGCACTGTCAAGTCCGCTCGTAGGTTCGTCAAGAAACAAAAGTTTAGGCCTTGTTAGAATCTCCATGCAAATGTTAACTCTCCTCTTCTGGCCACTACTTATCCCTTTCTTGCCCCAACCTCCAATTCTAGTATCCATGGTTTCTTGTAAACCCATTTCTTTTATGATCATCTCTGTTCTCTCTCTTTTCTCTGCTAATGACATTGAATTTGGCAGCTGCAGTTGGGCAGAGTAGTAAACGGCTTCTCTTACCGTTAATGTCCATGTTATCACATCATCTTGCCCCACATAACCCTACAATTTTTTAACGTGACCCATTGATCAACTATGATCATATACATTGATTCTTTGACTAGTGTATGCGAATTTTACTCGATTCACTAACTTAATAATAGTTACCAAAAAAATAACATCCCAAATTGAAAGATTAAACTTGTGAGGTTTATGGTGTTTCTTTATTTTAGTTCATTAAACCCTTCATTTTTTATTTGGATATAGTAAGTCTATGATCTAATAATTTATAGGTCATCTGGTTTCAAAAAATAAAACATTTTTTGGTCATCTTAACTCAGTAAGCCAAAGAGATGATGAAGAAATAAATCAGTAGATTTTGAACATAAAATAGTATAACTAAAGTATTATTTGTTTCACATGCGTTTGAAATTTTTAGTTTTCAAATAGATTTTGATATGTGTAATATGACTAGATATAACAAATGAGTGAAAACCATATCTCAAATTGTTTTCACATGTAGATAAAATGATTCACATTATCTAATCAAAACTTGAATTATATGCATACCGAAGTACCATAGGCTAAAGGTTGTTTGCGACCATTAACCAAAACTTGACCAGTCTGTTGTGTGCTGCAATCTAATCTTCCTGCAATTCATATACATACATATGAAAAAGTAATGAAAAGACAAAAAAAGAAAAAAAAAATAACTAGAAAAGTATGTATGATAGTAAACAAAAACAAAAACTTGCATAGCCACGGGATTCATTATCAGTCATTTTGTATAATAGGCAATTAAATATGATAGTTTTTTTTTAAATTAAAATTAAATATGCAGTCTTATTCAATTGGTGGGTGATTCTCCAAATTAATGTGATAAATATGATAGTTATACGGGCTTAATTATAAAATTGGCCCAGTTCGGAGTCTCATTAATACTTTTCTACTAATTTCAAAACATGCTACCAAATTTGATGGTTTCACTACTAATCTCCCAAATTAACCTTATTCAGATATCATTGAAAAGCTCTTTTCTTAATATATAGATCTCCATTGTATAACTACGTCATATAATTAATCATAGTGGATAGACAACACAGATAAAAAAACATGCATATAAAAGTGAAAATAAAAATAAAAATATTGTGTATTGTTGGAAGAAAGTTTTAATCCAAATATTTCCTAGTTTTTTAATATATTCATTTTACAAATCCATTTTGCAACCCTAAAAAAACACTATTGTTTCTTTCTAAACTAATCGATATGCAACTGTTGCACGTCAATATTTTTAAATATGTCTGAAATTAACTTACCTTAAGTTCTATAAAATGATAACCATGCATGTCATCCATACGCCGACTATAAAATAAAATCACTCAACTTTTATAATGCTAATCGTAATTGTGAACGTAAAGAATATTTATTTAGGTTACCGGCCAAAACGTCAAGAAGAGTAGTCTTGCCAGAGCCAGAAGGACCCATGATAGCAAGTAATTCTCCAGGTTGAGCATAGCCTGTAAGTTGCTGAAGAATCTTTTTACTGTTTGAAACTCTTACTCCAATTTGTTTCCATGTCAAGAATATATTATTCCTCTCATCCCAACACTTCCTTTTCCCATTTTCTAAATCCATATATAATATATGTGTGTGTTCAAAAAAGAGGAAAAAAAATGGATTGATGACAATAATAATAAGAATAATAGAATTGAGGAGTGTTATATAAAGTGCAAGCTTAGAAAGGAATACTTAATGTATAAATAAAGATGAACATGTAATCCAACTGACAACTTGGAAGATTCTCACTGTTTTTTCATATATATACATTTGTATTCACCGTTACATTTATTTATTCAGTTTTCTTTGAATATCCTCTTAATGTATAAATACAGGAAGGCTATGCTCCAAATTAGGGGTGCAACTTAATGGTTAATCCGTCCAAAATCAATCACACAATTAACTACATCCACATATCGTTAAGTTTTACTTTTTTTACCACATCCAAAGTTTGACAGTGTTTTTTTTTTTCTCAATTTTGTATTGACTTAGGCTTAGCATACGAATCAAAGTTAATTGTTTCGGAGGTCATAAAAATTTGCCTATTTTCCATGAACGGTCATAAAACTTTAATTTGTCCCTGTAAAATTATAAAACTTTAATTTTGTCTCAATAAAATCACATTGATCGGTTTTCGGCCAACCACTCGCCGGAGGTGATGATGTGGCAATAATTTTATATTTTTTTTGACACATCAGCGACACGTGATTACCATATGGCAAATTAAAATATATTTTTTAATAAAAAAAACTTAAATTAATCCAACCTAACTCAATATTATATAACCAATTAGTTTTAGAGGTCACAAAAGTTTCTAATATTTTTCTAAATGGTAACAAAATTTTCAAATAACTTTCTAAATGGTCGCAATAGTTTCGAATATTTTCTCAAATAGCCACAAATTTATAGCTAATTACTTTTAAATTCACATGAGTCTCAAACATCATCACCTCCGGAGAATGGTTTGCCGGAAAACGGTCAATGTGATTTTATTGTGACAAAATTAAATAAAGTTTTATGATTTTACTGAGACAAATTAAAATTTTATGACCGTTCATGGGAAATATGCAAACTTTTGTGACCTCCGAAACAATTAACTCTACGAATTGTGTTAGAAGTAGTTTGGCAAATAAGTAATGTAGTCATATTAGATTTTCGCCATTTGCAAACAAGCCAATTTCTGTATTTTAAAGTGGTATATCTAAACAAAGACATGTTTATTCACAAATAAAAGCTAATTCCATGTTTAAAACCGTATAAAATACAGACACATTGGTTCGCAAATGATTTTGGAAAGTTATACTAGTTCTCTGATTCTTTTTTTCGAACTCTAAGGTCTTTTCAAACTCTAGTGTCCGCCCTGCAACCACTCCCGAGTATATGCTTCAACAGGAATTCCACAAGAGTAGTTGATACAATAGAAACCTCTGGTAAAATGCCCGCCCGTAACCCAACGGATACAAAAAAAAAAAAAAAAGATATAATTGATTTCATGTTGTTTGAACAAGTATACACAAGAAACATTAATGCTCATTACGTTTGGACTCAATAGAATGAATGTCAAGAAATGGAGGAGGAATTGGTTGATGCTAGTTTCAACAAATCGATTGAAATAAAGCTTAAGATTCAATGACATTTTATATATTAACTTCTGACATATATTCTCACGTAAATGACTCTTTTACTTGAAGTGTGCACAACACATGCACATCTCTCGATCACCATGTGTTTTTAATTTATCAAATATTTAGGTAGAACATTTGAAGTGTAGAAACTCTGATACCATGTCAATTAATCAATTAAACCGAAAATTCGAACTAATATTTAAGATCGTCTTTTAAATTAATTTCTCACAAATAGTAGCTTACAGCCAAGCTAGATCAAATATTATTCGAATATGATTTAAGTAAAATCTCATGTTCAAAACAATATTCAATGGGCCTTAAGCCCATCTGTATAATCCCAAGAGATCTTAAATAGGCATTTAACATGTTGCAGATTATAGAAGTCCAAGATATTCAAAGCATTGTCAGGTGTGGCCCGTCTTAGCTGAAGGTTTATTTCCTCTTACCTTCCCGTTCATTGACTTTAATATATTATTTATATTATTGTTTTGTGATTTCAGTTTTTAAAAGTGTTTGTAGTTTGTCATCGAGCCAAAAGGGAACTGTGAAATGAATTTTTTTAAAGTTAAGAAAATGATCGATTATATATACTGACATATACGACGGTTTTTATTCGTCTAATTTTATTTTTGAAACACCTGACCAATTAACTTAAAATTTAGGATCAAAGGTAAAAAGGAAAAATTTGAACAAAAATGCTTTTGTCTACTCCAAAAGAATTAGCCATTTAGTGACCAATCACTACGCCAAATACCCCTTAAGATGACGGGCAAAAACCGTTATCTAATTGTTTTTTTGTCCATCACGGAGCTCAGCGCCATCTATCGAACCTTTAGACGACGGTCGAAAACTGTCATGTGAATGAATTTCTAATGACAGTCAGCAAATAGTGAGACGTCATTGTACATTGTTTCGCATGACATTTATTACAAAAGAATCTGTCCTCCGAGTACATTTCACATGACAGAGTATGTAATATTCAGATGACTGTGTATTTAATTTATCTGTCAGAAGAATATAAAGAAAATGACAGTTTTCATTTCTTTTCTGTCATTTAATTCTCTCAAAATGACACTTTTTATTTTGTAATGTCATTTAATTATTCACCCAATAAAATATAATAATAATTTGGATTGAATGGAGCTCTCATATATGCTAACTTCCTTCATATGAACTATTTATTGTACACGTACATACACCAAAATTTGCCAAAACTTAAGCAACCATAACGTAATCTAATCTAATGTATCAAAACTTAACCAAGAGTACCACAACTAAATCTAATGTGTCAAACTCAACCAAAACATAATCTATGATCTACCAAAATGTGCAAAATCTATAATATGCTTGTGTCTTGGCTTTCTCAGAATTGGCTTCCCTTTATTTCTTGCAAATGTTGTTTGAGAAGAAGCAGTACTGACCATGGTACGTACGAGTCTCAAAGCACTGCTGTATACCTATAGTCAAGATATCATAAAAAACTTAGCTTTCTTATCAAAATATTATCTTCTCAATGGAGATGAAATAGGGTGAACATTTGCATTAGCTTTCTCATTGAAATATTATCTAATCAATTAAGATTATGTCAACATTCGGAACATATCATGACACATTATAGGATGAACATATTAAGTAAAAAAAAACATTAAAACATATGAAACCCCGTTTCCAACAAGACAGAAATAACTGAGAACCAAATGATTAGGACTTACAGAATAATTTGGTTTCAATGCATGAGCAGCAGCAATGTAAATAGCAGACTGGCTATACAACTCATTAGGGGAAACATCCTTAGGATTGGTTACACCTCCAGCTCTTAATGTGTCCTCTGCTAACCCATACTATAATTAAGAAATGAATTCACTGTCAGTACTTCATTTGATTAACATGGGATGATTAACCAGTAAATTATGTTCATTGGCCAATAGATCAGCAGAGCAAAGGACAAGAAAAGTTGTAAAAAAGACAGATACTGTAAACAAATAGAAGTTGAAAAGAAAGAACTGACCAGCACAGTTCCAAGATTGTAGATTGCTCGATGGAAATCAAATTGCAAAGATATTGCTAAGCGGAACTGAATAATAATACAAAGTATTACACGAATAGAAAATATAAGTAGACCATGCACTTCAAAAGTTGCAGGCAATGAAAAATCAAGTACTTGCTCTTTGATCCTGCATATTTATTAAACAAAGATGAAGTATCAAAGTAACGTGTGTACCTTACTAATCGCAGTTTTGACAATTGTTTGCTTCTCTCTAGCAGGAACAATTGCACTGAGCTCCTAGAATTGAGAAAACAAACAACTAGCATTAAATCAACCCACTATGACTGACTACACAAAATTCCATCTTCAACCATTCATTGAAACAAAAACACAGTAAAAGATGTCAAAGACTTTAAAATACCTGCAAAGCAAGCCCCCAATTATTAAGTGCCTGTAACAAATTTTGACAAGGTCAGAGTTTAATAGTAAGAAAAAGAAAACAAAAAATCAAAAGAAAATATGGGATAAGTTATTAAGGGCCTGTTTGTTTTAACTGCGGGTTGCTGTTGCTGTTTGCTGGTTACTGTTACGGTTTGCTGTTTGCTGTTTCTAATTCCTGGTTGCTGTTTGCTGTTTGATTATTAGTGTTTGGTAAAATTATGATAACTATTACTGTTACGATGTAAAATGACATATATGGACATATTTATAAAATCAATTTAAAAATAATATTAAAATAATGAAATTTTGAAGGGCATATAAGAGATAACATATCCAAACCGTAAAAGATGTTTGAAAAGTAGGAATTCTCTACTTTTTCTAAAAGTACTTTTTGGATATCAAAAAGCAAAAAGTGGATATTAACCAAACACTTGAAACTCTCCTTTTTAGTATGAAAAAGCAAAAAGTAGTTTGAAAAGTAGTAAACAAACACCCTCTAAATGAGACTAGATAAAACAAAGAAAAAGTAAATCATACCTGGGGACTATTCCAGTTAAGTTGGACAGCTTTTTTTCATAGTTACTTGTTGCCTGCAAAATCAAATTACATATTTCATTTCTTTAAAAGGAGGTTCTCCTAAATGACAATAAAGACTATAACACTGAGACTAAATCCACAATCATAATGGTGAATATCCCTCTAAATCAGCATAACACCTTCTTTATGTCGTTACTCATGCTTCTACATGAAACTGGAAAGAGTGAAATGTGAAGAGATAAGATCCCCGAAGGACCAAACTTTCCGCTGGAAGCCCATGCTCATTCAACGTGAAAGTACTAAAGTGCAACACAAATATTATATAATCTGTAACTTGGAGAGGCTAATTAGAAACTAGACCACTGCATCCTGCTCCACAATGCACACCATATACCACTCATTTTGACAACTAATGCACAATCAATTGTATAAATCACTCATTTGACTACTTAGCATTCACAATGCCTTATTTTTTAGCAACTACTTAGGTCTAAGAATGAGAGAAGGTTAGGTGAAAGAGAAATGGGTTTTGTTAGATGAGAGAGAGAATGGGCTGCTAGGGTTTCGGCCATTGAAGAAGAAGCGAAGAAAACTCAGAAGGAGTTTGAAGATGGAGGAGGGGTCGGCTGTGGAGAAGAAAAAAAGGGAAGAAAGGATATGAATTAGGGTTTTCTATGTAAAAGGAAAAGATAAGAGAAAATGGGTTTTAATCTTAATCATTGATTCAAATAATTTGATCTCAACCGTTGATTCAATATTGATCGCGCGTGTTTTTTCATATAATTTGTGCTCCGCTTGGTTCAAATTTGAAAATTTCATTTTCTATTGTTAGTTCACATGACAGACATTATAATAACTGTCGTCTGATTAAAAGTGCATTTTGGCACATTTTGTTTACATGACAGTCAATATTAAAGCTGTGTCATGTAAAATAAGGTATATCAAATTTCATTGTCTGCATTCATTTGACGGTTTTTTAAAAGCCCGCCACGAAGAAACAACAGATGACGGGAAAAAATTTGTCTGTCAAGTATCTAGTGTCATTTATCAAGGAAAATGACGTAATGAATGTATTTCACAATTCTCCTTTTACTCAAAAACAAATCAAAAAACTTATTTACAAAAACTTAAAATCACAAGTAACTTATTTATTGTTTAGTTGTTTTGGTTAACAGTAAGAAAGAACTTTTCATTGACTTAATCCATAGATCTGTAGATATACAGGAGTGCAATTTCAGGAAGGACATAGATCCGATTTTCTGGAGAAGCATAAGTGTTGAAGAATGGTTTTCGATTGTTTTTCTGCAGATCCGTAATCTCAAGAAATATATGATGTATTATGTCGTTTTTTTAGTATCTTTATGGTGTCTTAGGCTCTCTGTAACGTTTCTTTGCCCTATATGCGATTTATACTGGCTTTTGCCTGTATCTTTGTGAGGTTTAATTCCTCTTTTTTTCTTTGATTATCATCGTGCTGTAATTGTTCTATATTATTCAATGATATGATAACTCTTCTATCAGAAAAAAATTCAATTTTGATTTTCATTCCTCTTATTGAAATTTTCATAAATGGAACAATATATAGTTCGAATTGCATGTCCTTTGGTTTTCTTCCAGAACAAAAAGCATTAACTTTAAGATTTTAATTAAATCGTATCCCCTATCCTTCGTTCCACTAGCATTATCCTCAACAATATATGTATGATCAGGACCGGCTCCAGTAATTTGGAAGCCCTAGGCTAGTTATTTAATTTTTTTCTCGTATTATTTTAACAAATATAAAATTTATTAACCTTGAAAATGACAAATACCAAATAGTAAAATGAGTGGTGTATGATTAACTAGAAGCCATAATCATATTAACCTTCTTATAACAAATTCCATAGAAAAAAAACCTAAAGCTAAGAACTATTGCTCTTGCCACTTTAGTATGTGCAAAATCTCTAATTCAGTATTATCCGGTTTAGCTAAACTTTGTTTCTCAATTGACAACATGGTGAAGTCGTTCAATACTCTTGTGACATAGTTGTACGAAGATAATTTTTATTAACTTTAACTTGTAGAAACTTCTTTCGACATTATCTACTGTAGCTAATATAGTCAATATGATCATGTAAGGAACTGAAGCATTAAGAAAAGCAAGATGAAAATTCTTTATGTATTCTAGCACTTAAGTTGATTTGGATAAGTTATATCTCGTAATAACTTTCTCATTAGCTACAATATTTGAATCGTCTCCATATTTTCAATAAATCTCAAATAGAGCACAAGCATGTTTTATTCTCTCATCTTCCATTGCTCTCAACTTGCTTAAATTGTAATCCAACACTTCATATTGAGAAGTATATTTTATATTTTTAAAATAATAATACATATATGAAGGGTTAATAGTATACTAAATTAGATTTATGAGGCCCTTATAATTTTGGAGGCCCTAGGCGCCCGCCTGGGTGAACTCCCCCTGGCGCCCGCCCTGTGTATGATTCGTAATTTTAACTCTTAACACCTCTAAAAAAGATATACAAAAAAAAAGAGTTCCTGATGTGAGTTGTTTTACTTTCAATATGCAAATCAGTAAACCACAACGGTTTATTTATACAATTCCCAACAAAATAAAGAGGGGTTTGTGGATATTGTTATGGAATTATCTTTGGTTAAGGCTGTATTGTAAAGAGAGGTTTGTAAATTTCATGGATGGTGTGGTTCTTGAAGACGTTAACCTTTGATTGCAAAAGTTTAATTCTGTTAGGGTGTGTTATGTGCGAAGGATATGCTAATGTGGTGGCTCGTGAACTTGCAGCGTGGGGAAACTGTCTTCATGAATTGTGTTCTTTTTCCCAAAGTTTTCCTCCTTTCTTGACGAGTTTCGTTAACAATGATTTTTGTAATAAGGGTTTGTAGTTGATGTTTCTTGTTTGTCTATAAAAAAAAATAAAAAATAAAATCACAACGGCTTATTTATACAATTACCAAACAAATAAAATCACAAGGGTATTAAGCCTTTATGCTTGTGTTTGAACATTTATTGGATTTTATGAAAAAAAAAAAAAAGGAGTTTAAAAGGTAGAAGGGTTTTGTCATCTTGAACTTCTTTAAAGTTCAGATGTTATGTGCATTTTGTTTTACAGGATGATATTAGGAAGAAAAACTATAGAAAACTCAGTATGTTCTCTATACTATAAGTGCGGTGGGTTTCTTCAGCTTCTATGAGTTTTGATTAGTTTTAGGGTTTTTATGTTTTTATTTTCTTATCCTTTTCAATTATTACAAAAAATATGGGAGAAGAAAATGATGACTGCTTTGTTTTTATTTGATATTCTTTTTTGAAAGTTGTTTTTTACTTTATCATTTATGTTCGGTTGTTTAAAGCATTTCAACAAACTCTTATTTCACTTTCTATAAGTAATATAAAACATTGACACTTAGTCGCTCAGAGATGTTTTAAACTGTGTCATCTCCGACAATACTCATTATTTGTTTTGGACTATTATTTATTCTCTAATATATGTTTGATTCTCATTTTGATAGGTTTTTTTTTTTTTGTGAGATGTATTTTTGCAGCAGTAAATTATAGTTCGATTCTCGTTTTGATATTTAAATGTAATTTAGAGACAATTTTGGAAGAAAAGTAATAAAATTTCTATGTGACCTAACATTAAATATAAATAAGTAATTAACACAGATTCCAAATATTGTATCAGATTTACCTGCAACCCTAAAATCCTTTTTAAATGAGTCAGATTAAAATCTTTGATTGGTGAGCATTAAATAATATAATTTGTAATTAAAACAAAACCAGGAATCTACATATATAAGGAAGGAAGATATTGGTGAAAAAAATAAATAAAATAAAGATGAATACAAATGGTCTATGCTCATATATGTTTCTCTCTCTAAAACTGTGATTCTGGGAGAAGAGTAAGTTGTCATTGTTAGTGAAGGCTGGATTACATTTCAGATCTAATATTCCTTTTGATCAACAATTACTTGTAAGCTCCCTCATAATTAATATATATACTCTGCATAGCCAATAATCCAATTACTATTATTATTAATATTGTTAGCATTAGTTTTTAATCCTTTTTTCTCTTTTTACACTCATAAATATATGGAATCTTCAGTTACTATTAATCAGAATATGAACAAGTGTGATGAAGTTTGTGAAAATGGAGATGAAACAGAAAGAGGAGTGATAGAAAATGGGAGTAATATATTCTTAACATGGCAAGATATTGGAGTAACAGTTTCAGGCAAAAAACAGATTCTTCAGGAAATCACAGGCTATGCCCGACCCGGAGAATTACTCGCTATTATGGGTCCTTCCGGCTCTGGAAAAACTACTCTTCTCGACGCTTTGGCTGGTAACTTTTTTCTTTCTTATCTTAAATTGTTTGTAGATTATGTTGTTTTCACGAGTCTTATAACTTTGTTTTTATCTTGTAACAAGGAAAAGAAAGCAATTATTTTATGATATTGGTTGGGTTTCCAAATGTATTACTAAAAACTGAAACAGTTTTATGATTGTTTGTAACCGTATTATAACATACGAAATATTTTGGAGTGTGTTTATGATTAACTTGTTTGTAACTGTATCGTATTCCTATATTTATTTGATTATATTAGGAGCATCAAACATGTGAATTTGGATAAAGAAAAATTGATAGACCAACACAATTTTAAGAATGTGATTAAGCATTTGACATGATTTATCGGTGCTGCTAATATTGAAAACGATATCCAGAAGTGGAAACATATTCATTTATCTAAGATCAAAACAACAACAAATTATATGTTTATACATAAAAAAAATGATTTAATATATCAAAAATTCCTTGAATTGGCCAAAAAAGTAAATTTACTTTCCGAACTTTTAGAGTGTTTCGTTACCTCTCTTAACTTGATTAAATTGACACAATGAGCTCTTTAAGTACATGGCAGAATAAGTGTTGAGAAATTGTAAAGTTTAGAATATATCGGTTTAAAAATGTTATGGAACTAAATAGATTACTATAAAATAGTTTAGGGAACTAACAGAATTACTAATCTAGTTTTTTGGCCAAGTTCAAGTATGATGTATTAATAATAATAAAAAAAACACCACCAAAATACTCTAGTCAAGGACATTACATCTCATTTTTCCTTAGATATTACGGTCGCCTTAGTCTGATTAACTATATATATGCAGACAAATGACAGACTAATAAGTCTTTTGTTTTATGTTATTTTTTATTCTGGACTAACAATATTCAAGAATCCGTGACTATGCAATTAAATCTGGTGTTCACAAGACCAGAAACCAACTTTTATTCCTTTCTATATATATATATATTAATTCTCTGCTAAATTGTATTTTAATTTACTATTATTCTATTCTTTAGTTTTATTTTCTTAAAAATGTCTTATATGAAATCGCAGGAAGATTAGATTCCAGTTCACAACAGACAGGCCAAGTTTTAATTAATGGTCGCAAACAGCCTTTGGCCTATGGTACTTCGGTATGTATGTTCATCCACCTTGTTTTTAACAAACCCCTTTCGCTTTTGTTAACTCATCAGTACTTTTTAACTACGCATAATCGATCAATTATAATCACACACATTACTATCTCATTGATTAGTGGAACAAACGAGACTCGACTAAAAACACAATATTATATCATTGATTAGTGGAACACATGAAACTCGATTAAAAATGCATGCATCGGATAAATAATACCACTAGGCAGATTATCAATTGACCAATATTGCTCGATGTTTCAGCTTAAACAATTAAGGCACATTCGACAGAAATTAGATATTTTGCATAACAAATTTGTTGATTACTCGATACTAATTCTATTGTTAATCAATAATGTAGGCATATGTTGGCCAAGATGATGTAATAACATGGACATTAACAGTAAGAGAAGCCGTTTACTACTCGGCCCAACTGCAGCTCCCTAATTCAATGTCATTAGCAGAGAAAAGAGAGAGAACAGAGATGATCATAAAAGAAATGGGCTTGCAAGAATCCATGGATACTAGAATTGGAGGTTGGGGCAAGAAAGGCATAAGTAGTGGCCAGAAGAGGAGAGTTAGCATTTGTATGGAGATTCTAACAAGGCCTAAGCTTCTATTTCTCGACGAACCTACGAGCGGACTTGACAGTGCTGCTTCTTATCATGTCATGAAGAAGATTGCAAATCTTGCTAAACAACATGGAATGACAACGGTTGCTTCTATTCATCAACCTTCCAACCAAGTCTTTCAACTCTTTCATAATTTGTGCCTACTTTCCTCGGGTAGAACTATATACTTCGGGCCTTCCATTGCAGCTATTAAGGTATCGATAGTCTCAGATCGAGTTATATTCTAAAACTCAGCTTGGCCTTTGTTTGATTTTTTTTTTCGGTATGATATTTGGTTGTAGTTTTTCGAAAGCAACGGTTTCCCTTGCCCGAGTCATCAAATGCTATCTGATCATTACCTAACAACTATAAACACAGATTTTGATGAGGTATATGTTCAAACTAAAGTGATAGTTTTAACTGATATTGTTTATACTCTAACCAAAAGGATATTTGGTTACTTGATTAGGACATAGAACAAGGTTACGGTGGGAAGACAAACAAAGAGGAAGTAACTAACTTGCTAGTGAAATCATACAAGTCATCAGTCACTTGCAAGCAAGTTCAAACTCAAATAGCAGAAATCTGCACCGAGGTAAGATTGTATTTTGTTTCTTCTAGTAATTCATGTACTTATGTATGTTACTAACTCATTATGTTCAATATTTCTTGTAGGAGAGAGCGGAATTGAATAAAGAAAGACAAACCAACTTCACCAATCAATGTCTAGTTCTATTAGAACGGTCTTTTATGAATATGTATCGTGATCTTGGCTATTACTGGCTTCGACTTGCAATATATATTACCCTAGGTTTGGGTTTAGGCTCTGTTTTCTACAATATTGGTTTGGATCACAATTCAATCCAAGTAAGTTCTTCATCTATATAGAGTACAAATGAGGCAATCTTCACTTCTTAGCAAATACATCACTTCAGTTTTTCTCTTTTTCAACTAATAAAACTTATTAATTGTGTAGGCAAGAGGATCACTCCTTATGTTCATTGCTTCATTATTAACCATAATGGCAATTGGAGGGTTCACTTCATTTGTGGAGGACATGAAGGTTTTCCAAAGGGAAAGATTTAACGGACATTACAAGTCGGCTGCATTTGTTATAAGCAACACTATTTCGTCAACCCCGTTTTTGCTTCTAATATCTACAATACCTGGAGCTATAACATACTATCTTGTCGGTCTGCAACAACATACTACACATTTCATCTACTTTGCATTGACACTGTTTGCTTGTATGATGTTAGTCGAGAGCCTAATGCTCATAGTTGCGAGCATTGTTCCGAATTTTCTCATGGGTTTGATAACAGGAGCAGGAATTCAAGGCCTAATGATGCTAAGTGGCGGATTTTTTCGGTTACCAAATGATCTTCCATTAGTCTTCTGGAAATATCCAATGTATTATATTGCCTTCCATAAGTATGCATATCAAGGGCTTTATAAGAATGAGTTTGAAGGGCTAAAGTTTCATAGTTTCGACGGTGGGTCTCCTTTAATAAATGGTGAAGAAATCTTGAAGAATATATGGCAAGTTGAAATGGGTTACTCAAAATGGATAGATCTTGCTATATTATTTGGCATGGTGATACTATATAGGATTTTATTGCTTGCTGTAATTGATATTGCAGAAAAGATTAAGCCTATACTTAGAAAAATTAAGTGTGTTTATCATAGACAACAAAGTGACTGCAAACAATTTTAAATTTGTGAATCTCAGCTTGTTAAAGTATCCTATACTGCTAATTGCATCTTCTGTAAATATCTAGTATAGTATATAACATAGTTATATGTAATACAAGCTCCAAAAATATTCACTTTTCTTTTCGTACATTACAAATATTAGAATTTTTTTTATTAATATTACAATTGTTCTATTATAATATTAACATTCGTATGAAACTGAAAGTAACCAAGTGACATAGATAAAATAAAATATATAAATCTTGATTGATAAGTCACTACAAGAAATTTGGTTGTTTGTGACAACAATTATCGTCACAAACTCATAGAGAGATGTCCATGAAATTTAATGTGACAATAAATATTTGTCACACTGGTTGTCACATATAACTCCGTTGCTAATACTTTTTGTCAAATGTGATGATAAAATATTGTCACAAAAATCATTATTTTTTATGATAATAAATTTGTTGTCACACTACTTTTATTTGTTACAACTTTTGTTGTATCTGAAAAGTAAAGTGTTACTCAAAGATATTACATTGTCACATATTATCTTGTACTTTAAATGACAAATTTAGTAAGTTGTCACAAAAAATGATTTGCGGTGACAATTATTATTGTCACATACAAATATATGTAGTCTTTATGTATTAGACACAATTTTCTAGATTATTACAAGGGTAACTTCCAAAAAAAACCATGTGTTTATCAATTTTGTCAAAAAGGTGTCTGTGTTTATTTTTTTGACAAAATGATGATTGTGTTTATCTCCATTAACCAAAAAGCAGAAAAATCATTAACGGTGTTAAATGTGATGACGTGGCAAGGGGTATTTTGGTCTTTATTTATGAATTATGATATAAAAAAGTCATTTCTCGCACTTTAAAGTTGTAAACACATGAATGTTTAAGAAATTTATCAATAAATAAAAACCAAAAACTCTTGATAACACAATCCTAATTTTGTCAAAAAAATAAACAGACACCTTTATAACAAAATTGATAAACACAGGAATTTTTTTTGAAAATTACACATAATTAAAAATATTCAGGTTTATTAATTATATTTAATTTAATAATTATTTTATTATTACATTATTCTATTAATTATTAGTATTTCAATTAAAGAGTAAAAGCCACACACCGGAATCTCTGGAAACCAGCGGCGGCGCTGGGATAGAAATCCCAGCAGTGACCCGCCGAAATATGAGAAATCCAGATTTCAGCGGGTCGCCTTCGGATTTATTCTTTTTATTTGTTTAAAAAAAATGGGGAAGAAGGAAAAACAATGAAGAAAAAAAAAAGTTATGATTAAAAGAGAGGGAAAGAGAAGTTGAGTGTTGGAAGTTGGTTTAGGAAGGAAGAAGATGAAGGAGATGATTTTGAGGTTAAAACAATCTTTTCTATTTATGGGTTTTTTTAGTTTTGGTCGAACCAAGTAAAAGTTGGGCAAATTGGAGTTGACTTTTCGTTAAAAGGCGTTGACTTAAGAGAATTAGGGTATAGAAGGTCATCAGGAACCAATTTAGATAGTCATCGATAATTTGAGTACTTGGGTGGGGAAAAGTTAATCAACATTTCAAAACAACAATGGCAATTAGTTAATATTAATCAACGGGATATTCTATGGTCACTTTATTTTTTACAAAGTAACCATTACGTATAAATAAAGTAAGGGAAAAACAAAGTGACCATAGCCTACACCTTAATCAACATTTGGAAACAACAAATTGCAATGAGTTAATATTAATCAACATTTCAAAACAACAATAGCAATTAGTTAATATTAATCAACAGTTGGAAACAACAAATTGCAATTAGTTAATATTAATCAACAGTTCAAAACAACAAATATACGAAATCACAAATAGATACATAAAATTAGTTATTAATAAACAATTCAAAACAAATTGCAATTAGTTGTTTCGAAACAACAAATTGCAATTAATTAATATTAATCAACAGTTCAAAACAACAAATTGCAATTAGTTAATATTAATCAAAAGTTCAAAGCAACAAATATACAAAATCCGTAAAGTTTAGTTAATATTAATCAACAGTTTAAAACAACAAATTGCAATTAGTGATTGGAAACAACAAATTGCGATAAATTAATATTAATCAACAGTTCAAAACAATAAATGTACAAAATCGCAAATAGATCCGTAATCGCAAATAGATCCATAAATTAATATTAATCAACAGTTGAGATACAGCAATCATCATATTTAGTAAGTAAGAGAAAACGCAACGCGAAAGAGAGCAGAAACCTAGCGGTAAGAAATCCCAACTTTTAGAAATGAAATAAAGCTTGAAAGTGAAGCATTCGAGCTATATATATTTTGAATATATAATTTGACCAAACTGGCCTTGTGTGTTAATATTCGCGCTATAGCTTTTGAATATATAATTTGACCAAAATGCCCTGCCCAGACTCACCGGCAATTGGCCTTACATAAAACAAATTGGACCCAAGCTTAAAGAATTCCTAAAAAAAGGAACTTTAATAAACCATTGGATTGGAATTAAAGACCCATAAGAAATTCTCCCAATTCCTAAGGACAAGAAAAGAAAAAAATGGAGATCTAAATCGCCATTACCGTGCACCAAAGAAAATGAAAGAAAAATTAAATACTAATCTGTAAGGTTGAGAAAAAACTAAAGAAATGAAATAAAAGATGAATACTTTTTTCCAAAAATACAAGCAAAAACTAAAGAAATTAAACAAAAAGATGAAAATTTATTTCCAAGAACACAAGGAAATAAAAAGATCGAGGTCAGATCTGATGATAGAAATAGATGGACGGAATTTGCTTCCAAAGCTTAGATCGAACAGCAAGAAGGAGATGGTAAAGGTATGTCGTGTTGTGATGAGATGATGTATTTATACGGTGGAAAACCAAACTTATAGAAACCCTATTTCCTACCCTTCATACAACACATGCCGGCGTCTATTGGGCCCTTTATTAGGCTTTTTACTAAAAGCCCATCCAAATGAATCTTATATTAATTTCAGAAAACGTAAAGAATAATATGTATTTTTTTTATAATTAGAATAGGCGTAGGCTATGGTCATTTGTTTTTCCCTTACTTTGTCTATACTTTGTCTTTTTCACCATTGCATTAGTTTTAAACCCATGATCTAATGGTTGACAAAACAAAGTAATGGTTACTTTGTAAAAAACAAAGTGACCATAGAATATCCCATTAGAATAATATGCATTCTCCGTTCAAAAATAAAAATAAAAATAGTATGCATTCTTTTTTTTTACTGTTAACTAAAGGATTCGGATGGAAAACGAAAACAATATGTATATGTATTCTTTCTTTCTTTTTTTATAGAAGAAAAGCTACATCAAATAACTAAGAACAAAAATCAGCACGAACATAGCCTTCTAACTCAGACGGGACTTCTCCACTCAGCACAGAAGAATCCGCAAGCTTCCCACCCCACTTTGCAAGTTCATGTGCAAGCACATTACCATCACGCTGCGTATGAGACAACTCTATATGACGGAACTCCGTAAAAAACTGACGAAGATCTTCAAAGATAACCGAACCAAAAAAATCCACTTCACCAATCCCTCGAAACGCCTGGACAATATTAAGACAATCGAGTTCCAAAACCACCTCACGCCAACCCGCTTCATTGGCAACGCGAAGCCCAAACAGGGCAGCGTGCATCTCAGCCACCTCAGGGCTGCTGCAAACAGTGAAAGGCCCACCAGCAGCAAGGAGAACAACACCACTGTTGTTTCGCAGAACAGCTCCAACTCCGCCGCAGCGATCTTCCACCCACGACGCATCAACGTTTAACTTCACCGCATCCCCTATCGAAGCCACCCACGAGACCCGAGGCGCCGCCACCTGAGAAACAGCCGGCGCCAGAACTAAATCCGGCGAAACAGAAAAACCCCGATCACTAAGTAAGCTATCCGCTTTCTCCAGAAAATCCAAATTGGACTTAAGCACTTGGCCTCCATGCACCCGGATGTTCCTGTAAAACCATAAGAGCCATGTTATAGCAATGATGCGAATAAAAACATCTCGCGGATAAATACCCCGAATCAAATCCAACCAAGAGCTAAGACACGAACAATTAGACTTCCACCGATTATCAAGACCGTATGTATATGTATTCTTAATAATAAACGATTCCACTCCACAATCCAATTCGGAAAGGCGGAAAACTACTAACACATAATATCGGAAAATTTTAGTGCCACAAAGAAAATATATACTTAAAAATCTATTATTTTGGACCCGAAGAGCGAACATCCATTTTTTGAGATGCATAATTTTTTTAAAAAATACAATCACTAATCGCATAACTTTCAATTTAAAAAAATTGAAAATCAATTTCAATCCACAAAATTTAAAATGTGGCTCAGTTGTCAACCTTTTCTTTCCCAACGATTTTAATTTATTCATAATTCATGAGATTATTACTTTTTTAAACAAAATTTTATTTTCTTATTTAAATATATATATATATATATATATATATATATATATATATAGAAAAAGGATCAGATGAGAACACCTCTCATATGTGAGAACACTTTGTATGTGAGAACACCTCCAAAACTACGTAGTTTTATTAATAAGAGAGGGTTAAAAGAGGAATTTGTCATTATTTTTTATGGACACGTATGGGATGTAAGAGCAGGAGAGAGAAATTAGTACTTTTTTTAATTATTGTTTATTTCATTTTGTTTAAATAAATTTTCCCGACTTTTCCGAACTCCGATTTGAACTTTTTTTATACCGTTGGATTTGTTTTGACGAGACGCTTATTTTGAGTACCATTGTTGTTAGGTAAAGTTGACGTTTTAACAATTTGAACATACGTGCTGTAACTTTGAACATGAGTGTCAATTGTAGTTAATTTGAATTTTTTCATTGTTAAAATGTTAAAAAAACTAATATTATCACTAAGATTGGATAATTTTTCATGTTTTGATGCTTAATTTGAACGTATTATCACTAAAACTAGATAATTTCACAAAACATTATACTAATATTATTTTTTCCCATCAAAACTATTAATTGACACATGTTTAAGAACTTAAAAAATTATGTTCAAAAAAATACTTCATATTTTCAAAAACTTAAAACGTATGCTCAAAAGAATAACCTGCATGTTCAAAAACTTAAAATTATTGGTTACAGCAGCAATTGAAAGTTAAAAATGTTATGTTCAAATAAATATTTTGCGTGTTCAAAATTTTAAAAAATCGTTTTTACATAAGCATCATGGATCTTAAAATGAACCTCTAGACGACACGAGTCTCATGATATAAAAAAATTTGAAATCGGAGTTCGAAAAACTCGGGAAAATGATTTTAAATAAAAAAAAGTTAAATTTTTACTCATCACCAACGCCTTCTCTTTCCTTTATCTCCTGCAACATAATAAAAGGGACAAATTTCCCTTTTGGTCCTACCTTATTATTAAAACTACGTAGTTTTGAAGGTGTTCTCACATATAAAAGTGTTCTTACATATGAGGGTGTTCTCACCTGATTCCTTCCCTATATATATATGTATATATATCTTATTTATTACTATCCAACCATTTATTCCAATACTATATTTGCTCAAACACTTGTTTTCTCCTTATGGTATTTAAAATGTTGTTATTTGTTCCTTATGGTATTATTTTATGACATTTGCCCTCCTGTAATATCATAATTCGTCATGGTTGCCCTTCGTGGTATTTTAATTCGTTACATTTAGTCGTTTATTAGATGAAAATATAACAATTATGTTACATATTGTCACATGCCACTATTATTACACACTCACATATCATATAATTGTTTAAGTTTAACAAAAATCTAAATGTATTATTAATTGACATCTTAGTTTTTTCATAATCTATTGCAAAAAAAATCATTTTATTTCAAATTGAGTTGTCATGTACACATGTCAAACTGTAACATGGGGCAAGAGATAACATTATTATTGTATTTCTAGCCATTGAAGGACTAAATATGACGAATGTGGATAACACACAGACAAATGTAACGAAATAATACCATAAAAAACAAATACCAAAATTTTAAATCTGGGTTGCTATTTACAGTCCATTTTTTCCGAACTACAGCCCACTTATGCCCAAAATACCCCTTTCATAATTTCCTTCTTAATTTTGATGTCCTCTTAACAACCTATTTTTCAAGATTAAACTTTTTAACATCAAAATCACACCTTTTGCTCTCAATTATGGACAAAAACACGAATAAATTACGAAAAACAAACTCAAAAAACAGTTAATTTGATCAAAAAATTTCAAAAAGCGGATTGATTAGGGTTTGGAGGCCGTTTTTATGGAGAAACGGCCATAATGACTGTTTTACCATAAGGAGAAACGGCCACCAAGGCCGTTTCACCATATGGAGGAACGGCCTCGGTGGCCGTTTCACCTTATGGTGAAACGGCCTAATTCTCCATACGGAGGAACGGCCACCATGGCCGTTTCGCCTTAGGGCAAACGACTTTGATGCCGTTTTTTTAAAAAAAAACAAAAAATTCAACGTTTTTTTACCGTTCGAGTACCTCGTCTTCTAATGATTGATCATCACTGTTCCACTCCGGATTTGTTGGGTCATTCAACATCTCAAACTCTGAATTTTTAATGTTAGAGTTTCAAAATTAGGTTTTTTGATTTGAGAGCTTTCTATTTTTATTTTTTCTGACTTGTTCATAATGAAAAGGGCAAATTTGTCAAAGTGGACTGTAGTTCGGAAAAAGTGAGCTGTAAATAGTGATATCAATTTTAAATACCACAAGAGACATTAGATTTACATTTTAAGATAATGTCTTTAAATTAACTAGCTTAATTTGTGTTTTTCCATTGTTTACTGTTTGTTTTTCTCTCTATAAGCTCTAATGAAAATGGTATTTATCTCTAACAACTTAGGGGTTGGTTCACCAATTTTATTTTCTCTTAACAATTTTATCTTTTGTTAATAATCGTTTAATTATCTTTATCTTCTTTCAAATTATTGTTTTTTGTCAAATAATTTAGTTCACGTCAACTGTGCCCTTACAAAGATTATATAAAGTTGATGTTATTGTTTAATTTCACATGAAATCATTTTGATTTATCTATACGATCCAATTATAAATTTATTTACTTATTTTAATTTTGGAATCAAATTAACTTAGATAATCAGTAATACAAGAATTTTAATATTTTTTTGTAAAAGATGGAATTCGTATCTTAAACTATCGACTTACATCATTAAGCAGAGTGGTGCTCACATGGTCAATGATTGACCAAATACAATTTGGTCAATCACCGTTAGATCAAAATCTAAGTGTGGAGATTAGATACTAATGAAACTACCAAACTAATTTCAACCCTTAAATTTTGATCTAACGGTGATTGACCAAATTATATTTGGTCAATCATTAACCATGTGAACACAATTGTCGGTAAACATATAAATTGAAGCTTGTCAATAGATTTTGCATTAAAATTTCAAATTAGTCTAAAATTAAATTTACACATTTGTTCAAAATAATAACATCCAAGAGTAATATTTTAAATATCGAAACAATCAGTTAACTGCAGACTGGTTCAACGAGTAATCAGTTTTGTTGAGACTCAATAATATTAAACCGCTTAAAACCGGAATGAAATGGTAAAACAAAATTAAACTCGTTTTTTAACATCTTTTTTTTCTAAAATGTAACAATTATAGTCAAAAAGAATTGCAACAATAAAATGTTAAAAGTTAACTAGTCTCACTCAATTAGTTGACTAATCCAGCGGAGTTGGTCCTAGACAATGTCATTTACTTGCTTCTTGGTTTTTTTATTTTTTTTTCTAATTTCAAATTTCTGGTGATTCGCATTTTTAAATTGCTTTTTTATTTGAAATTTGAATGACTGACACTGTACGTATGCACAAGTTTCTATTTTCGAGAACTGTGTTTGTCGCTTTACATACATACATCACATCTTAAAGTTTTAGGGGCCGCTCCATCTGTTACTTGACGCCGTTAAACTTTTCCAGTCCAACTTCCACCTATTAACGGGATCATATTGGGTGCCACTTTCTAAACGATAGTGGGTCCACCTATTAACGGGATTATTTATGGGTATCACTATTTACTGTCCACTTTTTCCAAACTACAGTTCATTTTGATAAAATTGACCTTTTCATTATGAATAAGTGATGATCAATATGATTACACTATTTTTGAAATTACAGCCCAGTTTTAAAACTCAAACATTAAAAATTCAAAATTTGAGATGTCGAATGATCCAACAAAATTCGGAATAGAATAACGATAATCAATCATTAGAGGACGAGATACTCGAACAATTAAAAACACATTAAAATAATATTTAGAAATATATTTTTTTTCGAAAAACACAACATCCTATAGAGAAATGCCCCCCTAGGCCGTTCCTCCATAAGGAGAAACGGCGGCCGTTTCTTCTTATGGAGGAACGGCTAACCTAGGCCGTTTCTCCTTATGGGGAAACAACCTTCTAGGCCGTTTTGCCCTAAAAACGGCATTCAAGACCGAAAAATGCCCAATTTTTGGATTTTTTTTTGTCAAATTAACTATTTTCGAGTTTGTTTTGGTACTTTATTCGTGTTTTTGTCTATAATCGAGACCAAAAAGTGTGATTTGAAGTTAGATTATTCAATTTTGAAAAAATGTTGTTGAGAGGTTTTAGAATTTCAAAATCAAGCAGCAAGTTATGGCAAGGGTATTTTGAGAAAAAGTTGGCTGTAGTTTGGAAAAAGTGAACTGTAAATAGCAATCCACATTATTTATTAAGCTTCCTCATTTGTTTCATTTTTCTCTCCTGACAAATTTGCCCTTTGTTTTCTTTCTAACCATTGAAAAGTTGAGTTAAATGCACCAATGGTCATTCAATTTTGCTAGTTGTCTCAAAATGGTCACTCAACTTTAATTTGTCTCAATAAAGTCATTCAACTTTGAATTTTGTCTCAATTAGGTCACTTCATCAACTTAAAAATAAATTAAATATCAAATTAGTGATGTGGCTGCCATGTTGGCATAAGTCAACTTTTGACCGCCACGTGACATCCACCTAGACGCCACATGTCGTAAATTTTTATTATACATCTAGGTGGCTCCTACGTGGCAGTCAAAGTCAACGGTCAAACGTTGACTTATGATGATGTGGCATCCACATCACTATTTTAAGATTTAATTTATTTTTTAAGTTGATGGAGTGACCTAATTGAGACAAAACTCAAAATTGAGTGACTTTATTGAGACAAATTGAAATTGAGTTATTATTTTAAGACAATAAGCAAAATTGAGTGACCATTGATGCATTTAACCCTTGAAAAGTTTGACCATCTATTCCAATGTGGAGGTGTTAATTTGGTCATCAAAACTCTAAACCCAACAGGAAAAAATTTTATGTCAAAATTTCAAAACCAAACACAAATTGCTATTGACATGAACACAGTACAAAAATTACAAAGATGATTAGAAATCTGTCAATTTAATACGACACGACTGAACTTATATAAAAAATGCAATTTATATATAAAATAATCGCTCAATCTTTACAAAATTCATCAAACTACAAAGTTATTGCTACTGCTTTACCCTACGGTTCTACAATGGAGATTGACGATCTGATGCCGTAGGATCAACAAAGGTGTTGTTAACCTCAGATTTACTGAAGAAAATAAGAGATATTAAGAATATAAATGCAATTAAACACACTTTACATTTTATTTTTTTGAAAGAAAAACACACTTTACGTACATATGTTTTCTTTTATGATTGTTTTAGGGGAATGAGTTTGAAAAACACAACTTCTTTATTACTCCCTCCGTTCCTTATTATAAGGTCTTTTGGCTTTTCTATTTTTTCCAAAATATAAGGCCTTTTGGCTATAAAAGGAATGATTATTAGAGGAATTTCCATCATAACCCTTTTCATTTAAGGAATAATATATTATTAGAGAGAATGATAGAGATATTTTCAACATATTAATTAGGGGTAAATTAGTATTTGCACTGACATTCTTATTATTACTCTAAATGGCAAAAAAGCCTTATATTATGGAACGGAGGGAGTATCTTTAATCAAATTAGTGAAACAAAAATAGGAAAAATAAACTGAAATCACGTTCTTAATTAGAGGAGCATCCACGCTTGCGTTGCGGGGTAAAATCTTTAAAATAAACTAGTCGGATACCCGCGCTTTGCGCGGATTACAAAATGTTGTTTAGTTCTTGTTTTTATCATTTTTTCCTTTAGAATGTATCTTTAATTTTTATAAACTATGTAATATTTTCTCTCAAAATAAAATAAAGCATGTAATATTATCATTTGAAAAATAAAATACATTTTTCATGTAGCACTAAATCAATTTATAATTAAAGTTAAAAGATAATTGTTTAAATGACGATACAACACTATACAATTTGTTCACAACGACATGATACAATATATTGTAATGAAAATCTATTTGAATTTATATTAATAATCATTGCTTTCTACAATTCAAAAGGTCTCATAATCACTTTTTTACTGATGCAGTTGCTCATAGCAGTGGTTGTATGTTTGCCAAAAAAAAGTTAAAATACAAATTATTTTACTTTTTAAAATTTTTATAAAAAAACAAATTAGGTAAAGTGATTTTGAGGATAATATTTTGAAGACATTGCCAAGAGGCTGTAGAATAAATTGTATAGATGTGAGAACGACAAAATTATGGAGTTTTGCTTATACTCAGAAGATAAAATTTTGGAGTCATACATATAGCCAAAAGAGAAAATTATCTGCTCGAATTTTGAAAATTCACCATTGGACCTTTCATCAAACATCTCAAATCAGGTAGCATGTAATTTTTTTTCCTCATTATTAAAGTTCCGAACTGCCAAATTAAAAATCACAAAAAAAAAATAAAAAAAATTTAAAAATGAATTATATCAAAATTTCACATCCATAAGATAATTTTCACTTTATCGATCATTAGAATAGAAAGATATCACATCTTCTACTTCCTTTTCAAATACAAAGTATATATACACAAAGAGAAAATGCATAATCAATGTATATTTGTCGTGTAAAATGATAATGGCAACCCTTTATAAATTAAACAAAAATGCACTTTTATACAAGAAAAGAAAAAGAATGACACCTTTCATTTCAGAGTATAATCTTTGTAAACTGCAAGTATTCATCCAATCTTGAATATTCTCAAAATCGTTAGAAATTCATTTATCCAAGTGAGACCATTTGTTTTGTGATTGAGGAGATAAGATACATGAAGAAAAGCGTAGACAACCTTTTTATATATATTATTACCAACCAAAACATATATAACCTATATAGTTAGTATTAATAAATATAGAATGACATAATTAAGAATTTATAACGTTAAGAACATGAAGGGTCATGCATGTTACTAATGAAAGCAAGAGTTACAATCTTTTGGGCATTTAAATTTTGTAATTTTGTAATTTAGATAGAATATATATTTAAAAATTGGTAAAAATGTGAAAAAATGTGGTGTTGACACCTCATCTTTTGATGAGGTGGATGATTGTGGTGAGGGAAAATGAGCTCATCTTTTATATAGATATATAGATATATCAAATTTGTAATCGAAAAACTCCTAAATTTAGCTTATTGAGCTTATTCAAAATTAGCTTATTGAGCTTAATCCATTCTTTCGAGCCATTATTTACCAAACATTAAAATTAGTGGTTTTGATAAGTGAAATCTCTAATGTGATCAGAACCTCGACTTTTATCTCAATCCGCTATTTACCTAAAAGAAGCCTAGCTAAATATTTCAAATGCTTTTGAGGTTTGACTAGTTAGGGATTCTAATAATGTGTTTGGTGAATAACAATTTACGCTCTGTGTACGCTAACTCTAGGTAAATTCCTTAGAATCAAAGTGTTTGTGCACCATAGTTTTGGAGCAACGAAATTTCATTACTAAAGATGTACTTGATCATACACCTAACCTAATAAAAGGTAGTATTTCCATTATGCTTTTAACTTGGTGGGTAAAAGAATAACTGTTTGGAAAGATCTTTTATACATTTTGCAAAAGTTTGGTTGATGCCACATCATTGCTTTCTTATCCTTTTGAGATCGGGACGTTATGAGCGCGTCGTGATAGATATGGAGCGAATCCTAGGTATTATGGGAGCATACCTCTTCAACGAGTGGCAGACGTGTCCAAGCCCTCTTGGGCCCTGGGGCGGATGGCTTCTCCTTAGGAGCAGATCCCTCCTTGCTAAGTGGGTTCGACAGATTATAATGGGCCTAAATAATAGGCCAATGTGATGGGTTGAATTGGTTTGGGTTAAGCAACTTTAGTAAAGGTCACCCGTCTCATTTAGTATGCTTAAACTATTATAATGCGTCTTCATTGCGTCGAGGTAGTGGTTGTCAAATCGGTCCCCTTTTCTCTGTAATTACTTGTTTTTCAAGTTGTAAAAGGCCAAGCAAACACTCGAATCATCGAAATACAAACAAAAAACAAACCTCTAATCCCCGGATTATTATGCTAAGCACTATGTGATTTGTATCGTAAAGACAAATATCACAAAAATATACTCAACATCCTCTAATGACCCCGATGAGATCAAGTAAAGAAGAGAACTAATATTATCAATTAAGCATACAACGATCAACTTGCTATTTACCTATATCTCTTAGATTTTTACGTTGCATTTTGCCTCCGCTTTGTTCTTAGTTCTAATTAAATTATTAACACTTCCATACTCCATAAACTTATTCTTCTCTGCCTCAACAATAGCAGACAAAGAACCCCAAACTTTCCCCGGGCCCTGGCTGCTCGTAAACCCAACACATCATGAAATAAATCTTCCTTTCTCCAAGCTTCAACTTCCGTCCGATTTCCGATTTCCTCGATTTCTCAGCCTTCAATTCCCTTTCCCCAGACTGAATCAGCCTTTGCAAATCACAGAGTGCGCGAACGAGAGCCGCGCTCCCCAGTGAAAGTAGGCTTATCATGTCTTCGATGAGACCTAATCGAAATTGTAAGTTCCCCATGTGTCTGTAGTCTAGAGAGCAGGTTTGTTCTAACCATTAAGAGAGAGCCTCTATCACAGTTTCGGGATGTCCACCTTGACCTAAGACGGAGGAGATGTTTAACAAAACCGTTGCTGATCCTATGGCATCGGATTGCCAAATCTCCGTTGTAGAGCCGTAGTGTGAAGCAGTAGCTATATAAAATGTCCACCAAGTGAACTGCCAAGAGTGGTGATGGCGCTGTCGACATAAGCTTCGAAACTCGGGTTAAAGGGATCTCGAGCCCCAGGGGAACCTCGTTATTCTCCTTAGCACCATAGTTTTGAGAAGATGATATGGCATGCTCGAGGGGTTGCACAAGTCGAGTTCCTTCCTTGCTAAGGGAAATTGTTCGTGTAGAAGGTTTCAACCACCATGGATCCCATGGCTCAATCAACTTGCTAAGCTCCCCGGAAGCTACCGCTCTTTGGAATTGTTTCTTCTCTTTAACGGATAAATCATCAAAGCTGGACGAATCTCCTGCAACAATAATCACAGTGTTTCTATCAGCAATAAATCTAGTTGGTTAAGCTTAACAATAAAAGTAAATAAGGACATGCGGATTGTGTTGGCCCTAACAAGAACAGAATCACCTAGAGGGGGGGGGGGGTGAATAGGTGTCAAAGTTGAAAACTGAAAATTTCTAAGTTTTTTGAGAAACTTATTTTCAGAGTCAAATTTCCTCAGAGTCAGAAGCAAGCTTACAGAAGTAGCTTCTGAGGGAAATTCTGCCTAAACACAGTTAGACTGTTTTCAGCAACAGAAGTTCCGATTTGAGAACTTCTGGACAGTCTTCTGAACAAAGACAATGATATTTAGGGAAAATCTGTTTCAGCACAAGGATATGAGCAAGTACACAGAAGCAACAATAACAAGTATAAGAGGGAGAAAGAGATTCAGGAGATCCTGATTGAACAATTCGATTTATCCAAGTTCACCACAGAAGTCCTGTGACTACGTCTTGTGCCCTGAGGTCGCAGCCTACAGAGATTTTATAAATCTACTATTCAGAACTTTTATGGCAAGTTCAGAAGCTCCTTTACATCAACAGAACTTAAGCTAATTTCTCACTTAGTTCTGACTAGTCTAAAAAGAGTTAAAGGATTTCCACCAGAACAACAACAACTCTGTTTTCTGGATTTCTCACCCAACTCTAATCTCAACTAGATTTCTCTCAAAATCTAACTGAATATCACAAACGATATCAGTTTACAAGATTCCTATTATGAACTTGTTTTTCTTCACTCTCTCACTAAAACTTAAGCTATGCTAAGAAAGATTGAGAATGGAAAGTTTGCTCTGTTTTTAAGCTTCAAACAGTGCGTTGAGATTTTGCTCTATTATCACGCACAGTTGATGAATTGGAGCTTGGCTACTATTTATAGTGAATGAGGATGACCGTTGGTGAATTTGTATCTTCAACAGAGATGACATCAGTGGTTGTAGCCGTTAATTTGTCAAGTCTTCAAACGGTCTTCAAACACTTTGATTCCGTTAACCTTGTTCTTTAACTAAATCCGGTAAGTGATTTGAAATTGAAGGTAAGGTTGACCGGAAACATTCCTCAATAAGATCAACAAAGGGTCGACAAGGAAATTCTGGTTTCTCTTCAACAGACAAGCGCGCTCCATCAAAACAACTTTTTGAACTTTTGGCGCCTTGCATTAAATGCACTTGTCAGAGCATTAAATGCTATCCAGAACCCGTGACTAAGCTTCTGATCAAATTGGTAGATGAACTTCTTATTGCAATGGACTTCTGAGAAGAGCTTTAACAGACTTCAACAGTTTCAGAGCGGAGCATCCAGCTTCTGATCATCGAAACATTGTCTTCAGCTTTCAGAACTTCTGAGTCCTTTAAGGCAATCCAGAAATATTTCATTCAGCACCTGCTGAGTAACTTACACAAAGACTAAGTAGAAAAATATTAGTCAACAATAAACTATATGTAAGAGAGTACTAAGTTTTCATCTTCTGAAACGTTTGGACATAATCAAAACACTTAGGGTTCATCAGATTGGGAATGAGAAGCAAGTAGAATACATACGATAAAAACTTCAAAATTATCTATGACACATAGAAATCAATTAGTTAAAGTACCTGAGAAAATCTTTTGGACGGTCTCCTCTGATAGAACGCTATCTGCAAATAAACAAGAGAATAGTTTAGTAAGAACACAACCAAATGGTACGATGGCTGATACAACAACGATCACTGAAGTTTGGAGTCTATTCCTCTCAAAAGACATTGATCTTCGCGTTTGTTCACAACTAAGTCATTCTGGCAAATTTGTGTACAAAAGTTCACTGGAATACTGACATGGCATGAAAATTGGTTGTCTGTCAACTAAGTGTCATGTTGAACATGCTGACTTTTATGGTTGATGTAGCAAAAACATGGCAGCCACATGTATATGACGTGCCACATCTTAGGCCACAAACAATTTAAATAATCGCATCTTTGTCCGCCATGGCGCTTAGTTGACATATAGAGTTATCGCAATCGGAGAAATAAAAGTCAAATGTTTTATAAAATAGAGTTGTCACAATTTGGTTCCCATTTTTTATAGCCAGACAACCACAGATGTAATTAACTCATTCAACAAAGACTAACCAGGAAGGAAAAGTAATAAGAACTTAACCTTAATCCATAGCCTCCACCTCCTCCTTAGAATGAAATCGTTTCAATATATCCAACATTTTTTGTCGGGTTTCATCATTAGGCTGCATTTGGCCCAACTCCTCCACTACATTTGCTCGCATGAAGGATTCGGTACATCGAAGACCATGAGCTTGCAGGATCAACACAATCAAAAACACAAAAATAAAAAGGCAGGAATAAAAATTCGTATAGAATCAACATTGCCTTATAGCAGGGAAGTAAACTGTATCGAGAATTGCATCACGAACAAGTATACTGTGAAAATTGCTTCTGGCACCTGCAACAACAAGAAATTGAGAAACAAGCCATAAACAAATGTTTCCGGAACATGAAAAAACCGTATCGGTAGGAAGTGACTTACACTTGATAGATAATACGGGAAGGAGGATCAAGAGGGGAAGCACATAAGGGTTTTTCAAAGGTACGGACTGTATTCATCCCCGCCATTGAAACGAAATGTCGTTCAGATTCTGCAACTGGGAACAATTTGACGTTCAGATTCTTAAAAATCTGTAGTCCAATATCACACTTACAACCATATATGATGCCAAAAATATCATCTTGCAACCACAATAACTAAATAACAAGCCTTTTCGAAACTGTCCACAAGTATGTTATTGTACCAACCTGCCCTCTAAATGTCACAAGAATATTATGAAACTTATGTGAAAACTTAACCTTTTCTATAATGAAGGCCTAATGCATACCCAAATAGGTATGTCATGGTAGCTAGTGGCATACCCATAATCTTTTAAGTATTACCCATTTGCCTTGTGAACTACCCACGCGTCTCATTTCCATAACACATTCTAAACCCTGTCACATTACCTGCTTAAACAGAGCAAATCACTCGTCTAAAAACATTCGTCCAAAACCATTATAATCTCCAAAACGAGCCAAATTTAACCACATTCTAGTTCTCATAATCATATATAAATTAGAGACATATACATACTACAAAGTGCAATATAGTAGTTACTGCAAACATATAATCTTCTCCATGGAAGAACCCGAATCCCGGGTAACCCGGGGCTCAAATATCTGATAACATTATAGCATCAGTATAAGACTGCCAACAAAGTAAATTCAACAATCACCCTGACCAAGAAATAAGACCAATTCCAAACTCTAAACCCCTAAAGAAGCAATTCAATTCAATTAGAACATACATAATTTCAAGGTTAGGGATTTAAAGTAAAACAAACTAAGATTGAAGAAGAGAGAAAAAACACCCAACTTGTAAGCTGTATCTGGAGATCCACGGTGGCTAGCCGTTGCCGAAGAGACGAGAAGACGATAGTGAGGGAGGAGAAGAGTGGGAAGAGATTGATTAAGGAAGGTTTATGAGGACGAAACGATGTCGTTTGCAATTGTATTGGCGCTGCAGTTACAATTTGATGTTTGTTTGTTGTTGTTTACAACATATATAATAAATAAATAGTAAGAGTGATATAAATAAATAATTGGATCAAAGCCCATCTTGATTTATTGAGGTTTTAGATCTTAAAATTGTTTACAACATATATAAATAAATAAGAGTTATATAGTTTTCTTTAAAAAAAAAAGAGTGATATAGTTCATGTTGTATATGGTCATACTATCAACAAGGTTTTTTCCGAAATGGAAGCCCTGTTGGACACGAATGGTATGCACATATCTCTATTTGATGAGTAATAATGCTCGAAAAGCTCCATATGAGTTGTCACGGGCATAGAGTCTCTCGTAGAGGTTTCGCCCGTGCGGCACGCCGACTCTTTCGAATGAGCTCAAGGTCAGCCTTTTCCGTCTCCGATGCGCACTGGTTTTCGCCCTCCCTTGGGCTCATCAGGAAGCGGGATCAGCTTCCGAACCAGCTTAGTGCGCAGTGGTCGCCCATCCGTCGTAATCACGCCTACGAGACGCCGATTCAAGATCGGGACGCCAACTGAATTACACGTGCTCTTAATTAATGCTAATCTCGTCCCGCCTTTTACAAGCTTAACCAGTGGCATTTCGCTCTGTTCTGCGCGTCACGAATACGGGGCGTGACATTCTACCGCACCCAATTCGTGCAACGTCCTCGTGCACGACTTTAAAGTGCCTTCTAGGATACGTATGCAGATTCCCTTTCCAACCCTCCAAGTCCGCCACCTTCTCCCGTTGAGGTGAGAGCTTCTCTCGCTCGATTCGTTCACATGGATTCATCCTTCGGCACTCCCTTAACCTTCATCCCTCGCCACCGAATTCGGTATCCACTTGGACACAACAAGGAGCAACGACCATCTCTCGTGCCGCCTCCTTCAACAAGGCGGATCGTTTCGCTAGCTGCCCCTGCCTACTTGTACTCCTTCCCCAGGTTTGCCATCTTGAGCGCCTTCCAAGAGTACACCACTTGTGAATCTTTCGCCACCGCGGTTGACGAAGCGCTTGGTTAACAGCCTAGCTAGCATACTATCAGCTCTGATACCAAGTATGAAACATAGAAATCAATCAGTTAAAGTACATGAGAAAATCTTTTGGACGGTCTCCTCTGATAGAACGCTATCTGCATAAACAAGAGAATAGTATAGTAAGAAGGACCAAATGGTACGATAGCTGATACAACAACGATCACTGAAGTTTGGAGTCTATTCCTCTCAAAAGACACTGAACTTCGCGTCCGTTCACAACTAAGCCATTCTGGCAAATTTGTGTACAAAACTTTACTAGAATACTGACATGGCATGAAAATTGATTGTATGTCAACTAAGTGTCATGTTAAACATGCTGACTTTTATGGTTGAAGTAGCAAAAACATGGCAGCCACATGTATAACACATGCCACGACTTAAATAATCCCCATCTTTGTCCGCCATGGCACTTAGTTGAAACATAGAGTTATCGTAATAGAAGAAATAAAAGTCAAACTTTTTATAAAAAAGAGTTGTCACAATTTGGTTCCTTTTTTTTATAGCTGGACAACCACATATGTAATTAACTCATTCCATGAAGAACTAACCAGGAAGGAAAAGTAATAAGAACCTAAACCTACCATCTTCATCCATAGCTTCCATCTCCTCCTCAGAATGAAATCGTTTCAATATATCCAACATTTTCTGTCGGGTTTCATCATTAGGCTGCATCTGGCCCAGCTCCTCCACTACATTTGCTCGCATGAAGGATTCGGTACATTGGAGACTGTGAGCCTGCAGGATCAACACAATCAAAAACACAAAAATAAAAAGGCATGAACAGAAGTTCGTATAGAATCAACATTGCTTTATAGCAGGGAAGTGAGCAATATCGAGAATTGCATCGCGGACAAGTATGTTGTGAAAATTGCTTCTGGCACTTGCAACAAAAAATTAAGAAACAAGCCATAAACAAATGTTTCCGGAACATGAAAAAACCGTATCAGTAGAAAGTGACTTACACTTGATAGATAATACGGGAAGGAAGATCGAGTGGAGAAGCACATGAAGGTTTATCAGAGGTACGAACTGTATTAACCCCCGCCATGCAAACAATTTGTCGTTCAGATTCTGCAACTCGAAACAATTTGACGTTCAGATACTTAAAAATTTGTAGTCCAATATCACATTTACAACCTGATAACATCCAAATTCGTATTGGGCGTCACCACAGGCCTTCGGCATGTCAATAATGCGCCAGATGGATGGACATGGACTTTGGCTCATATACATGCCAACGAGCCTAATGAATAAGGACGGATCTACCGTCAAGAGAAGGATAGATCCGCCCGAAGCAAAGGATCGGCTAATGAAGAGGAAAGCGACTCGAGAAGCAGGACAAACACGCCATGTCACATAAGGCAGAAGACGTCTTAAGCTTGTCTGACACGCCCTTCAATTGGCTCGATCCGCCCTTATTCTGGCCCAACACGCCCAAGAGACTAATGGATCCGCCCACAAGAGGAAAATGGGTCCGCCTCTAAAAGCGGACGGATCCGTCCAAAGCAAAGATCAATCCATAAAGGGACAAGTCGAGAAGGTGATCGCCGACCGACGATATTCCGACGACATTCGAGAAGACTTGAAAACACAAGTTATCACAACCATATATGATGCCAAAAATATCATCTTGCAACCATAATAATACAAAATAACAAGTCTTTTCAAAACCGTCCACGACTATGTTATTAAACATATAACACGCTCGACAATAAATCATATAAGAACCAACAGAGAACGTAATTCAGAATCAGCACAAACAGTTACAAATAACTTATTTACCAACCTGCCCTCTAAATATCAGAAGCAAGAGTTTTATGAAACTTATGTAAAAACTTAACCTTTTCTATAACGAAGGCCTAATCCATACCCAAATAGGGATTGTCACCACGAATAGGATATCAGCGGCTAGCGTCATACTCATACCCATACTCTTAAGTATTACCCATTTCCCATGTTAACTACCCTCTCTTCTCATTTCCGTAACACATTCTAACGCGTCACATTACCCGCTTAAAGAAAGCAAATCAATTGTCTAAAAACGTTTGTCCAAAACCATTATTTTCTCCAGAACTAGCAAAATTGAATCGCACTCTAGTTTTCATAATCATATATAAATTAGAGACATATATAGAGTATAATATAGGAATTATTGTAGACAGATAATCTTGTGCATGGAAGAACCAGAGTCTCGGGAACCCGGGCTCCTATGTTGCAAGGACATGGAAAATGACACAGACACGTCAAATATTTGATGACATTATAAAACATCAGTATGAGAATGCCAACAAAGTAAATTCAACAATCATGCTGAAAAAGAAATAAAACCAACCTTCATAAACCCTAAACTATGAAACCCTAAATAATCAATTCAATTCAATTTAATTTAACACAAAGAAAAAAACTAACTTGTGAGCTGTAGCCGGAGATCTGACGGCGAGAAGACGATTGTGAGGGAGGAGAAGAGTGGTAAGAAAACGATTATGAAGAATAGGAGGAGGTTTATGAGGGTGAAACGATGTCGTTTTACAATTGGATAGAACAAGGGTGAAAGACACTCCACTTTTGGGCTTAATGCCCAATAATTGGATCAAAGCCCATTTTCATTTATTGTGATTAAAATCTAGTAAAATCGTTTTAGAACATACTCAGGTGCCGATCTTGCCTAACTTGGCTCCTCGAAACCTAATGCCGGGATTCGGTATCCCGTTGGTAAGTACATTAAGTCAGTCGACTTATACTAATTCTTTACCTTTACTTGTTGGCAGCATGGGCGTGTCCGCCGGCGTGGGAGGCTCGTCAAATCCATTTTCACCTATTCCCACTCAGTCGACGGTCGTGACGACGTCTGTAACACCAACAGTAAGAGAACATTGTGGAGCCTTCCTATTTGACCTTATACGGGAAAAAGGCTGGGACTAGAGCACCCAAATCTGGGCTCTAGCGTGTTGATCAAAGAAACGGCGGAGGAGGAAATGACTCGGCGGGTTAAAGAAGCTCTCCAACAAATTGGCTACGAATCGATGGTACCAACTCTTACTCGTAAGGACTCGCCGTTCACGAAAAGAATCTTGGCATATCCGAAAGATAAGAAGTTTAGAATGTCATCCATGCCTAAATACGAAGGAGACTTAGCTCCGGACGTCCATCTTCGACAATACAAAGAACTAATGGACTGCGGAGACGCCAATGAAGGGACAATGTGTCGCTTGTTTCTCACTACCCTAAGCGGACCCGCCTTCACATGGTTCCACTCCATCCCGCCCAACTCCATTGACGTTGGGACGCTCTGAGTCAGGATTTTTGTGCGAAGTTTGCTGGGAGTGCTCTCGCTAGGGTAATGTGTCAAGCTTTATACGACCTATCTCATGCAGAGGACCAGCCCTTGCGTGAATACATTGAAAAGTTTAATCGCTTGTGTGTCCAGATCCCAGATCTAGAGGTCGGAACCGCCATCCAGGCGATGGTGACCAACGTTAACAATGCAGAGCTTCGATCTGAAATCACACGTAACCTTCCTACCACAATAAATGGCCTTATTAAAAAAGGGAAGAGGTGGATGGAGGTAGACGATGTGGAAAGGGAGCGGGCTCGACGAAGACACGCCATGGTTGTCCCGTCCGCCAAGACCCCGTCATCAGATGAGCACCAAACTTGGGGTAGGGATTCATCCGCCCTGCCCCGGAGAAGTGAGTTTGAAAGCCCACGATATACGTCGCTGAACTCACCGAAGCACGATGTGCTATTATGGTTCGAAAAAAGCGATCTCACAAGGGATGTCACTTACCCAATGAACAAGCCAGGCGAGAAGGTTGGCAAAAATTCTTGGGCTTATTGAAAGTTCCATCGTGTCGACGGCCATGACACAGAGGCATGTTGGGAGCTATTCAAAGAGATTGAAAAGTTGATTGCGAGAGGCAAGTTGAACAACTTTGTCAAAAAAGACCAGAAAGGTCAGGCGGATTGGGGAGATAAGTCGGATGAGGACAAGTCGAACCCAAAGCGCCAAAAGCAGAAGGGGATGATGAATGTCATCTCGGGCGGACCGAACTATGCACCGCCCACCAAAAAATCCAAAAAATCGCACGGAAGGCGAAGTAATACAAAAAAGAACCATGAAATGAATTATCCCTTTGTGGAGCATCAGCATGTTCCTGACCCTCACTCACACGCCATCGTCACAACGATTGATGTCGAAGGGTGGAAAATCAAAAGGGTTCTGTTGGACACTGGTAGCTCTTGCAATCTGATAACGAATAATGCTTACGCCAAACTTGGAATTGCTGATGTTCATGTCGAACAAACACTAGTTGACCTATTGAGCGCGACCGGCCATGCCTCCAAAACAAATGGGAGTGTGGTCTTGGAATGCACCTTGGGCGAGAGCGACTTGGTGTGGCGAGGAGACATAGAGTTTGTGATCTGGGACGCGCCATTTGCTTACAATATGATTTTGTGACGGCCTTTCATCAATGAGACGGAAATACTGATCTCTCAAAGACACCTTTGTTTCCATATGCCAACTCATAAAGGCATAGTGACGGTGTTGGGTGACTAGAAAGTGGCGCAAGAGACGTACGCCCTCTCATTGAAGATCAAGCCGAAGGACCAAGAAGAGTCTGAAGAAGACATGCAAGTGACGAAAGCGGACGGTGACACAGAGCTGTTGATGATCGCCACCGGAAAAGAAGTAAAGTTGTCCAAGGGGCTGACCCCAGAAGTAAAGGAGGCATTATCCGTCGTCCTTAAAGTATGTCACGAGGCATTCTTCGGTGAAGGAGAAGTGTTGAAAGGCGTTAGCTCGGACATCGTGACCCATAAACTTAATGTCTTGAAAGATGCTAAGCCGGTCTCTCAAAAGAAGCGGAGTCACACGCCGAAGCGACAAAAAGCAATTGAAGAAGAAGTCGCCAAACTCCTTAAAGCAGATGATATCCGTGAAGTTAGATATTCAGGCTGGTTGGCACCTGAGATTTTGGTAAAAAATCCAGGTGGAACGTACCACATGTGCGTCGACTTCACAGATTTAAGTAAGGCATGTCCAAAGGACAAATACCCCTTGCCAAATATTGACATATTGGTGGATAGAACGGCCGGATATGCGTGTACTCTTTAACGGATGTACAATCGAGCTATCACCAAATCAAGATGGAACCAGTCGATGAAGTCAAAACATCTCTCATCACCCATCGGGTGACTTATTGTTTTAAGGTCATGCCACTTGGGTTGAAGAATGTTGGTGCGACTTACCAACGATTGATAAATCAAATATTTGCAGCCAACGTCAATGAGAATTTCTCAGTCGATGTTGATAACATGATCATAACAAGCAATTCGACGGAACGTACCACATGTGCGTCGACTTCACAGATTTAAGTAAGGCATGTCCAAAGGACAAATACCCCTTGCCAAATATTGACATATTGGTGGATAGAACGGCCGGATACGCCGTGTACTCTTTAACGGACGTACAATCGAGCTATCACCAAATCAAGATGGAACCAGTCGATGAAGTCAAAACATCTCTCATCACCCATCGGGTGACTTATTGTTTTAAGGTCATGCCACTTGGGTTAAGAATGTTGGTGCGACTTACCAACGATTGATGAATCAAATATTTGCAGCCAACGTCAATGAGAATTTCTCAGTCGATGTTGATAACATGATCATAACAAGCAATTCCGCCGAATCCTTTTTTTGTTAGATATTATCTTTAATACAATTATCTTTTCTTTTTCTTTTTAATAAATCTTAATTCAAATTATAGATTATAGATTTTAATAATATTTACCTACACAATTTTAAACATATTCAAAATTAAAATTTTAAATATATTTTATTTTGAAATGAAATAATTAAAAATTAATATGGAGTTAATTTAAAATGAAAAATGGATTAATTAAAGATTAATAGTTTATTTAATAAAAGGTATCACTATTTACAGCTCAATTTTTCCGAACTACAACCCATTTTAGACATTTTTGCCCTTTCATTTCTCCTAATCTTAAACTAAAATTTTCTTATTCTCCCAACACAAAATTTAAACTAACGTATAAAAAAACAACAATTACGTGTAACTAATTAAATCATTGTTTGCATATTTAGTATTAATTTCATTTCAAGTGATTTTTTTCGAAACGTAAACTAATTACACATAATTAATTAAGTCATTGTTCGAACATCTAGTATTAAACATACACTAATAAAAAATTTAATTTTGTTAAAAAGAAAGTTTAAAAAAGAAAAAAAAAGAAAAAAAATTAATAAATAGGCCCAAACGGCCCAGGAGGCCGTTTGTCATTATGGACAAGCGGCCAAGAAGGCCGTTTGGCGATATGGACAAACAGCTAACCTAAGGCGTTTGTTCATATGGCCAAATGGCCTCCTTGGCCGTTTGGACCTTTTTTTATTTAAAAATAAATAAATTGACTTTAGGCATTTTTTTTAAAAAATAAAATTATTTTATATAAATTCAAGAGTTAATTAGGTGATTTCGTGACTTTTTTTTTGATTGAATGTGGTATTTTTTCGTGTCTTTGTTTTCGGCTCTCAAAATTTTCTCTATCTTTTCGTGTTTGTTGATTGGGCGAGAAAGAGGATCGAGATTTTTAAAAAAAAAATGAGTTTTAGAGAAAGTGTAAGTGACAAGCAGTAATTTTCACATGGTCCATGCGGACCATATTAATTTGGTCAGTCACTTTAATTATCGTTAGATCTAACATCATTTTACAGATCTAACGGTGACTGACCACAATAACATGGTTAGTCATGGACCATGTTAAAATTACTGAAGTGACAAGGGCCAAATTGGAAAAGTGTGCTGTGATTCGAAAAAACTTGGCTGTAAATAGCAAGCCACTTTAATAAAATGATACATAAGCTACTAATATTTAATAGATTGACATGTGGCGAATTGTCTATAATTGCGCTATATGTCATTTTCGAGCTCATAGTATCAAGGATATATGTAGTAATGTTGAACATATGTCCTTTAAACTTATCAAGTGATTCAATAACATAAAGATATAGATCTAATGGTATAAGGATAAAATTTGGCTAATTTAAACTTGAATAAATAGCAAAAAAAAAATCCTAACTTACGTCCATGAGGGAAGAGGTGTTTCAGAAAGGGAAGTGTTGTTAAAGAGAATAAGATTTAAGAACTTTTAGTGTTAGATAATTAATCTTTTTTATTTAAATGTCTGACATAATAAAAGCTAGTCACATCTCATTTTATTCTCTACTTTTTTAATGTTTTTTGGTAAGCTCTACTTTTTTAATGTAAGTTGTACTCTCTTGATGCTTTTTAATAATAGTGTAGATATAGATTTAGGGCATGTTTGATGTTGCTGTTTGCTGATAGCTGTTGGATAATTAGTGTTTGAAAAATTTACAAAAAATAAAATAAAATAGTCTTTAGACATGTGAAAAGACTAATATGAATATACCATTTATAGATATAAATAAATAATAATAATAAGTTAGGATAATTTGGTGAAAGTCTACTTCTGATTTAAAATACAAATTAGCTTTTCGTGAAAGCTCTCCAATTTGGAGCTTTTCACGAAACGCTCCGTTTTGCTTACAAAACACTAAATGCTATAGTTTAAAAAATCCAACCAAACATTTATTTGTGAGCATATTAAAACAAAATTGCAATATAGCCCTACGAGACGCTAAATACTCCCACGAAACGCTTTACCAAACGGATCCTTAATTTTAGATTCGATTATAGTGTACTTTTTATATAACACGACAGCCACTCGCGAAAAGTAAGCTCTGGTCAAATAAATGGCTCGAGCTTCCATTTGCTCCATTCCCGCTCTCATTTCCCTCCCTCACCTATCCCGTCTCCGCCGTGCGTTTCGCTACTCAGGCCACCGCAATGGATGCCGGAAAAACACCTCACTCTTCACTCGAAGTCATCGGCGACGACTTTTTACCGGCATTCAAGACCTTCGATCGTTCGTACTCTCCGTTCTTCCTTGTCGGCAAAAACCGGCACGTGGAGACTATTTTTGCTTCCTTCTTCCGAATGGCTCCCTTGGTACGATATAAACGAGAGTGTTTCATTACCAAAGACGGTGGCGTTGTTACTCTCGATTGGATTTCCGGCGATTCCCGCCGGCAAGCGCCGGAGACTCCGGTGCTTATTTTGATGGTGAGTTGTTACTGTTTCTGATTGTATCGGAGTTTGATTAATTGATTTGGATTTGAATTTGAATTTAGTAGCCAGGGTTGACTGGAGGAAGTGAGGATTCATATGTGAGGCATATGTTAGTTAGAGCTAAAAGTAAAGGTTGGCGCATCGTCGTTTTCAATAGCAGAGGTTGTGGAGATAGTCCTGTTATTACTCCTCAGGTATCTTTGATGTTTGAGTGATTTGGATTGCTTTCATGTTTGGAAATCAATCTGGAAATCGAAATTCGATTTATTGGAAACTTACTGATATAATGCAGTTCTATTCGGCTTCATTTCTAGGAGATATGCATGAAGTTGTGGATCTTGTAAAAACTAGATACCCCAATGCTAATTTATATGCTGTTGGTTGGTCCCTTGGTGCTAACATTCTTGTCAACTATTCGGGTCAGGTATCATTTCCTTCTGTAATTGATGGATTTCAGCTGTAAATACTTGTGATGTTCAAGATTTGATGCTGTTTAATTTATGCGGAGTGTACATTTGCTTCTTAGTCCTCTTTTTCTGTTTCCACTATACAAATTGGTATACTATTTGAATAATTCAGGTCTCTTTGTACGATCATTTGTATCTTTCGGGGGCGAATGGTATAAATTTCATCAGTAAAAGTTCATTTTTCTTGTTAGAGGAAAGGCTTATTTAAGAGATCAGCAAGTGATGGGATTGTAAGACTATCCATGTTGATATGTACAAAATTGATTACGAAGTATACAATTCATTAGTTTACTCAAGAAAGCCGTGATTGTAAAGCGGTGCCTTTTTCTCATTCGTTAAAATTTCTTGCACTATCTCGCTTATCTTTGTTATGTCACACTTGCAGGAATCTGACAATTGTCCTCTAAAAGGCGCTGTGTCACTGTGTAATCCGTTCGATTTGATTATTGCTGATGAGGATTTCCGCAAGGGATTTAATATTATTTATGACAAAGCTCTTACAAATGCTCTCCGTAAAATTTTCCTGAAGTAATCACGTGACAAACTTATTGCTTCATTCCTGGTTATTTCTGCTTGGAGATAAAATCACACTCTTGTTTATGCAGGCATGTATCGCCTTTTGAAGAGTTGGATGGTGAGTATGACATAAGAACAGCTGCCAAGGCCAGGTCAGTCAGGGAATTTGACCAAGTACTGACACGCGGTACACGATTCTTGCCCATCGAAATTGTTTTCATTTTTTATTTTGCTTGTTGGTTGTTTTCTTGGGTTTTGCGGTCACATGTAATCTCACAGGACTTCATTATGAATTGCTGCAGTTTCGTTTGGTTTCCAGTCAGTGGATGAATACTATGCTAAATCAAGCAGTTCAAGGATGATAAAAGATGTTCGTAGACCTTTGCTTTCAATACAGGTAAAGCGTCTAAATGAACTTTGAGCTGTGTGAGGATTTATTTCTGATTGAATTATTGGTGGAAGTTCGTACTCCTTTTGTTTACATATGAACTCATTGGCAATTTAAATATGTAAATTGGAATAGCTAGATAAGCCATCATGTGTCTCATGGTGTACCTCGCTTATGTTTTTACGAACTCTTTCAAGCTTCAAATTCTCTATATAATATGGATGATAACATCTGTGTAATATGAGATGTTAGAATTGTTTAAGAACAACTTGTATAAAAATCTCTCCATATAGAACAGTTATATAGGATCTCTCTAAATTTTCAGACTTGTTGAATTCATCTTCTTTTTCGTTCTTAGATTTCAGTCGCTAGAACACTTGATTGTATGCGTTGTGATCACCCTGAGAACGAATGTGCTCATTGTTGTTGGCTCAGTGGTAGAACTGTTTGTTCTCCTCCTAGGTGGTCAAGGTAGCATTGCACATTTTTCTGGTTTCAATACGTTGTTAAGCCAAAATAAAATTTTGTGTAAAATGTCAGTGAATGTTTACAATGTGCTGACATGCAAGTAGACCGTAAAGTTTCAGCATGCATATTAACTGTCTATCACTGTGATGAGTATCTTATTAATGGCATAAGAAAGAAGTTGATATGTTGAACGTGTGTTCACTCATTTGCTCTGTTGCAGGCTGCTAATGACCCCATTGCTTCTGATAGGGCAATTCCTCGTGAAGACATCAAGGTATAAGAGGCACTTTCTGTTCTCAAGCTTTATTGTTCAGGTTATCCCTGGCTGTCTTCAAATCCGTTTCTATATTAGTATGATAAACGAGGCATGACTCTTTTTAAATAGCTTGTGCTTTTTCTTATGCATCTTTTATGCGTGATTGTGAAGCATCATTGCTTCCCTGGAGACGAGATGTTTACTTTATATCACGCAGAGTAAAATGCATGCTAATGGTGTATAATCACGTAAAAATTGGGTCATTGTTAAAGTTCATTAGCAATACGTTGATCTAGTTTTGAGTAAGTTATCAAATGACTATAACTTATAAGAACTATCTTTTAGCTGTAAAACTTCAACGAAACTTACGTTAGTATGCCATTCAAAAACTTTCTCTTAGCTAACCCCATACATTTCGGGCCTCCATGTTTTCAGAAATATTTTATAAATATTGGCGTTCTTATTGTTACGTCTTTGAAGGATTACTATCTGATTGCTATGTTTTCAGGTTGATCCTTGCATGGACGGGACTGGGAAATATTTTTCCAACAATTTATATACGGAAATGTAGATGGGGATTCCTCATCTCCACTCCACCTTGTTTACAACCCCATATCCACCTTACACTCAAACGCCTAATGATTCCCAAACTTTCAAAATAATCTTTTCACCACTTCAACTTGCTTGAATCAACTTTTCCACCACCTCAATTTGCTTAAAACGATATTTCCTGCACCTCAACTTGCTTAAAATCATCTTACACCTCTACTTAAAAGTCTAATGATATGTAGGGGTTAATTATAAATGTTGTAAGTAGAGTGAAAGTGCTAATCGGCTGTTTTAAAAGTTTAAGGACCACCAGGCGTCTGAATACAAGTTGGATCACTGAATATGTACTAAACACTCCTAATTTACTTGACATATCCCTTTAGACAATGTTGAACTGATCATAAAATGCAATCTCATCCATCATGGTTTGATAATGTGAATTCAAATTTTTCCAGGAAAACCCGAATTGTATGCTGATAGTGACACCCAAAGGTGGCCATCTAGGATGGATAGCTGGTCCTGAAGCCTCACTTGGTGCTCCCTGGACTGATCCCATAGTGATGGATTTTCTCGATAATCTTGAGCGAGATGCTTCTAAATCAACAGGGTCTGGTTTTCAAGCAGAAGGTGCACACCAGCGTCAATCTGCTGAAGACTTCCATAATCTAGAGGTATAAGAAAATAGTTTGTACGAAAGTAGAAATTTAGTCCCCGGTCTTTATAAAATTTTATTGATTGAGCTCATGATCTTTCTGTTTGACACATCGAGTCCCCGTATCAATTGTAATTGTACACTTTAAGCCTCTATCCAATTCAATTAAAAAAAGTATATAATTCATAGTGTTTGGAATTATATTTTTATTGTTCAATATAAGCTGTTATGGTTTCTCCATAGCAACATAGACATAAAATAAAGTGCTGCTAGTTAAAATTGACTTTCTGATTATTACGAGGCTTAATGTGTGAAATTATAATTTATCGAAGTTTCAACTCGACAAAATCAAATTGAAATATCATGGATTTAATCAACAAAAATGGTAAAAATAAAATAAAAATCAGAGACTTCAATTGCCTCTTTTCCAAAATGGTTTACATATGTACTCTTATTATATGGTGGCAACTCTACGTCACAGTCCATTTAAAACTTGAACCTTCTTTGATAAACAATATAAATAAATGCATTATGTATGATAAGACTTTCTTAGAAGTACATGGATAACAGGGCCGCAAATCTCGAATTGTTACCCAATGTTCTTGGGCTCTTTACTTGAGCACAAGCCTTTGAAAATCTGAGAAATCATGTTATTATCATACTCTTAAAAAATGAACTTGTGTATCTATTTTTTGGTAATTCTGCTACGGTTGATATAGATCAGAAATCTAATATGATTCGTTTGACACGATTAGCATGTCAAACAATTCTTACAAGTCCTTTATTTTGTTGCTATGACATTTGTAATGTTTAAAATTCAAATTAATAATATATGAAATATATAAGATTATATTATTTTAACATGCATGAGGTTTGGTATATCAACCCTTATGACAATGAGTCAATTTGTAATACAATACAAGTCAATCCTCGTTCACATGATAATCACAGGTTGACAAGTCAACATGTGATACGGTACGAGTCAACCTATAATGCCATACATTTTGGCATCATGATTCAATGCAACCTTAATTTTAATTGGGTAAATTTATAGATCTATGTTTGTGTATCACCGTCCATTATAATACTAGTACATCAAATTGATACAAGCATTTTGAATAATTTGAAGGTGATGGCCCAAACAAGATGTGAAATTTGCTGTCTGTTTTTATTCAAATGAAATGTAACTAATTGAAGTTTTGATGTTCCATATGTCGGCAATTTCAGTACTTCTTTTCCTTGTGTACCTTGTGAAAATTATGTTGGAAAGTTGCAGATAGTTAGCTTCATATAAGAAACTAGAAAGTACTCCCACCACAAAAATTGCTTAGTTACTAATAAAATAAAGGTTAGCAAGACTTAAACAATAATGTATGCAAAGCGGATGTATGATCAAGAAACTTATTAAGAGGATCTATCATTCTGTTTCTATAAATGAAAATATTTCAATCCACTCTAAAATTGGCTACTTGATGTTCTCCACATTGTTACTGTTATGAGGCAGAAAAAATAGCAATACGGGACTTTTTCTTTTTCAATTTTGGCGATAAGATAAACTCGGTAGTGAATTTTGAATGTAAAACTCAGTTAACTTTATTCATTCTATTGGCATTTAAAAGCACATATTAGTTAGCTGTATGAAAACAGTTTTTTTTTCTTTTTTTTTTGTGTTAAATTGAAAGATTGGAAGCTGAATCAATAAAAAAAACTGAAGAAGTAGTGTAAAAGATGTTTTGTTCCTCCTCATTTCCTTGAAGGTATGCTGGTATGGGATGGCTATTGAGATTGGGAGTAGGACATCTTAAGTCCACTAATAGTCAAATATAGTATGATTATTATCATTAGTATCAATATATATATATATTAGCTCAAAATTGGCTGCCAAAAAGGATAAGCTAAAGAATAGTCTTCCAAAGTATTCTTAGGTGACGCATTTGAAGAGGTATTGTACTGGTGAGAATGAATTTATGCCTATTTATAGCAACTATAAGTTTTTTGCATTTTAACAATTTAAGGGTCCGTTTGGTGCACTTGTTCCTGTTTTCTGTTCCGGTTTCCTGTTTCAAGATAAGTGTTTGGTAATTTTGTAATTGCTTTTTGCTGTTAGTATGTAAAAGGACTAAAATGTACATGTTTTAAAACACTAAATAAATTTAATTCTAAAGTGAACATAAATTAAAAAAACTTATAAATGTAAAATGCTAAGAACAATAAAGGAAACTAAAATCCGTAGAGATTTTTCTTTAGAAAAAGCAGTATTTTACTGCTTCTTGGAAAAGCAGTTGCCTTTCACCTAAAAAGCAACAAGCATCATTTTCTGATTCCTAACCAAACACCCAATTAACTGCTTTTTAGATCCAAAAGGCAAAAAGCAGCTGGGAAACGGTGAAACAAACGCCCTCTAAGTGTTTCTTTCGAAAATAAAATAAAATTTTAAGTGTTGGAAAAATAAAGTTAAAATCAAATACTGAAAAATAAGTATATTATTCTTCTCAATGTTGAATATAAATATTATCTTTTTTAAAAAAATTTAAATAGGTTATCGATTACGAGAAAAAGAAAAGATATAAAAAAAACTACAACTCTTATCCATGGATGTGGATATGTTTCCGCCCCTCAATCCCACCGTTCCTCCTCATTTGCCAGCTCCGCCGGACGGGAATGGCTCCTCAAACTCGTCCCAGAATCCACCCCATACTCGCGGCTCTTACTGTGCTATTACTCGTAAGAGAGAAAAGCAGTTGGAACCCAGAATTCCCATAGATCTCAGAGAGACCGGGCAAGGCTCCATCGACTTCGTAGACGGTAATCTTCAGTTCCCAAGCATCACCATAGCTCCCAATTTAGTTGAAGAATGGTCCCAGCCCTGGGCTACTGCTCTTGTTGTTAAAATTTTGGGCAAAAACGTTGGTTATGTTGCCCTTCATCGTAGAATTAACGAATCGTGGAAGCCTCAAGGTGAAATGCAGATGATAGACCTGGGACATGGTTTCCATTTGTGCACATTCGATAATCTCAGCGATAGAGACCGGGTTATTCGCGACGGGCCTTGGATGGTACAGGAACATTATCTTACGGTTCGCACTTGGACACCGACATTTTCACCATCACCAACAGTTGTAGACTCCACCATTGTCTGGGCAAGATTTCCTGAACTTCCCCTGCAATTTTATGAAGAAGATGGATTGATGCTAATTGGGAACTCATTTGGGAGAGCAATTAAAGTGGACAAGAACACTGCTCAAGCAACTCGAGGTAAATTTGCTCGTGTATGTGTGGTGATAGATTTATCTAAACCTCTAGTTCCCCAATTTTTGTTGAATGGAATCTGTTATCATATAGAATATGAAGGCTTGTATGCAGCGTGCCATAAATGTAGCAGGTATGGTCATGCCAAAGAAGTCTGCCCTTATAATTCTACTAGTTCACAGGACACAACATTGAACAACACAAACTCATCGGTTCCGGTTGTTGAGGCTAGTAACATTCAGGATGGTCCAAGGAAGTCTTCAGTAAGTAAAAAGGGAGAAAACATGACACACAGGAGCAACTATAGAGATTGGGTTTGTGTCCCAAAAAGACAATACAACCCCAAAAAGAAACAGATGGGTGTAAACCAGAATCATCATAGCGGCCCCAAAGAGAACGAAGTTAAGAAGAACAACTCCAGCCCAACCATTGCTCCACGCGAACAAAAAGGGAAGTCTGCTGCAGTCTCTTCTAACCCCAACAACCCAAAATTAAAATTTGTGTCTACAAAATCCAAAGGAACTCCTGTTCCTAGGCCTCCCCCTCATTTTCCCGACTTATTTTCTCATAACATCTTTGGTGACTTAGCAGATGACGTTCCTGACTCGTCAATGGATGTCGATAGAGCCCATAAGGACAAGGAGAATACAATGACCACAGAGCTATTTCCTGGACGCATCAAACGCTACGGAGAAAGCTACCATGTCAATGAACCGCTAGCCAATAGGGATATGAACATTTTAATCATAGAAGAAGGGCAAACCTTAGCTCTTGGAAATCAACCGAATGGGTACAATATCGGTAGGCCTGAGACGGGTTCTAAGGCGTCAACATAAGCAGATACTTTTTGTCCCTTACTCTATTGCTTTATGGATTGTTTATCTCGGAATGTTTGAGGGGCGGCCAATAGGGCGACGCGCCTTCATCTTAAAGATTTGTTGAGATTTCATAAGCCTTCAGTGTTTGTGTTACTAGAAACGTAAGTGATTGGTTCAAAAGCTCAAAAGATTGCAGATAGTTTTAAAGGCTGGAATTGTGTTCGCTCTGAAGCCTAAGGTCGTTCGGGGGGAATATGGGTTTTTTGGAGGAGTTCGGAAGTTCAGATCCGAGTGATCCAGGTTCACCATCAGTTTGTACACTGTGAAATATCCCAGAATGGAAAATTCTTATGTCTTTCTTCCTTCATTTACGCCTCGCCTTGTCTCTCTGACAGAAATACCCTTTGGGATAACTTAATTCTTCTGAGCAACAACATCAATGTGCCTTGTTTTCTAATTGGAGATTTCAATGATATTGGTAGTTTGGATGATCAGAGGGGTGGTAGTCAACGCTATAACATGAGATCGATCAATCACAAAGCTCAGATGGATGACTGTGGTTTGATTGACATAGGCTTCTCAGGTGCCAGGTTTACTTGGACGTCGTTTTCTTTCTGTCAGGTTGGATAAGGCATATGGTAACGTGCATAGTAGGACCTCTTTCTTGGAAGCTTTGGTTATAAATCTTCCTTACCGCCATTTCGATCATGCATCGATTCTCTTTAAAATGAATGGTCTAGTGGGGCAAAAAGCTTTTAGCCCTTTCTGTTATCTTATGGCTTGGGAAGATCATAGCGATTTTAAAAATGTTGTTCGACATGCCTGGGCAAATCTCACGAGTCCAGTTCAAGCATCAACTGCTTTCAAAAGCAACGTCACGAAGTGGAATCGGGAGGTTTTTGGAAATATCTTTTCTATGAAGCACAGGATCCTCAAACGGTTGACAGGGGTTCAACGAGCTATCAATGAAGGATTCAATGATTACTTATTTATTCTTGAGAGATCCTTATAGAATGAACTGATCGCTGTTTTACGACAAAAAGAGTTGATATGGTTTTAGAAATCGAGGAAGCAATGGCTCACTGAAGGAGACCAAAATACCAAATACTTCCACCTTTCTGCCATCATTAGGCGTAAACGGAATAAAATTGAGGCGATCTAGTTAAACAATGGAAACTGGATTTATGATTTGAACGATATTCGATCTCACGCCTTCAACTTTTATAAGAATCTTTTCCTCGAGGATCAGCCCCGATCTTTTGTAAGTTGTAACACTACCATCTCTTTTCCTCATTTGTCCGACTGTGAGTCTAATGAAATTTTCAGGCCAGTTTCTGTGGATGATATTCATCAGGCGCTGTTTGATATGAGTCCGAATAAGGCTCCAGGCGTTGATGGTTTACCCGCAGCTTTCTATCAAAGACATTGGGGCATTGTCAAGGACAGCTTGTGCTCTTTTTTCCTCAATTGTTTCTCGGGAATAGAAGACATTGCCTCTGTTAACCAAACTCTTCTAGTGCTTATTCCTAAAATTGCTAATCTTGTCTCTTTCATGCAGTTCCGTCCTATTAGCCTCTGCAATGTCATGTACAAGCTAATTACGAAGATTATTGCCAATAGATTGCAGCTGCTCCTTCCACAAATTATTGCCCCGACTCAATGCAACTTTGTTCCTGGAAGACAAATTATTGACAATATTGTTGTGGCTCAAGTGGTGATCCATTCTATGAGACGCAAGCAAGGCAAAAAAGGCTATGTGGCAATCAAAATTGATCTAGAGAAAGCTTATGATAGATTGAATCGGGACTTTGTGGCAGAGTCTATGCAACACGCTAATATCCCTGTTTTTTGGCAAAATATTGTTAACAAATGCTTATCCACCATCTCTATACAGGTTTTGATTAATGGAGAAATGACTGATGTTTTTATTCCATCGCGGGGAGTGCGACAAGGCGATCCTATCTCTCCGTACATCTTCGTTCTCTGTATGGCTAGGCTGGATCATCTGCTTAAAGATGTTGTGGACTCCAAGAAACTGAAACCGATTAAATTAGTTCGTGATGGGCCTAATATTAGTCATCTTTTCTTTGCTGATGATATTATGATCTTCCTGGAAGCTGATGTGTCTCAGATCTCGCAATTCATGGAGATTATGGATTTATTTTGTGCTGCTTCCGATCAGAAGATTAATCTTCACAAGTCCAAACTGTGTGTCTCTAAAAATGTATCAAATAGTCTTGCTAGAAGCTTGAGTGATGCCTGCAATATTCCTCTAACGAGCTGCCTCGGCAAGTATTTAGGGGTTCCTCTTCTCCATGACATAGTGAAATTATCCACCTTTGCTGAAACTGTTAACAGGACGCAGTTTAAGTTGAGCTCTTGGAAAGCTAACTCCCTCTCTTTGGCTGGTAGAGCCACTCTTGTGCAATCTATTACCTCAGCTGCTCCAAACCACATTATGCAGACAAATATGCTCCCTTCTGGGGTCTTGAAAAAGATGGACAAAATGAATAGAAACTTTATTTGGGGAAACAAGGATCAAAAACAGAAAATTCATTTAGTTATTTGGGAGACTATTTGCAAGCCCATAGAATTAGGGGGAATAGGTATTCGACAAGCTCGAGACAATAACAAAGTTCTCTTGATGAAGCTCCTTTAGCGGATTTGGAAAGAACCAAATTCCTTTTGGGTCTCGGTCCTATCTTCAAAGTACAAGAAGGATATGATTTTTGGGGGAGAAAAGTTCTTGACCAATAATCGTTCTTTCTTATGGCGGAGTATTCATGAAGTTTTCCAAGATTTCTTTTCTGGTTTGGCCTGGAGCATTGGAGATGGAAAATCAGTATCGTTTTGGGATGATATTTGGCTCGATGATCTGAAGCTGAGAGAAGCTGCCATTACCTCGATTTCGAGCGAACTATCCAACTTCAGAGTGTCTAATTTTTTAACGGAAGATGGTCAATGGAATTGGGATATGCTGGAGAACTTGTTTGATGAGAATGTGTTGCTGCGTCTTCATTGTATCATGTGGAAAAGAGAAGAGGAGCTTAGAGACATGCCTAGATGGAGATCATCGTCTTTTGGGATCTTTTCATGTAAAGCCGCTTATAACTTGTTGATTAATAGAGACGGAGAAGATGAGGCCAACAAGGTTTTTAAGGTGCTTTCGAAACTAAAAATTCCACAACGCCTTAAAACCTTCGCTTGGCTTTGCTGTTCATGGTCGTCTACTCACTAACTTGGAGAGACAAAGACGCCACCTTGTAGACAGTGGCTACTGCACCTGGTGCAATCAAGCAGATGAAAGCGTGTGCCATATTATCTGTGATTGCCCTTTGAGTGCGAATTTGTGGCGTGATCTTCTTCCTCAAGATTGATGCCATAAACTCTTTAACTTGAATAGTGATAATTGGTTTGTTGAAAGCCTTTGTAAGTCGGATGATTTTTTCCAAGTCGATAATTGGCGTTTGAAATTTGTGGTTACAGCTTCGATTATTTGGGAATGGCGGAACAAAACTATTTTCCAACATGATTTTGTTCTCCCTAGGGATAAATGTGACAGTATTCGTAGGAGATGGGATGAGAATGAGAGGGGTTGGTTAGAAGATTTAAATGCTTAGTCCAATGTTGAGAAACTCGAAGTTTGGATTGGTTGGAAAGAGCCGAAAGCCGAATGGTGCAAGCTTAACTCCGACGGTTCAAGGAATGTTGAGACGAACTCTATTGCATCTGGTGGTATCATTCGGGATGGGGGATGGAAAGTGGTGTAGTGGTTTTGTTCACAATATAGGTAAAGGTAGCTCGTTTGAGGCAGAACTTTGGGGTGCCCTATCTGGTCTTAAACTGGCTACTGATCTCCGAATCAATAAATTGATGGTGGAAGCAGATTGGATGAAGGTCGTCAACATGATCAATAACGAGTGTCCTATGCATCATCCCTCCAGAATTTTAATCTGAATTATTCAGAGAATCTTGAGCAAGTTTGAAGCAGTTTAGATTATTCATGTTCACCGCGAAGGAAATAAAGTTGCAAACCGCCTGGTGAGAAAAGCGCACAACTGCCCTTTGGGGTTGAATAGCCTGCCTGAAGCACCTGTTGAAGTCCTTTCCCTTCTTCACAAAGATAATTTGGGAGTCTGTTTCCCAAGATTTATTGCTACATAATGTAGCCTTCCCTTTTATTTTTCAAATTGAAGTTGTACATATTTTAAAATGGATACAACTTGAGATAAAATAAAAGGTCAATCATTTCACCCCTTTGTCTTTGGCCAACGAATAAAAATTAGGACTTTCTTAGAACCCACAAAACGCTAAACTCCAACCCATCGATCTGTCGTTTTATCAATGTTTCTTGGCAAAAGATACACTGAGGTCCCTAATCATTTTAATTTTAATAGGTTGAGTACCTAGTATTTTGCTGTAATACATTTGCTTTAACACAATTACAAACATATTAAAATGCATATTTGTTTTTTTATCTTCTTTTTTTTAAAAAAAAAATGGAGGGGAAAAGCCCGGGGAGCAAAAATAAGAAAAAGAGAACAAGCTACTTGCGGAGGCAGACTAGTGCCACTAGGATTAGCAAAGCTCAACACATTCCACATTCGTAAACACCTACAAACAAAAGTTTTGTATAGTTCGTCATCCAGTCAGCTGTGTAATTACTGTACCGATAAACCGGAGCGGATTAAGTAAGGGGGCGGGGGGTCAACCGTCCCCTCTTATCTCGAGAAAAATACAAAAATAAATTTACTAGTAAAAAATGAGTTGAGTTATCTAGATATATACTATGCCATGCATAAAAAGTACAATAACTAAATATGTGAGAAATGGTAGATGGAAGAATATATTTTTATATCATAACAAAAAGTCCACTGTTCAAGTCTTACGATCAACCTCATTAATATTCTACTTTTTATAATTTTTTTCAAGTGCTAATTTTTTTTTCATTAACGTTATTATTTTATTTTCATCTTAACTATATTTTATCTCATTCAAATTTATCCATTTATTACTAATTTCTTCATTCAAACTTTTTTTTGTTACTATATAATTATATTTCTTTCTTAAATTCAACTATTAATTTTCTACTTTTTTAAAAAATAAATTCTTTGTCATTAGTATTTTTTCTATGTTGGTTGATTTTAGTGTTTTTTTTTTCGAAAACTAGAGTTACATGTGGTTGATTTCTACGTGTTCGATAGTTGAATGTGAAAAAAAAGATTTACATGACATTTTGCCCCCCCTTTTCTCAATTTCTAGATCCGCTATTGCCGATAAACATGAACCAACATCTTTTTATTTGTTAAAAGTAAATTAATATTACATTAATATTACGATATCAAATACAACTTATCAAACATTAACGTTCAGGAATAATCGCTCATTTAAGTAGCTCAACTTTTAATTAATTTTTCTCTATTTGAACAACTCAAAGTTTCGAAAAAATGATCTTTATGTACCACCTATATCTAATACCATGTATATATCGTCCGCTATAGCTCAAATTCTTCATGATTGGGCCGCACGGTTTTAGAACGCGTCATACATGTATCAGATCCACATGTTACATATGAGCCCCAACTCACTCTCCTCTATTTCCTATGTGAAATTCGGTTCATTCATATCTCCATTGTCATCCCTTAAAACATCTCCTTCTACATATCTTTCCACCCTAACGACACCTTCTCTAACCCGAATCGTTGCACTTAAACTACTCAAACTAACCTTAATGTCTAATGGCGTCCCTATTAAGATTAAGATTCATGGTGTTCATATTTCCTAATAAAAAAACCCAAAGGGCCAAATTTGCCCCTATCTTATAGTTATTTTCCCAACATGATTGTCTTAAAAAATAATAGTCAAAGCAGCAAATGGTTGGTCGTGACAGCTATGGTATGTATAAAATATCTGGTTTCACACATGAAATTTCTTCTCTTTTGTTGACGGACTCTCTTCTTTGTTTTTGACGATTTTATTTTTTCTCTCTAGCCTATATCCAATCCAATCTCCATACCTATCTATCTATCTATCTATCTATCTTCTCAAGCAAGCTCAGAAGATTCCACAGCTCTGGCTCTGAGCTCTGAGCTTAATTTGAACTTCCAAAGTTCAAATTTTTGTAATTTAGTTAAATGGGTTCTTGTTTTAGTGTAAGAATCAAAGCTGAGAGTCCTCTTCATCATGGTATGATTTTTGTTAATTTCTCATCATTTTATTCATTAAAGCTCATATCTTTATAGGGTTTTTGATCAAAAGATGGTAGGTAGTCTGTAAAATTTCACTGTGGTTTGCTATTGCCTCCGGGATGGGTAAGTCTACCCTTAACTAAACATTTTGTTACCAAAAAAAGTTGAATCCTTCTTCAAAAATGATCGACCTTATGTCTTTATAAGCATGTATTATTTGTGAATTTGTTTGCAGCCGAGTGCTTCAAAGCTTTCTCTTTATCTTGTGTTAAGAATTGTGTAAAGGATAATTTTCTTTGTAGGATTTGCTTTCATTTATACCTTCCTCATTGCCTGTGGATTTAGCCAAATTGTCGAAACTACATAACTTTTATGTTTCTTTCATTTCTGTTTTATATTTTATAAAAATCCAGTTCTTAGTATGGATGTTTAGATGGATTTACAATATATGGTGGTTTTTGATTGTGTAGAGACAGACTCGAAACATGGTGGTAAAGGTGGAGGTTATGTGAGTGGATCTAGCAGCAAATACTCTTCCATAACAGTCCCTACAACTCCGAGGACAGAAGGTGAGATCTTGCAATCTGGCAATTTGAAGAGCTTCAGTTATAATGAGTTAAAAGCTGCTACTAGAAACTTCCGTCCGGATAGTGTGTTGGGCGAAGGTGGATTTCGTTGCGTCTTCAAAGGATGGATTGATGAGCTGACATTAGCACCCACTAGACCTGGCACAGGCATGGTTATTGCTGTCAAGAAGCTTAACCAGGAGGGTTTCCAAGGTCACCAGGAATGGCTGGTAAGCTTTGGAATTCCGAAGAAATTTTCGTTTTTTTAGTGCTCTGGTATCCTGAGTTGCATTTGAACCATTTACGTGGTTAGGATTTAGAACTTTGCTATTTATTAACGGCTCGATTGATAAGTTTTCTCGGGGTTTATCTTGGAATATAGGCTGAAATTAACTACCTTGGCCAACTAGATCATCCAAATCTTGTAAAACTAATCGGGTTCTGTTTAGAGGACGATCATCGACTTCTGGTGTACGAGTCATGCCTGAAGGTAGCTTGGAAAATCACCGTTTCAGAAGTGAGTAATCCACCATTTCTAAATTGATATCACCCAAAACATTTTCTGCAATGAGATTTCATATCTCAAATAAAATTACTAATAGTATTGTGGAAACAGGGGCTTCGTATGTTCAACCACTCTCTTGGAATCTCCGAATCAAGATTTCCCTTGATGCTGCTAAGTGTCTAGCATTTCTTCATAATGACAAGGCCAAAGTAATATATCGCGACTTTAAGGCTTCGAACATTCTGCTCGACTTGGTTAGTGAAAAAGTTCCAAATTTTACTGGTCCAAAGAAGTTACTTTAGTTTCACCTCTAAACACGCCTTTCATTTTAAACTGTGACATGACAGAATTACAGTGCTAAACTCTCTGATTTTGGGTTAGCCAAGGACTGGCCAAGCGGTAGTAAAAGCCATGTTCCCACAAGAGTAATGAGCACCTACGGATATGCAGCTCCCGAGTATATGGCAACTGGTATTTTTCTTTCCATCCATTACTTTGTTCATTTTCTAGTTGACCCTTTTGTTCTTTTCGTCATTTTTCGTGATTCGTTAACTGATATTCCGAATGAACAACCTTGTCGATTTTACCTGCTTTAATTCACGTTACTTTCTCTTTTGTGCAGGTCATCTAACGAAAAAACGTAATTATAGCATTCAATGAAGAGATAATATTATGAAAATAAAAGAAATATGAAAATAAATCACATAATTTTTATTTTTTTGACAACTCAAATTCAAATCTGACGTGGCACACTTGTAGAAAGCTGGATGTTTCAGCTTTTAACTATAGTAAAGTAATTGATAGATTCTAGTATATGATATCAAATCAATAATTCTCAAACAACATGCATTTTGCTGTAGCATAATAATAACTCTTCTAAGATAATAAAACTAATTTAAGTTGCAGTTCATTGTCAGAACTTAGAAGCTTAATTAATAAACTTTATACAGTATTTTAATTTTAAGTTACAGTTCATTGTCAGAACTTAGAAGCTTAATTAATAAACTTTATACAGTATTTTAATGTATTCATACTCATCACTATCACTTATTTTATTATTAGAAAAGGCATTACACAACATCATTAAACAGTAGCTGCTGATAGCTACAAACTATAGATCCATGTGTTTATATGATGACACAGAAAAAATTTCCTCTAAAAATTTATGAGTATTCTCTTGAGTTATTTAACCACACAGAAAAAATTTCCTCTAAAAATACAAAACACAGGAAATATTGATGAATGTTGACTTTCTTAAACATATAAGATCTAAAACAGTATTAAGTTTGATGTTGGAAAAACTCATTGTTGGATGTTTTATATCGAGGGTGCCAAACCTAGTTGAAATTTCGAGTTACCTTGCCTCCATTTTTAACTAAAAAGAATAGAGTAAAAAGATAATAGAAGAAAATTCAAAAAAATATTGATATTAAACGGCTCAAAGTCTTTCGTGTATCATTTAAAAGTTACATTTTCTATAATAATTTAATACGCACGATAAGAACTATACTTGAAATCTAGATTATGTCATTGGAACCCATGTAACTTAACCAAGTATGTACAATTTCTTTTATCACAATTACGCTTAAAAGAGCGGAACACTAATAATATGAAATGGTTCAAATCTAAATAAAAAATTCAAAATAGTCACCAAAATAGAGAAAGAAAATAGAAATACGGGTCATCCCTACCTTAGGGCCTTGGGTGAATGCTGCTCATACCCATGCCCGACGAACCCTAACTTCCTTGGTATATTTTTAAACTACACAACTCTTTTGACTCTTTTTGCAGATATTGTAAATTATAGCGTCTTTTTCTAATTTACTATAGGAACAGCAGGAAGCTTAGTTAGCAACACGTTTCAGGTGGTGGTAATGTGGCAACATCATTATCTTCCACCTGTTTTAGTTACAGTTGCCATTACTAGCAAATGGCTCTTTAAGATCAAATATGCACGAGTTGGGACTATATCTAGATATAAAGCTAGACTGCTAGCTAGAGGTTATGATCTCTTGAGATTGACATTGACTATTATGAGGTTTTCAGTCCAGTCACCAAAGTTACAACTGTGAGCCTTTTTGGCAGTTGTTGTAATTAAGGGATACAACAAGTGGACATCAACAATGCTTATTTGCATGGGTCTATAGATGAAGAATTATACATGGTCCCTCCAAAAGGTTATGCCGAGGCAAATAAGGGGCTTGTGTGTAAATTAACTAAGTCATTGTATGGACTAAAGCACGTAGGTAGAAATGAAACAAGTCCTTAACAAAGGAGTTGCTAGAAATAGGCTTTTCCAAATCAATCCATCATTATTGTCTATTTACCCAGTTGTGCTCACATGGTTAATGATTGACCAAATTTATCAAAATCTAAGAGTTGAGATTAGTTATTAATGAAATCACCAAGCTAATCTTCACCGTTAGATTCTGATCTAACGGTGAATGACCAAATTGTATTTGGTCAATCATTGACCATGTAAGCACCACTCCTATTTACCATGCTTAAAAAGGACAATTTGTAATTGTCTATGTGGATGATCCGCTGATATCAAGCACTTCTATGCAACATATAGAAGAAGTGAAACAAACTTTGCATAGAGTATTCACTAGTAAGGACTCAAGGGAAGCCAATGTTGGCCCAAATATGACTATATAAAGACTAGAGGGGGGTGAATAGGATTTATTGCCCTTTAAAAAATTACTTAATATACTCTTTAAATCATTTGCCTATTTAGGAATAAACAACAGTTCAAAAGGTTTTGCGGAAGAAAGCGTTGTTTATAAGAGGTAAGAGTATAAGAAGTTTAATCACAAGCAATTAATAATAAAATGCAGAGCAAGTGATTTAAAAACAATAATAGAGGAGTAGAGATAGAAGTATTTGACACAGAGTTTTTATCCAGGTTCGGTCTCCTTGTGAGCCTAATCCTGTCCCCGAGAGAACCTCTCGAGATTTTCCACTATAGATTTCTTTACGGGCAGCAATCAAGCCTGAGACAGTTCTCACAATCCGAGACACTGTCAGCAAATACCTCTCCCAGTATTTACTCTCTCGAAACTCCAAGTGTTCGAGTAACTCCTCCTTAGTTTTTCTCAAGGTCAACTAAGAAACTTATGGCACTTTTAAAGGTTTAGTGATAACCCCAGATTAAGCCCCACTGCTTAATCTTTACAATGATTTTTGAATGAAGGTAATAACACTCAAACTCTCGTTGTACAGTTGAAGGAAAAATGTAATTAAAGCTTGCTTGAATACTCAGTTGATAGCCTTAATTCTCGGTTTGATTTTCCTTGCTTCAACCATTCCTTCTCCATGCTATTTATAGCCTTCACCATGTCTTCATTTCGGATTCTTGAAGAGAAGAGCCGTTGGAGAAGATATGTCATATCTTATGACACTTTAACTTCACTTTACAAACTCCAATTCGCAACTAATGTCATAGCTTTACAAACTCCACTTTGATTTCAATGTCATAACCTTTACAAACTTCACTTTGTAATCAACTCTTTGTTTGTACGGTTTTATGCATGAAGTATGTTATCTTGGCTAGATACATTGTTATCTAAAGCCTTTTGATTAGTTTACAAAAGCTTTTCTGAGTTGGTAAAGAACAAAAGAGTTTTGTTATTTGTAAAGTAGCAAATCAAGTACAATCTGAGTTAGTAAGCAATGACAAAAAGGTTTTGTAGAGTGTACTTGTTTGAAATCAAGTGTATGACTTGCTTTTCTAATTAACATTCCATATTCGTATAACATATATATGGAATTATACTTTGTATGATAATGAAGAGTTTAATCAAGCATTATTGAGCATACATGGTATAGTTAACTTGCTAAACATATTTCAACAAACATTGCAAGTATTTATCATCGAGATATATGTATGGCATTTTTAATATTTAAGAAGTCATGGCATGGAAATTTCTTAATATAGATATCTTAAGCAAATATGATCAGTTTTAACTTAATCATTTTGAGAAAGCTTTTGATAAAAATCTAGGGATAAATTTAAGATTAATTTTCAAGAGATTAAGTCATCAAAACTAATGAGGTTGATTCAACAATTTCCCCCTTTTTGAGGACTTGCAACAAACATGTGGTTTGATTAAAACTCCCCCTGAGTTCTAGACTTTTATAAGAAAAACTCCCCCTGAGTTATAGATCTCTTTAAAGTGTAATGATCATTTTAAGTTTTTAAACACATTGCTTAAGAAATCTCAATTAAGTATAGCATACATAAAACAGCTCAGTTTAAGCATGGCATATCATAGCATACAGAAATCTCAGTTTAAGAAAATCATGTATATGAAACATATAAATATGGCATAGCATAACCACATAGCATTATTTCTCCCCCTTTGTTGACAGACATCAAAAAGCATACACATTAGGGTAGAGTCTATGTATATTCAGACATGACTGAGTGATGTGCATATAGCCATGTATGCTGTGTATTGTACCTGCAGAAAGTTATTTCAAGCATATCTATTCAATTTCGCATTGAATGCACTGTGTGCATTAACTAATGGTACCTGCAAGCATACACATAGATATATAGCAGCAACTGCATTCATATAGATAGATAAGAAGTTAAGGTACCTACTTTAAATATCCAAAAAACAAAACACCCTAAGAAAGATAATTTAAAACTACTCAATGTAAGTGAGAGACAGCAGTTTTAAAACTATCTAAAGGGAGAAGATATAATAGTAAGATAGGATAGGATAGGATAGGCATTCACTGAGTTGAAGCAGGAGATCCACCAAGAGGAAGGTTTTGTGCAGATGGAGCATGCACATAGTCTTCAGATGGCTCAGATGGCATGATGATTCCTGGGATGCTGGAAATTGCAAGCCTCTGTTCTGCTAGGTCTTGAGCAATTCCCCTGATCTCAGCATGAAAACCTTCTTGCTGTCCCTGAAGGTTTCTTACATTTCCATTAAGAGCAAATACTCTTCCATGGAGATCATCAATCTTGCCATTCAACACTTTCAGAGCAGCCTCCTGTTTCTGAGTCTTATCCTGCAAAAAAGTACCAAGAGAATCTAGTTTTGCAGAGAGATTAGTAAAGGTTTTCTCTAGATCAAGGCTCTGCTGGGCTAGTCTCTGGCTCATCATCTCAGCTTTAGCAAAAGAGGTTGCAAGGTATTTTGAGTGAGAGTCTAAGGTGCTCATGGTGTTGTTTGTGGTATTGATCATCCTGTTCAAGCCATTAGCTAGAAGTACAAGCTGACTGGGGCTTGGAATGAATGCATCCTGCTCAAGGTTTTCCAGAAAGTCTGATTGAAGATGATGCTGTGCAAAGAATAATGGAGTAGGATCCTGCATAGGCATTGACTGTCCTCCATGAACAGACTCATGAGAGGTAGGCAGCACAAACTCAACACCCTGGGGCATATCACTCAGCAAGTTGACTTCTTCATTGTTAAGTGCACTGGTAGCTTCAGTCATAGGTTCTTTTCTTTTCTGCAAGAATGATTCATTAACATAGAGAGAATTTATGCTAAAAGATGAATGTTCTCTAATGAACTCAGATTCTTGTTGATCACTAGTAGAAGATGACTGTGCATTCTTGGATACCACTTGATTTGCTTTTCTAAGCATGATATGACTGGTCTCATTGTTATGGGTTCTTGGTATGTTTGAATGGCTAGCGGAGTAACAGATGACTTCTTTAGATATCCTAGTTCTCTCTTTCTTATCTTTATTTCTGACTAACATCTTGTATATTTCAGGTTTTCCTAGACATCTAGAAAAAGTAGTCACTGTTTCATTCTTAAGGTCTATTTCGAAAAACCTAAAGACAGATGATAGTAGCATTCCATATGGTAATTCATCCTGAGGTCTTAAACTAGTCATATGTTCTAACATTAGATGTGGCAGATTGACATTAATATAGTGTACAATGTTCCAGATAAAATGTATATCAAAATGACTCATATTGCCTAGGTTACTTCTAACAGGAAATAGCAGCCTAGTCATAAAGTAGTGTAAAGTTTCCAAACTAGGATCTATTTTAGTTCTTCTAAAGATCTTGGGAATAGGCTCAAAAATTCCTATGTTGAAGATCTTTCTGATAAAGCTATGATGATCATAATTCTCAGAACAAGGAGAGTTATCATGTTTAGATATTATTTTTCCAGACATAGGTATACCTAGGATGAATCCTAACATAATATCGTCAATGATGAACTCACGCCCTTTAACTTTAGCCAGATAAGTTCCATGACTAATCTTAGTCAGAGTTTCGTAGAACTCATAAACTAATTTAGGATATGTATCATCCCTATAACTCAACATAGACACCCAGTTTTGGCTATTGAACCAATGCTTCAAGGGTAGATTCAGACTTTCAAGAAACTTTAAATCTACAAACATTGAATCCAGAATGTTCTTAACTCTAACATCAACATCATCATACACCGGTTTCCTATTTAGTATAGACAAAGATGGATTTACCTCTATAAAGGTATTTGGATTAATGGAGTTTCTGATTACATCTCTCAATTGTTCATTTCTCGACATGACTCCGGACAGAGAAGCTTCCTTCTTTCTCAGATATGAACGGGTTCTTATTGCCGTGGTTCTGGTAGGTTTTGTTCTTGGAGACATCTTGGAGGAGAGATGGTGTCTCTTTTGGTTTGGAAATGAGAAGTGATGGAGAGAGAATGGAAAAGTCATGTTTTAGGGGTAGATGTAGGGGATCAGAACCGTCGTTCTAGGAGATTTGATCTCAGACGAGACCTTTCCAGTTTCCAAAGAAGTACAATGAACAGTTTTTGGAGAAGACTGTTCGTATTTCTCACAAAAATAGAGGGAAACGAAATTACAAAGCTGATCCCTCTTATTTTTATGAAGTTTTGAAAAAGAAACCGCTTAACACAGTAAAACTGGGCCACAGAAGACAGTTGGGCCGGTGTTTTAGTTTCTAATTAAGCTAACGGGCCTAATCAACTAGTTATTATACTTCAAAAACATATTTTTAAGATACGATTATAAGCTCAAAGACATTTTTCAATTTTAACATTCGTAAATGTTTCTTTTAATCAAGTACGGGATTTGACATTCCTAGTTCACTACGTAAAAAAGCAAATCGTTCAAAACTTAAAGCTTTAGTAAAAATATCTGCAATTTGATTTTCCGTAGGAATGAACTCAAGGTTTATGTCTCCTTTTTGAATATGGTCTCGTATAAAATGATGTTTAATATCAATGTGCTTAGCTCTTGAGTGTTGACTGGGATTTTTACCCAAATTTATAGCACTTGTATTATCACATTTTACGGGAACATGTTCAAATGAGAGACCGTAGTCCTTTAAGTGTTGTCTCATCCATAAAATTTGAGTAACACAATTACCAACAGAAATGTATTCTGCTTCCATGGTAGATAGTGCTACAGAATTTTGTTTCTTACTTGACCATGAAACTAAAGCATTTCCTAGAAAGTGACACGTACCTGAGGTACTCTTTCTTTCTAACCTGCAACCTGCATAGTCAGCGTCACTGTATCCAATAAGATTTATCTCTTCACATTTAGGATACCAGAGACCTATGTTTGAAGTTCCTCTCAAATATCTGAAAATTCTTTTCACTGCGGTATAGTGAGATTCTTTCGGATTTGACTGATATCTGGCACATAGACATACACTGAATTGAATGTCGGGTCTACTGGCTGTAAGATACAGTAATGACCCAATCATTCCTCTATATTTCTTGATGTCTACACTCTTGCCTTTCTCATCTTTCTTTATTTTCACAGCAGTACTCATTGGAGTAGTCTCCTCGTTGCAGTTATCAAAGTCAAACTTCTTTAGTAGCTCTCTGACATATTTTTCTTGATTAATGAAAATGCCTCGATTACCCTGTTTAATTTGTAATCCTAAAAAGAAATTTAATTCGCCCATCATGGACATCTCAAATTCTTCACTCATTTCTTTTGCAAAGGATTCACACAAAAATTCATTAGTTGACCCAAAAATAATATCATCAACATATATTTGTACAATCAACAAATGATTTTTCTCAAATTTAATAAATAGGGTAATATCGACTTTTCCTCTTTGAAAACCTCTTTTAATCAAAAAGGAGCTTAATCTGTCATACCAAGCTCTAGGAGCTTGTTTTAAACCATATAAAGCTTTTGACAGTTTGAAAACATGATCAGGAAATTCATGATCCTCAAAACCAGGAGGTTGTTTAACAAATACTTCTTCAGAAATAAAACCATTAAGAAAAGCACTTTTCACATCCATTTGATAGAGCTTAAAATTTTTGTAGCACGCATAGGCACACAACATACGAATAGATTCTAATCTAGCAACTGGGGCATAAGTTTCATCAAAATCAATGCCTTCTTGTTGGTTGTAGCCTTGGGCAACTAATCTAGCCTTATTTCTGGTAACATTCCCGGATTCATCTAACTTATTCCTAAAGACCCATTTAGTTCCTATGATAGTCTTTCCTATTGGTCTAAGTACCAATGTCCAAACATTGTTCCTCTTGAACTGGTTCAGTTCTTCTTGCATGGCAAGAATCCAGTTTTCATCATTTTCAGCTTCTTTGAAGCTTTTTGGTTCGAGTTCAGATACAAAAGCTACATTACCAAAGTACTTTCTGAACTGTGCTCTAGTCATGACCTTTTCAGAAGGGTCATCAATAATGTCTTCCTGAGAGTGATTTCTTGGAACTCTAATTTCCTTTGGAAGATCATTATTTTCTATTTTTTCTTCCCTGGGTACAGACTGTTCTGATGAAGATATATTTAACTGAGGATTTTCAACTGATAAAATATCATCATTTATCTTTTCCATAGTTAAATTATTTTCATCAAACACAACGTGAACAGACTCTTCTACCACTAGGTTTCTCTTATTGAAAACTCTAAAGGCTTTGCTAGATAAGGAATATCCTAAAAAGATTCCTTCATCAGATTTTTCATCGAACTTTCCTAGTTGGTCTTTATTGTTGTTGTGAATGAAACACTTAGAACCAAATATGTGAAAGTAGCTTATGTTGGGTTTTCTTCCTTTCCATAATTCATATGGAGTCTTTTTCAAGATGGGCCTGATTAACGCTCTATTCAAAATATAGCAAGCTGTGTTAGTAGCTTCAGCCCAAAAATACTTAGGAAGATTACTTTCACTTATCATAGTTCTAGCCATTTCTTCCAACGTCCTATTCTTTCGTTCTACAACTCCATTTTGTTGCGGAGTTCTTGGGGCAGAAAACATGTGATTAATCCCTGCCTCATTACAAAATAGTTCAAAAGACTGATTTTTGAACTCACCACCATTATCACTTCTAATAGAGGACAATTTGACATTTTTGTCGTTTTGGAGTTTCTTGACAAGGTGGACAAATTGGTCAAAGGTTTCATCCTTAGATGCTAGAAATAAGGTCCAAGTAAATCTAGAATAATCATCAACTACTACCAAGGCATACTTCTTTCCTCCTAGGCTTGACGGTTGGATTGGTCCAAACAAATCTAGGTGAAGTAATTCAAGTGGTCTACTAGTTGATACAATTCCTTTTAAGCTAAAAGAGCTTCTAGTTTGTTTACCCTTTTGACATGCATCACAAATGTGATTTTTGTTAAAACTAATCTTAGGAAGACCTTTTACAAGTTCTTTCTTAGATAGTTTTGAAATTAAGTGCATACTAGCATGTCCTAACCTTTTGTGCCACAACCAACTCTCATCATTATGTGAAACAAGGCATTTATCGTTAGATACTTTATCAAGATTAAGCATATAAATATTTTCAACTCTTGGAACTGTGAATAAAATCTTGTCAGATTTTGCATCAATAACTTCACAGCTTTTGGAGTTGAAAACTACCTTCATACCTTTGTCACATAACTGACTTACGCTCAGAAGATTGTATTTTAGTCCGTCGACCAGAGATACATCTTCAATAGATGGCTGATTTCCAACTTGACCTTTTCCAATTACTTGTCCTTTTCTTTTATCTCCAAAACTTACACTTCCTCCACTATAAGATTTAATTGAGGTGAATGTATTTTTATCACCAGTCATGTGTCTTGAGCAGGCACTGTCAACATACCATTGTTTTGACCTTTGTGTGCCTCTCACGTGTCCCTGCAATTAATCAGTTAGACTTAGGTACCCAATTAATTTTGGGTCCTGGTAAGTTAGCAGAAGACAATCTCGACACTTTCTTGACCCAGATGAACTTTCCTTTATATTTACCTTTTCTAAATTTACAATGTTTAATAGTGTGGTCAGTATGATTACAATAATAACAGTTTTTGACCTTTTTAGCCTTTAACTGTTCTTTGTACTTTTTCTTTTTCTCTGATTTATTATTCTCAAATTTTTCATGACTTTCAGTAAAACATCCAATCCCAGATCTGTCATTATGACTTCTTTGGGAGTTTATGATATCATGAAGGATTTCCTTACCCTTTGAAAAACCGTTTATGATTTGATCATCTTTTACTTTTTGATTTTTCAGGGTTTGTACCTCACTGAGAATCTCAGAATTACTCGTTTCTAGAATTTTTACTTGATTTAGTAATTCTGAGTTTTCTCTTTTGAGAGCTCTATTTTCTTTCTTGCAATTTTTAAACTTCATTAGAGTCTCAATGGAGGTATCATATAATTCACAGCAAACAGAAATTAATTCCTCTTTAGACATGAGACTAAAAGTTACCTCGGGGGATTCATCTTCACAGTCGTCTGATGAATTTTCTGATAATTCTTCTTTTGCCATGAAACAGATGTGAGCAACTTTATCATCTTCTTCATCAGTTGAAGATTCATCACTATCACTCCAAGTTGCCACCATAGCCCGTTTACTCTTTTCTTTTGACTTGTTTTGATTCTTCAAGTTAGGACAGTTTGGTTTGATGTGTCCTGGCTTGTCACACTCATAACAGATAATATCTTGAGAAGGGTCCTTTTTGAACTTGTCGGAAGTTCTGGGCTCTTTGTGAAAGTTATTTTTAGGAGATTTTCGAAAATTCTTTTTCTTCAAAAATTTGTTGAATTTTCGAGTGAGTAGAGCAATTTCTTCTCCAGACTCATCACTTGAACTTTCACTTACAATTTTAGCTTTTAATCCTGTGGATTTAATCTTTCTAGTCTCGGATTCCTTATCATTAACAGAAGACATTTTCAACTCATGAGTGAGTAGAGATCCGATGAATTCATCATAACCATAAGTGGATAGATCTCTAGCTTCATCGATTGCTGTTAATTTAGGATCCCAGACTGAGGGCATTGTTCTCATTAATTTTTTAATTAGCTCCTCATCTTGAAAAGACTTTCCAAGGGTCTTTAGATTATTTATGATGGAGGTAAACCTCGTATTCATTTCTGAAATGGTTTCATTTACCTCCATCTTAAATAATTCATATTCACGCATGTATAAATTTACCCTTAGATCCTTTTGCTTCTTTGTTCCTTCATATGTGACTTCAAGTTTGTCCCATATCTCCTTTGCATTTGTGCACCCTGAAACACGATGATATTCATTAGTATCTAAAGCACAATGTAAAATATTAATGGCTTTAGCATTTAACTGCAATTGTCTCCAGTCTTCATCAGTGTATTCGGATTCAGTCTTTTCTATTTTGACACCGTCAACTATTTTTGTGGGAATAGTTGAACCATCTCTGATATTTTTCCATACAAAAATATCTGAAGACTGAATAAAGTTTCTCATCCTATTCTTCCAGTAGGAGTAATTTACTCCATAAAATAAGGGCGGTCTAACTGTAGACTGTCCCTCAGGAATTATATGAGTAGACATATTTCCTGGGAAATTTATAGTCTCTGGGAAATTTATAGTCTTGCTAGTCATAATAAATCTCTCTAAAGTTGTTAGACTTTAATAGGCAAGAGATTGGCTCTGATACCAATTGTTGGCCCAAATATGACTATATAAAGACTAGAGGGGGGGTGAATAGGATTTATTGCCCTTTAAAAAATTACTTAATATACTCTTTAAATCATTTGCCTATTTAGGAATAAACAACAGTTCAAAAGGTTTTGCGGAAGAAAGCGTTGTTTATAAGAGGTAAGAGTATAAGAAGTTTAATCACAAGCAATTAATAATAAAATGCAGAGCAAGTGATTTAAAAACAATAATAGAGGAGTAGAGATAGAAGTATTTGACACAGAGTTTTTATCCAGGTTCGGTCTCCTTGTGAGCCTAATCCTGTTCCCGAGAGAACCTCTCGAGATTTTCCACTATAGATTTCTTTACGAGCAGAAATCAAGCCTGAGACAGTTCTCACAATCCGAGACACTGTCAGCAAATACCTCTCCCAGTATTTACTCTCTCGAAACTCCAAGTGTTCGAGTAACTCCTCCTTAGTTTTTCTCAAGGTCAACTAAGAAACTTATGGCACTTTTAAAGGTTTAGTGATAACCCCAGATTAAGCCCCACTGCTTAATCTTTACAATGATTTTTGAATGAAGGTAATAACACTCAAACTCTCGTTGTACAGTTGAAGGAAAAATGTAATTAAAGCTTGCTTGAATACTCAGTTGATAGCCTTAATTCTCGGTTTGATTTTCCTTGCTTCAACCATTCCTTCTCCATGCTATTTATAGCCTTCACCATGTCTTCATTTCGGATTCTTGAAGAGAAGAGCCGTTGGAGAAGATATGTCATATCTTATGACACTTTAACTTCACTTTACAAACTCCAATTCGCAACTAATGTCATAGCTTTACAAACTCCACTTTGATTTCAATGTCATAACCTTTACAAACTTCACTTTGTAATCAACTCTTTGTTTGTACGGTTTTATGCATGAAGTATGTTATCTTGGCTAGATACATTGTTATCTAAAGCCTTTTGATTAGTTTACAAAAGCTTTTCTGAGTTGGTAAAGAACAAAAGAGTTTTGTTATTTGTAAAGTAGCAAATCAAGTACAATCTGAGTTAGTAAGCAATGACAAAAAGGTTTTGTAGAGTGTACTTGTTTGAAATCAAGTGTATGACTTGCTTTTCTAATTAACATTCCATATTCGTATAACATATATATGGAATTATACTTTGTATGATAATGAAGAGTTTAATCAAGCATTATTGAGCATACATGGTATAGTTAACTTGCTAAACATATTTCAACAAACATTGCAAGTATTTATCATCGAGATATATGTATGGCATTTTTAATATTTAAGAAGTCATGGCATGGAAATTTCTTAATATAGATATCTTAAGCAAATATGATCAGTTTTAACTTAATCATTTTGAGAAAGCTTTTGATAAAAATCTAGGGATAAATTTAAGATTAATTTTCAAGAGATTAAGTCATCAAAACTAATGAGGTTGATTCAACAGCCAAGTCTTTTTTTTTGGCATTGAACTAGCCAGATCACCAAGGGGAATGTCGATATCTCAGCAAAAGTATACCAAAGATTTGATATCTGAAATGGGTTTAAATGATGCGGTGGATGTAATGAACTCATTTCCTTCTTGTGTTAAGTTTGACGGTAGTTCAAAGAAGTGCAAAGATGTTGCACAATTCAGAAGATTGGTGGGTTGTATCTGGGGTTCACCAGACTAACTTAACATGCTTTAAGTAACTCAAAGATACGGGGTTCACCAGACTAACTTAACATGCTTTAAGTAACTCAAAGATACATTATCCATTGGTTTGTTTTACTCTGCTGATGGAGAGCAATGCAAGGTAACTAAAAAGTCAATCACTACTCACTGCCTATTCTGTGTTTATTGGTGGCTGCTTGATGTCCTGAAAAGCAAAGAAACAGAGTACTTGTAGTTGCAGTCGGAGTTCAACTAAGCTACTGCATTGTGTGAGCTTAAATGATTGTCTTATTTGTTGAATGAATTTGATATTCACGCAGAGTTTTCAATTCCACTCAAATGTGACAATCAAGCAACAATTCATATTGCAGCTAATCCTGTTTTTTATGACCAGATGAAACATGTCGATAGGGATGTTCAAACATGAATTGGTTAGATTATGTTTAGAATCCAGTCTATTAGAGATGGATTGAATAGGTTGGTTTAAATGAATTGAATGAATTATAATGATTTTTTTAATGCGATAGAGTATAAAATAAAATTTTAGCATTTATTGTTAGTTTCTCCAAGAGAGTATCTAACACTTTTCAAATAACTATGAATTAAATGGATTATATATAATCCATCCACATACCTTTCATGGATTGGATGAATTGAATGGATTATACTAATGCAACCAATTTTGAACACCCCTACATAAATTGCCACATTGTTCGTGAGCATCTTCGGCAAGCTTTCTCATGCATCCGGCCAAATGACTACACATCATTGGTCTACTCTAACTCGATTCACCATTTCAAACTCTATATAGAAGTACTGGTAATCAAATGCAAGATGCTACGAGCAAGCCGAAGCTAATAACGCCTTTATCTTAAGGGAGAGGAGAGGGTGTTAAGGAATAAGAACTTAATTCATATGGGCCTATTCTATAGTGGGCTTTTAGTTGGGTTTATTTTCTGTATTGGGTAGTTTAGTTATAAGGTACCGTTTTGCTTATGTGATGTAACAGATACTTTTGTACTCAGTTTTCTGTTTTATCGTTTGTAACTGACTCTATATAGTTTGGTCCATACGAAATATTTACCCTCTAAGATTTCTAGAGGTTTTTCACCTTTGACAGGACGAGGCATGATAACTTGTCGTGCTGGTGGCGGTTGATCGAAACTTGCATTAAGTGAAGCAATAAATAAAGATTTGGAAGCCGCTTTTGCTGAATCTGGAGACCCACCAGATTTTGGATAAACCTTTCTTACAACTGGTGGCGGAGTTGAAAGGTTGCTCATGCTAGGGTTCTCAAAATTAGCAGCTAGTGCATTGAAAGCCAGCGATCTTCCCCTGACACGAACTCGGTCAGGATTGAAAGAAACGCCTTCTGGAACGCTGTGATATTTCTGAGACACTAGATAATCTTCCTCCATAAGAGACAGGTGTCCTTCGTTTGGGTTTCTAATCAAACATCATTTTTATGTAATCAGAAATAGATTTGGGAAAAAAACCGTACAACAGCATACGAGGTGGTACAAGACCACTGAACAAAGGCGCATGATGTGGATGCAAAACAAGAAATAAACTTACATCTATGACTGGAGTTCCGCCATTTTAACAATTATAAGCTTCCTCTGAAATGAATTCCCATGCATCTGCATCCAATTGATTCATGAAAAAGTGAGATATCTTACGGAAATATCATACTTAACTACTTTAAAATCATTGTAATCTAACTTACTATTGCTTTTGCAGAGTCCCATGTAAAGAAACGTGTGAAGAAAGGTGGCTCATTGCCTTCTGTCACAATATACATTGGAGTTTCCCGTGATAACTTCTCGTATAGAAAGTCATTCTCAAGAAATTTCTGTCAAGAGCAATCAAGAATAAATGATTCAATTAGATGCAATTAAGAATATTAGCACAAGAACATAAAAAAGGTATTATGGAATTTTCCACCGTGTCACTATCTAACGCATACCTCGCCAATTGATAAAGCATGTATTCTATTCTTAGAATCTTGCCCCACCCAGACAAAGATGTTGGAGTGGCAATCCAAGATGAATATATCTTCGGTCATCAAATCATCTTGAGTGAAGTTAGAAATCTCGGTCACCTAAAATAATTGAATAGAACAAATAATTACCAAGTAAAACTTTGGCACAAAATAGTACTATCAAATCTTTATATATCTTACTATAAGTTGAAATTAATATACGATAAAGCATAGATACCTTCAGAGTTTCTGCAGATCGCCATTCATTTTAAATAAAAGCATGGGACAAAGAGAAGAAAGAATTAGGTATTATAATTTCACAAATACAAAAAACAGAAACAGAAATAGGATAAAATAAAATAAAATAAAATTCCCGTACCCTTTTGGTACACACAAGAGAAAAGATGAGGATCACTTTCAGAATTCTTCACAATTTTCTGGCTGGTGTGTTCGGTTTTTCCTCCTAATATGTTCCAAAATTGCTCAGATTCTGAACCTTCCTTCTGTGGCTTTGTTTGCATATTGGGCTGCAGAATTTTATAACCATACAAAGACGTATTTAGAGAAAGTAAAAACCAGAAGTGAGATGGCCTCAATTGGCACTTCCTCGTGCATATAAGACTACTATAAAAATGAGTAACTCGAGGATTCAAGGTAACACTCGGTTGAGTTGGTATGCACTGTTCAATAATGGCAGCATATACACCAGTGTATCCCTTATACTTTATCCTAGCTATTTGTTTATCAGACCAAAAGATTACTATTGCCAAATAGTCACTAAATAATTGATGAAGTATAATATCGAAAAACACCTAAAAGCCAGCATAACTTTAATCTGACATAAGCTGAAGCGACGTTTTGCTTTTCAAAAATGAGACTTTATGTCAAACCAAATATCCCGAAACTATACTGATATAGAATATGAACAGACAAAGCATACCTCTGCAGCTCCACTTGCACTTCTTCTGTCATCAACTGACGTACTTCTCCATACAAACACTTCAAGTCCACAATCCAGAATATAGTACTTACCAGTGTCTAGTAAGTCCCTTGTCAAAGAATTTGACTCAACGGGTTCTGCGTGACCCTTCTCAACACTTCAAAGGAAAACATGTCAGTTAGAACAACCACATGATAATTCTCCTCTTAAAACCTAAACTCAAATGCAGAATGCATAATCATTGGCATTATCAAATACAATATATGGAAAACGAAGAAAAAACAGGGTAAAACATATCGAATGTCGTACCAGAACAGCTTAGTGGAATCGGATGCAATGTTATTATTATCATTGGCAAAACCACCAAAGAACCCCCAGAACTCTCCAGTTTCAGCATCAGCCATCAATTTTCCGTCCTCTACAAAATTACATAAAATCAAGGCAATAGCCAATTATCGTATCGCCTCTGACTTTTCAATCTAACCTCCACTTACCAATAGCAGCAATCTCACACTTTCCATCATGATAAGTGTCCTTGATATATTCGACTACTTCTAAAGCCTTAGCTCTCTCTTGGATAGAAGAATTAGAACCATTGAATTGAAAGATTTTTGAAGTGGTATCAAGAATAAAAATATCATCATGGTTGAGTGAAGATCGGGCAAAAGGAACCTACATAAAAAAATAAAACCTCAAAACAGACACACAAATATATAAATTATGATCACAAAAAATTCCTTCAAAATGGGATAACATAACAGTGATTCTTTATGAATGGGAAGTTTAAAAATGAACAGACTTGCCTCTTTTACATGAACAACGTGTTTTCCTTTGCAGACAACCAAGCGTGTCTGGTATTCTTCAGCCTCAACTTGTAATCCCAGATGCAACCCCACCTTCTTGAGGTATGATACATGGTTTAAAATAAGATAGGAACTTCTCTGTTTTATGGCCTTGTACTTCACGATATTGTACAGCACGACCTCCAAGGGCTGCATCCAGTTCAACAGTTTTAACGGCAGCTACACCTGCTTCATCCTATGTAAAAAGAGGGGTAATCAAAAGGCGCAATGCAAAGAGAATAATACTGGACCAGATAAATATCAAAACCATACAACCAAATTAAGGACTCACTTGAGAGGTATCTTTACCTAGCCAATAGTAAATATCCTGGCGTAAGGCACCACTTTTCAAGGCACTTGTCTAGAAAGGAGAAGTAGTATCAAGCCATAATAACCGATTTCATGAAACTGTAGGTTTTTATATGTCAATAAAATATATCTGCAACTAACTATGATCCGGAAGTGAAATTAAAATAGTTGAATTCGTGGAAGTATAATATACACTGTGATCAGAACAGAGTGTATCATATGCTGAAGAAGCAATGATGACTGCATTAGGAATCACAGTAATAGAATGGAAGAAGATGCAGCATTCCAGTTCACAGCTCGCTAACATCTATCAAAATCGTTCTAAATTTTTAATCTTCTTAAAATTTTGGCAATGTATTGTCGGTTTCTTTATGTTGAATCCTTATGAACTGTGAAAGGTTACAGAAAGAGGCTTAGCATTATAATAACATGCTTAATATAGATGACATATGGATACATTATCTAGCAGAAAAAAGTATAATTTCACTTTTTCAGTCGGTTTTTGACATGCCATCGTCCAAGAAACAAAATAGCAATAGCATAGAAATGAAGACATGGCAATAGATTACTTAGAAGACGATGACATAATCCTAGCAAACTGCAACCTACAATGATGATCATCTAAAGATCTGAATGGACCTTCTGCATACTGGTATTACTGTATGAACTGTATCATTTTACTCTCGGTTAAGGTGTGATTGTTGCTCCGAGACAAAATCTAGTGGACAAGGCGCAGTTGCAAAATTAGAGATCATTAATTAAGCTAATGATATGAACCCTATATCTTTTCAGCCCAAGTAAAGCATATATTCAAATACAACGCGGAAGGAAAGGAACCACTAACCTACAAATTAATATAGGAGTCACCCATGAATAATTTCCCATACGAAGTTTTTGGTACAGGAACTGGAGAAAAGTTTTCAATCCTCCATAGTTCAAGTCCACTATAAATCCGCTAAGGGTATTATAATCTTAAAATAAAGCATATAAGTAGAAAGTTGCAGAAGAGTAAATTATCTCCAGAAAATTTTAAATCATACATTCCCAGGCAACACAAACGGAACAATTATCCTTCAAATTGTAAATTGATCATATATTTCCAGGCAACCAACACGACAATATAAACAGGACAATTATCCGTCAAATCGTACATTGATCATATGTTTCCAGCTAGGAAGCACGACACGGCAATATAGAAGCCGCACCCGTGTCGGACTCGCCCGGACACGGCGACTCGGCCGGACTCGTCCGGACTCGGCCGGACTCGGTCAAGACTCGGCCGGACTCGGTCAACTCGGTCCAGACTCGGCTGGACTCTTCTGGACTCGGGGAAATCTGCTTAAATTGATTTTTTTGGGGGTTTTTTAAGAAACTTAAAAATAAGAGGATTAAAACTTAAAATACAAATAATAAAAAGCAAAAATGGATGGAGATTATCTGTGCTTTCAATACTTTGTTTATGGATATTATTTGTTATTTTGTTTTGGATTTCATGGATTTGTGCTTTCAATACTTTGTTTATGGATATTATTTGTGTTTTCACTTTTAAGTACTTTGTTTATAGATGTTATTTGTGACTTTATTATTAATTGTGTGATTTGTTATGAATTTTAAGTTATATATATATAATTAAAAATATTAAAATTTGCCGTATCCCCCCGTGTCCGAGTCTCATGTTTTTGAAAAATCTCGTGTCCGTGTCACGAATCCGTGTCCGTGTCCGTATCCGTGTCCCGTGTCGTGCTTCCTAGGTTTCCAGGCAACATAAACAAGACAGTTATCCGTCAAATCGTAAATTGATCATATATTTACAGGTAATCAACGCGACAGTAAAAACGGGACAATTATCCGGCAAATCGTACATTGATCATGTATTTCCAGGTAACATAAATGGGACAGTTATCCTTCAAATCGTAAATTGATCATATATTTCCAGGCAACCAACCAACAGAATAAATGGGACAATTATCCGCAAATCGTATATTGATCATATATTTCCATGCAACATAAATAGGACAGTGTAAACGGGACAATTATCCGTCAAATCATAAAATGATCATATATTTCCAGGCAACATGAACAGGACAATTATCCGTCAAGTCGTAAATCTATCATATATTTCCAGGCAACCATCGCGACAGTATAAACAGGACAATTATCCGTCAAATCGTACATTGATCATATTTTTCCAGGCAACATAAACAAGACAGTTATCCGTCAAATCGTAAATTGATCATATATTTGCAGGTAATCAACGCGACAGTATAAACGGGACAATTATCCGGCAAATCGTACATTGATCATGTATTTCCAGGTAACATAAATGGGACAGTTATCCGTCAAATCGTAAATTGATCATATATTTCCAGGCAACCAACCAACAGAATAAATGGGACAATTATTCGTCAAATCGTATATTGATCAAATATTTCCAGGCAACATAAACAGGACAGTGTGAACGGGACAATTATCCGTCAAATCATAAAATGATCATATATTTCCAGGCAACATAAACATGATAATTATCCGTCAAATCGTAAATTTATCATATATTTCCAGGCAACATAAACGGGTCAGTGTAAACAGGACAATTGTCCGATAAATCGTAAATATTTTCAGGCAACCAACGCGACAGTATAAACAGGATAATTATACGTCAAATCATAAATTGATCCTATATTTCTAGGCAACCAACGCGACAGAATAAACGGGACAATTTTGTCAAATCATAAAATGATCCTATATTTACAGGCAACCAACGCGATAGTATAAAGGGGACAATTTTCCGTCAAATCATAAATTGATCCTATACTTCCAGGCAATGAACACAACCGTATAAACGGGACAATTATCCGTCAAATCGTAAATTGATATTCAGAGATGGTCAATATAATTTTAGTACATCGAGTGTGTTATATAGGGACACTTTTCAAGTTTGAATTGAAGTTATCCTCGTATTTCACAAGCAAATTATAACAATCACAGGATACTTCATGTTTCAGTCAGGTAAATTCGAATGACGGGACAGTTGGACATGATATTCAGAGACAAGTTAAATAATGTAAAGTAATAGTGAGTTTGGGAGAAGCTATTTTCAAGTTTCAATTAAACCTATCCTCATCTTTGTAAATAAAACAGACCAGCAACTACGACAATAATTTCGCAAGGCAAATATCGCAAACCCTAGATATAGATAAAAGGTCGAAATAATTTTGTCGAAACCCTAGAATCATTTGTAACAGACATGAGGATTTGTTCGAATTTATCCAAACCATATAAGATAAGTAAATACGCACCACAAAATCAATCTCGAATCTTAACCAAGCCAAGATTATTCCGTTGCAGCATCTCGAATCTTAACCCTCAACACCAAAATTTTATATACTATAACCCTAACTTTTTCGAAAGATGCCCAAGAAATGAAGCGTTAGAATGAAGTTAGTCTATACGCTCGTATATTATTATGTCGGTCGTATACAAAACGCTAAGAATAAGCCCATTATTTAAGGCCCTAACATCATGAAGTATAAGCCCATTACATAAGGCCCACAAATCATTCTACCTTCTATATTTCTGCCAGATACAATATTTAAATAGAATACTTTCTTTCATATTAATCAAATATCAAAGGATATATTAATTGCAAAAAAGAGAAGTAACAAGGAATAAATCCTTAATAAATCTAACATAAGCTCTAAGATTTACAGAACACAAATTTGTATTTCCAACTTTTTTACATGGAACAAATTTACTGAAAACAATTTAAATTTACAGGAAAAATACAATGTAATTAGAAAAAAAAAAACACACCTTCCATCTTCAGTTGTACAAATTACACCCTAAATCAACCTTCTTGTTGTATTTGATTTTTGATAGCTAATAACTAATTTAGTACAAAAGTTTAACATATAGCATCAAAGGAGAGGGATCGGGTGAGAACACCTCCTTAAATTGAGAACACTTCTTAAAGTGAGAACACATCAAAACTACGTAGTTTCATTAAAAGGGAGGGACTAAAAGGAAATTTACCCATTTAATTCATCTTATGCATGTAGTCAGGAGAGAGAAAAGTGGGTTGATGACTCATCATTTGTTTACTTTTTATTCAAAAACGTTTTCTCAGCTATCCTGAACTCCGATTTCGAATTTTTTTATACCGTTGGACTGGTATTGTCGAGGCGCTCATTTTAAGATCCATCATGCCCAGGTAAAAACGAAGTTTTAGAATTTGGAACACACCGCTTTCAAGTTTGGAAGGTATGCTGATTTTAGCTTTATTTTTTGTACGGTAATGTTATATACATTCTGAATTTTGTAGTCTCTGTTTTAAATGTTAAGCATAATGTTATTAAAAAAATGAGTCGAAAAAACAAAGTGAAAACATATTTTAATGGTTAAAAATTAGAAAAATACATTCTAAACCACGAAAAATCAATGTAAAATCAAAATTTATAAATCCTATACCATAAAAAAAACAAATTCAAAAATATAAACCCAATTCTAATATATATATAACACTTTATATTCACATGAAAAAGAATTTTATACATGTCACATTATTTTTAAATTAGAATATAAGGAATTACAATGCAGAGATAAATATTCTGGAACACAGAGTTTATAAGTTTAGAATGCATAGTATATACAATGGAACACACCGTTTATAAATTTGGAATGCATAGTTTATATCTTAATGTACAAATTTTATATTATAATTTCGAGTTTAGTCTTTAGGATCTTAATTTTAGGGTTCAAAAATTAGGATTTATGTTTATGATCTCAATTTTAGGGTTCATTAATTAGAATTAAGGTTCAATTTTAGGGTTTGGGGTTCACTTATTTCGGTTTAGGGTTTAGAGTTTGTAGTTTAGGGTTCAATTTTAGGATTTATATTTAAAAACTTAGAGTTATGGGTTTACCACTTTAGGGTTTCGGGTTCACCAATTTAGGGTTCAAGTATCACCAATTTGATATGATACTTTATTTAAAAATATATTAAAATAGAGATTTTTTAAATAAAATTTAATTTAACTTTTTTATTTATATACAATAACCGACCTAAATTTATATTCACATAAATAAAAGAATTTTATACATGTCACATAATTGTTAAATTAGAATATAAGGAATTACAATGCAGAGATAAATATCCTGGAACACAAAGTTTATAAGTTTAGAATGCGTAGTTTATACAATGTAACACACAGTTTATAAATTTGGAATGCATAGTTTATATCTTAATGTACAAAGTTTATATTATAATTTCTAGTTTAGCGTTTAGGATCTCAATTTTAGAGTTCAATAATTAGGATTTATGTTTATGATCTCAATTTTAGGGTTCATTAAGTAGAATTAAGGTACAATTTTAAGGTTTGGGGTTCACTTATTTCGGTTTAGGGTTTAGAGTTTGTAGTTTAGGGTTCAATTTTAGGATTTAAATTTAAAAACTTAGAGTTACGGGTTCACCACTTTAGGGTTTCGGGTTCACCAATTTAGGGTTCAAGTATCACCAATTTGATATGATACTTTATTTAAAAATATATTAAAATAGAGGTTTTTTAAATAAAATTTGATTTAACTTTTTTATTTATATACAATAACCGGCCTAACTTTATATTCACATAAAAAAAAAGAATTTTATACATGTCACATTATTGTTAAAATAGAATATAAGGAATTACAATGAAGAGATAAATATCGTGGAACACAAAGTTTATAAGTTTAGAATGCATAATTTACAATGGAACACACAGTTTATAAATTTGGAATGCATAGTTTATATCCTAAAATACCAAGTTTATATTCTAATTTGGAGTTTAGCGTTTAGGATCTCAATTTTAGGGTTCAATAATTAGGATTTATGTTTAGGATCTCAATTTTAGGGTTCAATAATTAGAATTAAGTTTCAATTTTAAGGTTTGAGGTTCAATTATTTTGGTTTAGGGTTTAGAGTTTGGAATGCATAGTTTATAAATCAATGAAAAGAGGAAAATAAACATTAAAATAATAATTAATTGATTAACTGAAATAGGTAACTAAAAATATAAATAAGTGCATTTGGAGGAGAAGTGTGAGGCCTCCACTAATTTTGAGTTTTGGATTCATCAATCTATATTCTAATTTATAGATGTTGCATTAATAAACCTATATATTCTACTTTGTAAATTTTGCACCGTAAAAAGGAAATACTTAATTCTCATAAATGTGTTGGTGATTCTAATAATATTCCTAATTTGAATAAAATTAATATATAAAATTTAATAAATAAAACTCTAAAATAAAAAGAATTAAAATTAAGATTACAAAAGAAGTTATAAAAAATCAAAAGAAATAAGCAATTAATGCTTCATATTAAGGAGAATGGAAGAATGGACATAAACATCAGTTTGTCCTAATGGTAAGAGTTGTTGCGCGCTTCCCTCTTTCCCTGGGTTCGAATCCACCCACTCTCATTTTATTTCATTTATGTTGATAAAATGGTATACCATGCATATTTACAAGTATGCCACCGCGTCGCATGTCCAAAACGGCGCCGTTTCGGTTGTTCTCATATAAATTAATGTGTTCTTAACTTAAACCTTGTTTACGTGTGATCCCTCCCATAGCATCAACAATGCATTCTCAATTTTGCCGTAACACCACTAACAGCTCAATCTAGAAGGAGATCCGACAAACCTCGAAACGAGAAATAAGCGAAACTTATCAATAAGATATATCAGCCTTTTCTTCTCTTTCATTTTTTTTGGTAGTTACTTGTAACCTATCATCGGCATTGGGTGAAACCAATGTGTCAACATAAAAGAAACTGCGATATTGGGCGAAACAAATGTCTCAACATAAAAAACTGCAGTATGTATATCCCGCCTCGTACAAATTGTATTCAACTTGTCCTCGTACAAAAGCTATATGCAAAACCCATCGTTCTAGAGACACACTAGTCCACAACTTGATGGGTTTCGAGTTCGACTCTTCATTACTTTGGACAAGCCCAACTCAATCCACATTTTATTGTACATTGAGCTCCTAGCCCAACCAACTTGATGCATGTAAGTCTAACATTGCTGTAGGTTTTTTTTTTTCCAACGTTAATACGTGTTCGTATGAATTAATACAAAATTATACTTATCAAATTAATTGTATATAGCATAGGCCGGCCATGTCTGGGTACTGAGATAAAGACAACTCTTTTCTTTATGAATTCAAAAATCAAGCTGCTTTTGTCTAATTCAATGCTTCTTATTGTTCATATTAAAAAAGGACATTTAGATTATTCTTGGATTAGATTCTTTTTTAATTATATGGTTATTAGAATACTAGCAAAAAAATGTCTACGTAGTGGAAACACAAGAATAGATCAAAAAAGTGAGAGAAATCTCGTGTGATATTTAAATAGATAGATGACAATGTACAATGTAATTAGTCAAATGCAATTCTACCTAATTATAGTTTAATATTTTTATACACAAAACTAATTGCAGCAGAAAGGGCAGATAGAGATGGAAAACTAAACTTTCAATAACTAAAATCACATACAAAATAATGCATGTCACTCTCTTTTTTATTCTTTTCTAAAAAGTCAACAAAATTTTGGCTTCACGACTTCTTATTTACTTCAGATTCAGTTCCCATCCACTCATCTCAAAGACCAACTAATGCATAATTCATGATTTTTTTTACGTAAAAGTCAATGGCAAGTTACAAAATATTGTATATATAATTTTGTTATGGAAATACTATCATAATAACCGTAAAAAAGGTATAAATTACACACCTACAAATTGACTTCTTCTACTCTAAATATTTGTTTATATGCTCATTAAATACCAAATTGACATGTAGAAAATAATAAGACCTAAATTGTATGGAATTCTCTAAAGTTATCTAAAAAGTCATTTTAATCCCTCAGTTTTGGAGACGATTTATTAAGTTCCTCAACTATCAAAATATGACCTATTAAGTTCTTCAACTATTTGATGAAGTGTTTATTTGATGAAGTGGCACTGAGTTGACAAAATGTGAAGAATATTAATTTTAATGCCAACTCAGTGCCACATCATCGAATAAAGACTCAATAGGTTCACATTTTGATAGTTAAAGGACCTAATAAGTCGTCCCCAAAGTTGAGGAACTAAAATGACTTTCTTATATTCCCGTTCATCAATGGCGCCGAAGAAGGAGAGGGCTCCGCCGTCAGCATCAAAGCCGGCAAAATCTCGAGGAGGGAAGCAGAAGTAGAAGAAGAGGAGCAAGTATCGAGATTCAATTTCGATTCACAATCTTTCTTTCTCCTCCCTTCGTTCTTCTTGGCCGGATTGACTTTTCCGGTCACCGTTAACTTCTTGGCCGGATCTAAAGGACCTTTTGCAGTGTTTTTTGAGTTTGAATTCTAATAATTGAGCTATCATAGGATTACTAGGTAGGAACCCTCGCTCCGCTTCGGGCTGTTATTTGCAGTTTTCACAAAATCTAAATATTCTTTGTTTTTGCTAAGTAAGCAACTCTCGTCATTCATTAGCAGCACAAATTAGGAAGAATTGTAGTACACATGCGTCCAAAGTTTATGTAAATGGCATCAATTTCCTTGAAAGTTAAACAGACTTAAATAAATAAATTGTCATGTGGATAATACGCAGCTCAGACTATGTATTGTCGAGTAACTGCTGGACATACATTGTTGTGTTTGCGGAGGCCAAAATGTTTAAGGAATTGAAATGTGATTAATTATTTAATACATATAAATTGTGGATAGCAAATAGCAGCAGCTTTGTGTGGGCGGGAGCTGCTCGGCTGTTGCTGTAGCGAGAGCAAGGAGCGACATCATTTCTTTGAAGAACTTGTGGCCTCCCTAGTAGATAATGAATATTTTGTTAGCGAAGGCTTTTAAAATCAAAGAGAGCGGATGTATTATGGGTATTCAAAACTTACTCTCTTGGACGTTTTTTGGTGGGTGTTGTATTTGGAGTTGCTTCTTTTGCTGAAGGTGGCAAACTGTCAAAGTTGAGTGTTTTTTTTGCATTTGGTGAGGGGCTTTGCTTTGACAGAGGGGAAGTCAGATGGGTGGCGCGGGTTGAAGCGGGGCTTGGTATTTCTTTTTTTTGTGGTGTTGCGGCGTCTTTGAAGATGAACACAACCTTGAAGGATATTTTGTCTGGGTCTTCAACAAAGTTGGCTAGCTGCACCTGGAAGGTTTTTTCAATCCCGTAGAGCTTAGTCAGCATAGGCGGAGTTTCATGCCTCTCTTTGAAGCTCGCAGCAAGGGTCTGAGCTGGGACACCAATTAAGTCGGCAGCCAGGCGGCCGAAGAGAACAAAAGCAGCGGTTCCGGTATTGTCTTGCACAATTAGACGAATGCGATACCTGCAATTAAAGTAGCGTTTAATGCATTTAGTCCCACTTATTACACGAAATGCTTTGGAAGGTACATATATCTGAATGCTGAATAAAAGAGGGCACGTAAGGGAAACCATGGAATGGGCAATGAATCGATGAAGCGACAATTCTTGCACCATAATTTGTCATTTAAGTTCTGGATGCTGCTTTTGCAGCGCGGGCAAGCTCTGTACCACCACCCTTCTTCCGCATCCACACTCTTGATTATAGCTGTGCATGTGAACTTCATATTCTGTAGCAGCAAAACTCAGTGACATTGCGTTTTTGGTTGTGTATTAAACATGCAGTATGAAGACGTAAGCATAGCTGGACTACAATTACCTTGTCAGTGTGAATGTCAATTTGCATAAGCTCGGCTACAGTTCTCTTGTTTGTGTTTCTTTCATCTTCAATGTCCATACCATCATCGACCAACGGGGCTGTTTTGTGCAAGAAAGGGTACGGTTTAATTACCCTGTAGCACAGAAAATATAGTTAGGCAATGAACTAATTTTGCATTGAAAAATAAAATGAAAAGCGATGGGTGAACGCTTTGGAGCTTACGCGTTGAGGAAGGTAACAATTTCAGGTATATCAGGGTTGATGAAAAATTTAGTTCCAGCAGTGCTGTTAAGTGTAAATCCGTCTGCAGCATGATATAAGAGAATCACAAAAATGAGTCGGACAAACTTTAATTCCAAAAGTTGGCTGACCAGCTGTACAAACTAAATTACCGTTGTATGGTCTAGCTACCACCGCGACAATAGCCAATGCGACCGGTTTGTTCTGCGCACACAATACGACATGGTCCTCGGGGAATGCCAGTGCTGCGTTATCCCACAAAGTGATCTGAATTTCCGCCCCACTGCAGTGAATTGCGAATTAAACATAGAGATTATATGACCACTAACATTGCGAGGGAGATGAGAGTTAGTAAGGGACCTTGAATCTTCGATGGTGATACTACGCCTATGCTTCATCTGATCTAAAGCACGTATACGTTCAAGGTTGCCTAGGCGGTTGACCAAACCGTAGGTATCTGTAAAATGCAAAACCAATAACCCTTTTTTTCAGCGCAAGACAATTGTCTGCAATAATAAACCCTAAAAGGCGGGAACTACTAAAATATTTGACATACATGGACAGGCCGCATACGGCGCATTCAAAAAGTTACATTTCTAGCAGCCAACTACGTAAAAAAAAAAAAAAAAACAACAGCTGCTCCAAGCCAACTACCTAAACCAAAAAAAACCAACAGCTGCTCCAAGCCATAGCCGTAAGCAAGTCTTCAGTGCGTCCGTCCATTGTGTCACCTGTTACATTAGAAGCACCATAAATCAGCAATGTAATGCAGCAAACATGATTGGCGATAATCATTTCAAAGCACACTAAAGTACCTTTCAAATCCTAACGATCGTCATCTTCGCCGGCAGGTCCCTCAGGGCCGGCACGACGGCTGCAAGCCCGCGAATGCGTGGGGAACAAAATGACAGGTTAGGCAAAGTTAAAGTCACGTATAATCATAAACACAAACATTTAGCCACTTACATCTGGTTATGCAGTGCGTCAGCAGCTTCATTATTCATAAAGAAGGTAACAAATGTGCGTGCTGCACGCATGAATCTAGCCTTACTCTGCTGGGAATGAATGCACTTAAGCTTCTGATCAATCAACTCAGTATGAAGCTTAGCATTTTGGCGGTGCAGCTGCTCGAGCCTCCTCCTCATGTTCCTCATATCCTGGTAGCATTCAAACTGTTGGGCACAGCTCTGTTTCACTGCTTTTCCTTTGCCTTCAGTGACTTCAAATTTGAGTTTCTTCGCAGCGGGGTTTGCATTAGGAGATCCGATGTTAAGAACTTGTGTGTTTGCAACTGGCGGGATATCAGCACTTGCTATTATCAGAGTGGCTGCTGCTGCTAGATTTTGCCCGGGCTCAGGATACCCGATTGAAGTGCCACATGGAATCTGCTCAGCAACACAAAATTCAACCAAGCTTTCAGGGTTCTGGACGCCATCCAAAAGAGGGGAAACTTGGGTGATATGCAAAGGGGATGGTTCGGTCGCAGCTCCTTTAAGCTCAGCCAATTCTCTGTGGTTCCCATCGACTATGATAAAGCAGTAAGCTTGTTTCAAATGTTGAACAACAGCTGCAGCCGCAAGGTGTTTGGCGCTTGAGGGACCATCGGGGCTGCTAGAACAAAAAAGGCGAAGCTTTGTGCGGTCCTTGCAGAAGTACACAGATGCTGTGCAAAGGTCGATGTTAGAAGCCTCATCCTTTGTCTCATGGTACTCTACCTCAGGCAAATCCAAATTTCTTAAAATCATAGGGAGGTAATCAGCAACTGGAAATAGAAGGGTAAACATTGTCTGCAAAATGACAAAATAAAGTTAGTTAAATGAGGAACATTAAATGAAAACCCAATCATCCATAAATGGCACTTCACATGTACAGAAAAATCAATAAATAAGATTGTGAAGCACCATAAATAGAGTTTTACATGTACAGCAAAGAAAAACATTAAATGTAAATTAGGATCCCATAAATAGAAGTTCACATGTACAATGATGAGCATTTAAGGGAACTTGATGGTTTACCTTTTCTGGAAAACTATTGGGTGATGAATTTCTTTTTTTTACTTTAGCTGAGCATGTTAGGTGTGTTATTTATGGTTACAAATGTAGAAGAAAATTGTTGGCACCTCTGCACTGTTTATGCCTAGCAGCTGGCAGACCCAAACCATGGTAAGGTTAATTAATTTAACACAGGTTAGTGAAATGGCCTGACCCAAACCATAGTAAGGTTAATTAATTTAACACAGGTTAGAGTGAGATGGCCTTGACGGCTATTGCAATTTCTGTGGGCATAATTAACTGAGGGTTAAAAGTGGAAATAACTTTAACTCAAAAGTCCTAAGTGAGTAAAAAAATATTTAATGTCACTAATCAAAGGCATGGCAACATTTATTAGGGAAGCTAATGGGTGATCAGGTACTCTTATTTTAAACTAAAAAAAGGAAAAGTAAATTAGTGGCAGTAAGTAATTGATGCAAGCTGGTTAGCGATTTGACATGTTCATTAAATGTTTAGGCCATGCTAAGTCTGTACCCAGAGGGCCCACATCGTAGGGGAATAATTCAAATCTATTGATCAAGTAAGTGAAGGTTTTTTTGTGCAAGGAATGTAGGAAGTGGTTGATGCATGGGGAAGCGTGAGAAACCCTGTTAAAAAAATTGATGCCTACATTCACCCAAAAAACACCCTACCCTCAAAATATCCCTAAAAGTTATTAGTTACCAAATTACTATACAATGAAGTAGTTAAGAACTCTGGTTAGCAGTCTAAGAAGTTAACTAACAATTTTTTTCCAAGCCTTTTGCCTAAACAGCCCACTAAGCTAACAATGCCATGGTTTCGGTCTATCTGTATTTTGAAAACAATTCCACAGGATGGCGTGTAAAATAAAACCACAGAAACATTAAACTACCACAGCAAAAGACTCGCTTTACGTCCAAATCTTAAACGTTTCAATTTGGATGGCTAGAGTGCAATCTAGTGCTTAATTTATATAGAGGACAACGCGGTAATAAGGCATTTGGTGTGTCAATTATGACAATATTGTTAAACAATTGTCGTTTTTTTTTCATGCGTTCTGGAGGCCTATGTTTTTGGAAGGCATTGTTTGAATGGTAACTACTTTCCAATATTCATGCGTTCAGGAGGCCTATGACAATAATGTATTTCTATTCATACTATCACAGGGCGGAAATGCAATCGAACTGCCCGTTAACAACAATTTCCTTACTCTCAACCCTCGTTGCTTTGTTTAAAAGTAAAAGCATTTTAAGAAAAGTTGTGTACCTTTTTGGCGTTAGAGAATGAGCTAGATGTTTTTTGGTGTTTTGTCCTCATGATATTTTTTTTCCCATACTCTGAAACATGTAGGCTGCATTCCTGGCGCGTGGTCGTTCAGAAACAGAAACTTGTTCATATTTCGCTCGGTGTTCTGCCAAGCCTTCATAGGCTGAATTCCTGGGTCGAAATTGTAGAGGTTATAACTGTAGTTTTGGGGGAGAACATAAGCACGTGAATAAAAAAATAGCACTACCGAGTACATTAACACTTGGCAGCAACTAATGTGTAATGACATGTAACAGGAAACAAACTCATCCTTTAAGTCACTCCTGAAACAATCATAAGTAAGACCACTAATTCAACGGCTGACAAATTTCGATATGAATTCCACGACAAAAAGGGACTGCTTTAGGTCGCATTTCATATGAATTCCACGCAAAAAAGTTAATGGCTCAAATAATTGCATGCTGAAGGTGATTGTTTCACTTACACAGCTTAAACTAATAAACCTCCTTTTAGGTTGTTACAAATAAGACCACTCTTACCTACTTGACGCGACGACCTGTTATAACAAACCCACTATGTATAAGCTCAGGTGAGTAGAGGGAAATAGAAATCACCGAAACAACAAACAACATGAAAGTATATGAATCATTAGATCCTGAACTATTGCTGGTAGGTCCATTCGTAAACATGCAGATATCACTTTGTCCCTCTAACATAGCTAAAAATATTAACAACTAACAGACGTGAGTGCGAGACATCAACAGAGCTTGTACTCTTAAATATCATATATTAGCTAGACTAATTTGTCGTGGAACTGTCTTGAAGACACGATGCAAACTATAGATGTTTAACTTGCCTGTGTTGCGGGAAAAGTCTGAGGAAGCATTGATTCAGCGTGTGAGAAAGTGAAATGCAGGCCCCATTGGAAATGGCGTGCACAGCTTAGGCGGGCACACGAATGAAGGACAAACACTACAGGTGTACCGTCACAGTTGCTAGGCTCGGATTAACTGCTACGGTAGATTCCTGGCAAGTTACTGCAAAGATTAGAGGGCCATAGATTATAATAACATGTAAAAAAAAACTTCATTAATCTGGCGCAAGAAAAACTAATAAATAAGGTCCCACACATTTAAATTTTAGATGCAGTGTTGGCTGTCATGGAAATTAAAATTCGGTAACACTAAGCACATATAGTATAGTAATGTGAGAAATAAGATGTAAGCAATCCGAAATCAGAGTCACAAAAACAAACATTCAACAGGAAAATATAGGAACGATTAGGGCGTGAGCCATCAACAGAAGGAAAAATAAAAAACATGCCGATATTAATTTGTCCCTAATTCATGGTTAAAAGCGCGGAACAACCAAAAGATGCAAGGAAATTATAATAGAATGTGCATGATGATACCAATCAATACATACTAAAATTGAGTTGAAAAAATGTGAAATAATCTAATAGAAAAGAAAAATTGTTGTTGATTTTTCAAATTATATTTTCAATTGAATTAGCATTGATATCACCAAAGCAGCATAGTCACCATTAATTCTTGAACTCATAATGTAATAGGAAAATTAAATTGCTGTTGATAGCACTACCGAGTACATTAACACTCGACAGCAACTGCATGTGTAATAACATCTAAGAGGAAGCAAACTCAGACTTTAAGTGACTCCTCAAACAATCATAAATAAGACCACAAATTCAACGGCAGACAAAAGATGATATACTCGACATATTTGTTATAAAAATAACCACACAGCCCAAGTGAGGTACTATATATTGACTAAAGCACAAATATGCATCCAACGCGGTTGGCCCCTAGAAATGAAGGCGGCTTCTATGCGGTGTGAAAGTGAGAGTTTAAAAAAGCAAGTGTAGAATCTGAACTAACAACCAAACATTAAACCATCAATCAAACACATTATTCAAGCATAGAGTAAAACTGCCTCGATTTTCACAAATCCGACACAATATCGAAGAGCTAAAGAAGTTGTTAAGGAATAAAGGCATGGTAGAGTGTTATTGGCAGTAAGAGGCTTTATTCCACAAAAAGTAAAAGCACGAACACGGCGAAATAAATTGACCTTTAATAGACCGGTATCCCTCGAAAATGCAAATTCAGAGAAAATTGAATGATGACCTTACCAAATTAAGGAATCCTAGGGAGCCCATGATTCCCCAATCGCAATTTTCAGTTCATATCTGTATCAAGCACCAAAAGTGAAAACGACAAAAACATAAGATTGGACTGAAATAGTTCTGCAGATTAGAGGAGCAATGGAAACAGGAAAATACAAACAACCGTAATAAAAACGAAATCACTCAGAAGTAAGGTACCAAATAACCGTGTAGATTCAGCGATGAGGGTTTTGCACGGGAAAAACCTCTTAAATAGGATTAATTTCGGTAACCTGTAAATTCCAAGTAACAAAATGAATCAAACTGATGATTAATTAATTAAGTAATAGGAATCTCAAATTAAGCAGTAAAATTAATGCTCATAGAAAAAAGAAAATGACTTGTAAAGGCAAACAGATTACCTTGCAGAGCTTAATCCAAATTGGAATCTCTCGCAAAACATCAAACAAAGACTCTGCATCCGACTCTAGGATAGGGTTAATTGCTCGGCCCTGGAATCTGAAGTACAGAAGCAGCGGAATTGGATTAGACATGGCGGCAGCGATAAAAAAATGAGAACCCGATGAATGTCACCGATTTTGGGGTTGCTGACACCAGTTTCGTTTGGTGTAGCTGAAGATGGCGATTGTCGTGAGGAACGGCGGGTCCGAAGAGAAATGGTATGGAACCCTAAGGGTACGTGTGAAATTACAGGAAGGTGTGGATAACACGGCGTCGTTTTGGACATGGTAGCGCGTGTCTGCAAACATGAGGAGGTGACCACGATATGAACGTGGATCTGTTCGCAGCGGAAGATAGCCGAAAAGGGAGGGGGCCAGCACGTGACTGGGTGTGTGGGGGTAGGGAAATGACTAAAGAGGGTTCGAAAGTACCCAAACTGCCCCTGAAAGAAAAAATAGCAAAGAAGGGAGGAGGGACAAAATTAGAAAATTGAGGGTTTTTTTCTCAATTTTACTATTTGGGCTCTCCTCCCTCTTTAAGGTTTTAAGATAATTGTTGAGATTTTTATTGAGATTTATGAGGCTTTGTTCTCTAATTGGGGTTATTTAGCTATTAATTAGTGGGCTTCCGTTTATGTGCCGAATTAACGGTTTGATTTCATTGTTTCTGTCAAGAATTTTGTTCTTCTTATGTCGAAATCGATGGGTGTTTTACGGTTTGATGGGTGAAGGAAGATAAAATCTTTCACGATTTGGTGGAATTTTATGTATGGGTTTCTTGGTGCAGTGATTATGGTTTCAATTGATAATCTAATTAGTTATTTGTAGGATTTTGATTTCAGTTTTAGATTTTAGTTTCATTGTTTGAAGAATTGAGAATTGGAGAAGATGGTATTTTTGAAAGACTAAATTGAAAGTTTGGTTTACAACACTTGCCTTATTTTCTCTCTCTTCCACGTAAGCTGTCACGTCAGCTAGTAAAAGGTATCACTTTAAATTACATCAGGGGGCAAAAAGAACCCAAAATTAGTTCAGGGTGTAACCAGACGAAAATAATAAAGTTCAGGGGAGGAAGTATGTATTAAGCCTACTTACATACTATATTTCAAAAACAATTCAAACTTTTTATTACACATTTTGAAATGTTGTCCGATCATTTTAGCTAAAAAGATAGTAGTTGAGAATGTTGTACCCAAGTATTAGGGATGGCAACGGGTAGGGTACCCGCGGATAGTGCCCTTCCCATACTCGTACCCATTAATTTTGGCACTTCCCGTACCCGTCCCATTACCCTAACGGGTACACTTTTGCAATTCCATACCCTTACCCATGTAAATAGCGGGTACCCACGGGTACCCATACCCGTTCATGCATAATATATGCTAACTGTGATTTATTTTTTAAAAAACATCTAATCTATACATAAATTTAAAAATAATCTCAAATCATTTAAATTGGTTCAAACAAGAAAAAAATCAAATTAAAGAACACTAAAAAAAAAAAGTCTTCATTTTGGTAGAATCTTCATTTGTCTTACATTTGAAATTACAATTCACATTCTCAAAACAATAATAGGTTGCACCAAATAATGGGTCATTATTATAAACCTAAACAAAATTTTATTGACTTATATATATATATATATATATATATATATATATATATTTATATATTTTGTATATTTTTTAATGAGACGAGACGGGTACGGGTACCCATTACCCATTACCCTCAAATATATCACGGGTAACGGGTACCCTACGGGGTAATCCCATACCCATCCCGTACCCACCACGAGTAGTGTTTTGAATCCCATCCCCGTCCCATTCCCTTTTAAATCGGGTTTGGGTAAGCCCATTAGGGGCGGGTAGTGCCGGGTACCCGCGGGTAGGGTACCCATTGCCATCCCTGCCAAGTATATGGTGCTTAATGAACGTTTTTGCAAGTAAAAAGGGTCATGTGGATGCTTTTAGCAGTTCATGGCGGATCAAATCACTTAAAAAGTTAATAAGACTAGTCAAGCTTTTTAATAAGTTTGGGGGAAAATAATATATTAAACCTTTATTTTACTATCTATTGTTGAAGTAATGCAAGCTTGAAGAGGTTGTAGAAGATTCAAGTCAACTTCAGCAATGACAACGAACAACAGTGAGCTGGAATTCTGTTATCAAGAATCTGTTATCAAGAATCTGTTCTTTATAACCGTTTTTGTTTTCTGTTATTCTCCATCTGTCAATTACTTTCCTCTTATATATATGTATGTATCTCGTTCATTTGTGATCATCAACTTGAGGATCAATACATTTTCTCTCTAAACTTTCCTCAAACGATCCTTGTTATATGGTATCAGAGCCAGCGCAATGGCTAGAAGAAGAAGAAAGACGAAGTCAGTAACAGAGATTGGAGAAGAAGAATTCTTCACAGACGAAGAAGGAGAAGAAGAAGACAACACTTCAACCATGACTGACGCAGGTCGATCAAGCTCAGCAAGCGATAATCCAGGGCTGATCTTGTTCCCAACTCAACTCACTGGTGGTAACTTCTTATCATGGAAACACTCCATGATCAGAGTGTTAACACTCTGATCATGGAGTGTTAACAGTGAAGGAGAAACTACATTTTATCGATGATTCTGAAGAAGTTCCTCCATAAGGCACCTCATAATATAGAAGATGGAGAAAAAATGATTGTTTGGTGACTTCTTGGATTCTCAACACTCTTTCCAGAGAAATTGCTGAGGGATTTCAATATGTCACTTCATCTAGGCAGCTCTGGACTCAAATTGAACAGCGCTATGGTGTTAGCAATGGTCCACTTCTCTACAAGATCAAAAGAGAGCTTAGTTGTTGTGAACAAGGTAATTTGACTCTCATTCAATATTTCAACAAACTCAAGAGATTTTGGGATGAACTCATGATGCTTAGGCCTGTGCCTAGTTGTAAATGTGGTGTTGCTGCTAGATGTGTGTGTAATGCTTTCAAACGAGTCTCTGATCTCAATGAAGAAGACAAACTCATACAATTCCTCATGGGATTGAATCCTCACTATGATCATGTAAAGAATCAAATCTTGATCATGGATCCATTACCTGATCTTGATAAAAGTTACTCTATGATTCTTATGATCGGAAAACAGCATGAAGTATCTCAAAGTCAAACTATTGAGATAGCTAATTTTTCTTCTGGATCTCAGTCAAACAACTCTAGCAACAGATTTGATTCTAGAAACAGGAAGAAAGAGAATGAGAACAAGTACTGTGTGTTGGCCCAAATATGACTGTATAAAGACTAGGGGGGGGGTGAATAGGATTTATTGCTTTTAAAAATACTTTCAAATACTCTTAATATTTTTGCCTATTTTAATAAACAACAGCTCAAATAAGTTTTGCGGAAGAAACAGTTGTTTATAGAAAATAAGAGTATAGCGGAATTAAGCACAATTAATCACTAGCAGTTAATAGATATATAAATAAATGCAAGCAAGTGATTAAATAGCAATAATTAAAGAGAGTAGGGATAAGAGATTTTGACACAGTTATTTATCCAGGTTCGGTCTCCTTGCGAGCCTAATCCTGTCCCCGAGAGAACCTCTCGAGATTTTCCACTATGATTTCTTTACGGGCAGAAATCAAGCCTGAGACAGTTCTCACAATCCGAGACATTGCCAGCAAATACCTCTACCAGTATTTACTCTCTCGAACTCCAAGCGTCGAGTGACTTCTCTTAGTTTTTCTCAAGCTCAACTAAGAAACTTATGACACTTTCAAGGCTCAGTGTTAACCTCTCATAAGCTTACGGGTGCTTAAGAACCTATTACACTTTTATAAGGATCTAGTGTAAAACCCAGATTAAACCCCACCGTTTAATCTTACTGTATCTTTTTGAATGAAATAAATTACACTCAAACTCTCTTAATACAGTTGAAGGAAAATATTAATCAAAGCTGTGAAATCTCTCGTACGATAGCTTTAATCCTCGTTGTTTTTCCTTGTCTTCAACTGTCAACTTCCCGGGCTATTTATACACGAAATTATAGCCGTTTGAAGTTCAAATTTGAACATCAAAACTCTTGTAGCCGTTTGGAAAGTTGTATCCATCATCCATCATCTTTAAGTCCATCAAATGTCACTTTATGTCACCTTTCTTTCACTTGTAAGTGTACCTTCACAACTTGTTGACCAAGCATTTCTTCATGCATAGATACCTCGGTTTTTGTGCCAAAAAGGAGTGGTGAAGAAGCCATTTCGGGTACAAGGTGAGTTGTCATTGATGGGATGATAAACTTGTCCAACAAGTTCAATTTTCGGCCATTGGATGAAGATCAAAGATGGTGATCGGATGGTGTTGATTTAATCCTTGAGATAAAGAAGGGTTTTGTGGAGTTAATCAACAAAAACGAAATACATATAGTATCATCAAAGAATTACATTAATCTTATTAAATTGTGGATGATAAATATGTATTGATCACACATCATGGCAAGTATGTATTAACCGGAAAAGTTAGTGAAGTAGAGATGTTGTAGAAATTATGAACTACGTAAAAATAATCATGGCACATATATATGATTCAAATAAGATTATGTCATGATCAATAGTTCATAATATATCTCACATTCACCTAATTAAGTTCATGGTATACATACATAAAACTTTTGATCTCGGGTAAAATATGGCATAGTTTAAAGCACGTAAGATCAAGAATTTAAATCATATACTTTTTGGGATAACTCTAGATATTTCTTTTTAAAGTTTATTTGAAATATCTTTTAATAACATCTAGAGTTATATTAATCATTTAAGTATAGAGTATATGATAAAATTCATTTTGTCACATATGGAGCATTAATATAAATACTATTAATAAAGTAAGTCATCAAAATAATAAGATGTTAATTAACACTGTGAACACTGCAGAGCACCAGGTCATCTAAAGTCTGGTTGTTTCAAGCTCATAGGCTATCCAGATTGGTGGAAGGATTCAAAGAAGAGAGGCAATGGTGGTGGTAATGCTGCTAATTTTACCAGAAATTCTGTTAACTCTAATGTTTCTTCTGAGAATCAACAGGAATCCTATGAGACTTATGAAGGAGGTGATGATTCAAAAGAAATGGCTCATATGCTCAGAGAGGTGTATCACATGATGAGAAAAGGCAAACAACAGGTAGAATCAATGGACAACCCCATATCCAACAATAGAGGAGATTTCACTGCTTTTGCAGGTTTTTCAGGTAACAACGCTTAGGTTTCTTGTTATGTTCCTGAGAATTTCTATTGGATTGTGGATAGTGGTGCAACTTCACATATGTGCTGTCAAAAGGATTGGTTTACCAGATGTAAAATGGTTTCAAGCAAACAAGAAATTGTTTTGCCTGATGGTTCTATGCAACAAGTCAGTCACACTGGTACTGTCAAGATCACAGATAGCTTATTCCTACTTGATGTTCTTTATGTGCCAAACTTCAAGCTCAACCTACTATCTGTTGGAAAGCTGCTTCAAGAATCACAGATTGAAATCATGTTTCATGGATACTACTGTTGTTTGCAGGACTTGAAGACACATGAGATCTTAGCAGTAGCTTGGAAGATTGATGGACTCTATATTTTAGATTACACTTCTTTTTCACAAGATGCAATTTCTAAAGTGAAAACTTATAGTCTCAGTAAAGAAGTAGCTTGTAATTCTCATTGTAATGTTGATTTTTGGCATCAAAGGCTTGGCCATGCCTCAATGGATGTACTCAATCACATTAATGAAATAAAACTGCAAACCAGATTTCCTTTCTCTAATAGCAGCATCAAAAGCACCAAAAGATGTCAGTTATTGCATGTTGATGTACGGGGCCTTATAATGTTGCTTCTATTTCTGGTGGAAAATACTTCTTGACTATTGTAGATGACTTTACCAGAGTTACTTGGGTCATTCTACTCAAATACAAATCTCAAGTAGTTGAAGCTCTGACAGTTTTCTTATCTATGGTTCATACTCAATATGAAGCCAAAGTTCAGATTATCCGCAGTGACAATGGGGGAGAGTTTGTTAACCAGACTTGTCTTCAATTATTTCAAGAAAAAGGGATTATTCACCAACGATCTTGTGCTCATACTCCTCAGCAGAATGGAGTAGTTGAGAGAAACACATGCATCTGTTAGAAGTGACAAGGGCTCTTATGTTACAAGGTCATATGTCAGTTCATTTCTGGGGAGAAGCAGTTTTGCAGGCTGCTTATATCATCAATATTTTTCCTAGTAGAATCTTACAATGGAAATCTCCATTTGAGAACTTTCATCTCAAACAACCAACATATGAAAATGTATTCACATTTGGTTGTTCTTGTCATTATAAAGTGCTACCAGTTCCTGATAAGCTTTCATCCAGAGCTCATGCTGGTGTCTATCTTGGTCATGCCATTGGCAAGAAAGGTCATAAAGTGTTTGATTTGATTACTGGCAAGATTATTGTTAGCAGAGAAGTTATAGTAGATGAGACTACTTTCCCATTCTCGGCTTAATCCAACCACAAAGAGGCATCTTTTTCTGGAGATTTTTGTAGGGTTTCAGAAAGATCGATCAGAGCCGCGCAGCGGAAGCAGCGAACTTATTAGTTAAACGGTGAATTCGATCTAACCTGAACCAATTGTCCTATTGATCTTAATCTTTAAACCTCAGTTAAATTTTAACAAAATTGTTATCTTAATCTATGGATTAAGAAAACCTACTTGGATATCCTTTCAAGGATAGACGAGAGCCTCAGATGTTGCTCCTCCTAGTTCACGTGCAGACACGAGCAAGAACCGAGATCAGCTACTAGTCGGCTTACTCCAAGAACGCGAAGAACGAGGAACAAATTCACCGGAATCCTCTAGAGAGGGGTTCGGTCGAATTCAGCTAATGGAGGCTAGGGTTTTCAGTTTCCGATCCTGAATAATGAATTGACAATTCACTTATATAGTGCAATTAATTAACTTTCAGTTAATTATTAATTTGACCCTTAATTAATTTAATTTTATCAATTAAACACCGTAGTATTAAATCGATTCAATTAACATCAATTAGGTTAAATTAATATTACACTTTAACCCATAAACAATTAATCGCTTAATTAGATTAACCCGATTAATTAATTAGCCGTTCCATTTACTAATTAACTTGTCACATAACAAATAATTAATACGTTCTTCAAATAATCAATTCATCAATTGATCATTTAATCTTGGAATTAATTAACACAATTCATGTATCAATTAATCTTCTCGATTACCGTGTTGCACGATCCTTAGGGTCTGAAATCAATAAGCTGTGAATTAACAATTCACTGATCGACAGAGGGTCCTAGTAAACCATGTCAATCACATATTGATTAAAGATGAATGTTATCCATGTTAGACAGAAAACCCTGTATGATGCTCTACTTATCTCTTACCAAAAGCATATCGATTAATCAAGCTAGAGGCATGGTGTAGTCATCCTCTATTGCTAGATTAATTTCTTGATCATCGAGTATTACTGACAAACAAACAAGTCACCTGCTTGTTTCAGTACGGCCGTACATTTCTCAGCTAATACTCATCAAGTGGCCTATGATATCAACTCACTTAAACAGTGAGTGGTAATTCCATCACTTCAACTATCCGCAGTAATAAGTTCAGAGATTGAACCAGTGTATCCATATTTGGCATCCTCTGGCGGACCTGTTAGAAATACACCAAATTCAATCTGATTCCTTATTGACTGCTATACTGAAATCAGGTCAGGAGATAAAAGAGATCTACATTATTAGAAAGCTTAATGACTCTACCACCATGAACTTTCTAAAGCGGGTCGACCAAGTCTCGTGTAACGCACACGCACCTATATCCATATTCACATACACTGAGCAACCTACAGAGTGTCATGTGAATCCTAGATATAAAAGCTTATGCCATAATCATTCCCATGACTATGACTCACTTCTGGTATACTTTATGATATACAATCAATGGATACTTCATTTAGTTACTATAGTACAAGATATATAACTCAAATGAATTAATGCCTTTATTCATAAAACACCAATAACATAGTATGTAATCATCATCAAATACAATGTCATAAAACAACGCCTAGGGCCTAGGGCACACCAACAATTTTCAAGAACCAACTGTTGTTGTTGACACAACTTCCCCAGATAACTCAACAATTTCAAATGCTCCACTTCTTAGAAGGTCTTCCAGAAATTCTACTACACCATTGTAGATGCAAGATTATGTGTTGAATGCCTCCACTCCATCCACATCTTCTCAACCTTCCATACCACAGGTATCTACACTTGCTTCTTCTCACCATGCATTTATGACAAACATAATGCAAGATAAAACTCCTAAAAGCTATGAAGAAGCTGAAAAAGATCCAAGGTGGAGAAAGGCTATGCAAGAAGAGTTTGAGGCCCTTGAAGTTAATAAAACTTGGGTTATCATAGACCTACCAGATGATAAAAGAGCTATTGAGCCCTTGTGGGTTTTCAAAATCAAATACACTCCAACTAGTGAAGTAGACAGATTCAAAGCAAGACTAGTTGCAAAGGGCTATAGACAGATTCAAGGCATTGACTTTCATGAGTCTTTTAGTCCAGTTGCCAAAGCTGTTACTGTCAAATTACTACTTGCAGTTGGAGCAGCAAAAGGATGGGGCATTCATCAAATTGACATCAATAATGCCTATCTCCATGGTGATATTGATGAAGACATTTATCTAAAACCTCCTAAAGGATACAACAAGGTCAAGCCTGGTCAAGCTTGTAAGCTAGTCAAATCCTTATATGGATTGAAGCAAGATGGGAGACAATGGCATCACAAGCTTTCTACTGAACTTATCAAGTTTGGCTTCACAAGATCTAAACATGATTTCTGTTTGTTTCTCAAGAAAAGCCAGCAGACAGGAAAATTCATGGCCTTAATCATCTATGTTGATGATATTTTGATCACAGGAGATCATGAGGAAGATATTGTTGCTGTTAAAGCTCATCTTCATGCTTTATTCACCATCAAAGACTTAGGTCAGGTGAAGTATTTCATTGGAATTGAGATAGCAAGGTCTCAAGAAGGGATATTGCTTTCTCAGGCAAAGTATATTGCAGATATCATCAAAGATGCAGGGGTGGAGAATGTAGAAATTGCATTAAGTCCTTTTCTTTCTGGACTTGATCTTACTTTGCCAGGAGAACCATTGAAGAAGACGGATATGTATAGAAGATTGGTAGGAAGACTTCTATATCTTAATTTCACAAGACCAGATATCACTTATACTGCTCAACGATTGAGTCAGTACATGCAAAATCCTTGTGAACATCATCTAAATGCAGCCTTGCAAGTTCTCAAGTATCTCAAAGGTACAAAAGACTATGGTCTTCTTTATCCAGCAACTTCAAACTTCAAGTTGACAGGTTTATGTGACTCTGACTGGGGAGGATGCAAAACTACAAGGAGATCATTATCTGGTTATTGTGTGTTTCTTGGAAATGCTTTAATCTCTTGGAAGAGTAAGAAGCAAGGGGTTGTGAGTAAATCTTCAGTTGAAGCTGAGTATAGAAGCATGTCTACAGCTTGTTGTGAGTAAAAATGGATTACTTTTCTGCTTCAAGATTTTGACATTCCTGTTCAGAATCCTATTCAACTGAATTGTGATAGCCAAGCTGCAATTTCCATTGCAAAGAATCCAGTTTTCCATGAAAAAATGAAGCATGTAGAAATTGATTGTCACTTCATAAGAGATTATGTGGAGGCATGCTTTATTGAGACACCTTATGTTCAAACTTCTGCACAACTAGCAGATGTATTCACTAAAAATCTGAGTTCAGTTCAAATGATTCCTTCTTTGATTCAAATGGGATTCATCAATACGAAGCCTCTTCAACTTGAGGAGGGGATGTTGAAGTAATGCAAGCTTGAAGAGGTTCTAGAAGATTCAAGTCAACTTCAGCAATGACAGTCAACAATAGTGAGCTGGAATTCTGTTATCAAGAATCTGTTAAGAATCTGTTCTTGGCGGGAAAACTTTTCTTTGTAACCGTTTCTGTTTTCTGTTATTCTCCATCTGTCAATTACTTTCCTCTTGTATATATGTATGTATCTCGTTCATTTGTAATCATCAACTTGAGAATCAATACATTTTCTCTCTAAACTTTCCTCAAACGATCCTGGTTATATCTATAACATATTACTTAGTTGTTTTATAAGCTAAAATAGTTTCTAACGTAAGAAATGTAATTAGACATTTTTGTAATGACTTTATTTTTTTATGAAGTGCAAATTATTTAATGTATCGATTAGTATAAATTAATATAATGATGTAAAAGGACAGATAAAATATAACTGAAATAAAATGCCAATATAAAACATCTAGTTTTAATATTCACTATTTAAAATTTGATCCCACTATGCTTCTAGCATCTTAAAATATAGTTTTAGCAAATTAAAAAAAGCACATATGATCAAGTGATTCAATTTATTATGAATTCTATTTTTTTATTAAATAAACAGAAATGAAAATTTTCATTTAATATAGATCAACAATTAAACTTTACTTCATCACAACTCAATAACATATTACTATTTTTTTTTTCTCTTAGGTTGTATCGTACATTTAAATTCGGTGATTTATGAAAGCTTTTCTGCACGTAATTTATAATGTATTGAATTTATTTGATAAAATAAGCATGTGTTTATTAATAGATAAACATTAAAAAAAAAGCTTAATACATTAGAAGTTCTTTGAATTGGGCTGAAAAAAAGTAGATTGGTCCTCCAAATTTATAGAGCGTCTCGTCAATTGATTGAACTTAGTTAAAGTGCCATAATTACTTTCTTAAATCCATGTGGCAAGACAAGAGTGGATTTTGAGAAATGACAAAGTAAAATACTACATATAAGTGGAAGAAGCACATATATTAATTTACACAAGTCTAAGAAGTCAATAAATCATTTTATACAAATTAAAATGGCAAATAGAGCAGTTTAAGTTTAAATAGCTAATGATACACCATAGAAATTTAGAATCAATTTACTTTTCCAGCAAAATTAAGGTTATATATAATAAAATAGTATAAAAGGCGTGGAATTGGAACAGTGGCAATTGCAATGTGGCTTTTTACAATTTTACCCTTCTATCTTCTCCTAATTATAAGGATAACCTTTGTCATTTCCCCTCCTAAAACCGACATACTCTCTCATCCCTTCTACACCCCCTTTGCCTTCATTTTTTTCCTTCACTTCTCAGTTCTCTCACATATCCCTAACCCATGCCGACCACCAACCGCCGTGGAATCCTCTTCCAGTCTGGTCTTCTTCGTTTTGTTATCCCGTTGAGGCCGAAAGCGTAAACTACATCTCCTACAATTCCCCATTCTGTCTCTCCACATGTTTTTGTATAAATCATAGCCTCCCATCCAGCGCCGCCTCCATTTCTTTTTACCTGAATCTCAGATTCCGATTATTGCATATCTTTTTTTAGATCCGATTATCACACATCTATCTCATTGGTTTCTTCTATTTTCTCCCTTTTTATGGGTTCGATTTATTAAATGCCATGATTTTGGGCGTTCAAGGTTCAGATATTATGAGCTTCGCTTTTGGTTTTTGTTATGGTGAATTATGTCTCTCAGGTTTGTTACAACATTTTGTTTCCTAATACATTAACTTCCCCTAATTTGTATCTACTTCCCATAATGATATTGTTTTCTATTTTGCATGTAGTGATTGATTTTCAGATTCAATAATTTGGCATATGGAGATGATGATTTTCTATTCATCTTCTACTGTCAGCGACCTGATAATCTCGGCATCCAGTGAGCTTCTTAACTTTCTTTGTTTTTTTCTTCTGTGAGATGCTTTGAGTTTTCTTCAATAATATTATGTATATACTTATACGTATTATTATTATTATTATTATGATCAGGCAAATTCCATATCCTTTTTCACATCAGAACATTAATTCCCAATTGGAAAGTGTTGTTGACCATTATTAACATAAAAAGAAAAAGCCTATAAAAGGTTACAGCAAAACCAAAACAAAGAAACAAAATCCATTTTTTTGGGTCATCATTCTAAGGGTAAGAGTAGAATCGACTTCTGTGTTTTCTTACACGACAGTTTTTCTGAATTGGGTTTTGTCAATTATGCACTATAATCAGGATTTAGAACACACCGACAACGGGTGGTTTTGATGTTAAATGTATATTCTTCTGTTGTTTTTGCCTATAAACTAAAGTTTGGCATGCAGTTTCATATATTTTTTTTAGCATTTTTCACGTTTAGGGGCGCTCAATCTCCCGCTATCTCCCCTGTACGCGTCCCTGACTATAACGTTTGATATTAGACTAGAATCTCCTGTTGGGTTTTTTTATATCACTTGAGTTATGAATTGGGTTTTGTTAATTCTAAAATGTGATGTTTGATATTAAGTCTCTGTCATTTTGTTTCCAACAGGTTACTTCTACTTTTCTTCTGCCAGGAAGAAGTTTTTTGTTCAAATCAGGTGAGATCACCTTCCCCAAGTTTTCACTATTATTCGTTTTTTTGTTCTCCAATTTCTTGAATTACAGCTATATGAAGAGTTGTTTTACATTGTTTCTCTCTGTTACAGCTATTACCTCTGATTCTTCCTATAATACGAGTTTCCTTCTTCTCTTCGATTTCTTCACTCCGTCTTTGGTGAGTTATTCAGCTGCACATTCCCTCTCTGTTTGCTTCTCTTTGTCAATTTCTTTTATCTTTTGCTTGATTTCTTTCTGTCATTTTTCTAATCTACCGATTTGTATGTGGTGATGGAATTTCAGATTCGGTAAGTTGTTAGAGTTGAGTCTCAAAAAGGATATTCCTCTGGCTAAGTGGTGGATATGATGATTTATTTTATTTGGTGCAGGTATAGTTCATCTCTCTAATTAGTTAATCATTGTTTCTAATTCATTTTTAGTATATGGAACAAAGTCCCGTCATAAGACCTAATTGTTGCTAATTGGAGATATGATCTCCTAATTGTTGTTAATTGGAAGTATAGTCTTTTCCTGTACAAATGAATCGTGAAGTGGGCTTTAATTTGGCTTGCCCAATTTAATGGGAAAAAGGTCCTGCACTGTTGTATCTATTATAGAATGAACTCTTATATATGTTTCTTCATTTGTTTGATATACTTGAGCATTATAGAACATTTCTAACCAATTCCTTAAAATTCTTTGCTCATAAATTTCTCATATGGAGGCTCTAGCTACAACTTCCATTAGTTACTTATTTTTATGTGCAATACAACTGAAATTTAGTGAAATTGAATTTCAGATCCTCTGAAGAACTAATCCACAATGCCAATGAATTAGGTTTATTAAATGTATTCTTGATGCTCTTTTTAACTCTTGATGTTAGAGATAGTGTTGCTCTTTTATCTCTTGATGTCTGTTTCTTTTTGGGATTGTTGAGTATTTCTTAGCTACATTTAATAATTTGGGTATGAAATTTGTTGAATGGTCAGTCCATATCTACGTATCACGTGTACCTATTTATTGAACCTAATTCATTTTATAGTCATACAACTATCCATTGTAATTATAATTACTTATATTTATATATAACGTATTACTATTTCTATTCATATATAATTATCATTATATATCACAATAATTATTTACGTATAATATATTATTAGTCTGTAATTATCCATTGTAATTATTTATATCTATAGTTGTATGTAGATTTATTATTATTAGTTATATGTAGTTTATTAATATTAATAACTATCAATTATAATTATTATAACTAATCATTACGTATTACAATTATAATTATTATTATTTGTATTATTTATTATAATTATAAAAGCAAAACCACAATATTATTATTTCTATTTATATATAATTATTATTATTCTATTTATATATAACTATTGTTATCTATTTCAATAATTATTTATGTATAATTTATTATTATTTTGTAATATTCCATTGTAATTATTATATTTATAGTTATATATAATTTATTATTATTAATCATTCTCCATTATAATTATAATTATTTATATATAATTTATTATAAATTGTATTATCTATTATAATTATAAAATAATATATACATGTATTTATGAAGATTAATAAGAAAAGTATAAATCATTTATTTGTGTTTTCAGATATCATTCAACTATAGTTTTTGTATGAAAAATGTTTGATATATAGTGCTTTATCTGCTTCAGTAATCCAAATGATTAACCCACACAACTAACTGTTTGTTTTATTATTTATAATTATTTTTAAATTATATAAAAAGTATAATTAATTATTAATTTGTTATAATTTATTATTATTATTATTTATATATATAATAACATTATCTATTATAATTATAACTATTTGTATATAATAATCATTATCTATATCTATTACTATAATTATTTATGTATAATTTGTTATTATTGTATTGTCCATTATAATTATAACGATTTATTATATAAATTATCATCACCTATTACAATTATAATTAGTCGTATGAAATTTATTATTGTTTGTACTACCTGTTAAATTTCTATTATGTATATATTTCTTTTTATTATTATTATTATTATTATTTATGTTTTCTATTATAATTATAGTTATTTATATACTTTATCACAATTTGCCATTATTGTGATTTATCATTATTTTTTTAATTTATTATTATTTGTTATAATTATTTTTTACAGATAATTTACTATTATTTATTATACTAATAATTGAAAATATAAAATTATCAGTTAGAGGTTAGTAAATGAAGTAATTTTATTTTTTTTATTGGTTGTTGATCTTAGCACATTCCTGTTTTGTTAGTTTATTGAACGTTTGAATCTGTTTTTTCTTAAATTTCAGTAATTGATATGGTGATCTCTCTTTTTCATCATTTTAATATATTTTACCTTACTCTAAATATATAATTATTTTGTAATTAGTTAAATATAATAAGAATATTTTGTATTTATACCATAGCTTATGTGGCATCATCACAAATTTTAACTAAATAAATAAAAAAAATATTGTTACTAAAATAATAAAAAAATATTTAATTATATAATTATTTGTAATTAGTTAAATATAGTAAGAATATTTTGTATTTATACCATAGTTTATAAATCAGATTAATTACTTACATATTTTCCATATTCATGAAATAAATTTGGCAAATCAAATCCTAAAATCAAGTTGTAATCTATATTTATATTATATTAAACCTCTCTAACAATAGTAATGTCGTCTTTTCCTTGATTCACTATCAAAATATATGATGTGTAATTTTTTTATTAATTTAAATTATTAAATCAATTATTGTTACTAATAATTTTTGCTATATTTTTTGGTTTTGATTTGAGGGTTCGAATATATATTTCAATCCCCTTTCAAAAAATATATAGTATCTCAATCAATCAAGAAAAAATACTATTTTTTCCTTAATTTAAATTTTTTCCTTTTTATATTTCAATTAGTTATTGACTGGTTAAATAATTTATTTATTTTGGTAACGTTAAATAATTTATTAGTTTGTTGATTAATTGCTTCCTAATTAAGTTTTGAATTGTTTCCTAATTAACTACTCTTTTCTTTGCGTCTTTCTTTTAAACATAAACTTTGCTCTCTTTTCCCACCATTTCGATTATTTCCTATTTTTTTCTGTAGTCTAATGATTATTATGATCTCAGTCAATCTAACGATAATGTTGTTTTGGATTTGTAGAGTTGTTGTCTCTTCTTCTTCTTATGGATCTCTATGATTATAGATAATAAATTATTCGTCCAAGTTCTTCATCTTGTGTCTTCTATAATTCGAGATCATCGCTATTTATGTTTATATATGAATCTCATAGTGAACTAATTCTCTTTCTTTTTTTCATCTTCTCTTATGCTCTACTCTTTCGATTTGGTTTGTCTTTTGACTATATTGCATATGTAAATCAGACGATTATATCCTTCTTATGGCTCGATTTTCATGATCATTTCAAGTACTTGATGATGGAGCTAATTTGGTACTTCAATTTCTTGAATTCTTATAAGAATATATGCATTGAAAAAGAAGTTGGGGCTTAGATTATCTCTTTTTGCTCTCTATGTATGTAAGTATGTGTGTGTATTTCTTATTTCGGTCTTTTGTCATTAAATTAAACATATATATTTTTTTTACAAAACTTATCAACATGTTTTCATTCAATTCTATGTACCAGTAATATTTTTGGTACTGTTCATGATTCTAAATTATCATATTTCTTGCTCACAATTCAAAGTTAGCTTAGAATGATCAAAACAATGATTTATTGTTTAGAAGGGTCATTTACTAATTTTATTTGCTTATATTTTGTAGGTTGGTGATTAAATTTCAACGATTTTCATAATAGCATTATAGTTTAAAGAAGGTCAGTAATTGAGCTATGAGGTAACATATTTTGTCATGTTTTTCTTTAATTTCATAATTTGTACATTTAAGCAAGTTTTTGTTTACTGAAAGATATTTTATTTATGGTTAATGTTTATCATTAGACGTTTATTTATATAAGGTAAAGCATAATTGTTTAATTCATCAGGGAAATACGTATTAGACCATTTGTTATGTAGTTATTTTACACATCTCAATTGAATCATTCTGACATGCATTTTCTTTGCTTTGACAGATGGAATGTGCACAATGGCATATTGATTAAAGAATGTAACTTCATTTATAACAATTAGCATGTTTCTTGAAATGATAAAATGTCGAGCAAACATCTTAAACTTGAAAGGTGAATGACAATTTCACTAATTTTAGAGTTGTTGATGATGTCTTCTAAGTGCCAAATTTTTCAACAAAGGATGATACTTAAGGTTGACGATAGTTTTAGCAATGAAACTTTGTGCTATAATACTTCATAAGCTTTGCCTATGTATAAAAGCAATTATAGTATATTGTGCTCAACATAGTTCTATATCATTTAGATTGTAGAGAAAATGTGAACTTCTTTATTGAGAAATTGGAATCCCCTTTTCTTTGAACATATATTGACATGCTTTCCATGGCAATGCAAAGTGGATCTTTTTTGTTAATCTTGCAATTCGAGTGTGGATGGATTTTATCCCAAGGTATAGTATTGTATGCCTCAGTTTGATATCTATAATGGCTCCTATTTTCAATTAGCAGACTGGCCTAAGCCGTCCTCCTTTTGTTTGAGCCCATGTTTGTAAATCTTTGAATTTTGTTATATTTCAAGTTGACCATTGATTTATATAAAGAGTAAAAAGTCAGCCATATTGGCAATGTATTTAGTTGTTCATTCAATTAATTGATGTCTCGAGGGTCTTGAATAATAAAATTTAATTGAAATATTTTCTATTGTGAATTTGAAATAGAGATGAGAACATTTGGAGGACCAGCAGCCGAGAAGTAACAATAGACTCTTAGCATATATAACCTAATTCAACATAGTTGCTGATATTACATGGTTATATGTTGCAGGTAGATCAAATATAGTATTAAAAGCAAAGATTCAGAAGGATTTTTTTGGAATCAAGTGGTATAATTTCTAACTAAATTTTTTTATCTTTACTTCTCTTAACAATCTTTGAAATAATTTTTCACATGTCATTTGTATTTCGTTTGCAAGTATTTGCTATATATAACAACTTGCCTTTATCCAACTTAGGATATGATATAAGTCCGGAGCTTTCTCATGAGATAGAAATTATGCGCATTAGCAACGAAATACCATCAACAGAAAAAGGAAGCCAATCATAGGCAAACTTTTATTAGATAGTTAATAATAAGTTTGCAGGAATATATATCTAGAGAGGGGCATTTGAGCTTGAGTTGGGGAAGGTTTGTCATTCTTAATGTTGCTAAGGCTCTTGAGTATTTGCATATAAGCTTTGATCCACCATGATTCGTGTAGATATTAAGCGCAATACTATTCTGCTTGATTTCAGTATATCTTAGAGCCATGATTTCTGATTTTAGCTTATTAGGATTATAGGTGAATTTTTTTGCATTTTTTTTAATTGCAAGGTATCCAATCCATGGAGTAATTTATCTACAAAATTACAAAAGGCATGAGAAAAGTGATTGAGAAAAATAAGGGTGCTGTTGTAAAAAAATTCTTGAGTCGTTGGTATGTTTCCATGTAATGAGCAAGTATAGCACAATTATTTAGTTTTAATAATATTCAAGTGTAATAAAAATCAATGTATATTTATTTATTCAAGTGTAATGAAAATCATATTGTTTACAAGTCACAAGAAATCAAACTGCTAGAGGTTTGGAACTCAACAAATTGAAAAACAGATTTTAAAGTTATTATTCAAAAATATATTTTACCTTACTCTAAATATATATTTTTCTTTATTTTAGAAATAGTAAAAAACAACTGAATTGTGTGCCGTGCATTGCACGGGTATATTCATTGTAGTTTCAATTCTTTCATTTCTCATGAGATCGCAATCCGATTTGGATAAAGCTCTCTATTTTCTGTGGTTTTATTTACCATTATATGTCTTTTGAGAACTGGGGTTAATAATGTTTTGGTGTTGAAGATTTTTGCAATTCGGTTCCATACTTTGCCAGTTCTTATTTAAACTAACAACAGAAAAGTGCAATCATCTCTATTATTCATTTAAATTGACATTTGATTAGATTTTTTTCAATGGTGATTGTTAGGTGCAATTTTCTTTGTTTGTTACCAAATGTCGGATACTTGAAAAGATCAATGAAATTTAAGTTCAATGATTTTATAAATGTTGACATGGCATATGTGATTACATAATATTGACATTAGAACTATAGAAATATCAAAATAGAAAAAATTAACAACTTCTAAGTTTAGTTTTATAGAGTGGTGCTCACATGGTCAATCACCATTAGATCAAAATTTAAGGGTGGAGATTAGATACTAATGATGGTGGAGATTAGATACTAATGAAACCACCAAACTAATCTCAATGCTTAGATTTTGATCTAACGGTGATTGACCATGTAAGCACAACTGTAATTTTATAATATAATTTATCTTTCATTTCATAATATTGATAATTGAACTAATTACGAGATTGATGATTGGAAATTACACAAAATGGAATGTTTCAATTATACGTGAAAGGAAACTAAAATTATATTAAATAATTCTGCATTTGTATATTTGTGTGCAGGTGATAATTGTATAGTGTACAAGTTGTGTACAACTACTGGAATGTTGTACAAGTGTGTTTCATTGGCCAATAGAACATGTTGCAGATAGTAGTAATCTTATTAACAATTTCATCAATGACTGTACTAAAAACAAATGATACTGCATGTAGTCAAAATGATGTATATTTTTTCATTTTGGCTCTTGCTTAATGCCTTTCTGGAAATTTCTTGCAATTTATCTATTTGTTTCATCATCTCATTTGATTGAAATTTAATTTATGAATTTTACTTTTGAAATATGCTTTTTTCTCTTTGAATTTAGGTTTGCGTTGATTATAGTTCTTATCGTTTTGATATTTAGGTTCGCACAACAACTCGAGGTCTAATATCATAAGAAACAAATTATAATCAATTGACCTTCATTTTAAAAGATAAAGGAAACTATTTTCGAAATAATATATTATCAAGCTGATTTATGCAACGTTACCCAATTCTCATAATTTCTATGTTTGAGATGGTAGACAGAGACAAATACAAGAGCAGACGCGGATTTATAGAAATATCCGATGGTCAAAGGAATAGAAAGGCTATATCTTTTATAGATACTCGGAAAGAAATGGATTATCGATAACTTTATATACTACTTTTGTAAAATTAAATTGATGGGATAGATTCATGTAACATGAGTGGAAGGTATTTTTTTATGCTTATATTTTTTCTTTTCAATTGATTCAGTTGTTTTATTTTTTTATTTTTTTTATAGATTCAATTGTTTTATTAAATCACTTGAGTTTAACTGTTGATATATTGGAGGATAAACGGACCGTTGCAAATGCTAGATCTTTTATATAAACTCAAGAAGATAAAATGCATAGGCCTTGTTTGAGAACGAGATGTTAGCTGTTAGCTGTTTGAATTAGCTAATAGTTGTTTACCTTTTTGCATTAGCGGTTTTGACTAGCTGTTTTGACTAGCTGTTTGTAAACATGTTTGGTAAAATTTAGCTGTTTGTAAATTAGCTGTTTGGGTAAAATGACAATTAAGGACATTGATATTATTGTATAATATATCTAGTTAAAAGCTTACCAAATATTATAAAGTTTTTAATAATATAAAAAAAGAAAAGAAAAAATAGGAAATAAATAACTAATCTATATTAAATTACATAATTGTAGCTTACAAACCACATATCAAATAACAATAAAATTACATAATTATGTCATTAATTCATAAACAAAATATTAATACATGTTTTTTTTTTATAAAAAAAGTCATAAATAGAGGTCGCTAAAAAATATTAAATCAAGTAACTTCAAGAACCATGTTGATGTCGTCTACTCCTCATCAAACTAGCACTTATTTCATTACGGACTCTGGTCATTTCATTGGTACTCGAACGTTGAACTTCTTGTGTGGAATTATACTCAGCATCCGCAAATATTTCTGGAGAAATAAAAGTGGGATCTTCATCTATGATCCTGAATGCTGGATCTGGCACTTTGCTTAATCTTATATAGTTATGCAAAGCAAATGCCGCACAAACTATTTTATTTTGATCTTGCAATGAATATTTAGGCACTTTGTCTAATATTTTCCACCGTGCCTTTAAAATGCCAAATGCTCTTTCAATACAACTCCTTAGAGAAGAATGAGCACGATTAAATATTTCTTTAGGCCCTCTTGGATTAACACCACAAAATTCTGATTGATGATACCTTGTTTTGTGATAAGGTGTCAAATACCCTTCCCTTTCCGGATATCCTTTATCTACCAAATAATATTTGCCTAAACATAAAAATATACTCATTACTAATATGAGCATTAATTAACAATTGTTAAATAAAAATGAGAAACGTGCAAAAAATATGGCTAATTACCTGGAGGAGGTTTAGGAAAATTTAAATTTGGATTGCTAATAGCGTCTTGGAAAATACGAGAATCATGAGCTGATCCCTCCCAACCAGTTAACACGTACGTAAAAAGCAAATCAAAGTCACATACCGCCATAACATTGAGAGTTGGTGTTCCTTTCCTTCCTCTATAACGCAATTGATCCCCCTCCGGAATTATTACATTTATATGAGTCCCATCTATAGCTCCAATGCAATCCTAATATAATTAATTAAGCCTAAAATTTTAACAAAAAATAGTACCGTATATAAAATAATTAAGTACACAATATTATAGAAGAAACAATAGAGTATATAAATAATTACCTTAAAGTGTGGCATATATCGAGTATCATTGAGAATTTGTGGAGGAATTTGATTGAACTCGGGATCTCTCGGTTTCAATATATCTCTTGACAACCCATCCATAGCATCCAGAACTTCTTTAAAGGTTCTACTGATAGTTTCACCAGACCGTTGAAACCGCTCTTGGGCATCCCGGTTTGAGGCTCCCTTACTAAGGATCCATACAAATAAACCCACTTTCTCTAAAATTGACATTTTATCCGAAGCAAGTAACCCATATTTATGTTCTAAATCCATGCATAATTGTCGAAACATGTTTTGTGTCATCCTAAACATGTTAAAGCAACGCTTTTCATGACCATTTAATAATTCTAACATCCATTTTTCTCCTGTTTGGAATGAAGTCATGCAAGGCTCCTTGTGTATGTATGTTACATGATAAAGACACGCATAACCTAATACAGATGCCACAGAGTCCCAAAATGCACTATTTCTACGCCTATTCTGTATCCGATTACGTGAAGCATACAAATCCATACCTGTAAACATAATAAAATTATAATTACGGTCATTGATCATAAGTCTCAAACCTTATAACATAAAAACACACAAACATCTATTTAAAAACATAACAAACAATGATGTGTCCATCAATAATAAAATCTATGAACATCCACACAAGTGCAAATCTCATACATTCAAAAGTTACTGTTTACATTCCAATAATAAAACTAGATAGATATACCAAAAGAGAATAAAGTCAAGTCATTGTTTACATTCCAAAAGATATACAAATGTCTACGTTTCATACTAGATTAATGATCCATAAATATATATAGATATATTGATCAATCCTTGTTTGCATTGGTTTGTCCTCTTTCGAACAAAAACTTTATATATTGAATCCTTGCATTATCATTTGGCATACCATGAAGAACTATCCTCTTATTGACATCTTCAATCAATGTGCAAGCAAAACAAAATTCTGGGCTACCATCAATTAAGTCGGGCATTTTCACCAACATGGACAAAGAATCAGCAAGTGTAGGTGAAGAATCATCAAGTGAACGTGCTTCAAGGCTCATTAGCTCCATCTCCTTAGCATTTCTCTCGGTAACAACCTTCACCATAGCATCTAGTTTTTCCATCAACAATCCAGCTCCTTTCTTTCTTCCCGGTTTAGAACTCCCTGAAATATCATGCTCATAACTTCTTTTGCTTCCACTAAGAGCATGTTCGGTTCATTGTATTGAAGGAGAAGGAGAAGGAATTTGAGTATCATTCCAAACTTCCTCCCAATCCCTAGTAGCTTGGTTAGTATTAAAAACGTCATTCTCACTCATTTCATCATCGTACTCGGATGTTGCATTACCAAAGATGATCGGGGGTAAAGTAGGGATGTAAGCGGGTGAAGAATAAGTAGGAGTTGTTTCTTTTGCACGCTCAGCCGGAGTAAACTTAAGCGCCCCTTGAGCAACCGAAATTCCAAAAAGTTGATCCATCTTACATTCAAGTTCAGGCTCGATACCTTCATCTTGAAAAACTTTAAATTGTGTATTTTCCTATAAAGAAAGATAAACGAATATCAAGTTAAAAGTAACCTAGTTTCTTTAACTTTCTAAAATGTAAGTAAAGTATTTTTAGTAGGCATGCTAACCTCAATTTTTTTCTCCCACCACTCTTCACTAGCACTGATTGTTCCTTTTATATGATCCCAACCTAATCCCGTCTCTTTTCCTTTAAGTGCTCTCCAAAGGCTCCATCTAGTTCTCATCCAATCCCATTTGCTTTTCAATTGTTTGTTGTCATATGCCAACTTTGTTCGTTTAGAGAACTCCGACGAGAGCACCCAGCTTCACTTACATCATTTGCCCTCTTAGTTTTTGGTGTCATCTTATGCAAAGAGATTAATTTTAGTCACTTTTATCCGAGTGAAAAAGCAAGTGTTAAGCTAAGCTTTAATCCATAAACTATTTGATGTAAGAGAGAAGTCTACCAAATTGTAAAACAAAATTACCACTATAAAAAGAATACAGTAAAAAAAAGCACCATTCTATAGTAAAGTAAGGATGAATAAAAAATAAAAATCATTGAAAAACAAGAGTGAGTTTACTTGTTGAATTTCTATTGAAAAAATAAAATAACTAGTTATTATTGCCAAGCACACACATGCCTCTGCAACCTCTAAGTCTAAAGTTGAATTCAATTCAATAACAAAGTTCCAAAAGAAACCAGGGTTGCAAAAATTGAAATCCAAATCTAAAGTATATCAAACTATATTACCATGTTGAATTAACGAAATCATCAAAGAGGGACTTAAATAAATCATTAAAGAGGAATTAAAATCAGTAATCTACCTTGTGTTTTTGTTTTCAGTTTGCCTTCTTCTCCACTTTCCCGTTGAAGCCTCTCCGACGTCAACCCAGTTGATTCTACACACCTCTTATGGCTGCTGCAAGATGGATCGTTAGGTTAGATAGGAGAGAGTTTCAATGTATCGTGAGTTTTGAGAGGGGAGGAGTTGTAAAATTAAAAAGGTAAATAAGGGTATTTTAGTCATTTATAAAAAATATTTGAAACAGCTAATTGAAAAAGCTCCATTTAGGAGCTTTTTTAAAAAGAGCTTTTGGCTCAAAAAGCTCTTCGCCAAACACCATAAAAATTGTCCAAAATGCTAATTGAGCTCAAAAAGCTCTTTGCCAAACACCCCCATAGTCTTATCATATCAAAACACTTGAAAAAAAAGCAGGTATACCATGAGACCTTGAAGTCAAGCAGAAGCTTCGGCCAAACACCTGCAGTTTTTAACCCTATCTAATAGTGCATGAGTTTTAGGTGGGCCCTAGACTATTTAATTGCCCAATTTAAACAATTTTGCAAGAAAAATTGATAGCAATCATTACTTTGTAAATATTTTTAACCCTTTCAATGTCATTATTTGTTGCTTTGTCAGCTTAGGAACACGTTTCTTCAATATCATAATTCAAAAGCCTTTTTTTTTTCAATTTAAAAAACTTTTCATATTCCACTTCATGTTTCTATATAAATGTGTTGGACACCAATTCACACTCCACTTCTTTTCACTTTCAAAATGAATCCTAATAATGTTAGTTTTTTTCTTCATTTCTTATTTATTTTCTCTTGGGTCTTCCCTCCTTTAATATTAATAGTTATACATGTTAAATGTCTATATTTATTTCTTTATATCTTTTAAATCAACATTTAATAGTTCTTATTTGCTATGCCAATTTTTTTGCAGGGCTACCTCAAGTCAAATTCAATTTTGAACCCTTGGTTGAGATGCTACTAAAGTCATTGAGGGTTCCACATTATTCTCTCACCGTGAATGAGGACATAAATCGGAGGTGTTTTGTTGCTACTATGTCCTTCATGTATAAGAACCATAATGGCCGACAAACTCCTATTACTTTCGAAGCCCGAAGCACAATTAGCCCATTGGAAGCAAGAAATGCTGCTGCAAAACATGCCGTGGACTTTCTAAAGCGTAATATGCATTTTGAAATAGTGGATTATCACTATGAAGAGCTTGAGCGTTTGAAAGTTGTGCATGCTAATTGTACTAACACCGGTGGTCGTCACATTGATGTTGCTGTTGCTTTGGGTTTTCAAGCTCAAGTAGCTCAACTATTGAATCAAAATCAAGAATTACAAAGGAAGAATGCGGAGTTACAAACCTGTTAGGATCTAATGCAATTACGATAATGAAAACAAACAGAAAACACACACGAGTTGTTTACCCAGTTCGCCACTCAATATGAATGACTACGTCTGGAGGCACTACCAAGCCAGGATTTGTACTATAATGAATGGAATACAATTTACATGGAATAGAGCTATATTTATACTAATTGAAATCCTAAACAACTAGGAATCCTAAACCACCAAGGAATCCCTAACCACCTAGGAATTAGTCTCCAATCCCAACAATCTCCCACCTGGAGACTAAATCCGTCTTCATCTGCTGGTAGTGCCGGGCCTCTAACTCAGTTACGAAGGCCAGCTGAAGCTATGCAAAACTTCAGCTTCTCAAAGGTTACAACCTTTGTCAACATGTCTGCAGGATTCTTTACTAGGGCCTTCCACTTTCTAAAGACATCGAATGCTTCTGATTTCTTCTTTAGAAAATAGACCCATAGTTTCCTAGTGCAGTCATTAATGAGGGTCATATAGTAACAAGCTCCTCCTAGAGATTTCACTGGTGCTGGACCCCATAAATCGCTGTGAACTAACTCCAATTTTTCCTTCTTCAAAGTTCTTCCACCTTTATTGAAACTGACCCTTTTCTGCTTCCCGAAGATACAATCCTCACATAGCCCTAGATCAGCAGACTTCAACCCTGGCAGTAGACCTTTCGAAGACAACACTTTAATCCCCTTTTCACTCATGTGACCAAGACGATAGTGCCACAAATCAGCATTCACAACCTCACTCACAACATCAATGTTATTACAAACATTATCTGTGACATATAAAGATCCCACCTTCTCACCGCGAGCTACCACCATAGATCCCTTGGAAATCTTCCAATTTCCACATACAAACACCACACAATATCCCTCATCATCTAATTGCCCAACTGACAATAGATTTATCTTCAGGCCAGGTACATGCCTAACACCAGACAGCTTAACTACAAAACCATTCTTGGTTTAGATCGAAACATCTCCCTTACCCACAATTTCCAAAGGTTCATCATCAGCGAGATAAACCTTTCCAAATTTGCCTGGGGTATAGTTCTCCATCAAATCTGCGCTGCTACAAGAGTGAAACGAAGCTCCTGAATCTAGAACCCAAGACTCTACAGGACTTCTCACGCTTAAAATCAACGCCTCTGCATACTCTTCGCTGGCTGAATTCACGGACTTGTCCTTCTTAGGTGCTTTACACTGATTCATGTAATGACCGGTTTCATTACAGTTCCAGCACTTAACATGACTCCTGTCCTTGTTAGGGTTTCCTCCTCTACCCTTTGATTTAGACCTACCACGATTCTGTTTTGACCTCGAATCTGACCTACCCCGATTTTCAATACTCAAGGCTGAACCTGATGTTGAACCCGACTCCTTCCTGCGAATCTCCTCGCTGATTATCAAATTCCTAACATCGTCAAACCTAAGTTTCTCTTTGCCTGCTGAGGCACTAAGAGCAGTAACAGTACCACTCCAACTCTCCGGTAAAGAAGATAACAAAATTAGGGCTAATACCTCATCTTCGAAATCAATTCCCACAGAACTCAATTGTGAAATCGTCATATTAAACTCATTCAGATGTACAACAACTGATGAATTCTCCGTCATCTGAAAGTTGAACAGCCGTCTCATCAGATGGACCTTGTTCGCCGCCGAGGGCTTCTCATATAACGAACTCAAAATCTCCAGTATCTCAATCGTGGTCTTTGCCTTCACTGTGTGATGCGCAACGTTTCTGGACAGCGATAGTCGGATCACACTCATCGCTTTTCTGTCCAACAGCTTCCAATCTTCATCAGACATCTCCTTTGGTTGCTCATCTAGAGGTTCATGCAATTCTTTACCATACAGGTAATCCTCGATCTGCATCCTCGAGAAACCGAAATCTGTGCCATCGAACTTCTCCACCGGTGATTTTCCGTCTCCCATCATAAATCTAGCTAACCCAAAGCTCTGCTACCAATTGTTAGGATCTAATGCAATTACGATAATGAAAACAAACAGAAAACACACACGAGTTGTTTACCCAGTTCGCCACTCAATATGAATGACTACGTCTGGAGGCACTACCAAGCCAGGATTTGTACTATAATGAATGGAATACAATTTACATGGAATAGAGCTATATTTATACTAATTGAAATCCTAAACAACTAGGAATCCTAAACCACCAAGGAATCCCTAACCACCTAGGAATTAGTCTCCAATCCCAACAAAACCAAGTATTCGAATATCATGAATTTGAATAATGAATTGAAGTTGGAGGTTGCTCATGTGACAACAAAAGCAACAATTTTAGAGCAACAAAAAACACTTCTTGAACAAGAGAAAGCCAATTTGATCATGCATATTCAAGACTTCAATTGGGAAGAAAATGTTCTTGCAAATTTCACTCATGGTTGATATGGTTACTTCTATCTCATGTTTTAGAAATAATGTGTGTCTTTTTATGTTTATTATATGTGTATTATGTCTTTCTTGATTCTTAGGAAAAACAAATCCTATTTTGTTGAGTTGAATGTTTCCATGGCACAAAAGGCTATTGCATGTAGTCCTTATTTTAGTTTGGGTGTTATGTGTTCAAATGGGTAGGTAATGAAGTTAGAACAAAAAAAAGGAGTTTTATGGCATATGATTGGAAGCAAGGAACATTGTGTTGATGTAATATGATCTTTTTGTTTATTTATTTTCAGTTTCATTTGATAAATATTTACTTTTCAATTTTGTTTTAGTTTTTTCCTAAATAAGCAAATTATTGAAAAAAAATTAAGTGAACAGAATGTATATTAAATAATACATGATATACAAGTTTAAGGTATTGCTACAAAACCCAAAGTTATACGAAATGAGAAAAATGTGATAGGCAAGCCAAGTCGATATACTTTGGAAATTATGATTTTACCTTTGATTTATACTTTCAAAATTGGGAAGACTTTTTCTTTTTCTGACAAAATAAATTTGTGGATTTCAATGTCAGGAAAAAAAAGGCATTTGGAACACTATTAAAATTGGCAAGATATTTTTGGGGTCACTTTTTTGTGTTAAATTTGGTATTACTTTTGAAATTGATATGAAACAGAAAGGATTATGCTCTAATCAATATTCTTTCATTTAATTTATTTGCAATGAAGATGGGAGATATGAAATTCTAAAAAAATAATAAAAAAGTAAAGTTTTTTATGATTGTTTTTTTAAGAATTTCACTTGGATTCGAACTTATAACTTCATACTAACTATTATCAGATGAATATCATTCGTTCTCAATTAATAATATTTTTTGGTTAAAATGATAACTTATAAAACGATTTAAATTATAGTAAAATACAACGTTTAAATAAGTAAAATTATTACAATATATACCCTCAATTACAAAGAATCATAAATTTTTTTAATACTAATTAAATCTCATATTTTCACATTTATACATATAGATTATTACTTTTTACTGAATTGAATATTGTCGAACTTGATGACAATTTAAAATTTAGATCTGGTCTTTTTTTTTTTATTTATATTTAGTAAAATTGAGTTCAGTACGGTAGTATTCAGTTCAGTTAAATTCAGTGTTACAAATTCACTTCAAAAAAATCGACTTCAACTCAATTCAGTTTAGTTCAATTCAACAGTATTGAATTTAATTCAGCTCAGTAAAAAAAATAGAACCTTAATGACCTATAGTACATTAATCCTAATTAAGTCATAAATAAATCATGCAACGACTTATTTTTGTCACTCCATTTTATTACTCCTTCATTGATACAGTAATGTGTTTGTCCATTCACCATACAAATTTTTCTTTAATGGATTTAATATGAAAACAATATATCACTTTTCCTCCCGATACTATCTCACAATGTTAGTTTTTTTTTGGTACATCACAATTTAAATTATTGATCATTAGAAAAGTAAAAAAATTTACCAATATTTAGCTTTCTTTTTTGTGGATCCCACATAACCAATATATATATATAATTCACTTCATACAATTTTTCTAAATATATCATTCTCATCTAAATATATCATTCTCACCATTGCTCTCTATAAAACTTCTCTCATCTTCTTTCCTTTCCTTTCTTATTTCTAATTAATTCCCCACCATTTCTTCCCCATATCCTTCTTCGTATCCAATTTCTGTTCTCTTTAGTTTCTTTCTTTCCATCCTTTTATTTTCAAAACTTATATATTCTCAATTTTAGATCATGGATTAAATCTATGAAACAAAAGAATAGTTGAGAACAAAACCGTTCTTAAGTTTCTAGAATTTGTTGCGTTTCTCAATCAACATTTCTTTCACGGTTAGTTGGAATTTCCAAGCTCATAACTTTGCTCACCTTTCTCTTCTTTCTTTTATTTGTTATTTTATGGCTAGCAAAATAATAGTATTCGGCCTGTCTATTTTTTTGCAGGATGAATTACCATAATATTACTTCGATGAACAATGAAAGAAACCCAGATAATAGGGTTATTGATAATGTTCAACTTATTGATATCCCTGTGCAAATGGATCTAAGTAAGTAACCATTTGTGTTTTAATGATTCACATTATTTCAACCTAAGATATGTGATAAAATATTATTTTATAGTTACTGATATATGACCACAAAATGTTTACACTGCAGATCCTTTAAATGTTGCACCTCCAAGTTACATGCAAAATATTATTTCATCATCTTCCAACACCTCTGGTGACATTATCACAGTGCCAGTTGACTATACCCATTGCAGTTTATACTCCTCATTCACTTACAATAAAAGTATGTCATCATTTCTTTTTTAAGTGGACAAAAGAGAAATTTTGGAAAAGAATATATCTATATATGTGTATACGTACACCTAGAGATAGGTTCATGTGAGACAAAGCCATTATGGAGAGACTTTTTTAGTGTGAGACAATTAAAAAGTGGTGGCAATTTTGAAATTTTAAAAACATGGAGGGGCATTATTGAGGTGATGTCATCGCTGATGTCACATCTGGAGAGAGAAAAAGTTTTTATTATTTTATTTAAAATGCATTTTTCCGCTCTTTCCGAACTCATTTTTCAAAAGAAATTATACCACTGAACTCGTATTAATTAGGTGGTCATTTTGAGATCCATTGTTGGTATTTATAGACGATTTTTATTTTTTTTATTTTTGTTCCAAGTCGGATACTTGGTTGTTCCAACAGAATACTACATTTGTTCCACCAGACAACTCCAATTGTTCCAGCAAAATACTTTCATTATTTTTTTTAAATGCACTCTGGGAGTGTAAAAAAATGTAGTATTCTGTTGGAACAATTAGAGTAGTCCGGTGGAACAATTAGAGTAGTCTGGTGGAACAATTATAAAAAAATAAAAAAAAATAAAAATCGTCTATAAATAACAAAAATGGATCTCAAAATGACCACCTAATTAATACGAGTTCATTGGTATAATTTTTTTTGAAAAATGAGTTCGGAAAGAGCGGGAAAATGCATTTTAAATAAAATAATTAAAACTATTTCTCTCTCCAGAGGTGACATCAGCGCTGACATCACCTCCTCTTCCTTCCCTTCAATTCACGCATGAGGGGTGTTCATTTAATTACAAGTTTGCCACCTTTTCCTATTGAATTACAAAAATACCCCTTGTCTCATTATAAAAACTAGTCTCATCATAAACCCTTGTCTCATTTGAACTTGACTCCATACACCTATATGTATATATACCAAATTTATTTACCTCCTAAGTGTTTTCAATTTTCCTAAACACTTTTTATGTTTTAATTTTTTTTTTTTTTTGTTTGATTTTTTTTTTTTCAAAAACCTGCGACATGGTGTCACTCGAATCCATGACCTCTATGATCATATGCATAGTCTTAACTACAGGCTAACACTTTTGTTACTTTTATTTATACAATCTATTATATAAATATATTTAATATTTGTATATCATTTAATTTAATTTTTTGTGTCTACATAACAATGCATTCCAACCATTGATTGTATAATCAAAGGTTGCCGTTTAAAGTTTAAAACACTTCAATTAAATATTAAAATTTATTATTCAAATTCCATTCTTTAATATCTTTAGATATATATATTTTAATTTTTAATATGAATGTATATAATATTTATCAGTAACATATATATATATATATATAGGTGTAGGCTATGGTCACTTTGTTTTTCCCTTACTTTGTCTACACTTTGTCTTTTTCACCAATTGGATTAGCTTTTAACTCATGATTCAATGGTTGACAAAACAAAATAATGGTTACTTTGTGAAAAACAAAGTAACCATAGAATATCCCATATATATATATATATATATGCGCGCCTATATTATATTAGTATATAGTATTAGATAATATGTGTATACGTGTGGATGTTTCAACTACTACCTTTACATATATAGATCTATATGTTTGATGTTGATGTATATAATATTTACAAATGACATATTATATGATAATATACTTTTTTTTCATTTTACTTAAAATTATTTATTATTATTATTATTATTATTATTATTATTATTATTATTATCATTAAGTAACCATAGCCTATACCATAATCCTACTACTATTATTATTATTATTATTATTATTATTATTATTATTATTACAAGTAGATATATGTATATATATTTATGTAAATTTATATTATATATAAATAAGTAATATATATATAATATAAATACTACAAAATATGTACATTTAATATGTATCGTATTATATATAATTATCATATTTTATATTCCTTTAACTTTTTCATGTATTATTATTATTATTATTATTATTATTATTATTATTATTATTATTATTATGGGAGTACTCTTCTTTTCCCCTGATGTTCAGCACCACCAAATAACATACTTTTTATATCTTTTTCTAATATTAACTACTTTTTCCTCAGATATGGGAGCACCAAATTTCGAGTGCCCGTATTGTGGAGCTCTTTTCTGGCAAGCTGAAACTAATAAGCGCACCCAACCAAGATTAGAATATAACAGATGCTGTAAAAAAGGTATTATAGCTCTTCCACAGTTAGACTCTCCACCTACAACATTAGATTCACTTTTACGTTACAATGGAGGACCACATGCCTCAAAATTTAGAGACAACTTGCGGATTTACAATTCCTTATTTGCTTTTACTTCTATTGGTGGAAAAATAGATCATGCAATTAATAAAACACCAGGTCCATATGTTTTCAAACTCTCTGGACAAAATCATCATCTTATTGGTTCCTTATTGCCTTTGGAGGGAAAAAAACCTTCATTTGCACAACTATATGTATACGACACAGAACATGAGGTTGAAAACAGAAAATCTTCTTTTATGGCTAGCAATTCACCTAATGCAGTAGATGATGATATTGTAAAAAATCTAATTACCATGTTTGATCAATGTAATGAAATTGCAAAACTCTTCCGTATGGCCAGGGACCGTTTTAAAAATAATCAACAATTACCCTTGAAATTAAGATTAATAGGCAGACAACCAACAGATTCGAATCAATATAATTTACCACAAGGTTCATATATAGTCGGTTTATTAGTTGGTGATTTCGGGATCGGTGATCAAAATAGGGATATCATTGTTGAATACAAACATGGCGCATTGAAACGAATTAGTTATTTGCACCCAAAGCTAATGGCCTTGCAATATCCATTGTTATTTCCATATGGAGAAGATGGATATAACATTAATATAAAATATGATGAGTCAGTTAATAACAAGAAATCTTCTGCACGATGTGTAACAATGCGAGAATACTATGCTTATAGATTACATCAACGTAAAAGTGATCAATCATGTCTGTTAAAAGGTGGCCGTTTGTTTCAACAATTCATCGTTGATGCCTTTACATGTGTAGAACAGGAAAGACTTGATTACATTAGGCGAAATCAGAAAATGCGTAGATCTGAAATTTACTCAAACTTACGTGATGCCTATAATCGGGGTGATATTGACGGCTCAAATGTTGGGAAAAACATAATTTTACCATCTACTTATACGGGTAGCCCTAGATACATGCTAGAACACTATCATGATGCTATGGCAATTTGTAAATTTTATGGAAATCCAGATCTATTTATCACATTCACATGCGACCCACAATGGCCAGAAGTACATAAGATGTTGTCTCTAATACCTGGCCAAAGGCCTGAAGACAGACCAGACATAGTTAGTCGAGTTTTCAAAATGAAGATTGATAGCTTAATGGATGACCTTAAAAGAAAAAAGATTTTTGGCGAAACATTAGCAATTTTATACACGGTTGAGTTTCAAAAAAGAGGACTTCCACATATTCATTCCTTACTCTGGCTTAAAAGAGATGTTAAACCCCTTACAACAGTTGACATTGACTCAATTATTTCTGCAGAACTCCCATGTCCAATTTTTGATTCAACTGGTTACAAAGCTATAACTAAATATATGATTCATGGTCCATGTGGATTTGTGAAACCAAATTCCCCATGCATGAAAAATGGTCGATGTTCAAAATTTTTTCCCAAAAGTTTTCAATCTAACACCACAATAGACTCTTCTGGCTTTGCTATATATAAAAGGCAGGATATTGGGAAGCATTTTGAAAAAGATGGATTAAAAATTGATAATCGATTTGTCGTTCCACACAACAGAGATTTAGTGGTTCGCTACCAAGGCCATCTTAATGTTGAATTTTGTTGTCAGTCAACCATGGTAAAATACCTTTTCAAATACATTAATAAAGGTGTTGATAGAGTCCGTGCAGTTATACAAAACGAAACTACCGATGTCCCTCAACAGAGTACTAACAATGACAATGTACGTGATGAGATTAAGACTTATCTAGACTGTCGGTATATTTCAGCGTGTGAATCTGCTTGGAGATTATTCGAATTCCCAATTCACCATAGAATACCCTCTGTAGAGAGACTAGTTGTCCACTTACCAAATATAAATGTTGTTCTTTATAATGAAACCAAAAGTTTGAACAACATTATTAATAATTTATATACAGTTAAAACTATGTTAACAGAATGGATGAATACTAATAAAATATCCGACACAGCCAGAGAACTAACCTATTGTGAATTCCCAACTAAATGGGTATGGGATCCGAAAGAAAAAAGTTGGACAAGTCGAAAAAAAGGGTTCTCGATTGGTAGAATGCCTTTTATTCACCCAAATGCAGGAGAATTGTATTATTTAAGAATGTTATTAAACATTGTTAAAGGTTCTAAAAGCTTTCAATCAATTAGAACAATTAATGGTGTTATATATGACACGTTCCAAGCAGCTTGCAATGCTTACGGTTTACTTGGAAATGATCAAGAATGGATAGATGTTATGAATGAATGTGTATTCTCTGGAACCGCTCGACAACTTCGACACCTATTTGTTGTGATAATCATGTTTTGTGAAGTATCTGACCCAAACAAACTTTTTAATACATTCTGGAAACATTTCACTGAAGATATAGAGCACGATTTAAGAAAAAACTTGATGTTACCAAAATCATTCATCTTAGATACTCATGTTCGAAAATATGTATTGGACGATATTGAGAAATTATTAAATCGCAATGGTTATTCTTTAGCCGATTACAATTTACCCTTGCCCTCTACTGCACATGATGTAAATCTTCAAAATCGATTGCTAAGTGAAGAATTGTCCTACGACATTACAAATTTAAAACAATTACATGATAAAATGATTTCTACATTAAATTTAGAACAACAACACATTTACAATTCCGTTATAAAATCAGTTATAGACGACGAGGGGAAACAATTCTTTATTTACGGTCACGGAGGAACTGGGAAAACATATTTATATGAAACTATTATAAACAGATTACGATCAGAATGTAAAATTGTCTTGGTAGTTGCTTCATCTGGAATAGCTGCTTTATTACTTTCTGGTGGCCGTACAGCTCATTCTAGATTTAAAATTCCTATAGATACTACAAATATATCGAGTTGTGAGATTAAAAAAGGTACTCAACTTGCTGAACTCATACATGCATCTTCTTTAATTATATGGGACGAAGCTCCAATGAATCATCGTTTCTGCTTTGAAGCAGTTGACCGTTCTTTCCGTGATATCCTATCAAATATAAATAACGATAAGAGTAATGTGCCTTTTGGTGGTAAAACAGTTGTGCTAGGAGGTGATTTTAGACAAACTCTACCTGTTATACCTCAAGGATCAAAAGAAGACACTATTGATGCGTCAATCACAAATTCATACTTATGGGATTTTTTCATAGTCCATTCCTTAAAAACAAATATGCGTCTCGAAAAAGATCATATCCCTTTCCAGCATGATGGATACGCATCGTTCTCTACATGGCTTTTAGCAATAGGAGATGGTAAAGTATCTACAACTAGAATAACAAGTATTGACAATGAAAAAAATTGGGTAAGAGTACCTTATACTTTATTGATTGAACCTAAAGACGACCCAATCATGAGTATAATTACAGAGACTTATCCTAATTTTAAGGAAAAATACAATTGCTCCATTTATCTAAAAGAACGAGCTATCATAACAGCTCGAAACGCCGATGTTGATAGAATACATAACACAATGCTTGACTTACTAAATAGTGAATATCGAACTTACTATAGCAATGACTCAATATACACTACATCATCTAATATAGAACATCTCCAAACTATGTATCCTGTTGATTTTTTACATTCTTTAAATTTTACAGGATTTCCCCCTCATGAATTAAATTTAAAAGTCAATGCACCAATAATGCTACTACGCAATTTAAATCCAGCATCTGGTCTTTGTAACGGTACACGATTAACGATAATTCAATTAGGAACTAAAGTAATAGAGGCACAAATAATATCAGGATCATTTTCTGGCGAAAAAGTTTTCATACCAAGAATAACACTAAACACAAATGATAAAAAAAAAACCATTCACATTAAAACGCCGTCGATTTCCAGTAAGAGTTTGTTATTCAATGACTATTAATAAAAGTCAAGGTCAGACTTTAAAACAAGTTGGCCTCCTCTTAAATGATCCCGTCTTCACGCATGGACAACTTTACGTGGCGCTTTCGAGAGTTACAAGTCAATCAGGATTACGCATATTACTTACCAAAAAAATGAAAATGCCAAGGAAAGTTATTATGGGTTCACAAAAAACGTAGTATATCAAGAAATATTTGAAAGTCTACCCCAACTGACATAAAATCTCTACATTTTCCCATACATTTTATTCTTTCATTTACACAACTCTCATACCCTGTACATACATGTTTAATATTTATCATTAAAAAATCCCTTTTTTCTTTCAATTAAAAAGAATCCCATTTTTTAAAAGGAAAAAAACCCATTTTGTCTAATCTACATCTTAAGAGAAAAACAATATGAAATAGGACCCACACTTTAACACAAGTGACATTTCTATATAAACATGTCTCTATCCTCATTTTTCCATCTTTGTTTTGGAACCTTCTCCTTCATATTAGGTTACCTTCTTCTTTTTTATTTTCTTCTTCGTCTTCTTCTTATTCTTCTTCTTCTCACATAGTTTTTCTAGCAGATTTAAGATGTCTTTCACCCCTCTATCTTCAATAACCAAAAACAGCAAAAATATCCGCATCAAAGTTCGTGTAGCCAGAAAATGGGATTTCTCAAGCACCTACAATCCTGGACAAATATTTAGCTTCGAGCTCCTTCTCCTTGATGAAGAGGTATCATTTCATTCATTACCATCAGCCCCTTAAAATCTATGAAATCTCCCAATTCTAATTTGTTATTCCTACATTTATTGCAGGGTTCTTCAATTCAATGCACAATCCCGGATCAAATTTCGGAGACATTCCGTAAACAACTGCTCGAAGGGAACATTTACCATATTTCAGGGTTCAATGTTATTGAAGCAAGAAAAGTTTATAGGATTAGCACTCATCCTTACCGTATTAGACTACCTGAAAATGCTTTCGTAAAAGAAATTAATGAACCCAACTCAAACATACCATATGATACATTTAATTTCATAGATTTGTCATCTGTGATGGAAAGAGTTTCTTCAGTTGATTTCTTATGTGGTACATGTGGTTTACAATAATAAGAATAACTTGAAGATAAAAAAAAAAAGAATTACCTACTTACATTTATATTTATGTTTTACTAGATACCTTTGGTCAAGCAATTCGTGTGGGAAGGATTCAACAAAAAAGGATCGACCCTCAAATTAAAAACCTCAGAACAATTTTCGCGCAAGATACAGAGTAATAATTATTAAATACAATAATGTTTATATTCTCTCTTTATTTTTGTATATACTACATGTTTTCATTTTAAAATCAAATTACTTTGCAATTTTACATAGTGGTTTTGAAGTTGAATTCACTCTTTGGGAAGAATCGGCTTCTACTTTCCCCATTGACGATGTATTGTCAGTTGCCGCAACAAAACCAGTTACCATAGCCTTCGTTGGTATGATAGTGAAACCTTACAATGGTAAAAGTCAACAAAATTTCTTATATTATCATAAACTTCTATCCATATACATTAACTGATTCTAATCTTAATCTGTTTAACAGGTTCTTATACAGTTAATAGCACATTTGCTACAAAGTTATATATTAATCCACCCATCCCAGACATCTCGAACTTCTTACTGAGGTATGCAGAAACTTCAAAACTAATATACACTTCAATGTCTTTTAATGCTTCATTCCATTTTTTTTGTTGTTATTTTTGTTGTTGTGCAGACTCAAAAAACCATACACAAAACTAACCGAAATTGAATATGGCCCTAACCAAGTTGCTGACATTGAATCTGAGAAAATGACGAACAGGAAAACAATTTCAGAGCTATTAGATGTCGATATTCACATTGATAAGGTATATCATACAATTTCGATCAATTAACTATAATTAGTAAGCTTACCTAAACCATTTTACTAACAAAATTCTTCCTTGAAAAAATAGGAAATCAAGTTCACCTGCCAAGCAACAATAAAAAGTATAGATAATACAGATGGTTGGTGGTACAGAGCGTGTCCCAGTTGCAAAGGAGGTGTGAGAAACCAAGAAGGCAAAATCTGGTGCAAGAAGTGCACATATATTGACAATGTTCCTATACCATGGTAAAAGATAGAATGAATATTAACTAAGTTTATTAGCTTAACAATTAATATTTTCAGATTAAAGTTTTTAAATATTAGTTCATTTCATGTGGTAACAAAACTCTGATCCAACAATAGTTGGTAATAAATATTAATATGCTATTGTTCACAATTACAGCAAAAACAACCTATAATAGTAAAATCTAAAATTTTGCAGGTACAGAGTTACAATAATAGCTAATGACAAAACAGCTGAAGCCCCATTCGTCCTATTTGGCCACGCTGCTACTGATCTTATTGGAATTCCAGCCAACAACTTAACCTCCAAATACCCAGATCGTAGTGAAATTCCACCCATGCTTTCAAAACTGTGCGGAATCGAGAAAATAATCCAAGTCCAAGTTAGCCGACGTGTTGACGACCCATCCAACATATCATATAAAGTCACACACATTTTCAAAGATGAATTCACAACACCCAAAAAGGAAACTCCAAGTCCGTCTAATGTTCCTTCATCACATTTATTCTCCCCATGTAATTTAAGATCTTCACCGAAACACCTCCATACACATACCCCACTACAATTTCGAGAAAGTTTCACAAACTCAGACTCCAAAGCAAGTGGAAGCAACATTCAAATTGAAGAGCCAGAAGAACTCACTGCAACATCAGATTCAGATATGCAACTGAGAAAAAAAACCCGTCTACAATAAGCTCAAGGATACTACTCCACTACTTATCATGAATAAACTAATTAACGCATAACTAAGTTGTACCATCCTTTTATCAATAAAGTATTTACTGAAATCTATAATATCCTCATCCACTCCTACTACGCATCGCTCGCATGCAATTTTATTTCATTCGTATAATTTATTTTCTCCAAACCCCGAAGCAACGCGAGGGTATCATCTAGTTATGTATTAAGACAAAAAAAAAGTGATATAATGATGTTAAAAAATACATTGTTCAAATTAATATAGTTGTACTAGTAGCGGTACTTCTTATCCCACATGAGTTTGAGTTTAGTTTGCTTTAATTTGGGATTTAAAGGTTTGAGATTATTATTTTTGAAAAAAAAGGTTTGAGATATTATTATTATTTTTATCATTATTATTATTATAAAGAGATAATAATTAACTTGTGGTAACTAGCGTAATGGTTAAGACTGTTCCTACAAAATAATATAATCAATTCTCTTTATGTTTCGTTCCATATATTTTTCCTCCGAAAAAAGAATTTGTAATGAAAGGATTTATAAACAAGTTTTACCATAGTAGAGATCGCGTTGGGACTTGAAAATTGCATCGGACGACTGATTAGTCGGTTTACTCGAAAATGTAAAAGAGCTTTGGGTTTGCCATCATTCTAAAAGCTACCAGTCAATTATGTTTGAGATTTGCATTTAAAATTGTTCTATTGATTTGAACTTAATTGGTATCTGGAACTTTTAGATTTTTTTCTTGTAAAGTTGAAGCGTGAAACTCTTTACGGATTTCAATTTGAGTTTTCTACATGGTTATCAGTAAGTAAAATTAGTCACGTACTTAACCAATGAAAGATAATATCCCTATGCAATCATGAAAAGTTCATAAGTTGAATTTTCTAAGAATAAACAATGAATCTAGAATAACAAAAAACTATAATTAGAAATGCCCACCTTCTAGAATTCGTCAAATATATGAACGTGTATATATATATATATATATATATATATATATATATATATATATATATATATATATATATATATATATATATATATATATATATATATTTGTGTTCACATGGTCAATGATTAACCAAATACAATTTGGTCAATCACCGTTAGATCAAAATCTAAGAGTTGAGATTAGTTTGGTGGTTTCATTAGTATTTAATCTCCACCCTTAGATTTTGATCTAACGGTGATTGACCAAATTGTATTTGGTCAATCATTGACCATGTGAGCACCACTATATATATATATATATATATATATATATATATATATATGAGAGGGATCGGGTGAGAACGCCGCCTTAGATTGAGAACACATTACTTATATGAGAACACCAAAAACGGTGCTGTTTCATTTAAATTCGCAGTGGCAGTTTCGTAATATTTGCGAAATTAAGACAGTTGCTTTTTCAAATATAAAACTGTTTCAAGCGGTTCCAGTTATTTTTTTCCCCTTCTTCATTGAATTTGAGATCTCGCGCTTGATTTCAAGATTCAATTTGACAGTTCCCACATTCAATTCGTCGGTTTTCTTCAATCTTTGAAGGTAATTTTGCTTTTAGGGTTTGTAATGTGTGCAATTTTCTTATTTTCTTTTCACTGTATTTTGTTCCGATTTAGGTTTTTCAGTTTTTCTTTTTTGATTTTGTTCATCTGTTCTTGTTCTTGTTTTCATTTTTTTGTTTGTGATTTTTGAAAGTGATGATATGTTTTTGATAAATTTAGTATTAGAACATAGTATACTGAGATTTGGAATTTGCTTTTTTTTTTGAAACATGTTTGGAATTTGAAAAATGGACAAGAAAGATCATGATGATGACTTTTTTCCTGATGAGACTATCAGTTCGGCATTGCTTGATAGTATAGAAGCTGAATATAATGCAAATAAGCAATCACGGTACTTATTTAATGGAATGTAGTGTTAAGTTGTTTGGAATTTGTTTCTAAAATCTCTTTCTGTTTTTTTTAGTATTCTTCGTAGTTCTAAGAAGGATGCTGTTATTTGTGGAAAAGATGGAAATGTTAAGTTGAAAATAAACAGAGAAGGAACATCTAATATGAGGAAAAGGAATGTTACAATTTATTCTGTTAAGAGGAAGAGGGTCTGTGAGGATGATGACGATGATAGTGAGGATAGTGATTATGTTGGAGATATTCAAGTTATCCCTGAAGATGTGGAGTTAACTGCTAAGGAAATTAAGAAAATTCCTCGAATGAATCAACAATTGGCTAAAGTAACTGTCAAGAAGTTAGATCAAGATTTAGCCAATGTTCATGTGTTGGATTCGAAAGGGCAGAAAAGAAGTTTATTTCAAAGAATCTCTAGTAGGCAGTTTAGTTTATCGGTTATTCAAAATATGTCGGAGTTGCATAAGTGTGCAATTAGAGAAATAGGTTTTGGTGGATTTCTGGATATAGATTTAATTTTTCACAAGTCTTGGTTTGCGGAAGAGCTTGTTGATAGTTTTAATGTGGATAGATGTACTTATATTTCAAGGCATTTAATCGATGTATTTACGAGAAATTGATCCATTTAGCTTAGATTTACATAGGTTAGGGGCAAATTTACCTTTGTATTTGTGTTTTCATGTGTAGGGATCAAGTTTGGTGAAATCAGTTGATTTGGTGCTAAAATCGGGCTTTACTCAAGCAAACGAGGCAGTTTCGACACCTTGTAGTATTTGGGCGTTTCAAGTTGCGTTGGAAAGCTACGACATAGACAAACAACTTTCATGTTTTACGTTTTTCCAAATTCGGAGCAGAAAGTGGTCAAAACAGGGTTTGAAGTTGGACTCGATCGAGCCACTCTTCTTGCTCGATCGAGCAGCCTATTCTTGACAAACAGGATGGCTTGCTCGATCGAGCCAATCTTCCTGCTCGATCGAGCCAATCTTCCTGCTCGATCGAGCAAGGCATTCTGTTTTCCTTGAATCTCCCCACTCGATCGAGCACATTCCTTGCTCGATCGAGCCACATCTCGACCAACTTGCCCCTTCATCCGAAAGTTGTATCTTATCGCCCAAACGACACCCTGTATCACCCAATAGCTTTATCCTTTCATCAAGCAATGTAATCCTTGAGTTTTTGGCTATAAATACAGCATTCTCCAGCGAAAGAAATCATCCTATGATATATATCCATCGAAGATCATAGAATAATCTACAAGAAATCACATTCGTAGTTATTCCCATTTGTTCCACCGAATTCCCTTCGGGGAATTCGTAAACACCATACACCTTACCATTCATTCTAGATTCCATGGCAATGTAGTGCTAAATCGAGAGATAGACTTCTTTCATCGATTCATCGAGGAGAAGACGAGCAAGAACGCCCTGAGGATTGACAAACCTCGCGATCAAGAGTAAAAAGGATTGACAACCCTCTTTCCCTTTATCGATTATAGTTCTTTCATTTCTCTGAATTTCCGTTGTAATTTCTATGAATGTTTGACAATTGGAATACTTATAATAAAAGTTATATTCATATATGTTCATGTGTTTGAATGTTCAAATCTTATTGCTTGGTAAATTTACTTTGTTTCTATCAAGTAAAATCAATAGAATATTCGTTACTTACGCTTTATTAATCCAGGATATGTCCAGTTAGTAAGTCGTAGTCAATCTAACTTACGTGATATTCATTAATCTAATTAAGATTATCTAGGATAGGTCCAGTAATCTTGTTAGTTAATTCACTTAAGGACAATTAAACATAAGTATCGAAAGATCGTGTTTAATTGTTGTTCTAGAATTGGTTGAATTGTATGAGTAAATTGTTATAATGTTCATTGTGCTTAAATGAATCGTTGTCTTTGCTTGGATGATGAATGTTGGTTAAGATGTTAGTGTAGGATTAAATTTTAGGAATTAGATTAGTTTAATAAACAACAATCCAAATTATCGCTTTTCTATAAACCTTGAGAAAACGAATAAAGTAAACGATGAAAGTAAATGAGTAATTAGCGTTTCCCTGTGGGATCGATATTTTATTACTACATGAGTGACTCCTTACACTTGCGGAAATTACCCAACAGGTATACAAATTGATTTGTGTAAAGACTTTCATGCTGTATATGGTGTTCCGTTCGGCGGAACAGAAATTGTTGAGCCGGAAATTGAAGAAGGCGATGACTGGTTGGATTTTTTGGAGGAGTGGAGGTTAAAGTTTGGTTTGAATAATGGGAGTCCTACCAATGCTGCTGTAATTGCAAGGCTTGATACTTTGAAAAAGGATCCAGTTTGTGATGAATTTATTTGGAATTTTTTGATTTGTGTTGTTAATTGTTTTTTTCGATCAACGAATCACACAAGTTTGAACTATAAGTTCCTTTATAGTTGTAGGGATGTTAAAGTAATCAAAAATCTTGATTGGTGTGAGTTTGGTCTGAAACATTTGTCTGCATCTGTTATTGAATGGAGGGATGGTTCATCTTATTTTACTGGTCCAAATCCATTTTTGATGGTAAAGTTTTTATATTTTTTATTTTTTTGTTATTGTTTATATGTATGTATGCTAATTTTTCAAATGTTTAATTTTTTTTCAGATCTTTTACTTTGATCGTTTGCAAAGAGGAATTTTTAAGGTTCCAAGACGTTGTCCTCTTATTTCTGTTTGGAATAAGGATTATATTGATGAAAGGATGTCAATTGAGGAGAAAAGAGGTTTTGGTGTTGGTATGGTGTTAGAGAGAATTGATTTTGGGTTGCGTGTAGATCCTGATGCAAATGATGAACAAGTTGATAAAGATCTTCCTGAAGAATATATGTCTGGGACAAGTGCTAATGATTTTGTGGTACGTAAGTGTTTTTTATTGTTTACATATATGTTTAAGTAAATCTGTTAGAACATAGTTGCTAAGTTTTTAGAATGTTAGGTGTAGGTGTCTGTTAGATTTTCTTTTTTTGTTGTTTTTTATCTGATGGAACATAGTAGTTTGTTTTTTGGAATGTTTTTATTAGTTATGTTGTAGCAAAGAAATTAAATAAGAAAGATTTTTGAATTGTTTACATATTTGTGAAAGTAAATCTGTTAGAACATAGTGGGTTAGTTTTCAGAATGTTTAATCTAGATTTGTGTTAGAGCATAGTTGGTAACCCTGTTGGAACATAGTAGTTGTTTTTTTGGAATGTTATTGATATTATCTGCATTCTTTTAATTCTATCTTTATTCTGTTATTATTTATATGGAACACTTATTTTGTTGTGGTATATCATAAAATATTTGTAGGAATTACTTCCCAAATTTCATAATTTGGCAAAGAGATTGGCTGGAAATGTTAAACGTATGTACGTGATGCTTCGTAAAGGTCGTGAGCTGTTTGATGATGAAGATATTTCTTCTGGAATGAGTAGCCTTGTTGAGAATTTATTGAGAAAACATAAAAGTAATGAAGAGAATGCATCAGAAGAAGCTGTAAAAGAATCCGTACTTGATTTATCTAGTGAAGAGATTTATGACCAGCCTTCTTTTTTTGCGGAATTGGATGAATTGGTTTCAACTGCATATGCAAAATGTGGAGAGCATAAAAAGAAGAAGAAACCTATTTTTGGAATGACTCCTCCAAGTTTTCAGTTGTTAAGTGATTCTTTGGTTAGTTCAGTTGAAAGTGTGCCAATATGTGATCATAGAGTTGATGATACTCTTTTAGCTTATTTGAATCTTGGAGCTAAAGATGATTCAATGTATGTGATTTATGTTATTCTTTATTGTATGATATTGTGTATAGAACATGTTAATGATTTAATTATTTTTGTGTTTTATAGCATGCAAATTAAGTTGAACTCTAAAAAGGGTGTTGCTGGTAAGAGACAGAAGAGAAGTGTTGACAAGCCTATTTCTGAAATGACTCCTCCAAGTAGTCCGTTGTCAACTCAGCCTTTGATTACTCCAGTAGAAAGTGTGCCGTCATGTGATCTTGGCGATAAAGATGATGCAATGTAAGTTATGTATATTATTTCTTTATTGTATTGTATTGTGCATGGTACATGTTTAAGTTTTAATTATATTTGTTTGTTTTATAGTTTGCAAAGTAAGTTGAACTCCAAAAAGCTTGTTGCTGGTAAGAGACAAAAGAGTAGTGTTGACAAACCCATTTCTGAAATGACTCCTCCAAGTAGTCCGTTGTCAACTCAGCCATTTATGACTCCAGTAGGAAGTGCGCCGTCATGTTATATTGGCGATAAAGATGATGCAACGTAAGTTATGTATATTATTTCTTTATTGTGTGATATTGTGTATAGTACATGTTTAAGTTTTAATTATATTTCTTTGTTTTATAGTGTGCAAAATAAGTCAAATACAAAGAAAGAAAAGAGAGAAAAGAGAATTGTTGACAAGCTTCCTTTTCATTTACGATCACCTTTTTTGATTCAATCTGCATATTTGTTGAAGAATATGGTTCATTTCAAAAAGAGGATTGCAGAATATGTCTTTGGCATTGGGGAAGATGAGTAAGTAATAAATATTAATATATAATTTGAATTTTAAGATAAGTTTTGGTAAATTATTTTTCTGTTTTCTGTTAGAACATAGAAGTTTTATTTTCAGAATGTCTTTTATATTATATTGATTCTTAGTTTTGTTGATTTATTATATGTATTCTGTTAGAACACAGAAGTTATAGTTTTGGAATGTATTTTATATGATATTGAATCTGATATTTTTTTATTTTGTTTTGTAGTGAGATATTGTATTTTGATTTTCAAACTACAATTGTTAGGAAAGATATGCTTTCTCTTTCTGGAGGCTTTGTTTTGTCAAACAAAATTGTTGATGCTTGGGCTTTTATTCTTAATTTTGAGAATAAGAAAAGGAATGCTGGTGCGGTTAAGCGGTTTTTCTTTTTCGACGGAGGCATTTGTAAGTGTTTTTTTTAGTTTTAATTTAATGAATACAACAGTTATATGTTGTGGAACACAACAACCTGTTTTATTGAACACAACATTTTGGTTTTTGTAATAAAGAAGTCTGTTTTGTGGAACACAACAGTCTTGTTTTTGTAATACATCAGTCTGTTTTGTGGAAGACAACAGTCTATTGTTTACTGTCTTATGTTTTATATTATGTATTGTAATGTTTTTCTTTTTTATATTGTAGGATGCATTATGTACTGATAAGTTTGCTCCTGGTAGTAAGACAGTTCAAGACAGGATTCCTTATTTTTTTGATATTTTGGAAACTGAAATGAAACATGCTGAAGTGACTAGTTTGGATTACTTTGATTTGGTAATTTTCCTTGTTGTTCATTAGAATTATGTTATTCAATATCTGTTAAGTATTAATTTCACTAATGTTTTTCATTTTTTGTAGGTGTTCTTTCCTGTTTTCTACTCAAATGAGCACTACATTTTCTGTATCAATCATATGACAGGATTTCTTGATATAATTGATATTGTTTTTGTTGGAAATAGAGTGTCACTTAATTACAAATATAGCTTATGTCCTAAGTTTGTGGTAAGTGTTCTTCATTTAGTTAAATTTCTATGTTTATTGTTTTTACTTTTTAGTTTAAGTACTAGTTTATTGTTTTCTTTCATTAAGCTTGAGAAGTGATGATATTAAAAATCTAAATTGTGAGGAGACCCTGTCTGGAGATGAGCATGAAAATTAAGAACAAAAGTGCACTGATGATATGTGAGACTTGCCTTTATATTTTGTATTTTTTAAAGCATAACCTTGTTTAGAACACACAGTTTTTCTGTTTAGAATATATGTGTTTCTTGTTTAATTATTTTTCATTTCTTTAACTAAGTCTGAGAAGTGATGATAGTAAGGTGGCAAATGTTGAGGAAAAGTTGATTAAAGATCAAAATGCATCACCAGAGTATGTGAGCACTGATGAGATGTAAGGATTACCTATGTATTTGTACTTATTTAAATTATTACAATCATAGATCATACAGTTCTTAGTTTTGGAAGATATGTCTAATTTTTAATATTTTTTTGCTTAACTAAGATTAAGCAGTGGTGATACTGTAAATGTAAATGGGGAGGATATGTTGTCTGGATTTGAGGCTGAAACCCAAAAAGAAAAGTGCACTGATGATATGTAAGACTTACTTTTATAGTTGTTATTATTTAAACCTTAACTTTGGTAGAACATACAGTTTCTGTATTTGGAATATATTTTGTATTTGTTTAATTTTTTTATTTTCTTTAACTAAGACTCAGAAATGATGATAGTAAGGTTGAGGAGAAGTTGAGTGGAGCTCAAACTGAAACACCAGAGTTTGTTAGCACTGATGACATGTAAGGGTTACCTATGTACTTGTAGTTATTTAAGTTATTAAAGTTATGGAACATACAGCTCTTTTTTTGGAATATGTGTCTAATTATTAATACTTTCTTGTTTAATTAAGATTGAAAAGTGATGATACTATTAATGTAAATTCTGAGTTTAACTTGACTGGAGTTAAGAGTGGAACACAAGATGAAAAGTGCACTGATGATACGTAAGACTTATTTTTATAGTTGTTATTATGTGTTTAGAACATACATTTTCTGCTTTTCTAATATATTTGTTTCTTATATTGGATTTCTTTTCTTATTTTTTTTTTCTTTAATTAAGATTGAGAACTGATGATGTTGAAGACGAAAATTCTGAGAACATCTTGACTGGAGATGAGACTAGAATTGAAGAAGAAAATAATGATGATCCTATGTAAGACTTTTAGTAATTGTTATACTCTCTTTTTTTATTATTTTATTTATGTTGTTTTTGATAATTTGCTTTTTTATGTTTTGCATAGAAATCTTGATGATCCAAAATATGATGATCTTGATAACATTCAGAATACCAATGAGTAGGATTTGGAAGCCTTGTCAGATGGATTACCAGTTGAATTAATAACCTTGTGCTTTTGGAGTATTGAACATTTAATAGATGGTTCACCAATAAAGACTTTTTTTCCTCCAGAGATTTTTGGACATCCTGTTGAGGCATTAATTCATAAGGATGATATTGGTGTTGTGTCTTTTATGGAAGAAATAGGTTGTAACAGTATCATTTACTATATGAGGTATTTTTTTTTAATCTTTTTTATGTTTACATAAGATTTTTTTTTGTAATTTCAGTTTCTTTTTAGATGTTGTTGTTTTTTAACTTTTTGTTTTTTATTTTGACAGTCACCTTTATTATGTGCTGATGAACAATCTAAGGCATCATATGTTTTCCTTTGTTGATCCAAATAAGACTTATTCAGGAAGCAAAAGAAAAGCGCATGACAAAGCAATGGATATGAAAAACCGTTTTTATTTATCGAACAAAAAATCTCTGTTTCTTATTCCTTATAATTCTGGGTATGAACATTTGATTTTTGTTTTCAATAGTTTACTCTCTTATGTTCTTTACATTTACTAATTATTTTTATTTATTCAGGCGTCATTGGATTTTAACTGTTGTTGATCTACAAAAGAGGATTGTTCACTGGCTAGATCCATTGAAGGGGCGTTTGCCAGGGAAAAACAGTGAATGGAAATTTGTTGTTGACAAGTATGATCATTGATATAATATTATTTCATTTAAATTATTCTATTTTTGTTTTTTTAAGTTGATAAACATGAAATTTGTTTAACAGAGCCATAGAGTCTTACTTTTCTGAGCTTGGGATGAAGATTGATAAAACTTTTAAAGTTTCATGGACCCCCCTTTCTGTAAGTTTTTTTTTTTTGAATGTGCAGTTTAAAATTTCATTGAGTTTGTCTTCATTTATCAATCTGTTTGTTAACTTTTATTAGGGTGTTTCAAAGCAAGATGATAACAAAAGCTGTGGTTATTATATAATGAGGTATATGAGGGATATGATCAATGATAAAAAGTTAAATCTTGCTTCTGCGAAGGTAATAGTTTTAATTATTAGTTGTTTTCTGTTTTTTTTTGTTTTTAAAGTTTTAACTAATTACTTTAATTGTTATTTTTTTGATTGTGTTATTGTGTTTAGTGGAAAAAGAAGACCAGTAGAAAAGGTTATAGTGTTCGTGCAATTGATGAGGTTCGCACAGAGTGGGCACATACTGTTTTGAGTTATATAAATGGTGGAAATGTTCAAAGGTAATTTATATTTTATGGAACACAACTGTTTTGTTTCTGTATTACAAGAGTCAGGTTTTATGGAACACAACAGTCTTGTTTTTGGAATACAGGTTTCTGAGTTTTGGAACACAACAGTTTTGTTGTTGTGATACAATAGTTTTAATTTAGTAATGTCCAGTTCTGTGTTATGTTATTTATTTCAGGTCCATTGGTGAAGATACAAATGATAGTAATCATTCTGCAAATTCAGACAAGAACATAGGTTTTGATTTTACGTCTGAGTGTGAAAGTATACTTTCTGAAATCAGTCATATTCAAAGAAAAGTTGTGGAGTATGCATTTTGTAATGATGAGAAGGAGTAAGCATTATAAATCATCATCTCAATTGATTATAAATTTAATTTTATATTATATAAATTTTTATTTTTATTTTTGTAGGGAAATACTGTATGAAGATGCTTTCACTGTTATTATTAGAGATGAGATTTCAACATTTTGTGGTAGAAGGCATCTGGTCAATAATTTGGTTGATGCATGGTCGTTTATCTTGAATTTTGAAGAAAAGAAAAAAACTGAGAATTCTGTCAATAGATTTTTCTTCAGTTCTTCTCCATTTGTATGTTTTTTTGTTCTTTATATTTTTTAATTATTACTTTGAATGAATGAATTATAAAGTTAGAAACATCTGTGTTGTATTTTTTCCAGGTTTTGCTGTGTGATCTCAAAGGCGTTGCGGACGACAAAAGAATAGAGTTTTTTGTGGAAAGAGTAAACAATGAACTTCGTAACGCGAATATTGAACAATTGGAGAAGTTTCAGTTGGTAAGTTTTATTTTATTGAATGCAACAGTAATATGTTATGGAACATAACAATCTGATTTTTGGAATACACCAGTCTGGTTTGTGGAACACAATAGTCTTGTTTTTGGAATACAACATTCTGGTTTGTGTAACACAACAATGTTGTTGTTTTGGAATATCCTTTGTTAATAATAATTATTATATATACTGATAAAATTTATTTTTTTGTAGGTTTTTTTCCCTGTTGTTTATGAAAATCATTTCTATTGTTTTGTTATCAACAACTTATCAAAAACTGTTGATATCATTGATAATAGACCAATTGGATTGGCTTTTGATGTTAATGCTAAATATGGTGATCTACCTATCGATTTGGTATGTTCCAACAGTTTTTGGACTTGTATGTTTCATTTTTGTATGGCTTTAATGCTAATATTTTGGTTTTATTTTTTGTAGTTGGCTGCTGTTTCTGCTATTATGTATGCAGATGATGTTATTCGTTATCAGGAATTACGTTCTTATAGTGTTCGTTGTTTGATAATGAAATGGAGTAGCAATAAGAACTACAATGATTGTGGTGTTTTCTTAATGAAGCATATGGAAACTTATTGTGGTCAGGATGTTGATATTTGGGACCTCGGAGTTAATCCAATTTCAGAAGCTGAAGACATGAAAAAGCTGAGGGTTGGCTTTTGTTGCAGAATTTTAACACATCATGAGAATAAACATCTTCAAAGTTTGCTAGAGAAATCACATCAATGGATTAGGAATTAGGAATTAGGAATTTACTCATTTTTTTATTCAACTTAAGTTTTAGGATTGTAATTCAGTACTTTTTTTATTATTAATTGTTATTCAGCATTTGTTATATTTACTCTCTTTTAAAGAATATTGATTGTATTTTTTTAATTTTTAATTAATGAAATATGTTTCTTGCAATTTTTATTACTGGAAAGCCTTATAAGATTTGGATTTTGTTATTGCAAACTTCCTGTATATAGTTTATTGTTGCAGCACATTCTTGATGAACCCTAAGTGTTTTGATTATGTCCAAACGTTTCAGAAGATGAAAACTTTGTACTCTCTTACATATAGTTTATTGTTGACTAATATTTTTCTACTTAGTCTTTGTGTAAGTTACTCAGCAGGTGCTGAATGAAATATTTCTGGATTGCCTTAAAGGACTCAGAAGTTCTGAAAGCTGAAGACAATGTTTCGATGATCAGAAGCTGGATGCTCCGCTCTGAAGCTGTTGAAGTCTGTTAAAGCTCTTCTCAGAAGTCCATTGCAATCAGAAGTTCATCTACCAATTTGATCAGAAGCTTAGTCACGGGTTCTGGATAGCATTTAATGCTCTGACAAGTGCATTTAATGCAAGGCGCCAAAAGTTCAAAAAGCTGTTTTGATGGAGCGCGCTTGTCTGTTGAAGAGAAACCAGAATTTCCTTGTCGACCCTTTGTTGATCTTATTGAGGAATGTTTCCAGTCAACCTTACCTTCAATTTCAAATCACTTACCGGATTTAGTTAAAGAACAAGGTTAACGGAATCAAAGTGTTTGAAGACCGTTTGAAGACTTGACAAATTAACGGCTACAACCACTGATGTCATCTCTGTTGAAGATTCAAATTCACCAACGGTCATCCTCATTCACTATAAATAGTAGCCAAGCTCCAATTCATCACTGCGCGTGATAATAGAGCAAAATTTCAACGCACTGTTTGAAGCTTAAAAACAGAGCAAACTTTCCATTCTCAATCTTTCTTAGCATAGCTTAAGTTTTAGTGAGAGAGTGAAGAAAAACAAGTTCATAATAGGAATCTTGTAAACTGATATCGTTTGTGATATTCAGTTAGATTTTGAGAGAAATCTAGTTGAGATTAGAGTTGGGTGAGAAATCCAGAAAACAGAGTTGTTGTTGTTCTGGTGGAAATCCTTTAACTCTTTTTAGACTAGTCATAACTAAGTGAGAAATTAGCTTAAGTTCTGTTGATGTAAAGGAGCTTCTGAACTTGCCATAAAAGTTATGAATAGTAGATTTATAAAATCTCTGTAGGCTGCGACCTCAGGGGACAAGACGTAGTCACAGGACTTCTGTGGTGAACTTGGATAAATCGAATTGTTCAATCAGGATCTCCTGAATCTCTTTCTCCCTCTTATACTTGTTATTGTTGCTTCTGTGTACTTGCTCATATCCTTGTGCTGAAACAGATTTTCCCTAAATATCATTGTCTTTGTTCAGAAGACTGTCCAGAAGTTCTCAAATCGGAACTTCTGTTGCTGAAAACAGTCTAACTGTGTTTAGGCAGAATTTCCCTCAGAAGCTACTTCTGTAAGCTTGCTTCTGACTCTGAGGAAATTTGACTCTGAAAATTAAGTTTCTCAAAAAACTTAGAAATTTTCAGTTTTCAACTTTGACACCTATTCACCCCCCCCCCCCTCTAGGTGATTCTGTTCTTGTTAGGGCCAACAATTCTTCCACACCATTTCCTTGTAGATTGAAAATTGGTTTCTTTGTTGCTAATATAGTCCATCTGTTTAGAAGATACTTGTTTGGAATTGACTCGAGCATTTTTGCCTTCCATACCGAAATCATGTGTCTGCAAGGTATACCTATTCTCTGAAACTTCTTACAATAGCACTCAGTTTCATGTTCATTGTTGTGTTGTGGTATGTGACTTTGTAATTGAAATTTGTACCTTTTTGCTTGACTATGTAAATTTCCAAAGGAGGTTCTCTGTTGAAGTCTTCAAATTCACAACAAAAACAAGCATTGTAAACTTCTTCTTGGAACTCATAAAATATTGTAGTTGTGTAAACTTGAGCACCATGTTTCTCAATGGAAGTTGGTGTCTTACACTGTGGACTTTTATGTTTTGCATCATTGTCATTTTTACTCTGGCTATGCCTTTGTGATTCAATTGCAGTCTCATACCTCATATAAAACTCAACTAGAGTCAAATGACAATTTGTTGAAGCAGTGAAAAAAAAATTTTCGCTCTCTGACATCGATGTTGTTCTCATTAATCCTGACAAGAACAGGTTCTTGAAAAAAGCAGGTATCCACATTTCTCTGATATTGAACAACTGACACAGTCAATCATGATCTTCCAAGTCATACTCTTCAATTGCTTCTTTCCATTTGGTCTCAAATTTTTCAGCTTCAATTTCTACACTCCAAATAATTGGTGTTATTTTGCTTAAAAAATTTGTTTCATTTCTAATCTCCTTACCTGTGGAAAAAAATAAGAAAAAATTGAAATTTTTCAATTTTGTTTATAAGAATGGAACATAATATGTACATATTTGGAATACTTACCCACTTTATCATTCATCTTTTTCATTATGTGCCACATGCAAAACCTGTGTTCTGTTTTTTTGAACACATTCTTGAAAGCAACATTCATTGTTGGATCCTGATCCGTTATCAAGCAAGTAGGTTCATTGTTTCCCATTGCTTTAATAAAAGTTTTGAAAACCCATTCAAATGATGTAATGTCTTCATTTGCAATGAAGCACGCAACAAATGTAATACACTTTTTGTGATGATCTATTCCAGTGAATGGTCCAAAAATCATGTTATATATGTTCAATGTTCAGCAGAGTAATGAACTATGTTAATAATATTATCATTTAACATATCTTAAAATGTTTTTATTAGAATATCATACCTATTTGTTTGGTAGGTTGTGTCAAAAGAGACCATATCTCCAAAAAGACTATAATTTCTTCTACAAACAGCATCTGCCCATAATGCTCTACAAAGTTGATTATCTTCACCCATCTCATAATAAAAAAAAATGCAGTTGATATAAGCTTTTTGTTTTGAAAATTGTCTATGAACATTTGAGCATCTGATCCTTCAATGTATGCTTTCAAATCTCTATGGAAGTTTTTGAAATCTTGCTTAGAAGCTCCAACATTGTTGTATCCTCCAAATTGTTGTTTCAATAATCTGAATGTTTTTGTTGGACCAATATTTATCTGTACAAAACAGGGAAACAATTATATAACAAACTAAATTGAAATTTATTCAAGTTTTAATTGCACTCACCTCCTTTGCATTGTCCATAATTATCTTCTTATGTATAATTGATATATTTCTTCATTGTTTTTGAAATTTTCTACATCCTGGTGTGTAAAGCGGATGTCTATGTTCCTCTTTAAAATCATATACCACATATTTTCCATCATTGCAGTACTTGAAAACAATTTTTGCTTCGCACCCAACACGTGTTGTTAATATTCTCCGTGGTTTTGTTGTTTCTGTTTCTATTTTCTTTTTTTTCTCCTTGAAACCTTGTTTGTTGCATACCAAATATTGAAATGCCACAATTTCTGTGTTTTTCCTTTTTGTACAAGTAGATCTTCTTGTATTAAATCCTGCTGCACTTGCATATTTCATGTAAAACTTAATACCCTCTTCAACAGTTGTAAATGTGCTACCTATTGTTGGTATTATTTCTTGAGAACATGATGGTACCCACTGTCTTGTACCTCCAGGGGTTACCAATGGTACCACTTGAGGAGTTTTTGACACTGTTGTATTAGAAGAAGCAACATTTTCATCTCTATCTGCAATTGCATTTTTTCAAATTTTCAGTGGAACATAATGTGATGTTGTTTAGAATATATGTAACTGTAATATGAAACACAATAATCATAACCACAGTATTCAGTAGAACATAAGGTATTCTAGTTTGGAATGTTAGGTATTATCTTTCATAATCAGTCTTACATTTGACATTAATTGCAAACACAATAATCATAATCACAGTATTCAGTAGAACATAAGGTATTCCAGTTTGGAATGTTAGGTATTCTCTTTCATAATCAGTCTTACATTTGACATTAATTGCAAACACAATATTCATAATCACAGTATTCAGTAGAATATAAGGTATTCTAGTTTGGAATGTTAGATATTCTCTTTCATAATGAGTCTTACATTTGAAATTAATTGCAAACACAATTACCATAATCACAGTATTCAGTAGAACATAAGGTATTCTAGTTTGGCATGTTAGGTATTCTCTTTCTTAATCAATCTAAACCTAAAATTTGATAATTAAGCAATTTTACTTATATGAACATGCAATTGGATTGATGCATATTTTGAATTTTTAATAATAATATGTACCTGTTACAATTGTCGAAACTGGAGAGTTCTCCTCGGAATCGCAGTTTGTAATTTCTGTTAATTCCATATCTTCCCATGTTCCAATTGTCGAAACTGGAGTGTTTTTGTTGGGATCGCAATTTGTAATTTCAACCAATTCCATACCTTTGGGAGAGAAAACAGACAAATATTTTGAATTTTTGTAATCATCAGCTTCAATTTTGAACTAAATAATCAATTTAATTCTTCAATTTTGGTACCTGATGTGTGAATTTTGGAGAGATTGGAGATCAGAATCTTTTTTGGAGATCGAATTCTGAGTATTGATTTCAGTGGAGAAGCAGAGATCCGCGCGTTTTTCCAGGTCATAAATTTTTAGCTTCAGGAATGTTTATTCGCGCGTGTTTTTATAGGAGCTGAACGTGTGTTGTAATGAAACGGTGTAGTTTCAAGTGTTTTCATATAATTCTATGTGTTCTCAATTTAAAGTATGTTTGCGTGTGATCCCTCCCCTATATATATATATATATATATACATATATATATATATATATATATATGTATATATATATATATAGGGGAGGGATCAAGTGAGAACACCCTCACATGTGAGAACACTTTTATATGTGAGAACACCTTCAAAACTACGTAGTTTTATTAATAGGAGGGGACCAAAAGGGAAATTTGTCCATTTAGATTATGTTGCGCATGAGAGAGGGAAGAGAGAATATGGTGCTAATGAGTTGTCATTTAATTTTTTTTATTTCAAAATCATTTTCTCGGCTTTCTCGAACTCCGATTTTAACGATTTTTATATTGTTGGACTCGTGTCGACTAGATGTTCATTTTGAGATCCATGATGCTTAGGTAAAAACGATTTTTTAAAATTTTTAAACACGTGAGATATTTTTTTGAACATGAGTTTTTAACATGTTATTTTATTGCTGCTCTGAGCATAAAATTTAAGTTTTTGTTCTATTGCAATTATGAACATAAGATTTAAGTTTATGAAATTGTAAGGTATATTTTTGAACATAAGTTTTGTATTTTTAAACATGTTTTCTTTTATAGTTGTTATATAATTTTTATATTGAAATTAATACGTATGTTCAAAATTATAACTGATATGTTCAAAACGTTAAAACTTCAACTTTTCCTAACAACAATGGTACTCAAAATAAACGTCTCGTCAAAACAAATTCAACGGTATAAAAAATTTTCAAATCAGAGTTCGAGAAAGTCGGGAAATTTTATTTAAACAAAATGAAATAAACAATAATTAAAGAAGTACTACTTTCTCTCTCCTGCTCCACCATCTATAACGTGTCAATTAAAAGAAAAGTGGTAAATTCCCCTTTTAACCCTCTCTTATTAATAAAACTACGTAGTTTTAGAGGTGTTCTCACATACAAAGTGTTCTCACATATGAGAGGTGTTCTCACCTGATCCTTTATATATATATATATATATATATATATATATATATATATATATATATATATATATATATATATATAGGGAGAGGATCCGGTGAGAACCCTCCCACTTATGTGAGAACCAATCTTATGGTGAGAACCCCTCTAAACTACGTAGTTTCATTAAGGACCAAAAGACATTTATCCCTTTTATTTTAATTAAAAATCCAGGAGAGAGAAATGAGGTAGTGATGAATCATCATTTATTTCTTCTTTACTAAAAAATGTTTTCCCGCTTATTCCGAACTCCGATTTCGAATATTTTTATATGGATGAACTCGTATTGACGAGACGCTCATTTTAAGATCCATGAAGCCCGGGTAAAAACGACGTTTTCAATTTTAGAACATACAGCTTTAATTTTAGAACATGCGGTCTGGTTTTGTCTTTTTTAATTCCGTTGTTTTAAATAATGTTATAAACCTTCTAAACTTTGTATACTGTATTCTAAGAGTTCAACATCTTGTATTTTTAAAAAATAGTATTATCTAAAACTAATGAACCTGTTTTTTATAATAATAATAATAATATGAACTCAATACACATAATTAAAATGTAATTATAATTTTAATATTGTTTAGGGTTGGGGTTCGAGTTGAGATTCAGAATGAGGTTTAAGAAAGGAGGGAGAAGATATGCATGTTCTAAAATAGTAACAGTATGTTCTGTAATACTAACAGTGAGTTCCAAAATACTAACAGTGTGTTCTATAATACTAATAGTGTGTTCTATAATATTGTTAGTGTGTTCTATAGTACTAACAGTATGTTCCAAAATAACTTACCTTTGCATTGTTAATAATAATCTTTTTTTTAAATTACGTTGAGTCGCAAATTCGATAAATTATAAAATAAGGATGCAAATATGTTGCGGATATCAACCAATATTTTTTAAAACATTATGTTGAACTTGTAGAATACAAAATATAAGATTTAGAAGGTTTATAGCATTATTTAAAACACTGTATTAAAAAAAAGATGAAACGAGACTGCATGTTCTAAAATTGAACTGTATGTTCTAAATCTAAAAATGTCGTTTTTACATGGGCATTATGGATCTTAAAATGAACGTCTCGTCAATCGAGTCCATCCATATAAAAATATTCGAAATCGGAGTTCAAAATAGCCGGGAAAACATTTTTTAAGAAAACTGCAACAACCATTGTAGCTTTGTGGCAGAAAGTATTGAAGGTTTATATAGAAGGGCGTTGCACTTGTATCAATTAAAGTTATTGACATAGTGGTAAGCAACATTGCTTGGGAGTGTAGGGGCGCGGGTTTGATCCATGCTGCCCGCATTTCATTTTTTTTTATTAAACACACACACTAACTATCAAAACTACGTAGTTTTGATAGGGTTCTCACCATAAGAATGGTTCTCACATAGGGGGTGGGTTCTCACTGGATCCCTCCGCTATATATATATATATATATATATATATATCCCAGTAGTATGTATATAACAGCTTCCAACTACAATAATATCATCCACCAAGTAAACTAAAGTTACTATATTCTTAGAAAACACATAAAATTTTAGATTTATATTTCAAGACCAACAAAAATAAAACTCTAAAATAAAAAGATATGATATCACCAAAACTATTAGTTTAATTAATGCTAAAGTTAATTGAAAAGAGAAAAAACTATGCAAAGGGAAAAAATAACAAAGAATGAGAAAACCTAGGTGTTCATAGAGTTTCCTATATCATTCAGCTTTTACGAGGTTTTTTTTTCGTGTTTTAACTAGAAGATAAGTTACTTATTTACTTTGTTTTGTATTGCTTTTGAGGTTTTTTAGCTGAAGTTCTTTATTTGTTTGTTCTAACTCCTCCCATGTATATAAGAGGTATTTCTCTTTATATGAGCAGTTCTCGTTTGTCATCCAATACAAGTTGTTGTTTATCTCTCTTTGTAACGAGTTTATCTCTTTAGGAGTGTTTTTATGTTTTGTTTCGTATAAGCTTGCAAAAAAGATTTAGCCAAAATGAATTTGACTTATTGAAAGTTTATAAAATCCTTTTAAACAAAAGACTATAAATCGATATGAAATCAAGTATATTTTTCACCGTTGTGCAAAACAGTTTTAAATACGGTCTACTATTTGAAAATGCAGTTCAAATTTTTATAAATATATATATTTTTTATTATAATTCTTTTAGTTACTTATGAGATAAGATCTTGATTTCCTTTCATTTAGAAAAAAGGAAAAAGTTAATTAGGTGGGGTTTGATATCAAATTATCAATAATATTAAATTTCCCTCTTGCCAGTTTCTTAATTAGTAATCTTTCTGAAAAATAATATAATTAATTAAATTAATGAATATACACTACGTCAGAAAAAGAATTAGCATATGACCTCATGCATACAAATAATAGTGTAATAATTAAAATAATAAATGGTACTATAATATTATTTGCTGACTTTAAATGAGATTGTAATTTCCCATCTAATAATGATATATGAAACCATATGGGAAATTCAACTTTTAATAGTATAAATTTGTTTTGATGAAGAAGTTTTTTAATAGTATAACTACTTCCCTTTCTATCCCTTCTTCTTTTAAACGAACCCAATCATCCAAAATTGAGAATCTTGTGGAATACTCTTATGTTCCAGAAGATGCAGCAAGGTTAACACATAAGTTAAGTTACCGGTACTGTCATTAGTCATTACCAATGATTTCAAAGTTAATTATTTTTAATAGAAACTTTATAAAATATATTATTTTAAAATAAACCACTTGTACTATTTTTAGTTAGTGCCTAATTTTTTTAAATTATCACGAGTGTATTGTAACGTTTACAAATTTTTAAGATTTCTTTCTAATTAATATATGTGAGTCAAGTTTCTTTCGCTAATTCCATACAACATAATTTTATTGATTTGTTCTTTATGATCTTTTCTTCCAAGTTCATTATCGCATGTTAAAAAAAAATTAATCTTCTTGAAGGAGAAAAAAGAAAAAATATAATAATAAGATGTTTTCATGAAAAATAACAATCTCCATCCAAAAAAATGGATCTCCAAAACTTTATGAATTATAACCATTCAATGCAAAATAATCCAGATGTAATTATCTGATAGATGCAGAAATTTCTCAAGTTCTAGAATTAGAGCTTAACCATTTCTATTGAATAATTATAATCTTAATATAGCCTCTTAAATTCAAAGTCAATTTGAATTAAATATATGTATTTTTTCATTAATTAGTCGATAATTTTTCTTTTTCATTTTAATATAAGTATAATGTGAAATAATTTTAATATAATATTTTATTTTTTTTTGAAAGAAGTATAATATTTTCTTAATATTTTAAGAAACATTAACTGATTTAAGAATTAAAATATATTAACTTAAAATTTACTTATTTGTAATCTCATAAGTATGTATGGTGGTCCATAATTTAATATTTAATGTTAGTACATCCTAATAGTTTTATCTTCTGTTCAAAAACTAAAATAAAATAGCTTTATCTTCATTTTCGCTATACGCAGACTCATATCCAATTAACTACATCCATAACTCTTACCTTCACTACATAAACTAATTTCTGATTCAAATTATAGTTTATCTTGCCTAATTTTAGAAATCCATGACTTAAAAATCTTAAATTACATTACCAATTTTTCACTTTTCCCTAAATGTAATTGAAGATTAAAAATATGTAAACTTCGAAGCACCTAGATATATAATTAAAAGGAAAACATTATCTTTTTTCTTAATTCACATGTTAGCTATAGGTAGATTTAAATTGATTTATAGTTAATCAAATGGGAGTATTTGAGTGATAGAGACTCATATAACCTTAATCAATGGTCAAATTCGGACTCTGCCTTGGTTCTTAGACACAAAAAATTCTTAAATCTCCTTTGGTGTATTGTCTCACACTCTATAAATTAGTAAACAATGATTAACCGAATGTGAACCTGGCTGAAAAGTGTTATCACAGTTGTAGTGACCAGATAACCTCGTGGTATAACCATAAAATTAATTTATAGTTTTACAAGTTGATTACTTTAGTCTACTAATTAAAATATATATTTTTTTTGACAACGTCTACTAATTAAACTTGATTAGCCATGTGGTGACTATAATTGCATATCACCAATTGATTAACTGCAAATTCTATCATTTAGTTAAAACAAAAAACAAAATCTTGAAACCTGATGATGCTTGATTAGACAACTAATCACACTTTAGAAAGTCAAATAATGACTTATATATTTATACATATAGTCATCAATGAAAAATTAATTAAGGAAGAACAATTAATGTCCAACAATCTTATACCAATATTGATTTATCTAGTGGGACAATTGCTCTTTAAAAAAATGAGACAATTGCTTAAAAAATATAGTTATAACTTATGACTATATATAGTATAACTACATGTGAATTTAAATAAATTGATTTGAACTAGTAAACGTAGGGGCTTCTACTATGGATTCAGTCATATATGGACTCATTCAATTTTAACCTGGAAACCTGCTGTACCAAGTTACTCAACTTCCACGTCAGTAGGTTACCAAGTAAAAGGTACCAGACGCCCTTAAAAGCGAAACATCATCACCATACCACTCATCTTCACTTATGTTTCAGTTAAGATCATTACAACAAGAAAGCAAGTATTCAAATTCAATGTCTCAATGGCATCTGGAGAATTTCCAAAGCACTATATGATAATAACAAAACCAGAATGATAAAAATTATATGACTAATTTACATTCTTCTCCATATGCAAATAATACCATAGAAAGCACATGTAACAAATGCATAATACGGCATATATGTCCGCGGAAAATATAAGATAATGCACCATAAAAGTTTCCATCATTTTATCCAGAGTGACCTGACCAATTAACAAAATATAGCTAAAGCTTGTGACCATAATTAAAAACATATGCATAATTTCCTCAAGCAAAATATAATCTTGGCCATACATGAAGGAAAAGTAAGAAAGAAGAGAGATCAACCATCAAACGCGATTGCATACATGTACAAGTAATCAATTATTTCGACAAAAAAGTAGAAGATTTCAAATCAATTCCATACATGCAACTAGAAAGACACTGGAGCATTAGCTTTCCCACAATCCATGTATCGTAAAAATAGACCAATTCTTAATCTGTCTACAGATTCTGATCAACCTTCAATAGTCCATTGAACGAACTCGATAATACAAGATTTTGTTATACAGGCTGCATGATAGATGATAGGGTGCTAATATCTTTAATAATAAGCAGAATATTGATGAGCCAACGGGGTAGTTCATACTAGGAAGAAGACAAGGGGGAAAGGATCCGTCTAAGGTCTCACCATTGTGCAGGCTAGTCAGTTATCTAGGGAACAGGGCCAGGGTATGAGGGAATTGGAAAATTACTATATAAGTTAATGCCATAGAGTAACAATGCACTTAAAACTATATTGGGAAATTATTTTTATCTACCCAATATTCTTAAAACTCAAGTGACCTTGCTGAAAGAACCAAGCACGCAGTAATACAAAATGACAATACTTGCTCGTCTATGAAGCTCCACTATCTTCCTACAAACACAGACCTCTTGTACGAGTTTTTTTGGTGAAAAGAGAATTCTATTTCAGTAGGATCCAAACAACAAGTTAGTTTTATATTTCTGTTCACTCAATAAGCATACACTTTCATAGAAAATTAAACCTCAAGCATGAATTATGCTACAATCAACAATCTTGCACTCATCCGAATATTGAGTGAGACACTATCAATGCCTGGAAACTTATGTCCACGCACAACTAAAGGAACCTAATGTCGAAGTCAAGCTGCTACTCTCAACATGAATCTTAATGAAATCAATGGTCTCGAGTCTCATATCTAACATCTCTCTACATAAACGTTCGCAAAACTTTCTAGCAGAGTCTATTCAACAGTCTTGCAGGAACACAAAACTCACATTGTAATAATACATCAAGTCACAAAGAAATTAAGAAAAGAACATCAAAAGATAAGAAAATTACAAAACCACTTAAGCATGCTTCGTGGTCTACATTAAATTTCACAGCTTTAATCAAACAAACTACACAAATACGAATGAACGAAACGTACCTGCTGAATCAAAGCAATTCTTTGGTTGGCAGCAGGCATAACAACGGCACAAAAAGGATACCTAGAAGCCTTCAAACTATTACTCATCTTAAACCCTTCTCTAATACTCCCACCCCACGACACGAAATTCTCATTAACAAAATCACTCAAAACCTCCGAACACAACGACCTCTCACAAAACGCAGGCGTATCAAGGATGATCCGGTGAATGCAAGTACACAAACAACAACTTATACTCATTCCTGGACCGCTGCAACGCATCCATAAACCCTTCAGTAACAAAATTCGGCCGTCTAGAGCCATACTCCCTCTCAAAATCCGCCACAAACCCCATCGCCTCCCTCGCTGCACCCGAACCCTCCCCATTCCTCCCACCCAACCCAACCATACCAAGCGAATACGACAATATCCCACCAGCAGCCCATAAACCTAGTCCCACAGCACCCGAAACCAACCCTAAACCCCCCCGAAATCACGGAAAACGGCAACGTAACCAGCTTCCAAGCCAACCTGGGACCCGCAGCAACGACACCGGAATCAGAGCGCTCAATAACCCTATCTGATCCGGTGCCCGTGTCGGTGACAGGAGCTCTAGAAGTGTTAGATTGAGGAATTACATTATCGTTTTCGCCGGATGTAAAGAAGAGATCGCGAGCTCTAAATCCCATCCGTGAGCCTGGAGGATCTCCGTGCACAAATCGGGATCATCGAGCCCGGTGATCGCTTGAAAATACGCTAATTTGTCAGCTACATGAACCATTATAGCGTCAAATTTTAGGGTTTCTGATTGAAATTTGATGAGGAATTCAGAAATTAGGGTTAATTTTGTTGAAATTGGATGAGGATTATGGAGTGAGGAACTGGAATTTCCGTCCGTATGGGGAGTTTTTTTGGGGGTTTATGGTTGATGATGATGATGATGATGGAGTGTATCTTCTGCTGATAATATATTTTGGGGATTGGTTACCTTTCAAGGGCGTCGTTTTGTTTCTAATTTACTATTGTGCCACTCTCATTGTGTTATTAGTAGTAGTAATTACACCCGCTTAATAAATTCGAGATTCGTTAAACACCCTTTCGATACCCGTCCTTCTATTACATTGAATTGTATACTATGGTGGATGGTTACTTTCTAGTTGTTGTAATTCTAGATTGATTAAAAACCCTTTAAATCATTTGAATTGTAGAGCATGTTAGTATTGTCAATGATTCAATCCCGATGATTACCTTTTAGTTGTGTGTAATGAAGTTAGTCTGGAGCTTAGCAATGTTTTTCTTGCAAAGGTGCTAGCAGGTTTTGCTGCATTTTATGTGCAAAACAAGGCTAAAATGAAATTCTTGTTGAATCCAATTTGTCATTGTTTGCTTAAACTATTTTAGTTTAACGTGTCTTCATCGCGTCGAGGTAGTGGTTGTCAAATCGGCCCCCTTTTCTTTGCAATTGCTTATTTTTCAAGTTGTAAAAGACCAAGCAAACACTCGAATCATCGAAATATAAACAGAAAACAGACCTCTAATCGGGGATTATTATGCTAAGCACTATGTGATTTGTATCGTAAGGACAAATATCACAAAAATATATTGAACGTCCTCTAATGACCCCGATGAGATCAAGTAAAGAAGAAAACTAATATTATCAATTAACCATACAACAATCAACTTGCTATTTAACTATATCTCCTGGACTTTTACGTTGCATTTTGCCTCCGCTTTGTTCTTAGTTCTAACTAAATTATTATCACTTCCATACTCCATAAACTTATTCTTCTCAGCCTCAACAATAGCAGACAGAGAACCCCAAACTTCCCCCGGCTGCTCGTAAACCCAACACATCATGAAATAAATCTTCCTTTCTCCAAGCTTCAACTTCCTTCCGATTTCCGATTTCCTCAATTTCTCAGCCTTCAATTCCCTTTCCCCAGACTGAATCAGCCTTTGCATATCACAGAGTGCGCAGACGAGAGCAGCGCTCCCCAGTGAAAGTAGGCTTATCACGTCATCGATGAGACCTAATCGAAATTGTAAGTTCCCCATGTGTCTGTAGTCTGGAGAGCAGGTTTGTTCTAAGCAGTAAGAGAGAGCCTCCATCACAGTTTCGGGATGTCCACCTTGACCTAAGACGGAGGAGATGCTTAACAAAACTGTTGCTGATCCTATGGCATCGGATTGCCGATCTCCGTTGTAGAGCCGTAGTGTGAAGCAATAGCTATATAAAATGTCCACCAAGTGAACTGCCAAGAGTGGTGATGGTTCTGTCGACATAAGCTTCGAAACTCGGGTTAAAGGGATCTCAGGCCCCGGGGGAACCTCGTTATTGTCCTTAGCACCATAGTTTTGAGAAGATGATGATGTGGCATGCTCGAGGGGTTGCACAAGTCGAGTTCCTTCTTTGCTAAGGGAAATTGTTCGTGCGGAAGGTTTCAACCACCATGGATCCCACGGCTCAATCAACTTGCTAAGCTCCCCGGAAGCTACGGCTCTTTGGAACTGTTTCTTCTCTTTAACGGATAAATCATCAAAGCTGAACGAATCCCCTACAACAATAATCACAGCGTTTCTATCAGCAATAAATCTAGTTGGTTAAGCTTAACAATAAAAGTAAATAAGGACCTGCGGATTCCAAGTAGAATACATACCATAAAAACTTCAGATTATCATATGAAACATAGAAATCAATCAGTTAAAGTACCTGAGAAAATCTTTTGAACGGTCTCCTCTGATAGAACGCTATCTGCAAATAAACAAGAGAATAGCTGAACTTCGCGTTCGTTCACAACTAAGCCATTCTGGCAAATTTGTGTACAAAAGTTCACTAGAATACTGACATGGCATGAAAATTGATGTTGTCAACTAAGTGTCATGTTGAACATGCTAACTTTTGTGGTTGATGTAGCAAAAACATGGCAGCCACATGTATATCACGTGACACATCTTAGGCCACAAACAATTTAAATAATCGCGTCTTTATCTAAGAGTTATAATCCAAGAAATAAAAGTCAAATGTTTTATAAAATAGAGTTGTCACAATTTGGTTTCCATTTTTTATAGCTACACAACCACAGATGTAATTAACTCATTCAACGAAGACTAACCAGGAAGAAAAAGTAATAAGAACTTAACCTACCATCATCATCCATAGTCTCCACTTCCTCCTCCTGGGAATGAAATCGTTTCAATATATCCAGCATTTTCTGTCGGGTTTCATCATTAGGCTGCATCTGGCCCAGCTCCTCCACTATATTTGCTCGCATGAAGGATTCGGTACATCGGAGACCATGAGCCTGCAGGATCAACACAATCATAAACACAAAAATAAAAAGGCACGAATAAAAATTCGTATAGAATCAACATTGCCTTATAGCAGGAAAGTGAACAGTATCGAGAATTGCATCGCGGACAAGTATACTGTGAAAATTGCTTCTGGCACCTACAACAACAAGAAATTAAGAAACAAGCCATAAACAAATGTTTCCAGAACATGTAAAAACCGTATCAGTAGAAAGTGACTTACACTTGACAGATAATACGGGAAGGAGGATCAAGAGGGGAAGCACAGGAGGGTTTTCCAGAGATACGGATTGTATTCATCCACGCCATTGAAATGAAATGTAGTTCAGATTCTGCAACTGGGAACAATTTGACGTTCAGATTCTCAAAAATCTGTAGTCCAATATCACACTTACAACCATATATGATGCTAAAAATATCATCTTGCAACCACAATAAAACTAAATAACAAGCCTTTTCGAAACTGTCCACTAGTATGTTATTGTACCAACATGTCCTCTAAATGTCACAAGAATATTATGAAACTTATGTAAAAACTTAACTTTTTCTATAACGAAGGCCTAATGCATAACCAAATAGGTATGTCATGGTAGCTAGTGGCATACTCGTAATCTTTTAAGTATTACCCATTTGACTTGTGAACATTACCCACGCTGTCTCATCTGCTTAAACAGAGCAAATCAATCATCTAAAAACATTCGTCCAAAACCATTATAATCTCCAGAACGAGCCAAATTTAACCACATTTTAGTTCTCATAATCATATATAAATTAGAGACACATACATACTACAAAGTGCAATATAGTAATTAGTGCAAACAGATAATTTTCTCCATGGAAGAACCCGAATCCCGGGGATCAAATATATCATGACATTGTAGCATCAGTATAAGACTGCCAACAAAGTAAATTCAACAATCACCCTGACCAAGAAATAAGACCAATTCCAAACCCTAAAGCCCTAAAGAAGCAATTCAATTCAATTAGAACATACATAATTTCAAGGTTAGGGATTTCAAGTAAAACAAACTAAGATTGAAGAACAAAAGAAAAAACACCCAACTTGTAAGCTGTATCTGGAGATCCACGGTGGCTGGCCGTCGCCGGAGAGACGAGAAGACGATAGTGAGGGAGGAGAAGAGTGGGAAGAAAATGATTAAGGGAGATTTATGAGGACGAAACGATGTCGTTTGCAATTGTATTGGCGCTGCAGTTACAATTTACTGTTTGTTTGTTGTTGTTTACAACATATATAATAAATAAATAAGAGTGATATAAATAAATAATTGGATCAAAGCACATCTTGATTTATTGAGGTTTTAGATCGTAAAATTGTTTACAACATATATAAATAAATAAGAGTGATATAGTTTTCTTTAGAAAAAAAAAGAGCTATATAGTTCATGTTGTATACGATCATACTATCAACAGGGCATTTTCCGAAATGGAAGCCCTGTTGGACGCGAATGGTATGCACTTATCTCTAACTTGTCTCTATTTGATGAGTAATAATGCTCGAAAAGATCCATACGAGTACATGCGAAAGCTTTGTCACAAAAATTTGGTGTATAAAGATACGAGCTTAACACAATATTTTTGTTGCATTTGTATCATATATGGATTATTCATGACAAGAAAACTCAAATTGTTTGCTCGTATGCACAATACTCATGCAAAGGTAGGTGGCTAAATTTTAGTCAAGTTCAATTTGATAAGACGAAGACCGAGTATCATAGCTATTTTTCCAATGTTTCAATCCATTAGGTGGATGTCACTCGGGAATCAGTTGGAAGGCGTATGGCTCGTTGACGAGGGTCTTCGTGCAAGATTTAAGGCTAACGTTGTGGTGCAATCGATCTCTCCTCCATGGGGTTCAGGAATGGAAATAGACTCTATTGCTGCTCAAATGAGGAATAAATATTTGAAATGAACAATAAAAATCAATTTTGAGTACATATATTGGAAAAGATTGATTGCTTGAAATCCACCTCCAATGTCTAATTATGCTATTCTTTTCCTATTAGTCCAACATCATTGTCTTCCATAAAACGTTTTATCAATGAAAAACCAAGAATCCATGCACCAAATTATGTTGAGCAGAAAATCCTTACAACCCAGAATAATATTAGTTAAAACAGTAACAGAAATGCAAAATATATAAATCAAACGAAACAAAGCAATTGGTTTTAGTTGAATTGTATATTTAAAGATCACCAACACTGAGGTAGATTTTCACTACCTCTATATATATATATATATATATATATATATATATATATATATATATATATATATATATATATATATTTCCATAAACATTTGTTTGTTTCATTTACTTGCCAATACAGATTTCAAAATAAACATATATGTGTAATGTAATTCCGAGGCTCAGAAATTGCTTTTTTAGCTTATCTAAAAGAGAGGACCTACGTTTCGATAAAGCTATCGTTAACCCGGGGGTTTCAATGATCGGGAACCCGTTTAGGGTTTGACCGTAGAAGTCGTACCCTCGATTAACTCACATTCTTGAAATTAGAGTATCTGTTCCTATCAAACTTGCCATCTTTTAGTTTAGACTGTATTTTTATGTCCAATATTCAATTTTAGACCCGAACAATATAGAAGCAGACCACTTATGGTCATTTGAACAGCAACCATAGGAACAATGCTAGTTACTTAAACCGACACGAAATCAGCCCCCACAAAGCAGTAAGCATACGAATCACAAAGGGTTCACTTGTCGACCACCGACTTAAGAATAGGAATCACAGAAACATTATGCCAATATCATATCCAACCAGATTTCACAAATCAAGACATCAAAAATGGCAAAGGGATTCAAGCACATTTGAACCCGTCATGGCATAGAGTAGAGTTGATTTAGAAATTACCTTGAGAGACCGAAAGAAAAGTAGAAATGGTCTTTTTAAGGACTCAGGGGTTGAATCATAGAGACCACATCTGGAACCAGAACCCAAAGGGGGCCGACGACCAGACCATCATCAAAACCGTCCACTGACAGCTGGTTCAACTCGGAAAGCAATCTAAACATAGAAAATAGGAGATTAGTACACATTAGAAGGGAGGAGGTTCAAATGGATCATCGAACTGAAAATGAAAAGAGTAGAACCTTACCTGTTAATGAAACCGCATTGACCGCCGGCCTAGGGAGAGCTTACTGTCACTTTCCTCGCCGCCGATTTGAACGCCGAAATTAAGTTTGACATAGAATAGAGATGGTGATAAGAAATATTTTGGAGAAGGCTTGATGATGAAGAATAGGGTTTGAGAGGTTAAGGGTTTGTGATCAATAAGTTTAGATCAAATCTGAACCGTTGATCTAGATCGAACGGTTCAGATCAGTGGTCAACCAAGAATAGATGTAAAAAGCACTTTGAATCCTGTTCATCCATTTCAATTTAATGGTCCAGATTAAATACATGTTGGGAAGAGTTTTTATCATCACTTATGGGCTTCACTTACTCTACACCCAAAATATGAGTTTGGGTCTTTAATGTTCTTGTTTAAATAAAAGTGTAAATAATATTTGATTAAGCTTTTAGGATTATTATGGTATTTCATTATTCTAACTATTAAGACCAGGTTCTGGTCATTAGATGCCCAACATTAAATTTCAGTATTGTCTACTTTTGTTTAGTATGTATAGTTTATTAATTTTATACATTACATTTTCGTTTATAGTTTTTTCGTCTATGATAGTCAAAATCGTCAATATTTTTTAGACACGATTAAAATATAAAAACAACTTTACTAAAAAATGGGATTGTTAATTCCGTCATTTATTTTTTAAAACATATCATTAATCTTTTGAGTTAAAATGGACAATTTACGTCTATGTGATACACGTAAATTATGTCTCGTAAATTATGTATATTATAAATTTTTCATCGAGTCAGGATCATTTATTCACGTATATGTGATATGCTTGGATCTGATAAAATCTTAGTGGAATTGACAATCCTGATTTTGTTAAAATTGCGATTAGTTTTAATATTATAAATCCTAGCGGAATTGACAATATGTATATTATAAATTAGGTCTATCATAGTCTATATCGCTCATTCACATTTATGTCATAAATGTGACTTATTTTGAACTAAACTTATTAAAACGGTTATGTAATAATCGAACTCCCTCAATGTCACGATATAACCTCTTTATACATAATTAAAATTATCGATCCACGCCTATGTGATATACGTGTAATTTTTGAAATTATGAATTTAGATGTTTTAAAAATATTTATGTTATGACTAAATTACAAAAAAGTTATGTGATATGTTGGCCCTAACAAGAACAGAATCACCTATAGGGGGGTGAATAGGTGTCAAAGTTGAAAACTGAAAATTTCTAAGTTTTTCGAGAAACTTAATTTTCAGAGTCAAATTTCCTCAGAGTCAGAGGCTAGCTTACAGAAGCAGCTTCTGAGGGAAATTCTGCCTAAACACAGTTAGACTGTTTTCAGCAACAGAAGTTCTGAGTTAAGAACTTCTAGACAGTCTTCTGAACAAAGACAATGATATTAAGAGTAAATCTGTTTCAGCACTAAATATAAGCAAGCACACAGAAGCAATAATAACAAGTATAAGAGGAAGAAAGAGATTCAGGAGATCCTGATGAACAAGTTGATTTATCCAAGTTCGCCACAGAAGTCCTGTGACTACGTCTTGTCCCCTGAGGTCGCAGCCACCAGAGATTTTATAAATCTACTATTCAGAATTTTTATGGCAAGTTCAGAAGCTCCTTTACATCAACAGAACTTACGCTAATTTCTCACTTAGTTCTGACTAGCCTAAAAAGAGTTAAAGGATTTCCACCAGAACAACAACACTCTGTTTTCTGGATTTCTCACCCAACTCTAATCTCAACTAGATTTCTCTCAAAATCTAACTGAATATCACAGACGATATCAGTTTACAAGATTCCTATTATGAACTTGTGTTTCTTCACTCTCTCACTTAAACTTAAACTATGCTAAGAAAGATTGAGAATGGAAAAGAATGCTCTGTTTTTCTGCTTCAAACAGTGCGTTGAGATTTAGCTCGATTATCACGCGTAGATGATGCATTGGAGCTTGGCCACTATTTATAGTGAATGAGGATGACCGTTGTTGAATTTGAATCTTCAAAGAGATGACATCAGTTGTTGTAGCCGTTAATTTGTCAAGTCTTCAAACGGTCTTCAAACACTTTGATTCTGTTATCCTTGTTCTTTAACCAAATCCGGTAAGTGATTTGAAGTTGAAGATAAGGTTGACCGGAAACATTCTTCAATTGGATCAACAAAGGGTAGACAAGGAAATTCTGGTTTCGCTTTGAGTAGACAAGCGCGCTCCTTCAAAACAGCTTTTTGAAGTTTTGGCGCCTAGCATTAAATGCACTTGTCAGAGCAATAAATGCTATTCATAACCCGTGACTAAGCTTCTGATCGAATTGGTATAACTTCTGATTGTAAAAGAACCTCTGAGGAGAGCTTTAACAGACTTCAATAACATCAGAGCGGAGCATCCAGCTTCTGATCATTGAAACACTGTCTTCAGCTTTCAGAACTTCCGAGTCCTTTAAGGCAATCCAGAAAAGATTCATTCAGCACCTGCTGAGTAACTTACATACAAACTGAACAAAAATTGTTAGTCAACATTAAACCGTATGTAAGATAATTTTTAATTTTCATCTTCAGAAACGTTTGGACATAATCAAAACACTCAGGGTTCATCATTCTCCCCCATTTTGGTTATGGACAAACCGTGGTCAGAAGGTAAAAGTAAACACAAGGTTTAGAGAGTAACTTCCTGATACATATGTTTCATAACTTCTGAGTAACTTAACTCCCCCATTTTAGTGTAAATGGTGAACTTCAGCAATCTGTATAAACTTGGAAATGACTTAAGATCAAGTTGTTAGATTTTAGCAAAGTAAGAGTTACTAAGTTAAAAGGAAACATAAGTAGTAAGAAAATAATCAGAGACAGGCAATATGTATAATGAGAGTTCAATTGCATATAATCGTCAGAAGAAACAAACACAATAATCATCAGAAGGGAATAAAGTCCTAAGACAAAACTACCCAACCCAGAACCTAGCTAAGAAGCTTAAGTCCTAATGAGATTAAATGTTCCTAGGTTTCTTCTGAGGAGGAGGAACACCACTTGAACCTTCACCAACATTCTGTCTCTTCATCCCAGCAGACTTGAGACCACCCTGTTGAGCAGACTTCTCCCCCGTTTGGCCAGAACCAACAGGAATACCCAAAACACCTTGAGAGTTCAATTTCTGCTGAACATTCAGTGCAGTTGAATATTGCTGAGGAGTTGGCCTCATAGTGTTGATCATATCCATTCTTCTTCTGAAATCAGCATCAATAGTTTTCATATGATCAAAAGTCTGTCCAGACAAAGGTCGCTGTCTCTGAACATCTTCTAGAAGGAGCTTTATCAAACGATTGTTGGCATACACAGCAGCAGTGAGATGCTCATTCTGAATATAAGTCTGTCCTCGGACAAACCTATAGCAATTATGAAGAACCTTTTCTTGTTCACGTGCTTGAGTGTGCATAACTTTCAGAAGTTCGGTAAGCTCAGCAATCTGGGCGCTCTGAGCAGTCACAGCGGACTCAATGCTCTGAAGACGATTGTTGAGATCAGGAGTGATGTCATATACAATCTTAGCAACCCCTGAAGATGATGAACCTTGAGCAAAAGATTTCACTTCTCTCAGAATATGATTAGCAATACTTTGTAGGTCATCAATCTTACTTGGGAGCATCTTCTCATGAGCCTCATAATGCTCGTTTGCTTCCTTGACTTCTTCTGACAAAATCTCCAAATTTTGATTAACTTTCAAAGAAGAAGCAAGAGCAATATTCTCCAAGGTTGGAAGAGTCAGAGCCAATTCTCTCAACTTGTATAGCTCATCATATGTAGCCAGATGAAGTGTAGAAAGATTGCGAGTGTAGACAGTAGGATTCTGAACTTGAAGCATAGTCATGAGCTGCAGGTTCTGAGCTTTCAAAGATTGAATTTCTTGCAGCACAATGCCCTGAGCATACATGTCAGCAGCAGAACTCCTTTGCCCGAAACCAGCAAATCTATTCAGCATTTCATCAGAGCCACTCTGACTCATTCTTCTCAACTCTTCAACACTGGGAGCACCACCAGCTTCAGATACACCAGAAGCTCTGTGCATAAAGCCAAAACTACCAAAATTTCTCTCCAAGTTATCTCGATCCAAAGAGTTGCATAGGAAGTCATAGTTGGATGACAACCCAGCAAAGAAGGATGTGGAGGAAGAAGTAGTTAAGGGATCACACACAGGAGGTGCGTGTCCAGAGGTTGAGAGGGGAGGAATATCGGAGGTTGAGGATGGGATAGTATGTGAGGTAGTGGAAGAGATTGTGGGGGTAATGGATGGTAGTGTGGATGGAAGTGAGAAGGAAGGAGCAGTAAATCCTATTGAAGGAATTACGGATGAAGTAGATAGGGAGGAAGTAGTGGAAGTGGATATGGAATCTATGAAGATGGGTCCAGTAGATAAATTCACTTCTGAATAGGATCCAGAAGGAGGAATAGTTCTTGGAGGTACATCTTCAGAAGTTGAAGTTGTAGGAGGAATGGAAGTTTGTGAATCACTAACTTCTGTGACAGAAGGTAGTGAAGGAGATGGATGGGGAGTACGAGGTGAGAATGGATGAGGAGTATGAGAGGGAGATGAGATAACCTGTTCAGAGAGAGAGGGATCAAACATAGAGATCGGTTCAGAAAACACATGAGCCATTCTGATCAGTGTTTCCGAAGCATCCCTATCACCAGGGTTTCTACCTTGACCCAAAAGAATGTTGTCCATAAAATTTTCGTTATCAACATTCTCAGCAAACTGGTGTGCGTTCTGAACAACCTCATCAACTTCTGGTAAACTATCCTCTGACAACTCTTCAATAACAGGAGCTTCAATATCCTCTTCAGAAGACATTTCCATCATGTCTTCGTCATCAGAACCTTTCTCTTCAGGAGTAGAATCCTCCAACTCATCACTTGGAGCAATATAGAAGTCCTTTTTCTTCAGAGACCTTCTATTTGCTGCAACCTTCTTCCTGTACCGTTTGGAGAGAGGAATATCCTCAGAATCCTCTTCTTCTTCTGAAGCCTCAACATCCTTTGAGAACTCCACATTCTCAACATCAGCAGCGCATTCTTCAATTCTAGCATCGGCCTTAGCCTTTGCTGCAATTTCTCTTTCAGCTGCTAACTTATCTTATGCTTCCTTTTTCTTCTTCTTCGCTTCAACAAGAGCCACAACTCTTGCAATTTTCTCAGCTTCAGCAGCCTTCTCTCTCTCAGCAAGGCGTGCGTCCTCAGCATCCTGAGCTTCTCTCTCAGAAGCATCCTTTGGCTTCTCAGCAACGATCTTCCCAGAAGGTTCAACACTGATTGTTGTTTGAACCATAGTAGGAAGAGGTTCTGAGACAACCACCTTCTCAACAGTTAGGACCACTTTACTTGATCCTTTCTTTCCTTTGCCCTTCTTGGCAACATTCTTACCTTTCTGTACTGTAGCATCTACAATCTCCTTCTGAGCAATACTCATAGAGGAGCCCTTCTCATTCTTCTTTGGTACCACACCAAAGGAAAGATGCCTCAAAGTATGCATCTTCAGAACAGTACTCTTGCTGGTCACACCATCTCCTGAGATATCCACAGAGGCAGCTTCAAATAGACTCGTCAGAAGTGAACCATAAGCAAGGGCACTAACCACATTAACATTTTTCATCTACCGAATCAGCATGACAGGGAGATTAATCTTCTTCAAGTTGACCAGATGCCACATGAAAACCCTTTCCCTGTTGGAAACACCATTAACTCCTCCAGCCTTCGGAAGGAACACATTTGTAGTTAAGTAGTGTGCCCACCTCTGGTGCTGAGAGAGCCAGGTGGCATAAGTTTCCTTGGCACTCAGATCTGGTCTGGCCCAGTTGGCTTCAACAAACCCATCAGCAGAACCATCATCTCCAATGATGATTCCCTCATCATCAATACCAATTACCTGAGAAATGGAAGCCCTGCTGACTTCAATCTCAACTTCACCCACCACCGAGTGAACAACATCCTCCTCATTAGAATAGAAATGGAGGTTCTGATAGAATTCGGTGACTAATTTAGGATAGATGAATTCATCGAGAGAAACGAATGAATTCCAGTTTTGAGCATTTAGCCATTTGGAGATTGGTTCAGTGGATTTTACTTCGTCATCTAGGAACCTAGAAGTGAAAACCCTAGATTCACTAACTTTCTTCTTAGTTTCGGAATTAAAGATGTGAGTAACTGTGAGTTCAATGGAAAGATCTTGAGCCATTGAAAGAGAGTTTAAGAAATTAGGTTAAGTGTTTTAAGAGAAAGAAAACACAGAGATTTTATGGAAATTCTAATAGCAAAGAAAGTGAGAGTAAAAAACTTCTAAGTATGGAATACCCCTATTTATACCCAAACAAGAAAACCGTTCCAATTCAAAAAGTAAATACACACCGTTTAAAAGGGAACAGATAACCGTTAAACACAGAACATCGCCGTAAAAACAGAGGAATACGCATGCTTAATGTCAAATCATAATTAGACTTAATAACACTTAATTATCTTAAACGATTAATCACTTAAGATAAGAAGAGATAATTAAACTAAATTACTGAAGTGGATAAGTCATACCAATGCCTTCTCGCAAGCTGCTGAAAGGAATACCAGCCAGAGGCTTAGTAAACATGTCAGCAAGATTTTCTTCAGAGGGAACATGGGTGATGATAATATCCTTCTTCAGAACATGATCTCTCAGAAAGTGATGCCTAATATGAACATGCTTCATCCTGTTGTGCTGAATAGGATTCTTTGAAAGATCAATTGCACTCTTGTTATCACAGTAGATTGTAATTGTTCCAGGAATGACTCCATAGTCAGCAATTTGTTGCTTAATCCAGAGCATCTGAGAAACACAACTTCCAGCAGCAACATACTCAACTTCAGCAGTTGAGAGAGCCACAGAGGTTTGCTTCTTGCTATGCCAGGAGACTAGGCACTCCCCCAGAAAATGACAACCACCAGAAGTGCTGACCCTTTTCAATTTATCCCTACCATAGTCAGAGTCTGTGTATCCTACAGGAGTAAAGTCTGAACTGCAAGGATACCACAAACCAGCTTCTGGTGTGCCTTTAAGATATCTGAGAATTCTTTTGACAGCAACATCATGAATCTCTCTTGGTTTAGACTGATATCTAGCACAAAAACACACAGCAAAATGTATATCTGGCCTGCTGGCTGTTAGGTATAAAAGAGAACCAATCATACCTCTGTAGGTTTTTATATCTACAGGTTTACCAGCTTTCTCTTCATCATCAATGTCTTTGCTGACATCCATTGGGATATCAACAACATTAGAGTCCATCATGCCAAATTTCTTCAGCACTTCTCTAGTGTACTTGGCTTGATTGATAAACACACCATCATTACTTTGCTTGATCTGAAGTCCTAAGAAGAAGGTTAATTCTCCCATCATGGACATTTCAAACTCAGCCTTCATGTGATCACTGAACTCTCTGCACAAAGATGCATTAGTAGCACCAAATATAATATCATCAACATATACCTGAGCTATAAGGATATCCTTGTTCTTCTTCAGAGTGAACAGAGTTGTATCAACACAGCCTCTGACAAATCCTTTAGACAGAAGGAACTTTGTCAGTCTCTCATACCAAGCTCCGGGAGCTTGTTTCAGTCCATACAAGGCTTTCTTCAGCTTGTACACATGATCAGGGAACTTAGGATCTTCAAAACCAGGAGGTTGAGATACATAGACTTCCTCATCAATGTAACCATTCAAGAATGCACTTTTCACATCCATTTGAAAGAGCTTAAAACCTTTGTATGATGCAAAAGCACATAAGATTCTAATGGCTTCTAATCTTGCAACAGGAGCAAAAGTTTCACCATAATCTATGCCTTATTGCTGACTGTAACCTTGAGCAACAAGTCTTGCCTTGTTCCTCACAACATTTCCAAATTAATCAAGCTTGTTTTTCAGAACCCATCTAGTTCCAAAAACCTTTATGTTGTTAGATCTGGGAACCAAAATCCAAACTTCTGACCTTTTGAACTGGTCAAGTTCTTCTTGCATTGCCATTAACCAGGAATCATCATCTGCAGCTTCATAGAAGTCCTTGGGTTCCAGGAGTGACACAAAAGCCACATTCCCCATGTATCTTCTGAGCTGAGCTCTGGTCATGACAGGATTGTGAACAGAGTCAATTATGTTCTCTAAGGAATGATTCCTATGAGCTCTAACTTCTCTTGGTACATCCAATGAATCTTCTGAAACCTGTTCATCATTTGTTGAATCATATATAGGAGCATCTTCTGGAAAGAAGTTGACTTCTGGAGTAGGATTCTCTTCTGCAACTTGTTCAGCAACAGGAGGAACCACTTCAGCAGCTCTAGGAGTAACATCTTCTTTTACATCAGGAGATGTTACTTCAGGAGCATGAACTACATCTTCATCAGGAGCTCTACTATCTGCAGGGTTAGTCTCATCAAACTGTACATGAACAGATTCATCTAAAGTTTGAGTCCTCTTATTAAAAACCCTATATGCTTTACTATGTGTTGAGTAACCAAGAAAAATGGCCTCATCTGCCTTTGAATCAAACTTTGAAAGATATTCTTTTGTATTCAAAACATAACACTTACAACCAAAGGTTCTGAAATAACCTATTTTAGGCTTTCGACCTTTCCAGAGTTCATAAGGAGTCTTGTTCTAAATGCTTCTGATGAGCACTCTATTCAGAACAGAGCAAGCTGTGTTAACAGCTTCTCCCCAAAAGTACTTTGGAAGCCTTCTCTCATTGATCATAGTTCTGGCAATCTCAACCAGAGTTCTATTCTTCCTTTCAACTACCCCATTTTGTTGAGGAGTTCTGGGAGCAGAAAAGTTATGATCAATTCCCTTGGTTTCACAGAATTCTTCAAACATAAAGTTTTTGAATTCTCCACCATTATCACTTCTGATATGAACAACCTTTTCATTCCTTTCATTCTCAAGTTTCTTTATCAGAACTGAGAAACATCCAAGTGACTCATCTTTGCTAGACAGCAAGATGACCCAAGTGAATCTTGAATAGTCATCTACTATGACAAAGGCATACTTCTTTCCACCCATGCTCATTGGTTGAACAGGGCCAAAAAGGTCCATATGAAGTAATTCCAAAGGTCTTTTAGTTGAAAGAGCTTCTGGATTGTTTACCAGATTGACAAGCATTGCATAAATAATTCTTCTTAAAACTAATTTCAGGCAGACCCTCAACCAATTGATATCTAGCTACTTTGGCCAGAAGGTCCATGCTCACATGAGCAAGTCTTCTATGCCAGAGCCAAGAGGTATCCTCTTTGGACATCAAGCATATATTTTTGCAAAGATTCTCAAGGTTCAGCATGAAAACATTTTCAACTCTAGGAGCAGTTAGAATAACTTCCCTTGACTTACTGTCCAAGATTTTACATCCAGAGGAGCTGAAGACAACATCTCTACCTTTATCACACAGTTGTGCAACACTCAGGAGATTGAACTTCAGGCCTCTGACTAGGGAGACATCTTCGATCGGAGGATTAGTTCCTATGGATCCAGAACCAAGTATCCTTCCTTTCTGAGCATCTCCAAAGCTGACTTTTCCACCTCTTTTAGGATCAAATGTGATGAATGCTTTTTCATCACCTGTCATATGCCTTGAGCACCCACTGTCAATGTACCACAGCTTTGACATTGATGGAGAACTCAGAGCCACCTGCAACACAATCAATTAGTGACAGGTACCCAATCCTTATTGGGTCCTTCATTGTTAGGTTTCTCTTCAGCAGGTTTTAATGATATCTCAGATTGCAAGAGATTTTTAATGTGATACTTGCAATCCTTCAACCAGTGACCATCACTTTTGCAAAGCTTGCAAAAGGGAGGGTTCTTGGATCTTTCCCTTTGCTTCTTGAGAGCTTTCTTCTTCTTCTGAGAAGGTCCAACATCTTCAGAGGCTAAAGCAGCACTCTCAGAAGTACCAACATCAGGAGGAGAAGCTATCTCTTTCAGAAGAGAGGGAGTGACAGGTTTCTTCTTCTTCTGGGGTTTATCACTTCCCAGAGGCAGCTTTTCCTTGCCTTTGGCTTTGGGGCCATCAGCAGGAGTGCTGAACTGTTTACACAGCTTTTCTTCTAACACTTTCATGTCAGAATAAACTTGAGTAAACCTAAGAAACTTGTCAGCTTCACTCTTGTCCAATTTCCTTTTCAGGTACTTGAACATACTATAGAGTTCTTCAAAAGAGTCAAAGATATCAAGTTCTTGAGAATTGTTTACCTAAGAGTCATATGTAGCTTTAGGAGGTGCGGAAGTTTCTCCTGTGACATCTTCAGAAGTTGGCTCTTCAATAGCCATGAAACAAATCTGAGCTTGTTCTTCCTTTTCTTCAGGATCACTGCTGGTCTCAGAGTCTGACCAAGCAGCCAACATAGCTTTCTTGAACTTTTTCTTATCTTTCTTCAGCTCCGGGCAGTTAGGCTTAATGTGCCCCGGTTGCTGACATCCATAGCACACAATTGGCTTATTTGGATCTCTCTTGAACTTTTCACCAGAATCAGGAGTTTTCTTGTCAAAGCTACTGAAAGGCTTTTTGTAGTTTCCACCTCTGCCTTTTCTGAAAGCTTTCTTGAACTTCCTGGTCAGCATAGCCAGTTCCTCATCTTCAGAGGATTCTTCAGAAGATTTTGCTTTCAGGACAACTCTTTTTCCTTCTGACCTTTCTCTTAGGTCATGATTCTTTATGGACATCTCATGAGTAATTAATGAGCCAATGAGTTCATCATACAGGTAATAGCTCAAGTCCTGAACTTCTTCAATAGCAGTCTTCTTGGCTTGCCAAGACCTTGGTAAGCTTCTGAGAATCTTTTTCACTTTCTCGGATTCTTCAATATCCTTTCCCAAACTCTTCAAGTCATTGACAATCTTGGTGAATCTAGAATTCATATTTGAAATAGATTCTTTGTCAAGCATTTCGAATAACTCATAGTCTCTCATCAATTGATTGACTTTAGATTGCTTCACTTTTCCTGTTCCTTCGTAAGTAACTTCTAACTTGTTCCAGATCTCCTGTGCTGTTTCATAAGAGGAAACTTTGTTATACTCAGTAGCAGAAAGTGCACAATGCAGCATATTTATTGCTGAAGCATTTGTTTGGAGTTTTTTCAGAATATCATCTGAATATTCTTTCTGAGGGATAATAACTTGCCCTAAACCTGGTTCCATTATGGTAGGAATGAAATCACCATCTGTGATGACATACCAAGCACTCATGCTCTGAGCTTGGATGAAATACATCATCCTCTTTTTCCAGTATGAGTAGTTGTCACCATTAAATAATGGAGGTCTAGTTGTGGAAGAACCCTCGGGAACAACAAAGTGAGAGGGGTTCTCAGGCTGGTGTCTACTAGCCATCTCTATTGATTCTGATAGGATCTTACACTTAGATTGTTAGATCTTTAGTAAATATACGAAGTGACCTTCGCTCTGATACCACTTGTTGGCCCTAACAAGAACAGAATCACCTAGAGGGGGGGGGGGGGGTGAATAGGTGTCAAAGTTGAAAACTGAAAATTTCTAAGTTTTTCGAGAAACTTAATTTTCAGAGTCAAATTTCCTCAGAGTCAGAGGCTAGCTTACAAAAGCAGCTTCTGAGGGAAATTCTGCCTAAACACAGTTAGACTGTTTTCAGCAACAGAAGTTCTGAGTTAAGAACTTCTGGACAGTCTTCTGAACAAAGACAATGATATTAAGAGTAAATCTGTTTCAGCACTAAATATAAGCAAGCACACAGAAGCAATAATAACAAGTATAAGAGGAAGAAAGAGATTCAGGAGATCCTGATGAACAAGTTGATTTATCCAAGTTCGCCACAGAAGTCCTGTGACTACGTCTTGTCCCCTGAGGTCGCAGCCACCAGAGATTTTATAAATCTACTATTCAGAACTTTTATGGCAAGTTCAGAAGCTCCTTTACATCAACAGAACTTAAGCTAATTTCTCACTTAGTTCTGACTAGCCTAAAAAGAGTTAAAGGATTTCCACCAGAACAACAACACTATGTTTTCTGGATTTCTCACCCAACTCTAATCTCAACTAGATTTCTCTCAAAATCTAACTGAATATCACAGACGATATCAGTTTACAAGATTCCTATTATGAACTTGTGTTTCTTCACTCTCTCACTTAAACTTATACTATGCTAAGAAAGATTGAGAATGGAAAAGAATGCTCTGTTTTTCTGCTTCAAACAGTGCGTTGAGATTTAGCTCGATTATCACGCGTAGATGATGCATTGGAGCTTGGCCACTATTTATAGTGAATGAGGATGACCGTTGTTGAATTTGAATCTTCAAAGAGATGACATCAGTTGTTGTAGCCGTTAATTTGTCAAGTCTTCAAACGGTCTTCAAACACTTTGATTCTGTTATCCTTGTTCTTTAACCAAATCCGGTAAGTGATTTGAAGTTGAAGATAAGGTTGACCGAAAACATTCTTCAATTGGATCAACAAAGGGTAGACAAGGAAATTCTGGTTTCGCTTTGAGTAGACAAGCGCGCTCCTTCAAAACAGCTTTTTGAAGTTTTGGCGCCTAGCATTAAATGCACTTGTCAGAGCAATAAATGCTATCCAGAACCCGTGACTAAGCTTCTGATCGAATTGGTATAACTTCTGATTGCAAAAGAACCTCTGAGGAGAGCTTTAACAGACTTCAATAACATCAGAGCGGAGCATCCAGCTTCTGATCATTGAAACACTGTCTTCAGCTTTCAGAACTTCCGAGTCCTTTAAGGCAATCCAGAAAAGATTCATTCAGCACCTGCTGAGTAACTTACATACAAACTGAACAAAAATTGTTAGTCAACATTAAACCGTATGTAAGATAATTTTTAATTTTCATCTTCTGAAACGTTTGGACATAATCAAAACACTTAGGGTTCATCATGATAATCTATTTCTTTTCTCTTAAAAAAACTAAAACTATGCTTTGATAATGAGGGTTATGTCATAACTCAATATTACATCTTTATTTAACAGAAATAAATAAACAAAACTCATATAAGGTTCTTATCTAGCGAACAGAGTCAAACATCTTAACGGTATCTAATCACACCGACCAGAGATGATTAGTGGCGACTCGTCTTAAAAATAGCTTAACCGCTCTTAATCTATTTACCTAAACAATTAACCAAAAAGTAGACGAGCACGGCCTCGCGCTCCGACCACCGTTTTTTGGGGCGCGACAAGAGTTAAAGTGAAACTGGTATTTGAAAGTTCGGTTTCGCTCTTTGCACATAAATCAATCCTTGGGGAACTGGTTTCTCCTCCACATCGCTAGACCAAAACTCTTGAAATTCTGACAGTCTGACCACCTCTGAAACCAGTCTCTGCAATACCGGCTTCAGAGATGAAAAATGACTGTATAAAAAATGAAGTTTCAATGTAAGTGATCAGACTATCAGAATTTCAAGACTTTTGTAATATGGCATTTTTCTGAACTCAAACTTGCGCTTGAAGCGTGCACAACCTAGACTCATCATACCTTGTGTTTTTAATTCACCAATTAATGAGGTTCTCTGAACTCAAACTTGAGCTTTTCAATTGTAGAGGTTCTAATAGCATGTTATTTAGTGAACTAAAAACCCAAATTGATAGTTAAAGGTTAATTATAGTTTATATATTAATCTGTGATATATAATTTCACTTACTCATGTAAAAGGATCATGATCATTACTTTATCATTGTAGACCCATCATATATGCTCAATGTTAAATATTTAACTCTAACTTAATAACATAAAAGGTAAAATTACTATTATCAAAATGATTATTATCTTATCTTTTTCTTAAAAAATAATAATTAGTATAGTGGGAGCTTTGATCTTTGATATTTTTATCTATTTTTTGTACCAATTACGGGATAACCAATTGGTGTAATTGTCTTTAGCAATAATAACAATAGTTACCCACTTCACTTGAGCAAGTTAGTTCATAGGAGATAACGGAGCTTATGTCAATTTCATTATGATATATGTGTCGTTTAGTTTGGAACCTTTTTCTAGGTTCTAAAATAGAATCAGTAGCCATCATCATTCATCATCAACACACCAGTATTTATGGATTGGGTCCATTTCGAATCTTTTTTTCTTGCCCAATCACTATCCAGGTTCTTGTTTTCTTTACTAAGCATACACAAATGAGGCTTTTGATATATCCTAAATCTGTAAAACACCTCATCACCAAGAAACTTTGTAAAACTCTAAAAAATATGTGTATATATACAACTCTAATATATTACTATGTGGAATGAATTTGTCTCCACGTAGACTTGTGTTTATTGAAAAAAAAAACAAACGTAAAGTAAGAAAAATTCGTTAACCGGCGACCCAACTATGATGTTTAAGTTAGTAATCAAAGATCAATGATAAACAATTCAAGAGCGTGAAGGTGTTGTACATACCTTAAGGTTTGGAAATATCTGTCTACATATAGAAGATAATAAGAATCCTATTAAAATTGTTTAAGAGTTCTAGTAAGATCGCTCAAGAAGATTATCCTTGTTTAGCCAAAAGATTTCCTATACGACAAAAGATGTTACGTAAAAAACAAAACCCATACAGAATAGAGAATGTTTGTAATTTTTAATACGAAGTCTCCAACAAATCATGAATTCTGGCTATAGAATTTCATCTTCCATTATCTTAAATCATTATAGTGGAAAACAATACCAAAACACTATTTGATGACTTCTTCCAAATCTCCAAATCACTGGAAATTTGGAATAGTGTTATTCATTGTTGTTTATTTGTTGACCAACTTGATCCTTAAGATAGGGATCAAAAAAGTAACAAAAATATCACAAACAACTCAATGACAAAAATTCAAGTCATAAAAAACCTGCAAGTAGTTCACATGTATTATTTTAACTAAAACATTCGTTAACTGTTATTACCCAATCACACCATCCATAGGGTTATTAACTAAAAGCATCACACCAAGTTAACAGAGTAACATCATTCAAGCAACAATCAAACATAGCACATGTCATCCACTAAAACCATATCAAAATGAATTTCCTATATCCACAAGTCATTCACTATAACTGTCTACAAATATCAAAATGATATTCCTATATCCACAAGCCATTCGCTATATCCCACTTCACTTGGGCAGCTGGTCCATACCAGTTTCAACCACAGTTGTCGCCTCTTCAGTCAGTATATCATCAAAATTAAATTCACAACCACTCATAATGAATTCCTCCAACTGTATACGTTCCAAACAAAAAAAATTAAGCACCAAAACTAATAAAACATATCACAAACTAAACTTGCAAACATACTTACATCAAATGCTAGGGGGCTAAGACTCGAGTGAGGGTCAATTGGTTGCTGAGAAGTACCAACTGTAAAGGCTGCACCAGATGCTTGCAAAGAACCACCAACAACATATTTCAAGACACCAAAACAATAAATATACAATACTGATAACACCCGAATCCGTATGAAGTGTTATCCAAAAGGCTTATGACGGACGGTCAACCCATTAAGAGACCTACAAACCCAAACGACACGATCAGCCCATTAACAAGCCTATAAGCCCAAGTGGCACGATCAGCCCGCTAGGAAGTTTATAAACCCAAGGACGACGATCAGCCCGTTAAAGGATCAATACACCTGTAGGTGGCGATTAGCCCGATGAAAAGCCTATGTATCATGAAGGGGCGAAAAGGGCCTATGTCGTTCACAAAAAGATTCCCATATCCTTGTTCATCAAGAGGAGGGTATTTTAGGGGTTTCACCACAACTAGGGTTTTCAAAAGAACCCCTATATAAGCCTTAAAGGGAAGATTGAAAAGACATTTTTTTACCAATCCCAAAATATGCTCTGACAACTTACCATTTTCATTATACTCTGACACATTCATTAAACGAATTCTGACTTAATCATCAGAGTACGTGCAGGAGGTGGATCGCCGACGACGATTAGTTGAACACTCCGGGAAGAGTCAGCCGAACTTGAAGACCAAGTTATCAAGTGGTGCGGTGAGCGTGGACCTTAATTAATCGGAAGCCTATTATGGTTTGCGTAGGGTTCGCCGAAATGAGCGAGACCTCAAATTTTGCGGGCGTATCCTCAACGGCGCCGGCAACTTCTATACCGGTCTCTCTTCCGGTCTCCCTTCCCCTTATCAACGTTGGCTCTGATCCAATCGTCACGGACATCTCCGACGCTTCGCCGCGCACATTTATGGAGGAAGCGACGGATGTCATACGAACCCACTTGGACCATAACGCCGGAGAGCGATTAGCCGGGATGTTCCAAAGCATGATGGATCAGATGGAGGCCCTGAAGCGGCGAAGGGAGCCCGTGGTGGAGGTTCAAACCCAAAATGTTCAGACCCAAAGAAACCTTTTGACGGAGTTTGGATCCCCATCAGTGGACCATGTTAGACTCATTACCAATCCTCCTCACACTTTGCGTATTGGTAGTAGTGGCGGACCGGGAACACCCAAACCAACGGATCTCATTCAGTCTACCACAACGACCACATTCGCCGGGCTAGGTGCGGGAGGTAGCGTGGGATCGTTTATCTTCGATCCATTCACAGGAAAAAGGCTGATCCCGGAGACTGTTGAGAACGGACCACTCGTTATTCAACCAGGATCCGCCATTCCTGACGAGGAAAGTAGGGACGAAGAGTTGCAACAACGAGTTCGGGAGGTATTAAAGGAGGCGGGATACGCTCCGGTTTCACCCGCCTTGACCGCAAAGGACTCGCCGTTCACTAAACAAATCCTCAGTTGCCCGAAGGACAAGAAGTTTCGGATGCCCATGATCCCCAAGTATAAGGGCGATTCAGATCCAAACGTTCATGTTCGCCATTACAAGGAACTGATGGACATTGCTGATGGTAATGAGGGAACCATATGTCGATTATTCTTGACCACCCTTAGTGGACCTGCTTTCACTTGGTTCCACTCGATTCCCCCTAATTCTATTGATAGTTGGGAAACACTAAGCAAAGATTTTTGTGCTAAATTTGCAGGTAGCGCCCCGGCCCGAGTAGTGTGCCAGGCATTATATGACCTTCCACATGGGGAGGATCAACCATTGCAGGAGTACATTGAAAAATTTAACCGGCTTTGTGTTCAAATTCCGGATTTGGAGGTGGGAACCGCCATCCAAGCGATGGTCACTAATGTTAATAATGTTGAACTTCGATCAGAAATCACCCGAAACCGACCCACGAGCATCAATGAACTCATTGCTCAGGGAAAGCAGTGGATGGAGGTCAACGATGTGGAGCGTGACCGGGATCGGCGAAAGGTCGCTCTTGGTTCATCGGCGAATCGAGACAAAGGGGCGGACGATCGCCGACCATGGAGTAAGGATGCATTCAATCGCCCAAAGAGGCATGCGTTTGACAAACCACGATATACCCCTTTGAATGCCACAAAGAAGGAAGTGCTGATGTGGGTAGAGACAAATAATCTCAAAAGAGATATCACTTATCCATCCACCAAACAAGGGGAGAATGTGGGGCGCAATCCTAAGGCATACTGTCGCTTTCATAGGGCGGATGGGCATGATACAGAAGCTTGTTGGGAGTTGTCCAAAGAAATTGAGAAGTTGGTCACCCGGGGAAAATTGAACAACTTTGTGAAGAAGGACCAAAAGGGACACGCTGATCTGATCGATAAGTCTGATGATGATAAGCCAGAGCCTAAAAGGCAGAAACAGAAGAGGGTGATCAACGTGATTTCCGGCGGACCAGACTATGTACCGCCAAACAAAAAGTCCAAAAAATCTCATGGACGAAAAAGTAACACCAAAAAGAACCACGAAATGAATTATCCGTTTGTGGCGCATCGCCATGTCCCGGGTCCGCACTCACACGCCATCGTCTCAACTATTAACGTCGAGGGCTGGCAAGTGAAGCGAGTTCTTCTTGACACGGGGAGTTCTTGTAATCTGATCACGAGAAATGCCTTTGCGAAACTCGGAATAGCAGAAATTCGGGTAGAACATACCATGGTTCATTTGTTGGGCGCTACAGGGCACACTTCGAAGACAAAGGGGAATGTGGTTCTTGAATGTTCTATGGGCGAAAGGGACCTAGTTTGGCGCGGCACATCGAGTTTGTAATCTGGGACGCCCCGTTCACCTATAACATGATCCTTGGGCGGCCCTTTATCAACGAATCTGAAATTTTGATCTCTCCAAGGCACCTTTGCTTTCACATGCCAACGCACAAGGGTATCGTGACGGTATTGGGAAATCAAGCGATGGTGCAAGAGACATATGCTGTATCTCTAACTTTGAGACCTGAGGAGCAAGAGGAGACGGAAGAAGAGGAACATGTGACCGAGGCTGATGGTGACACAAAATTGTTAACAATCGCCACGGGGAAGGAGGTCAAACTTTCTAAGGGTTTGGCACCAGAGATAAAAGAATCCTTGTCTAGTGTCCTCAAAGAATGTCATGAGGCCTTCATCGGCGAAGGGGAAATTCTGAGTGGAGTTAGTTCAGAGGTGGTCACGCATCAGCTTAACGTTTCGAAGGATGCAACCCCCCTATCACAAAAGAAAAGGAGCCATGCGCCCGAAAGGCAGAGGGCTATTGAGGAGGAAGTAGCCAAGTTATTGAAGGCGGATGCAATTCGGGAAGTTCGATACACCGACTGGCTAGCTAACGTAGTTTTAGTCAAGAAACCGGGGGTACCTATCGCATGTGTGTCGACTTCAAGGATTTGAACAAGGCATGTCCTAAGGATATATATCCACTTCCAAACATTGACATTTTGGTGGATGAAACAGCGGGTTACGCCGTATATTCTTTCGCGGATGTACAATCAAGTTACCACCAAATCAAGATGGAACCAGTTGATGTGATCAAAACCTCATTCATCACCCATCAGGCGACTTATTGTTTTAAAGTCATGCCTTTCGGGTTGAAGAACGCGGGCGCAACTTATCAGCGGCTAATGAACCAAATATTCGCTGATAATGTTAATGAGAACTTTTCAGTATATGTGGATGACATGATCATCAAAAGTGCAACCATGGAACGCCATGCTCAGGATGTTAAAGAGATTCTCCAAGTATTACAAAAATACAACGTCAAGCTCAATCCTAAGAAATGCACCTTTGGCTACATCTGGAAAATTCTTGGGGTACATGATCAGCCAGCAGGGTGTCGGGGTGAACCCTGACAAAATTAAAGCAGTACTTGAAATGAAAACGCCAAAAACCATGCGGGAAGTTCAAAGGTTGAATGGGCGTCTCATTGCTTTGGGGCGATTCATCTCATGCTCCGCCAGCGATGTTTTCCCTTCTATGCAGCGATCAAAAAATCCAAGTCTTTCGAATGGACGGATGAGTGTCAACATGCATTTGAGGAAATCAGAAAATTCCTAACTCATCCACCCTTGATGAGCCGTCCAATCTCTGGCGAAGACCTGTACTTATACATCTCAGTTTCGGAAGACATGGTTTGCACAGTCATGGTAAGAGAGGAAGAGGGGCAACAATTTCCCATCTATTACGTTAGTAAAGTGTTAAAAAGGGTGGAGATTCGATAATCCAAATTGGACAAGATGGCTTTGGCGATGGTAACTACATCATTGCGCCTTCTTCCGTATTTTCAAGCACATACGATTGTGGTGCGAACGGGTGTACCAATGTGAAAAGTTCTTCAAAGTCCCGAAGCCTCCGGGAGGCTGATGGAGTGGTCCGTACGCCTGGGTGAATTTGATATCCGGTATGAAGGGCATCCCACTCTCAAAAGCCAAGCATTGGCCGATTTTATTAATGAGTTCACCGGGGGCGCGACATCGCCTCTAGAAATTGTGAAAGAAGAATGGACTATGTATACTGATGGGCCTTCCTCCTCTGAAGGGGCCGGCGTCGGAGTTTACATCAAGGGGCCTGATGTTATTCGCCTAAGCTATGCAGCTAAGCTCGCCTTTGCAGCAACCAACAATGTGGCGGAATATGAGGCTTTGGTTCTTGGATTAAATTTGCTAAGAGAGACTGCTCCTTCAAAGGTCATCATCTACAGCGACTCTAAGCTCATGGTCAATCAAGTCGCCGAAACCTATACCGTAAAGGATGTAATTCTTGGGATGTACATTGATGAAATTCGGCGATTAGCCAAAGAGTTGGCTGCGAGAGGGGTCACATGGGAGATAGTGCATGTACCAAGAGGATCTAACACAATAGCTGACGAACTGGCGAAAGCCGCGGCTAGCCTTGAAGGTTGGAGGGATCTGATATGCCCTTTCGAAGTAAAATAAAATCCGACATTCGTTCATCATGAAGTACACTTGCTTGAACTTGTTGGCCCTAACAAGAACAGAATCACCTAGAGGGGGGGGTGAATAGGTGTCTAAGTTGAAAAGTGATAATTTTAAGTTTTTTAAGAAACTTAATTTTTCAGAGTCAAATTTCCTCAGAGTCAGAGGCTAGTTTAGAGAAACAGCTTTTGAGGGAAATTCTGCCTTAACACAGTTTAACTGCTTTCAGCAACAGAAGCTCTGAGTTGGAAAGCTTCTGGACGGTCTTCTGAACAAAGACAATGATAAGGAGGAAATCTGTTTCAGCACTAAATATAAACAAGTAAACAAAGACAAATTAACAAGTATAAGGAAGGGAGAAAGAAGTTCAGGAGATCCTGAGAACAAGTTGATTTATCCAAGTTCGCCACAGAAGTCCTGTGACTACGTCTTGTCCCCTGTGGTTGCAGCCGCCAGAGATTTTAAATCTACTATTCAGAACTTTTATGGCAAGTTCAGAAGCTCCTTTACATCAACAGAACATAAGCTAATTTCTCACTTAGTTCTGACTAGCCTAAAAAGAGTTAAAGGATTTCCACCAGAACAACAACAACTCTGTTTTCTGGATTTCTCACCCAACTCTAATCTCAACTAGATTTCTCTCTAAATCTAACTGAATATCACAAACGATATCAGTTTACAAGATTCCTATTATGAACTTGTTTTTCTTCACTCTCTCACTTTAACTAAGGCTAAGCTAAGAAAGATTGAGAATGGAAAAAGGTGCTCTATTTTCTTGATTAGAACAGTGCGTTGAGATTTTGCTCGATTATCACGCGTATATGATGCAATGGAGCTTGGCTACTATTTATAGTGGATGAGGATGACAGTTGGTGAATTTGAGAGATGACATCAGTTGTTGTAGCCGTTAATCTGTCAAGTCTTCAAACGGTCTTGAAACACTTTGATTCCGTTAACCTTGTTCTTTAACAAAATCCGGTAAGTGATTTGAAGTTGAAGATAAGGTTGACTGAAAACATTTTTCAATTGGATCAACAAGGGGTAGACAAGGAAATTCTGGTTGTTTTTGAGTAGACATGCGCGCTCCTTCAAAACAGCTTTTTGAACTTTTGGCGCCTTGCATTAAATGCAGTTGTCAGAGCAATAAATGCTAAACAGAACCCGTGACTTAGCTTCTGAAGGCTAATTCCTTTTGTCTAATCTTCTGATCGAATTGGTAAGGTTTTATCTTCTGATTGCTTCTGGGACCTCTGAGGAGAGCTTTAACAGACTTTAATAAAACTTCAGAGCGGAGTAACCAGCTTCTGATTCTTTATCTACTGTCTCTAGCTTTCCTCTTTCTTCGGAGTCTTCAAGGCAATCCAGAGATTGTTCATTCAGCACCTACTGAGAAACTTATACAATACTGAACAAAAATTGTTAGTCAACATTGAAAAGTATGTAGGTAAACTTTAAATTTCATCTTCTGAAACGTTTGGACATAATCAAAACACTAGGGGTTCATCATTCTCCCCCATTTTGGTTATGGACAAACCGTGGTCCAGAAGGTAAAATTACTTAGATAAACATAAGGTTTAGAAAGTAACTTCCTTATTGTTATGATTTTTACATCTTCTGAGTAACTTAACTCCCCCATTTTAGTATAAATGGTGAACTCCAACAATCTGTATTAACTTAAAATAGGCTGAAGATCAAGTTGTTAGATTTTAGCGAAGTGTAAGTTACTAAGATAAAAAGCATAAACAATATATAATAACATTCAGAGACAATGAAGGATGTAAAGGTTCAGTGTATATATGATCAGAAGAAAAAGAAACAAGGATAAACATATAAATAACAAAAAGTCCTAAGACAAGAGCTACCCAACCCAGAACCTAGCTAAAGAAGCTTAAGTCCTATAAGATTATCAGTTTCTAGATTTCTTCTTCTGAGGAGGAACATCACTAGAACCAGCACCAACATTCTGTCTCTTCATCTCAGAGCCAGGACCACTCTGCTGAGCAGACTTCTCCCCCGTTTGGCCAGAAACAACAGGAATACCCAGAGCTCCTTGAGAGGACAGCCGCTGCTAAACATTAAGAGCAGTTTGGTATTGCTGAGGAGTAGGCCTTACAGAGTTGATCAAATCCATTCGACGACGAAAATCAGCATCAATGGTTCTTATATGATCATAAGTCTGACCAGAAGAGGTCGTTGTCTGTGAACATCCTCCAGAAGCAGCTTGATAGAACGATTATTTGCATACACATCAGCAGTAAGATTCTCATTCTGAAGATAAGTCTGTCCTCGGACAAACCTATAGCAGTTTTGAAGAGCCTTCTCTTGTTCTTTTGCTTGAGTATGCATAACCTTCAGAAGTTCTGTAAGCTCTGCAATCTGGGCGCTCTGGGCGCTCTGAGCAGTCACATCAGACTCAATGCTCTGTAGACGGTTGTTGAGATAAGGAGTGATGTCATACATAATTCTGGCAGCCCCAGAAGATGATGATCCTTGAGCAGAAGATTTCACTTCTCTCAGAATATGATTAGCAGTACTTTGCAGATCATCAAGCTTACTTGGGAGAACATTCTCATGAGCCACATAATGCTCGTTAGCTTCCTTAACCTCTTCTTGCAGCATTTCCAGATTCTCATTGATATTACTAGCAGAGGCAAGAGCTATATTGTCTAGAGTAGGAAGGGTTAATGCCAGTTGTCTCAATTTGTACAACTCATCATAAGTAGCTAGATGTAGTGTTGAAATATTACGAGTATAGACAGAAGGATCCTGCAATTGAAGCATAAACATGAGCTGCAGGTTCTGAGCTTTCAAAGATTGAAGTTCTTGCAGCACAATGCCCTGAGCATACATGTCAGAAGCAGAAGACCTTTGCCCTAATCCAACAAATCTATTCAGCAGTTCATCAGAGCCACTCTGACTCATTCTTCTCAACTCCTCAACAGAAGGAGCACCACCAGCTTCTGATACAACAAGAGCTCTCCCCATGAAACCAAAGATACCAAAACGTTTCTCCAACTCATCCCGATGCATAAAACTATGCAAAAAGTCGTAGTTTGAGGACAAACCAGCAAAGAAGGATGTGGTAGTGGAAGTAGTTAAGGAATCACAAACAGGAGGTGTGTGTCCATAGGTTGAAGGAGGAGGTAAATTTGAAGTGGAAGAAGGAGCAGATTGTGTGGTAGAAGGTGAAAAAGAAGAAGTAGTGGATGGTAGTGTAGATGGAGGTGTAAAGGATAGAACTGAAAAACCCATTGAAGGAATTCCAGAGGAAGTATTTAGGGAGGAAGTGGTGGAGGTTGATATGGAGTCTGTGAAAATAGGGCCAGAGGCCAAATTCTCTTCTGAATAGGGTGCAGAGGTTGAAAAGGTTGGGGGAATAGGAAGTGTAGGAGATGGATGAGAAGTATGAGAAGGAGATGGATGATGAATATGAGAGGGAGATGAAGTAACCTGTTCAGAGACATTAGGGTTCTCTGAAGCATTGGGATCAAAAGAAGTGATAGGCTCTGTAAAGACATAAGCCATTTTGTTGAGAGTTTCAGAAGCATCCCTATCACCAGGGTTTCTACCTTGACCCAGAAGAATGTTGTCCATAAAATCTTCGTTATCAACAGTCTCAACAAATCTCAGTGCATCCCGAATAATAAGATCAGGATTATCAGGAGCCCTATCCTCTGAGAGTTCCTCAATAACAGGAGCATCAAGATTTCCTTCAACAGACATATCCATCATGTCTTCATCAACAACTTCCTCTTCTTCAGGAATTGTATCCTCTAATTCAGCACAAGGAGCAATATAGAAGTCCTTCTTGTTCAAGAACCTTCTATTTGCAGCAACCTTCTTCCTATTACTTATGGAGAGAGGAATCTCTACAGCATCCTCTGCTTCTCCAGTAGCCTCAACATTTCCAGTAGCCTCAACATTTCCAGAGGCCTCCTCGCTCTCAACTTGAGCAGCACAGTCTAGCATCAGCCTTAGCTTTTGCCAAAATTTCACGCTATGCTGCTAGTTTATCAGCTAACTCAGCAGCTTCTCTCTTTTTCCTTGTTTCCTCAGCAAGAGCAACAACTCTTGCAACTTTCTCAGCCTCAACAGCCTTTGCTAGTTCAGCAAGTCTGCTATCCTCAGCTTCCTTTGCTGCCTTCTCAGCAGCCTCACTTGGCTTCTCAGCAACAATCTTACTAGAGGGTTCAACACTGATAGTTGTTTGAACCAAAGCTGGAAGAGGTTCTGAGACAACCACCTTCTCTACATTCAGAACCAACGTACTTGATCCCTTCTTACTTTTGCTCTTCTTAGCAGCTTTCTTACCCTTCTGCTCAGTGTCCTTCATTATTTCCTTCTGAGCAATGCTTGCTGAGGGAGCATTGTCAGTCTTCTTTGGTACCACACCAAAAGCAAGATTCCTCAGAGTATGCATCTTGAGGAGAGTACTTCTGCTGGTAACACCATCTCCTGGAATAACGACAGAGGCAGCCTCAAACAACCTCGTCAGGAGAGAACCATAAGCAAGAGTGCTGACCACCTTGACATTCTTCATTTGCCTTATAATCATGGCAGGTAGATTGATCTTCTTCTGATTCATAAGATGGTACATAAAAACCCTTTCTTTGTTGGAAACACCATTAACACCACCAGCCTTCAGAAGGAACACATTGGTAGTCAAATAATGTGCCTACCTCTGATGCTAAGTGAGCCAAGTAGCGTAGGTTTCCTTAGCACTCAAATCAGGTTTAGCCCAATTCGCCTCTGTGTACCCTTCAGCAGAACCATCATCTCCAATGATGATCCCTTCATCACTGATTCCAATCGCTTGTGAAATAGAAGTCCTGCTGACCTCAAACTCAACATCTCCAACAGTAGAGTGAAGAACATCCTCCTCATTAGACTGATAAAAGATATTTTGATAGAACTCGGTGACCAACTTAGGATAAATAAATTCATCTAAGGAGACAAAAGAGTTCCAATTCTGAGCACTTAGCCATTTTGAGATGGGATCAGTGGATTTAACTTCATCCTCTAGGAACCTAGACGTGAAAACCCTAGATTCACTAATTTGTTCCTTTTGTTTAGCAGCAAAAATGTGAGTGACAATGACTGGGGGTTCAACAGGTTGTACTTGAGCCATTTGAGAGTATTTTAAGGAAAAATAGGTCAAGTTTTGAGAGAAGGAAAATGTAGAGAAATGATCTAAGGGAATTCTAATTGCAAAGAGATTTCGAGTGAAAAGTTGCTAAGTGTGGAAACCCCTTATTTATACCCAAACTAAGACGGTTCCAATTCAAAAAGTAACTAAACACCGTTTAAAAGGGAACCAGTTACCGTTAACACCAGTAACAGCGCAGTAATAGCATTAAATGTAGGCATGCTTAATTAAGAATCATAATTAGCCTTAATCACACTTAATTATCTTAAACGGCTAGCAGTTAAGATAAATAAAAATACAATTAAACTAAATTACTGAAGAGGATAAGTCATACCAATGCCTTCTCGCAAGCTGCTGAAAAGAGTACCAGCCAGAGGCTTAGTAAACATGTCAGCAAGATTGTCTTCAGAGGGAATATGTGAAATAATGATATCCTTCTTCAGAACATGATCTCTCAGAAAGTGATGCCTAATATGAACATGCTTCATCCTGCTGTGTTGAATGGGATTCTTTGAAAGATCAATTGCACTTTTGTTATCACAAAAGATTGTAATTGTTCCAGGGATGACTCCATAGTCAGCAATTTGTTGCTTAATCCAGAGCATCCGAGAAACACAACTTCCAGCAGCAACATACTCAGCTTCAGCAGTTGAGAGAGCCACAGAGGTTTATTTCTTGCTATGCCAGGAGACTAGGCACTCCCCCAGAAAATGACAACCGCCAAAAGTGCTGACTCTCTTCAATTTATCCCTACCATAGTCAGAGTCTGTGTATCCTACAGGAGTAAAGTCTGAACTGCAAGGATACCACAAACCAGCTTCTGGTGTGCCTTTAAAATATCTGAGAATTCTTTTGACAGCAATATCATGAATCTCCCTTGGTTTAGACTGATACCTAGCACAGAAGCACACAACAAAATGTATATCTGGCCTGCTGGCGGTTAGGTATAAGAGAGAACCAATCATACCTCTGTAGGTTTTTATATCTACAGGTTTACCAGCTTTCTCTTCATCATCAATATCCTTGCTAACATCCATGGGGATATCAACAGCATTAGATTCCATCATGCCAAATTTCTTCAGCACTTCTCTAGTATACTTGGCTTGATTGATAAACACACTATCATTACTTTGCTTGATCTGAAGTCCTAAGAAGAAGGTTAATTCTCCCATCATAGACATTTCAAACTCACCTTTCATGTGGTCATTGAACTCCCTGCACAAAGATTCATTAGTAGCACCAAATATAATATCATCAACATTGATGTGCACAGACTGTGCGGGTATTTTGTTAGTTTTTAGGGCTGTTTCATTGCATTTATTTGTATCTTTTATCTCTTTTTCATATTGTCTGCTTATAAATGTTTTGGAGCAGGTCTGATTGCTTGTTGAGAGAAGTCTGTGCTGAAAAGAAACATTTTTGAAGTCTAAGTTGGGATTAAAGCAGTCTGTGCTTTTGAAGACCCGTGTCATACTGGTGACGTCACTAGACGCGCGCCTGTTTTGCTTTATGTTATTGCGTCAGAACTTTGTCCTTTTTCTGGGTATTTTGGGGATTGCCATTTATTAGGGCATCCCTTTGTTTGTCTATTTAAGGAAATGTTCCCCTTGCTTGAAGAACACACTTTTTATCCTTATCATTTCACCAACTTTTCTTAAGTTAGCTTTTGTGTTTTCTCTTAATTTTTGTACGGTTTTTCTGGGTTTCTTCCTCTTCTTCCTTGGTATTCTGCCATTGAAGGAGAGAGCTCTTCCCTTTGAATCCTTTTAATACAAAAGTTATATTTTGAATGTTATTTGGTGTTTATGATATAGATCTTTCGTTATGAGTAGTGAGTAGTTTCATTTGCATGGAGTGAGCTGGGAAGGCAATGTCGGAGCTCTAAATATCTTTGTTAAGTTGTTTTTACGTGGTTAACTTGTAGATCTGTGCTTAAGATATCATTATATATTAAAGGCCTTGATATATATGCATGGTTTGTCTATGTTTCGAGAGAAAATAGGTAAGATCTGGATCTAGACTGCAAGGTCAAGCAAATAATTAGCTAGAGATGGCTGTTAACCTTGCTTGATGTGTGTACGGAACTCTAGAGAGATCAGAGTAACCCTGTTCCGATGCATAGACATGTGCAAGTTAGGTGGAAGTCCGCAGAGATGCTATTTCACCTTGCTCTTATTCGTTCTCGCCATGGAGACGTGGGAGAATGATACTGTTGGGAACCACTTGACCACGTATTAACAAGTTTAACCTAGATCTAAGAGATCTGTGCTGTGCTGGACCCTGTGCTCATTCCATGTGCCCGTTTATTATTGTTTTACAACACCCTTTCTTAGCCTTGTGCTCGAGAACATCACTGTTCTCACCCAAATCTGCCTTTCATAATTTGTTTACTTGCTTTCTCTTTAATTCTTGTCATTTCATGCTTTAAAACCCCCTTGTTACTGGACTCTCTTTAATCTTAAACCTTGAAACGAATGACCCAAAGATCTCTGTGGATCGATACTCGTACTTACGTTTTATACTGTGATTGATGACCCTGTGCGTATATTGACTATTTTATACCCCTGTGCTAAAACACGCGTCAAACATATACCTGAGCTAAAAGGATATCTTTGTTCTTTTTCAGAGTGAACAAAGTTGTATCAACACAGCCTCTGACAAATCCTTTAGACAGAAGGAAATTTGTCAGTCTCTCATACCAAGCTCTGGGAGCTTGTTTCAGTCCATACAAGGCTTTCTTCAGCTTGTACACATGATCAGGAAACTTAGGATCTTCAAAACCAGGGGGTTGAGATACATAGACTTCCTCATCAATGTAACCATTCAAGAATGAACTTTTCACATCCATCTGAAAGAGCTTAAAACCTTTGTATGATGCAAAAGCACATAGGATTCTAATGGCTTCCAACCTTGCAACAGGAGCAAAGGTTTCACCATAATCTATGCCTTCTTGCTGACTGTAACCTTGAGCAACAAGTCTTGCCTTGTTCCTCACAACATTTCCAAACTCATCAAGCTTGTTTTTCAGAACCCATCTAGTACCAACAACCTTTTTGTCGTTAGGTCTGGGAACCAAAATCCAAACTTCTGACCTTTTAAACTGGTCAAGTTCTTCTTGCATTGCCATTAACCATGAATCATCATCTGCAACTTCATAGAAGTCCTTGGGTTCCAGAAGTGACACAAAAGCCACATTCCCCATATATCTTCTGAGCTGAGCTCTGGTCATGACAGGATTGTGAACATAGTCAATTACATTCTCCAAGGGGTGATTCCTAGGAGCTCTAACTTCTCTTGGTACATCCAATGTATCTTCTGAAACTTGTTCATCATTTGTTGAATCATAAATAGGAGCATTTTCTGGAAGGAAGTTGACTTCTGGAGTAGGATTCTCTTCTGGAACTTGTTCAGCAACAGGAGGAACCACTTCAGCAGCTCTGGGAGAAACATCTTCTTTTTCAACAGGAGATGTGACTTCAGGAGCAAGAACTACATCTTCTTCAGGAGCTCTACTATCTGTAGGGTTAGTCTCATCAAACTCTACATGAACAGATTCATCTAGAGTTTGAGTCCTCTTATTAAAAACCCTATATGCTTTACTATGTGTTGAGTAACCAAGAAAAATGGCCTCATCTGCCTTTGAATCAAACTTTGAAAGATATTCTTTTGTATTCAAAACATAACACTTACAACCAAAGGTTCTAAAATTGTGACATCCGTGCCCTTATTTCATAGTTAATACCTTATCATTAGATTATGTTATGCCTTTATATTGGTGTAGTGGTGGATTAAGTGAAGTTGCCTAGTTAGGAAGAGAATTTCCGATTTTAGCTATAAATCAAAAGTTCGGTGGACTTTTTAAAAGAGGTTAAAAGTTGGAGGACTTGGAATGATATTTACCTATCCTTGGTACTATAAATTCCAGAATTCTCTTTTGGATCAGCTAAAAACGAAATCAACCTCTTCCATTCTCTTCCTTTCTTCTCCTTTCTTCCATTTTCGTTTCTAGCTGACCAGTTCCACCGTTTCGCTATATCCGGAATTGTACTTGACGAAACGTCGTGAAATTTTAACCGTAGCTTCTAGACATATAGACCTAAGTTTCCACCAAAGGAATTTGTAGTTGAAGGTCTGTGGAGGGAGAACGAACTTGAAACATCTTGGGGCAGAATTGAGTCCTTAGAGTGTTTTCTTTTGATTTCTTGTAGAGGTAAGTAATTATCAACTATAAATTGATTTTGCATACATATATATATGTATATTTTAGTGGATTTCTGGTTGATTTGATCTTAAAATTATATTCAAGGGTTTAACTCTTTGCAAATCTGATTTGGAGGAAGTGGTGAACTAAGCGTTTAATTACGTTTTGAAGTGCAAATTGAAGTGTTTTTGGCTTGATGAAATTATGTTTTTAGGGCATGTTGTTTCAGCAAAGGGAATTCTAGTTGATCCTAAGAAAGTTGAAGCTGTAGCAAACTGGAAAGCACCATCAAATGTTCATGAGGTACGTAGTTTTCTGGGATTAGCAGGTTATTACAGGAGATTTGTAGAAGGTTTTTCACTTATAGCTTCTCCAATGACACGATTACTGAGGAAGGATGTTAAATTCGAGTGGACTCCTGAATGTCAACATAGTTTTGATACCTTGAAATCTAGACTTATTAATGCTCCAGTTTTGACACTACCAGTAGTGGGTGAAGGGTATATTGTCTATAGTGATGCTTCGAGATTGGGTCTTGGAATTGTATTGATGCAGAATGACAAAGTTGTTGCTTATGCTTCCCGACAATTAAGACCACATGAATTGAATTACCCAACGCATGACCTTGAATTGGCTGCTGTTGTGTTTGCTTTGAAGATTTGGAGGCACTATCTTTATGGAGAAAAATGTCGTATTTTCACTGATCACAAAAGCTTGAAGTATATATTAACTCAGAAGGAGTTGAATTTGAGGCAGAGGCGGTGGATTGAGCTATTAAAGGATTATGACTTGACTATTGAGTATCATCCGGGTAAAGCTAATGTTGTAGCTGATGCGTTGAGTCGTAAAATTTTTGGGAGTCTTAGTTATATCAAATCTGTGCAAATGCCTTTATTGCTACAAATGAGAGCGATGAATGTTGAATTGAAGTGTGAAGACAATGCGGTGTTATATGCAATGTTGAAAGTGAGACCGATTCTCAGAGATAGAATAAAGGAAGCTCAAAGTCAAGATGATTTTCTGGAACGTATCAAGAATGATGTTGTGGAAGGAAGAAACACTGAGTACAGATTGACAGAAGATGGTATGTTAATGTTTAGAGATCAAATGTGTGTTCCAAATGTCAACGATGTTAAGATGGAGATATTAGAAGAAGCTCATGATTCTTCCTACGCAATGCACCCTGGAAGTACTAAAATGTATAGAAATCTCAGAGAACATTTCTGGTGGATAGGGATGAAGAGAGAAATAGCTGAATATGTGAGTAGATGTTTAAGTTGTCAACAGGTTAAAGCAGAACATCAACGACTCGCTGGTACTTTACAACCACTTGCTATTCCTGAATGGAAGTGGGAGCATATTACTATGGATTTTGTTAGTGGATTGCCACGTACACAACATGGTAATGATGCTATCTGGGTTATTGTGGATAGATTGACAAAATCAGCCCATTTTCTTCCGGTGAAGGTATCATTTTCTTTAGAGAAGTTAGCACACTTGTATGTCAAAGAAATTGTAAGACTTCATGGCGTGCCAGTTTCTATTGTGTCTGATAGAGATCCTCGACTCTAGATTTTGGCCTAGTTTCCAGAATGCTCTAGGAACAAAGTTGAATTTTAGTACGGCCTTCCACCCACAAACAGATGGTCAGAGTGAACGTACCATTCAAACTTTAGAAGATATGTTGAGAGGTAGTATTCTGAATTTCCATGGTAGTTGGGATGTGCATTTGCCTTTGATGGAATTTGCATACAATAACAGTTATCAATCCAGCATTGATATGGCACCTTATGAAGCCTTATATGGAAGAAGATGTAGAACACCATTGTGTTGGTCCGAGGTAGGTGAAAGGCAGTTATTAGGGCCTGAATTAGTGCAAGAGACAACTGAAAAGATAAAGATTATTCAGCAAAGTTTGAAAGAAGCTCAAGATAGACAAAAGAGTTATGCAGATTTGAAAAGAAGACCAATTGAGTACGATGTGGGAGATAAAGTGTTTCTCAAAGTTTCACCATGGAAGGGTCTACTTCGATTCGGTAAGAAAGGGAAGTTGAGTCCTAGATTCATCGGTCCATATGAGATAGTTGAAAGAATCAGACCTGTTGCATATCGTTTGCAGTTGCCTCAAAATCTTTCTAACATACATGATGTATTTCACGTGTCCATGCTTCGGAGATATAGAAGTGATCCTAGTCATATTATACAAGAACAACCGATTGAACTGTCTGGAGATTTATCATATAAGGAAGAGCCAGTAGCAATCTTGGCGAAAGAAGAAAAGGTATTAAGGAACAAGATTGTACCACTTGTGAAGGTTTTATGGCATAGACATTCTCGAGAGCAAGCAACTTGGGAGAGAGAAGAGGATATGAGGCATCAATATCCACATATGTTCACCTCATCGAGTAAGTGTAATTTCGAGACGAAATTTCCTTAGGTGGGGAGAATGTGACATCCGTGCCCTTATTTCATAGTTAATACCTTATCATTAGATTATGTTATGCCTTTATATTGGTGTAGTAGTGGATTAAGTGAAGTTGCCTAGTTAGGAAGAGAATTTCCGATTTTAGCTATAAATCAAAAGTTCGGTGGACTTTTTAAAAGAGGTAAAAAGTTGGAGGACTTGGAATGATATTTACCTATCCTTGGTACTATAAATTCCAGAATTCTCTTTTGGATCAGCTAAAAACGAAATCAACCTCTTCCATTCTCTTCCTTTCTTCTCCTTTCTTCCATTTTCGTTTCTAGCTGACCAGTTCCACCGTTTTCGCTATATCCGGAGTTGTACTTGACGAAACGTCGTGAAATTTTAACCGTAGCTTCTAGACATATAGACCTAAGTTTCCACCAAAGGAATTTGTAGTTGAAGGTCTGTGGAGGGAGAACGGACTGGAAACATCTTGGGGCAGAATTGAGTCCTTAGAGTGTTTTCTTTTGATTTCTTGTAGAGGTAAGTAACTATCAACTATAAATTGATTTTGCATACATATATATATATATATATATATATATATATATGTATATTTCAGTGGATTTCTGGTTGATTTGATCTTAAAATTATATTCAAGGGTTTAGCTCTTTTTGCAAATCTGATTTGGAGGAAGTGGTGAACTAAGCGTTTAATTACGTTTTGAAGTGCAAATTGAAGTGTTTTTGGGATGATTTGATCTTTATGTCACAGATTCAATATGTTTTGAAGGAGTATTATTTGATATTTATATGATTCTGATTTTATGCTAAAGAGATGATTTGATGAGTTTTGATGTTGAGAAATGTTTTAGTATCCATCTAGAGTTATCCGGAATGGTGATTATGTTGTTGAAAGACCATATTCAGTTAGGAATGTGGCCTGTGTACACAGTTGGATAAAGACCTATTGGGTATGGCAACGAGGAGGCGGGTAAGACCATACGGGATAGGCATTAGCATAGTTATAGAGACGTCTCGAATTTGCTTATGAGTTGTGGATTGAATCGCATGGGGGATAATCTGGAATGGATACAAAGTACAAGTGTGAAATCTTATTGCTTTTGATGTGAAAGTTGTAAAGTTTTTTTTAATATTGTGTTTATAAAACTATGTTTACAAGCTTGAGTTTTCGTTATCTATTTCTGATATTTTTCATGGTATATCTATATAGCTATTTTAAGTATTCTATTTTTCATAGTTGATTGTTGCTTATTGAGATTTCTGTCTCATCTTTTCAAATGTTTTAATGTTTTTAGGCGAGGAAGTTCAAGGTACCGAGGGAGGTACTCGTCACTAGCTCGAGGTTTGGATTCGGTTACGAGCGAGCAAGTCGTCTACTAGGGTATTGCATATCATCATGCACTTGTGGATATGTATATATTGATATGTTTAAGTTAGTAAATAGGTTTGTTTTTCGTTGTAGAAGTTGGGTTGTTATACGAAATCTTGTAATATGAATATGGTGTGATCTATGTAATATTCAAACTGAATGTTGAGTTTGATGTTTGTCTTGTAAGTTTGGCAATGTATTATTATAGTTTTGAGATTTTGGAGATTTACACTTGTTTTTGGTGTAGTGTTTTAGTAGGCAGATTCAGACTTCGATCTTTCAGCCCAATATACAACTTTTCTAGGCATATTTAGATTGGAAGTTCTAGAACGACGTTTTGAATTGTTCTTCTTGTTATTTTGGTTACTTCTCGAGACACTATTTTGGACAAGTGTATGTCTAAGATATTGTCTCACCGTCATATCCAATTCTTTTAGGATCGGGTTTGACAAAAATAACCTATTTTAGGCTTTCGACCTTTCCAAAGTTCATAAGGGGTTTTGTTCTAGATGCTTCTGATTAGCACTCTATTCAGAACATAACAAGCTGTGTTAACAGGCTTGTTTGGATCTCTCTTGAACTTTTCACCAGAATCAGGAGTTTTCTTGTAGAAGCTCCTGAAAGGCTTCTTGTAGTTTCCACCTCTGCCTTTTCTAAAGGCCTTCTTGAACTTCCTGGTCAGCATAGCCAGTTCCTCATCTTTAGAGGATTCTTCAGAAGATTCTGCTTTCAGGACTACTCCCCTTTTTCCTTCTGACCTTTCTCTTAGGTCATGATTCTTTATGGACATCTCATGAGTAATTAGAGAGCCAATGAGTTCATCATACTCATAATAGCTCAAGTCCTGAACTTCTTCAATAGCAGTCTTCTTGGCTTGCCAAGACCTTGGTAAGCTTCTAAAAATCTTCTTCACTTTCTCGGATTCTTCAATATCCTTTCCCAAACTCTTCAAGTCATTGACAATCTTGGTGAATCTAGAATTCATACTTGAAATAGATTCTTTGTCAAGCATTTCAAATAACTCGTAGTCTCTCATGAGTTGATTGACTTTAGACTGCTTCACTTTTCATGTTCCTTCGTAAGTGACTTCTAGCTTGTTTCAAATATCTTTTGCTGTTTCACAAGAAGACACTTTGTTATACTCAGTAGCAGAAAGTGCACAATGCAGCATATTCATTGCTGAAGCATTGGTTTGGAGTCTTTTGAGAATATCATCAGTGTATTCACTTGGAGGAATTACAACATTCCCTAAACCAACTTCCATCCTTGTTGGGACGAAATCACCATCAGTGATAACATTCCAGGCGCTCATATTCTGAGCTTGGATGAAACACATCATCCTATTTTTCCAATAAGAGTAGTTATCACCATTGAATACTGGAGGTCTAGTTGTGGAAGAGCCCTCGGGGATAATAAAGTGAGAAGGGTTCTCATGCTGGTGTCTACTAGCCATCTCTATTGATTCTGATAGGATCTTACACTCAGATTGTTAGATCTTTAGTAAATATACGAAGTAACCTTCGCTCTGATACCACTTCTTGGCCCTAACAAGAACAGAATCACCTAGAGGGGGGTGAATAGGTGTCTAAGTTGAAAACTGAAAATTTCTAAGTTTTTTGGGAAACTTAATTTTCAGAGTCAAATTTCCTCAGAGTCAGAGGCAAGCTTACAGAAGCAGCTTCTGAGGGAAATTCTGCCTAAACACAATTAGACTGTTTTCAGCAACAGAAGTTATGAGTTAAGAACTTCTGGACGGTCTTCTGAACAAAGACAATGATATTAAGAGTAAATCTGTTTCAGCACTAAATATGAGCAAGCACACAGAAGCAATAATAACAAGTATAAGAGGGAGAAAGAAGTTCAGGAGATCCTGATGAACAAGTCGATTTATCCAAGTTCGCCACAGAAGTTCTAAGACTACGTCTTGTCCCCTGAGGTCGCAGCCACCAGAGATTTTAAATCTAATATTCAGAACTTTTATGGCAAGTTCAGAAGCTCCTTTACATCAACAGAACATAAGCTAATTTCTCACTTAGTTCTGACTAGCCTAAAAAGAGTTAAAGGATTTCCACCAGAACAACAACACTCTGTTTTCTGGATTTCTCACCCAACTCTAATCTCAACTAGATTTCTCTCTAAATCTAACTGAATATCACAAACGATATCAGTTTACAAGATTCCTATTATGAACTTGTTTTTCTTCACTCTCTCACTTTAACTAAAGCTATGCTAAGAAAGTTTGAGAATGGAAAATTGTGCTCTGTTTTTCTTATTCAAACAGTGCGTTGAGATTTTGCTCGATTATCACGCGTAGATGATGCAGTGGAGCTTGGCTACTATTTATAGTGAATGAGGATGACCGTTGGTGAATTTGAATCTTCAACAGAGATGACATCAGTTGTTGTAGCCGTTAATTTGTCAAGTCTTCAAACGGTCTTCAAACACTTTGATTCCGTTAACCTTGTTCTTTAACTAAATCCAGTAAGTGAGTTGAAGTTGCAGATAAGGTTGACCGGAAACATTCCTCAATTGGATCAACAAAGGGTAGACAAGGAAATTCTGGTTTCTCTTTGAGTAGACAAGCGCGCTCCTTCAAAACAGCTTTTTGAAATTTTGGCGCCTTGCATTAAATGCACTTGTCAGAGCAATAAATGCTATCCAGAACCCGTGTCTTAGCTTCTGATCGAATTGGTAGAATTTAACTTCTGATTGCAAAGAACCTCTGAGGAGAGCTTTAACAGACTTCGATAACTTCAGAGCGGAGCATCCAGCTTCTGAACATTGAAACACTGTCTTCAGCTTTCGTTTCTTCTGAGACATCCAGGCAAATCAGAAATTCTTCATTCAGCACCTGTTGAGTAACTTACATACAAACTTAATAAAAAATTGTTAGTCAACATTAAACCGTATGTAAGATAGTTTTAATTTTCATCTTCTGAAACGTTTGGACATAATCAAAACACTTAGGGTTCATCAAATATCACAAACAATATCAGTTTACAAGATTCCTATTATGAACTTGTTTTTCTTCACTCTCTCACTTTAACTAAGGCTAAGCTAAGAAAGATTGAGAATGGAAAAAGGTGCTCTGTTTTCTTGATTAGAACAGTGCGTTGAGATTTTGCTCGATTATCACGCGTATATGATGCAATGGAACTTGGCTACTATTTATAGTGGATGAGGATGACCGTTGGTGAATTTGAATCTTCAATAGAGATGGCATCAGTTGTTGTAGCCGTTAATCTGTCAAGTCTTCAAACGGTCTTCAAACACTTTGATTCCGTTAACCTTGTTCTTTAACTAAATCTGGTAAGTGATTTGAAGTTGAAGATAAGGTTGACTGAAAACATTTTTCAATTGGATCAACAAGCGGTAGACAAGGAAATTCTGGTTGTTTTTGAGTAGACATGCGCGCTCCTTCAAAACAGCTTTTTGAACTTTTGGCGCCTTGCATTAAATGCAGTTGTCAGAGCAATAAATGCTAAACAGAACCCGTGACTTAGCTTCTGAAGGCTAATTCCTTTTGTCTAATCTTCTGATCGAATTGGTAAGGTTTTATCTTCTGATTGCTTCTGGGACCTCTGAGGAGAGCTTTAACAGACTTTAATAAAACTTCAGAGCGGAGTAACCAGCTTCTAATTCTTTATCTACTGTCTCCAGCTTTCCTCTTTCTTCTGAGTCTTCAAGGCAATCCAGAGATTGTTCATTCAGCACCTGCTGAGAAACTTATACAATACTTAACAAAAATTGTTAGTCAACATTGAAAAGTATGTAGGTAAACTTTAAATTTCATCTTCTGAAACGTTTGGACATAATCAAAACACTAGGGGTTCATCAGAACTATCCGATAAGGAGGATTGGCGAACGCCTATCCACCAATATCTCGAAAGCGGCACATTACCAGCAGACAATGTGGAGGCCTGGCGGGTTGTGAACAAATCTGCCCGCTATGCCATCATGAGGGAACAGTTGTATCGAAAATCTTACACTTGTCCTTGGCTAAAGTGTATACATCGTGATGAAGGAATTGAAATTTTGAGAGAAGCTCATGAAGGGGTTTGCAGCGCCCATGAAGCATCTGCCACTCTTCTGAGGAAGGTCAGGTTAGCCGGATTCTATTGGCCCACGGCGGACGAAGATGCAAAAGAACTCGTGTCACCTTGTCGAAATTGTCAAGTTCACGCTAAAGATGTCCATTTACCAATGAGTCATCAGGGTGGAGGCCCGACAGGTTGTGAACAAATCTGCCCGCTATGCCATCATGAGGGAACAGTTGTATCGAAAATCTTACACTTGTCCTTGGCTAAAGTGTATACATCGTGATGAAGGAATCGAAATTTTGAGAGAAGCTCATGAAGGGGTTTGCAGCGCCCATGAAGCATCTGCCACTCTTCCGAGGAAGGTCAGGTTAGCCGGATTCTATTGGCCCACAGCGGACGAAGATGCAAAAGAACTCGTGTCACCTTGTCGAAATTGTCAAGTTCACGCTAAAGACCAATCAGAAGCGCTATCTCATTGTGGCGGTGGACCATTTCACAAAATGGGTGGAAGCCGAAGCATTGTCTTCTCAAACCCCGGAACAAATTGTTGGCCCAAATATGACTGTGTAAAGACTAGAGGGGGGTGAATAGGATTTATTGCCTTTTAAAAATTACTTAATATACTCTTAAATTGTTTGCCTATTTAAATAAACAACAGCTCAAAAGGTTTTGCGGAAGAAACAGTTGTTTATAAGAAGTAAGAGTATAAATATTTTAAACACGATTAATCACAATCAGTTAATAATATATAATTAAATGCAGAGCAAGTGATTAAATAGCAATAATAAAGAAAGTAGAGATAAAAGGATTTGACACAGAGTATTTATCCAGGTTCGGTCTCCTTGTGAGCCTAATCCTGTCCCCGAGAGAACCTCTCGAGATTTTCCACTATAGATTTCTCTACGGGCAGAAATCAAGCCTGATACAGTTCTCACAATCCAAGACACTGTCAACAAATACCTCTACCAGTATTTACTCTCTCGAAACTCCAAGTGTTCGAGTAACTCCTCCTTAGTTTTTCTCAAGGTCAACTAAGAAACTTATGGCACTTTTCAAGGTTCAGTGATAACCCCAGATTAAGCCCCACTGCTTAATCTTTACAATGATTTTTGAATGAAAGTAGAAACACTCAAACTCTCGTTGTACAGTTGAAGGAAAAATATAATTAAAGCTTTCTTGAATACTCAGTTGATAGCCTTAATTCTCGATTTAATTTCCTTACTTCAACCATTGAATCTCCATGCTATTTATAGCCTTCAAGATGTCATCTTTTCTGAATTTGAAGAAGGGTAACCGTTGGAGAAGATATGTCATATCTTATGACATATTTACTTAGTAAACAAGTAGCTTTACAAACTCCAATTTGTAAGCAACTCTTTGCTTTAGTACGGATTATGTATGAAGCTTTGTATGAAGCTAGATTCATTCTTCTTTTAATCCATTTTGAATCTTGCAAAGGCTTTTCTGAGTTAGTAAACAATGTGAGAAGCTTTTGTCATTTGTAAAGTAGCTTGTACTTGTTTGAATCCAAATGAGATGAAACATGTATGGTTTGTTTGCAAACTACTTTTCCATATTCGTACAACATATGTATGAACTATGCTTTTTATGAAAATGAAGAGTTTAGTAAAATTATAGAGCATATATGGTATGATTAACTTGCTAAATATATTTTATCTTAACAAACATTTCAAGTAATCATCACGGAGATATATGGATTTTCATATGACATAAGAGCACGGCATTTTGTGATAATCTTAAGTAATCATGGTATATATATTTTATACAAGGAGATCTACACATCTAGGCATGGTATAAAATTATATATAATCACAACTTTCACTTGATCATTATTAATTTTTTAGAGAAGGCGTTTAAGAATGGCTTTTGAAAAAGGCTTTTGATATATAAAAGTCTAGTGATAAGTTTAGGATTAATTTCCGAGAGTTTAAGTCATCAAAACTAATGAGGTTGATTCAATACAAATAATTCAATTCGTTGAATCTCACATTCTATCCCGTTTCGGTATACCCTACTCCTTCATCGCAGACAACGGTACTCAGTTCAATTGTGTTAAGTTCAAAAAGTATTGCAAGAGTTTCGGGATCAAGAATCGGTTCGCTTCCGTCTACTACCCCCAATCTAATGGTATGACTGAAGTCACCAATGGAACCATGGTAGATGGCATAAAGAAACAGTTGGGTGAGAAGAAGACCGGATGGGTGAATGAGATTAACAGCATGTTGTAGGCTTATCGCACCGCGCCAAGGACAGGAACGAATGAAACCCCCTTTTCCTTAGTATATGGGGTGGAAGCAGTAATACCCATCGAGGTCGATCCACCAAGCGATAGGGTGTTGTACTACGCCGAAACCCAAAATGAGTTGTACCTCCGCCACCATCTTGATAATGCTGAAGGGAGGCGCGAGCGCGCCTACAAACATATGGCGGCTTACAAGCAGCGTATCGCTTCCTACCATAACAAACGAGTCAAGGAGGTTCATCTCGAAGAGGGCGATTTGGTGCTGAAAAGAGCTGACAAGAATCAATCCCTTGAAGGCAAAGGGAAGTTGGGAATCACGTGGACCGGTCCATTCGCCATTTCCAAGAAAATCGGACCTGCTACATTCCAGCTTCAGACCATGAACGGAAAAGAGGTGCCTTGTACGTGGCACATCAAGAACCTTAGAAAGTATCACATCCGCCAATAGGCATATGTAAGCATCCGCCCAGACTATGTACTCTTTTCCTCAATTCGGTTTTTTCCCACTGGGTTTTCTGTATTGAGGTTTTTAGGAGGCATAGTTAGATGATTTGCGTTATCCTTTACTTTTTTGTAATGTTTTTCCTATTAATACAAGAACTTTTTCTGGAAGGTATCCTTATACAATTTTCCATTCGCCCAAACATTTGGGGGGCATGGTCTTACAAACATTTACCCTGAACAAACATAAATATTTGTATCAATTTTTCGGGGGATGTACACGTGCACCATCTATCAAGGCGAACCCACGACAAGCATTTACTTAGTAAATAAAATTGTCTCAAGAAACTAAAGCATGCAAACATACGCCTAAAGTAGGCAAAACTAAAATCTTCGAAGTACAAATATCCAAAGTATAAACATACATGTATGGCGGATCGGTAAAAGTGATTCAAGGGTTGGCCATCCAAATAGCGAGTCACAAAAATGATAAGAGTGAATGAACACCAAAAGATCACTTCGTAAAAAAGGGCGAAACACCCACAAAGCATTTAATACAAGGCGCGATGCGCCAAAATGAAAAACAATACAAGGCGCGATGCGCCGAAAACAAGGAAAAACAATACAAGGGCACGATACGCCAAACATAAAAATAAAATAAGCAACATAGTCCCCAGCTAATCGTAGTGCTCGGATGAGGGGGCCGTGTGCGCATCAATACTCGGCTGACCAATAACGTCTTGATAGAGCGCACGCCTTCGTTCTTCAGGATCCATTTTCTCCCAATAATCCGCTAACTCATAAGAGGGGATGTCGACGTCGAGAATGCTCAAATTGGTTCCAGGGTTGTCACGTTGGATGGCCAAGGCTAAGCGCTCGCCATAATAAAAGGTCCTAAGACCGTCCTCCCCTCTAGCTAGGCTTAACTTACCCAAGCACTCATTCAACTTGTCATGAGCAATTTTAAGATCACAAGAAAGTTGATCGCGTTCAGCCCGTAGCTTGCGCTTCTCAACCCTTGCGGCGGCCAGAGCTTTCTTTGTTTGGTCGAGATCCTCATTTGTCTGCATGTTCGCCTCTACCTCGTGGAGGTTGAGCTGAATGGAGTTAAAAACCTACAAGGAAGGACAAAGGTTAGAGAAATACTTAAAAAACACAAAAACAAAGCGCGACCAGAACCACTCACTTGGAGAGCCTGACTCGAGGCAGTCTCGAGTTGTGCAAGCAATCCACCCTCCGTACTGCAGCACACCTCTTGGGGAAGTTGGGAAAATGTATTGCGTAGGTCCGCAACGACGTCGGAAGAACCAACCACTACATCATCACCATACCTATTGCGCCAATGACCCGCGACGTCGGGAAATGCCGAGTCGGCTGATCGAGTAGGCGACGGTTGAGATAGACGCCTAGAAACCTCCAATTGGGAAATTTGATGGTCCTCCTGAAGGGTCAGCGTATCCGAAGGGGGGACACTTGATCCGCCAGCCGTTGGAGAGGTCGTCTTCCTTTTCTTGATCGACGCCTCCTTCTTCCTCCTTGCTGCCAACATTGCCGCAATAGGGTCAGAGGGTAAGGAAGAAGAATCCCTGAAAGGGTAAAAAGCAAAAAACAATAAGTACCTGAGCCTTTAGATCGGTTACAAGAATAATAGGTGAAGACGCGGGTCTGTGGGTCATAGTTAGCCAAAGGGCGGTCGCAGTCCATAATGAACATCGCATCCGCGTATGACCAAGCCTCTTGTTCAACACTTAGGAGAAGACGAAGCGCGTCCGAGTCAGCATCAGTCTGGGAAACGTCTATCCGCCTGTGTGGAAGAGGTCCCCTATTCCATGTGATTGGAACATTGTCAGGATGTTCACGGATATCGGGTTGAATGAAAAAATACTTATCGTGCCAATCGTGAACGTTGGAGGTCCTTCCAGAGAAAGGGCGATACGTCACTCCCGCCATTTTAGAAAAAGAGTAATGGTGGTCCTTGGTCTTCCTTGTCAAAGAAAAGAGGCTAAAAAATAGACTCGGGGTAAGGGTTAGCCCCAAACTCTTACATAGCCAGAAAGTACAGACCAAGTCTCGCCAAGCATTTGGATGGATTTGAGCGGGCGTGAGACGAGGGTAGAACAAGATACATGCCATCTCCTCCGGGAGGGGGAACGTGAACCCATGTTCGATTTGGCTCACGTAGATGCAAAAACATCCATCCAGCAGATCATGGGGACGTTGGTCCTCCTTAGTCGGAAGACAAAAGACCGCGCTTAGCAGGGGTGGCGCTTTTCTAGTCTTTTTATGGGGCTTTCATTCAAGATGGACGACAAAGTAGCTAATGAGGAGGACTCAACATCGTCCTCAACAATGGGGGCGGTCCTCTTTCGTCGGCGCCTTCTTGGCGGATCATCAAGCACATCCCCCAAAATATCTTCCTCTTCGCTTTCCACTTCGCCACCATCCCCTTCGGGAGGGTCAACGTTTTCGGGCGAATCAACATGTTCGGGGGAACCATTCCCGTCAGACGAATCGTAACAAATTTCGGATGAGTCGATGTCGTTAACACCATAGTGTATTCCATGTTGTTGCGATAGGACACACTCTTGATCAGTTATTTGGCTAATAAGGTTAGGTGAAAAAATATATAAGTTTCACTTACATATGTCAAAGTCAGATGGAGATAATTGTTGAAATGCGACGCGATTAGCCGGATTTTAGAGAGGGAAAGTAGTGAGGGAAAGAAATATGAGCAAATGAAGATGATGGAGCAAGCTCCATATTTATAAAAATTTTGAAATTTTTTGTATAGACTCAAAAAAATTATTAGTGTCAGAAAATAACAGCAGATACGGCACACCAATTAAGAAAATGGAGTCTGTAGAAGGAAAGTGTTGCACAAAAAATAAGTCTGCAAAAAAGTGGCACGCATATCAAAAAAAAAAGGGGAAAAGGGTTAGCTGGAGCACCGGCGAAGGCAGAACAGGTCGCCAGCGGCGCTTAGTCGCGGCCAGGCGGACCTGGTGCCTGCCGCCGGAAGCTCTGGTCCGCCGGTTTCCGAAGCGGACGGTCCGCCGGTACAAGGCGGACGCGATCCGCCGGTCATCCTAGGCGGACCGGTTCGCCAGAACCCGGCGGACGCGATCCGCCGGTTTACCAGGCGGACCAATACGCCGGTGCACCAGGCAGACGCGATCCGCATGTTCCCAGGCGAACCAGGTCCCCGGAATAGGCGAACGCGATCCGCCGGCGCACCAGGCATACCAATCCGCCGGTGTACCAGGCGGAGGCGATCCGCCGGAGCCGGACGGGCCAGATCCGCCAGCAGACCGGTCGGTCAATGCCCTTTGGGCGGACCGGTCGGTCAACGCTCTTGGGCGGACCAACCGATTGATGCGTTTTGCCTCTTGATGCTAATTTCGGGTTCTTCCGCGACCGTTTGAAAATTCAAATTTCGAAATCTAAAGACAAACTCTAAAGAGCTTGAATTCTTTCTTAGGGGGTGCTTCTGATAACACCCGAATCCGTATGAAGTGTTATCCAAAAGGCTTATGACGGACGGTCAGCCCATTAAGAGGCCTACAAACCCAAACGACACGATCAGCCCATTAACAGGCCTATAAGCCCAAGTGGCACGATAAGCCCGCTAGGAAGTTTATAAACCCAAGGACGACGATCAACCCGTTAAAGGATCAATACGCATGTAGGTGGCGATTAGCCCGATGAAAAACCTATGTATCATGAAGGGGCGAAAAGGGCCTACGTCGTTCACAAAAAAATTCCCATATCCTTGTTCATCAAGAGGAGGGTATTTTAGGGGTTTCACCACAACTAGGGTTTCCAAAAGAACCCCTATATAAGCTTTAAAGGGAAGATTGAAAAAACACTTTTTTACCAATCCCAAAATATGCTCTGACAACTTGCCATTTCCATTATACTTTGACACATTCATAAACGAATTATGACTTAATCATCGGAGTACATGTAGGCGGTGGATCGCCGACGACGGTTAGCCGAACACTCCGAGAAGAGTCAGCCGAACTTGAAGACCAAGTTATCAGAGCTAATAAAACACCAAAACTAATAAAACATATCACAAACTAAACTTGCAAACACACTTACATCAAATGCTAGGGGGCTAAGACTCGAGTGAGGATCAATTGGTTGCTGAGAAGTACCAACTGTAAAGGTTGCACCAGATGCTTGCAAAGAACCACCAACAACCTATTTCAAGACACCAAAACAATAAATATACAATACTATAAGAAAAATTTGTAATGCATATATATTTGATGATGAAAAATAATCATTATCGAGAAGGGTGGGAGATTATCATTAAGAAAAGGAACAACAACATGCGAAGAAGAAACAGTCCCAAAACCCTGTTTAAAATACTAAAGTTAAATATCACAAAAGCAACAGATTACGTACAATCAATACACAATACGATTAAAAAAAACAAATAAAAAGTCATTTACAGAAAAATGTGGAAGGCTATATCTTATAAAAAGATCAATAGTATGGAAGATGGAACAACTCCAAAACTTTGTTTAATTTTTTAAGATTATAACATATAAAAACAAACCACTCGACACATAAGTTCAACATTAATCCAAAGAAAGTAAAAAAACACAAGGAAATTAATAAATTTACCTGTTGAGCAACAGACAAAGCCGGAGTGGATGTCAAAGCAGAAAAACCAGAAGGTCCGCTAGGAAAGGCAATGGTCAAAGAAGAATTTGATGTCCAATTGGAAAAAACAGTAGGTCCCCTAGAGATAAAAACGGTTAAAGTTGGATGTCCCAGCAGAAAAATCATGAGATCCCCTAGGATTATAAACAGTCATTGCAGAACTGGATGTTCCAACAGAAAATTCATGAGATCCCCTAGGATTATAATCAGTCATTGCAGAACTAGATGTTCCAGCATAAAAACATTGAGATCCCCTAGGATTGTAAACAGTCATTGCAGAACTGGATGTCCCAGCAGAAAAACCATGAGATCCCCTAGAATTATAATCAGTTGTTACAGAACTGGATGTTCCAGCAGAAAAACCAGAATTGGAAGACCGAGAGTATGCACTACTAGCCTGATTTAAAACAAAACAATATTTCAGACTAAACACAAACCAAAGAAAAACAACATTTAGACAGACAGATAACAACTGATAAAGACATGAATAGAAATACAAATTATAAATTTATAAAACAGACCTGCCAATCAGCCAAAAACTGTTTATAGTCATTAATGTAGAGCTGTTTCAGTTTCATAGAATATCCTTCGAAAATTCGATTAAGTTTTAGGTCATGTACACATTCATTATGTAAAACCGGATCCACATTAGGGCAACTACCTATGAGTGAGAGTATGCAAAATGCTTTTGTATCTCAAGAATATCCGTTCCTTTAGTCGATGTATGACTAAAACGGCACAAGTAAAACCTACGACAATCAGCAGCCTTGGTCTCCAAGAGATCCTTGGTAATATGAAAGAGTACCATTTTTGCAATAGCTGCAATTCAACATGTTATCACAACATAAAATTGCGATTAGTTAATATTAATCAACAGTTCGAAACAACAAATATACGAAGTCGCAAATAGATCCGTAAGGGTAAATTGCATCGCCGATACCTAAATTATACCCCTTTTCTCAAATTGGTACCTACCAACTATTTTTTCCCCATCCAAGTACTCAAACTATCGATGACTGTCTAAATTGGTACCTAATAACCTCCTATAGCCAGTTTCCCCCAAGTCAACGCCGGTCAACGAAAGTCAACTCCAATTCGTCCAACTTTGACTTGGTCCGACCAAAACTAAAAAAAACCCAAAAATGGAAAAGTTCATTTTACCCTCAAAATCATCTTCTTTCTCCTCCCTCCTCCTTCATCTTCTTCCTCCCTTAAAGTTTTTCTCTTCTACCATTCAACTTACTTTCTCCTCTTTCATCTTCTTCCTACCTAAAATTTTCTCTCCTATTTTTCTCTCATTCTTTCTCCTATTTTTTTAATTGATTTGTATTTATTAACTGATTTGTAATTAGTACAAGAATTCGATTGAAATCATAAATTTACTATACAAAAAAGATACAAAAAAACTATCAAATCCATTGACTTGAATTAATTTAACTATCTCAAGCGAAAAATGCGGTATCATTAACTCTAACTAAATCATCTTCTTAATCTCATCTTCCTCAATCTCAGCAACGGAATATCTGAAATTGCTTTTAATCTTGCTTCTAATAAAGTTTCGAACTGGTAAAACTACACCAAAATAGAAAAAATTCTCAGTCAGTTAAAGAATCTAACTATTACTTCATAAACATAGGTGACAAATCAAATAAGCTGCAACAACAACAATAATAATAATAAAAGAAAGCAAAAAGAAAAATGAGAACATACAGTAGAAGTCGATGCATGGTTCCTGTTGAAGGGATGAAGAGATGGAGAAAAAGGAGAGAACAAAACAATTTGAAGGGATAAAGCATTATTTGACAACAATCTAATTTAAGCTTTTAGATATACATAAAGATTAGTCAATTCTTATTCACAACCCCCTCTTCTTATTATTCACAACCCCCCATCCTAATTTTTAAATCAAAAAGTATTTGAGTGGATTGTTGAAAAGACTATACTGCCCTTATAATTAATTAAAAGTATTTATGTTAATATTAATATAAATTAGGTTATATAAATTATGAGTATATTTTAATTGTAGTATTAAACGAACGTTAATAGGCGAACATCTTAAAATTCGAATAATTGTATTATTAAAGGATACGTTAATACCCGAACGTCCATTTTAAACCGACAACATTATTTATTAAATAGTAAATTTTATTGTTCGTGACTAACTCGAAACGGTTTATGAGTGCAATCTCCTTCGTCCATTTCGTTGTCGTCTCTCTTGTTCCGAATCGCTCGTTAGTGATGAAGGCACCACTATAATCGTAACCATTACCATTTAAACCATACACTTAATAAAAATAACATTACACTTAATTAAAAATAAATACATCACACTAAAATTAAAAAGTTAATCAAAATACATCACACTAAAATTAAAAACTTAATCAAAATACATCACACTCAAAATAAAAAACTTAATCAAAATACATCGCACTTAAAATAAAAAACTTAATCAAATACATCACACTAAAATTAGATTTCTGGTGAGTCATTCATGTGTGAGCCGAAATCCTCGTTTTCCATCCACTGCTCGTAAACGCGCCTTTCTCTTTCTTGTCGTTCCCATTCTGGTGAATCGCTCTGCAATATTTTCCAAATACATTTTGATTTATTGTATCTGAGTTACTTTTTTGAAACGCGTGAATGTGATGTCGGTGTCAACAGTCACTTAATTTATATCGGTTGGAGTTTACCCGAAACTGTATTTGAGTTACTTTTTTGAAACGCGTGAATGAGTTGTCGGTGTCAACTATCAATTATATTGTGTCAGTTTAAGTGAAAATTTAAAATTTGAGGTGAGAGAGAAATAATAATAATTTGTAGTGTTTTGTGATAATAATTACCTAAATGTATAAGAAAAACTGAGCTTTTTGACGACGAAAGTACTAAAATTATATTTTAATGTGTTGGGTAAAAAACGCACTAAATAAATCCCATTAAAAAAGAACAATCATTTTTTCTGAAGTTTAAACCTTAATCCATTTGTTTAGCTTATCTTTGCAAATTCTAATAAAATCGGATGTGGTTTATACTTTTATTTTTTTTTAAGGAAATGTGCTTTAACTATAATTAGAATATCTCAAATGACATTGAATAATTATATCAATATGGGTAAAATTAAACACTCTATAATTCAGCAATAAAAAATAAAGAGAAGAAGAAAATAAAAAGAAAGAAAAGAGGTAAATCCCTAAAAACAAAAAAGCTTCATGATGAGTGTTTAGGAGCAAGGTGAGTTGTCACCGAAAAAGTAAGGGTAGAGTAGGTATAAAGATAAGTTTTATTATTTTAAAATTTGAGAGAGGGTTGTGAATAATAAAATGGGGGTTGTGAATAAGAACACCCTAAAGATTATCATTATTATCTTTTGAAAAAATTAAATAAATTAGGAGTATATTATCCTCAAATAGTGGCGTAGTGGGATTTGGGCGGGCATTCAAAATTTTAACAATCTTTTCTTACTTCCAAAAATTAAATATTTTTTTTATATATCTTCTATTTTAAATATTGTTTAAATTATCTCTCGTTAAAAAATAATATTTGCTAGTTTGTTGAAAGTCTAAACTAATATATTTTAAATTTAAAATAATAAATTTCTACAATTAAACTAGAAAAAATAATAATAAAAAAAAAAGTCTTCACTCATACTACTTAAGATTAAGACCCTATTCTTTTTATGGGAACTAAAATGAAATGATTAAAATTGGACTAAACTGAATTTGTTGAAGTGAATTGGCTGAATTGACTTAATTTGGCTGCATTTTGCTAAACTGAACTGAATTTTGTTAAAATTAAGCCAAAAGATCAAGATCTAAGTTTTGTGACCACTATCGATAATATCGTCACATACATTAAATTGTTACAATCTTAATTATAACAAAAACCTGTTTGTTACAAGTGAAAAGTATAGTCACGAAACAAATTGTAATTTGTGTCGATTTATTTTAACTCGTCACACCATTAAGTTTTGTTACAACTATAAATATACTATCACATACGTTAAATGTTTTGTAACAACTTTTAACAGTAACAGAAATGGGTTAGTTACAAGTGAAAATTATTGTCACGCGATAAATATATTATATGTGACTATTTATTTTAGGCTTAATACATTCGTGTCCTCCTAAATTTATTTATTTTCGCCCCTTGAACCCCTAATCTAATATTGGGTTCCATTTGCCCCTTAACGTTTTTTAAAGTGTAACTATTGAGCCCTTCAATGCTGATGTGGCAGTCTACGTGGAGGAGTGAGAAAAAGAAGCAAGTAACATAAAAAAATATCTATTTGGTACCTAATTTTTTTTTATAATTGACTCTTTTCCTTTTTCTTCTATCAAAAAGACCCTCTTCTCCAACATTTCAATTCTACAATTACAAATCAAACACCGTCAATTACCCAAAAATACAACAGAGTAATCAACGCACGGCGACTGAAATTACCGGAACCGGAAATTATGGTGGCGACGACGTATGGATATTTGTCGGAGGTGAAAATTGCAATTGATATCCCAAAATCCTTATTCCGTTGAAATAAATTAACCCTAAAATCTCCAATCAAAGTTCAAATCCTAAATTAACAATGACAAAATGAAATTGATATCACAAATCCTGAATTTGAATTTGTAAAAAAAATTAAATTGCAATTTTTGGTGGCACCACATCACACGATCCAAACGGAACACCACAAGACCTCGATTATGATCAAACGAACTCTTCTCAAATCTCCCAATCACTAGTATCCGGAATCAAACTCCAAAGCCAATTCCCTGAAGCATTAAAATCCGTCAATGATTTCTGATCAAACGGCGAAATTTCACCGCCCAAATCATTAAATTCAAGTTCCAAAGCTCTAAGATTCGGCAATTGAGTAAAATGGTATGGAATTGATTTGTTTTTTAAGCTTAGGATTGATAGAAAATTGAGGTTAGATAGGAAGAATGAATTCGATTAGATGAAAAAGAAAGAGGATGAAGAAAATGGTGGGGGAGATGAAGTGGAAGGAGAGATGATGGGTGGCGGAGGAGAAAGGTAAAGAAATGGAGGTTTTGTTGGTTAATTTATTTTTTCATTCAAAAACTTTTTTATTTTATTGTTTTGCAATTTCAGTTCTTAAAGTTTTTTTCTTTCATTTACATCCAGAAATTGCTGACATGTCAGCGCGTGGGACACGCCCAAATTCGTGTGACTGGTTAATGAATGAGGGAGGGTCTAAGAGTTACACTTTAAAAAACGTTAAGGGTGAAATAGAACCCAATATTAAATCAGGGGCTCAAGTGTCGAAAATAAATAAGTTCAGGGGGCCACGGATGTATTAAGCCTTTATTTTAACTTGTCACACAATTAAATTTTGCTACAACTATAAGTATATAGTCACATATATTAAAATTTTTGTTACAAAATTTAATTATAACAATAAAGATTTTGTTACCAGTGAAACTTGTTGTCACATAATGAATATATTTTTATGACAATTTATTTTAAATTGTCACATGAATAAATTGTGTTACAACATTAAATATATTGTCACATACAGTAAATTTTTAGTTACAAATTTAGTTGTCACACCAAAAAATCAGTTACAACATAGGGTGCTTGTTACAAAATCATTTATCTGTTTGTGATAATTTTGAAATAACCATCACAAAATTAACTTTTGTGATAACTATAAAAATTGATGTAACAAATAATAGGTTTTTTTGTTACAACTAATTTTGTGACAATAGAATTGTTGTCGCATAAACTGTGATTTCTTGTAGTGAGTTTAAAATCATATAGGTGTGGCAATTTTTTTGTATGGAGGTAATTATTACGGTATTTGGGATCAGTTACAAGATAAATTGTTTGTTTTTCAGCTTTTAATCATTTTTCTCTTGAAAATGTGTCATTTTTAGTTTGACCCTAATTATTTATGAATCTATTTAACGAATAATATGATTCTCTAATTTGTAATATGACAATGGTACGAGATAGAACTTAACTTGTTCACAAATACAAATTCCAATTATAAATCTAAATGATGAAGTCTTATTTTCTCCAAATTTTATTCAAAACTAGAAAGACAAAGAAAAGCTAGGAGAAGAAAAAAGTAAGATGGTGTATGGTCTAAATTTGTAAGTGAAAAGCAATAGAAATAAAAGGAACACTGGTATAGAATTGGCCTTTGGCATCGCCTCAAAGAAGTCGGTTCATTTTGAAAACTGATGCCGAAGTTCAATTGCATCGGTTTTCTCTCAGGACCGTACCTAAAAGTAGTAGTATTGGGTTCGTTTCGTTTTGAAAACTGATGCCGAAGGTCAATTGCATCGGTTTTCTTTCAAAACCGTACCTATTACTTTTAGTATTGGGTTAAGTTCTACAATTAGTTCAACCATAACCGTACAGAGTCATCCATTATTAGGATCGGTTTACTCTCATTTCCGAAAAATCAAACCCATTACGTTCTAATTAGGGACACTATCTCATTCATTTTATTCACTCACGGGGCGTTTGGCAAATATTGGGATAAGATGAGATAAGCTTAGACCCATTTTTGCTATGAATTATTTTGAGATGAGCTTAATTTTTTAAGTTGGGATTGGGTAAGACCATGTTTGTTTAGAGGGAGTAGTAAGGATTAGATTTTAAGTCCAAAAAAGTAAAAGACAATATTACCCCTCATTTAAAAATAAATTTGAATATAATAATAACCATCCCTTTCCCTTTCATCTTCTTCCTCATCGTAATTCTTCCACAATAGAATGAGTTTCCGACATCATTCTATCATCTCCGTCGTCCTCCATTATCGCCGGTGTCCTCAATCATCTCCGGCGAACTCCAATTTCTCCAGCGTCCTATATTTCTTCTGGCATCCTCTATTATCTCTGGTGGTCTTCCATTTCTTCCGGCATTCAACATTTGGGAATACGGAAAAATATCAAATTTGGGAGAAAAATATCAAAGTTTCAAAATTCATCGCGCGGGCGAAATACGATGCCGTGCGATGAAGTCTGGGAAACAGACAGTTTGGGAGAAATCGCACGGCGTCGAATTCCTTCCGTGCGATGACTTTTGATTTTGTGAGAGAAATATCAAAGTTTCAAAATTCATCGCGCGGACGAAATACGATGCCGTGCGATGATATCTGGGAAACAAACAGTTTGGGAGAAATCGCACGGTGTCGAATTCCTTCCGTGCGATGAGTTTTGATTTTGTGAGGGAAATATCAAAGTTTCAAAAGTCATTGCACGAAAGAAATTCGATGTCGTGCGAAGTATTCCTGGAAACAGACTGTTGGAAAGAAATCGCGCGGTATCGTATTTCAAAAAAACGATTGGGTTTCCTAAGTATAATTTCTGTGGTGCATTTTATCAAACACAACATATGCAATTTAAAAAAACAGTTAAAAAAACAAGATGATTACAATTAAACACAAATTCCCTAATCACAAGTACAAAACAAGAATCTCATTAGACAAAACAAGAATAGACATTAATGAAGAAGAAGAAGAAGAAGAAGAATAAATCAAAGAAAAGAAAAAATAAAAAAAACCTTGGATGTAGAAAGATGGACAGTTTAGAGGAAAAGAAAAGTGGAAGCCGAAGAATGGAGGAGAGATCGGAAAACGGAGGTCGGAAGGGAGATCGGAGATGTGGCACAACTGACTGACGACGGAGGTGGGGAGGGCAGAGGAGGAGTACTGTGAATGAAGATGGATGAGAAGTTGAGAGAAGGGATATGGCTGGAATATTTAAAAATTAACAAGGGCTACTTAGTCATTTCCCCACTTAAGTGACTCTAAGCCCCATCTCAAAAAATAAAGACACCCCCCTAGATATTAGCTTAAGCTCAAAATTGAGATAAGAGCACTAAAGATATGATCAGGTGAGACAAGGTTATTATGGAGAGACTTTTTTTAGTGTGAGACAACTAAAAAGTGGTGACATTTTTGAAATTTTAAAAACATGGAGGGGCATTATCGAAGGGAAGATGAGGTGATGTCAGCGATGATGTCACATCTGGAGAGAGAAAAAGTTTTTATTATTTTATTTAAAATGCATTTTCCCGCTCTTTCCGAACTCATTTTTCAAAAAAAAATTATACCACTGAACTCGTATTAATTAGGCGGTCATTTTGAGATCCATTGTTGTTATTTATAGACGATTTTTATTTTTTTTTTATTTTTGTTCCAAATTGGATACTCTGTTGTTCCAACAGAATACTACATTTGTTCCACCAGACTACTACATTTGTTCCAACAGAATATTTTCATTATTTTTTTTTAAATGCACTCTAGAATTGTAAAAAAATGTAGTATTATGGTGGAACAATTAGAGTACTCCGGTGGAACATATATAATATTCTGTTGGAACAATTATAAAAAAAAAATAAAAAAAAATTCGTCTATAAATAACAAAAATGGATCTCAAAATGACCGCCTAATTAATACGAGTTCACTGGTATAATTTTTTTGAAAAATGAGTTCGGAAAGAGCGGGAAAATGCATTTTAAAGAAAATAATTAAAACTCTTTCTCTCTCCAGAGGTGACATCAGCGCTGACATCACCTCCTCTTCCTTCCCTTAAATTCACGCATGAGGGGTGTTCCTTTAATTACAAGTTTGTCACCTTCCCCTATTGAATTACAAAAACACCCCTTATCTCACCATAAAAACTAGTCTCATCCTAAACCCTTGTCTCATTTGAACTTGACTCAAGAGCACTAAGCTCAAATTTTAGCCCTCTAAACAAACTAGGCTTAGCCCCATTTTTTAGTCATATCTCCATTAGGCCCTGTTCTTTTGGACTTATTAGAACTTATTTTAAGTTCAGTTCAGTTCAGTTCAGCAACATTCAGTTCAGTTCAGCAACATTTAATTTAATTTTCAGTGGCATTTAATTTAGTTCATTTCAGTAATATTCAGTTCACCAACATTTAATTCGGTTTAGGTTAATAAATTACAAATAAATATTTATTATTTATATATAATATGTTAATACTTATTATAATTTTAACTAGTTGATCCAATTTGTTTGCAAAAGTTGTTAGACGTAAGTAAATATTATTACCAATATATGTTACAATGTTCAATCACCTTAATAATTTATACTATATAAATTTGGATTTAATATACAAAAGTTTCCAATTTTTGTTATATATTGTAATAAGAAATTCAAAAATTCAAAAATCTTGTAAAAGAAATTAAAATTAGCAAATAGAGCAAATTCAAAAATTTACAAATAGCATCATCTCATTCTATTTTTCTAATGATCTTCTACCATATGATCCGTAATCTCATCATTTTGTTCACCTTCTATTATTATTTATTTATTTGAGTATCAATATTTATTTTTCATTTTAGCAGAATTCAGTTCAGTTCAGTTCAGTTCAGCAACATTCAGTTCAGTTCAGCATCGTTCAGTTTAGTTCAGTTAGAACGGAGACTTAATACCCTTTAGTCCCACGAAACAAACGCTTAGTTGTTTTTTTTTGTCTCTCCTGAGTATCGCAACCCCAGTTCCCATGGCCACAATTTGTTTCTCTTCCTTCTACCATTACTTCTCGACCTCGTCTCTTTCTTCTCTGAATAAAAAATGAAACCCTAATCCCACGGTTTCAACGATGTTGATCCTTGGTGGTAGAAACAGCGTTGCCCTTGATTTCTTCAACAAATAGAGGCGTTAGCAATCAAGTAGATGGCGGATTGGGCTCATCTTTTGGTGGTAAGAACTCTGTTTCTCTTGCTTTCTCTCATCTTCACTCTATTTCCTTCAATTTAGTAGATTTCACTTGTTTTCTCTCAATTGTATATGTGGATGAAAGTTATCTGCCAGGCATCTATGGTGTTTAAGTTTGTAGTATTGACGAACAAGCTTCGGATCGTTGCTATCTAAGGTTGTCTCTTAGGGATCATTGGTTTGAACCTAGGAGAATAAGAGGTTTGAATTCCTGTCAGTTCTTTTTTATATAATAGCAGGAAACTTCATAAGGAGGATTCGGGAAATCTGATGGCGTGGAAGGAAAAGGTTTAGACTTGGTTGCAGTCTGATTCATCAATGGGGACAAATTGGAGACTGTTGGACATTCTAATACTACAAACAGAAGAGACTGAGCAAAAGTGTTCTTTGAATATGATGAGATTTAGAGCCTTTTCTATTGCATGACAGAACAGTTAAAGAAAAGATTATTATCATTCTGACTGATATATGTCACGTAATATGCTTCCACAAAATATCTATTTTGTTAGATTATCAAGGTTTAATTATTGCCTGAACTAAATCTATACAGAGATAAGTTAATAGCCTAAGTTTAATGACCAATGAAAATGTATTTCAATTCTAAGTGATACATGTGATACTTTCAGCTGAATATTTGAGGTGATTAAGGCAAATATTATTCAAGGTATCCATCATGTTCTTAATATGGAAAGAAGTTCTTGAAAGTCATGGGGCTTTTACATTGTTGCCTGCATAAATTAATTTCTTTCACTTGGGGTGAAAATGATCTGATTGCTACCCAGCAGTTCTCCTTCTGTTGTATGTGATTGCGTATTTATAACCATGTTTTTACTGTAATATTTAACCTCTTTGATAGATTGATGATTCCACGCGACTTATTTACAGCAAATGTTAAACTCAGATACATTGGTAGTTCTTGACTGCTTATTCAAATATGTAGTTCTCTATTTGAGGCTTTGGATCACTTTTTACTAGAATATCTTAGCAAAATTTATCATAGATGTAGAAAGACAATGGTAAATAATCTGCAGAAAACTTCTATCTTCTCTTTCATGTTGATGTCTTCTTAAAGTTCAATAAAGCCATTGTTGAATTGAGAACTCAGGTAGAGTGTTCATTGGGGCGTGTCCTAGGGTCCTAACTTTTGCTGTTCTCATGATGTATGAATTGTCTCATCAATATTTCAATCTGCATCTTTTTTAATTCCTAATTTTGTTATTTGGGTGTCACATTTGTGCTTGCTTATGGTTTTGAGAGGTCACTCTTTTCCTCATGCTTATGGGATGTGTTGTAATTGTTATGTAATTATTTGCAGACGTTAGTACGATACAAATTGCCAGTGGTTGTGATAGTTTTCAATAATGGGGGCGTTTACGGAGGTGATCGGAGGAGCCCTGAAGAAATAACAGGGCCCCATAGAGAGGATCCAGCACCGACTTCTTTTGTACCAGGTGCTGCATATCACATTCTAATAGAAGCCTTTGGAGGCAAAGGTTATCTGGTTGGGACTCCTGAGGAGCTCAAGTCCGCCCTTTCTGAATCCTTTTCTGCACGAAAACCAGCTGTAATAAATGTCACAATTGATCCTTATGCTGGTTCAGAGAGTGGGAGGATGCAGCATAAGAACTAAGGTGATGCACACAAAGTTTTATCTAAAATTCAATTTAATGTAAGAAATGAAGTTCAGATTATTATCTGTTGGTTCAAGTAGAATTGTTTGCCGGATTATCGAATATATATCTAGTTTAATCATGTAAAATTCAACTTACCTAAACTAGCCAGTCTTGAATGCTTTCAAGTTCTTTCTGTAAATCTGAGTAATAGTTAGAGATTTTTAAAAATTCACATAAGGGTTTGTCTGATGGTATTTTTATTTTTTAGATTGACAATTCCTTGTTTTTAAATGATGGTTGGGTTGAGTTCGGTGGGTTATAAAGTTATTTTGCATACTGGCAGGAGGGAAAGTATTATAATGGTTCCATTGCTATTATTAATGAAATCTCATGTGATTTTGAGTTCATTTTCTCATATTGGTTCATTTTCTTCCTTTCCATTTTTTTCTTTGTATCATGTACTTCAGTGCTGTTGATGCTGATACTATACTCCAACAGAGCAGGGTTACAGTGTTGCGCTTCCAGAGAAATACAGACATGCAAATGGAATGTATACAGGTGCTTGTTTAGGCACTATTTTTGTTATTCTCTTCATTTTCCTTATTTAATCATTTGTTATTTTTCATCAACATTTTATTTTTCGTACTTGTGGCAGGTCTGTCCGTTCTCCTTTGAAGTTAGTGAGCAAATTTCCAGATCATCCTGATGTTGGTACATCGCATGATAATTTTGTGTAAGAATCCGTTCTCTGCTTGAATTCATGTATGCTTTTTTTTGTGAAAGTTATAGCTGCGTCTTTCTGTTCAATTTATGGAGTATTAAGTTAACACTGTTAAGCTGAAGATGGTTTCTCCAACTCTGTGAATATAGGCGAGCAGTTGATACTTTCCCAGATTACAAATATCTGGGTACACGAATTCGGGTTGATGGAACAGTAGGAGAGTAAGTTCTATATAAGCTTGATGATTTTCTATATATCGGACTGTATTTCATCAACAAACCAGAATGGCTCATTGTTGATCATGCCTGCTCTGCATACTCTTATATATCAGTTCCTTTATATGAGACTCTCGGTCTGTCACTGGTTAAAAAACAAATTTCCAGTTGATCAATCCAGGTGATTTAAGTTGAAATGACAAAAATTCACAAGGTTTACGAGTTTATAATTTATGTAGTAGAGCTCCATTCAATCCAAAATATTATTTTTTTAATTAAAAATACATCAATGGAAACGGTTTATTCCTTAAACCAAACCCAATGCATATACCTTTGGGTTCAGTTCTTGATAAAAAATCCGACCCCAATGCTACGTTTCTTCACCAAAAATATACAGTAAAAAATACACCATTGGAATCGGTTATTGAGGGAAACTGACGCGAATGGTCCAACTTTTGAGGTCGGTTCAAAACCGACCCCAAGGCATTGGCTACCCCTACAATTGGGTTCGGTTCAAAACCGACCCCAAAAGTCAAGAAAAACCGATCCTAAAGTCCATTTTTCTACTAGTGGAACTAAATTTAGAGCGTTAACTTTTTTTTTAATGGCATACACATAATTCACTATGCCAAATATCAAAGACGGATTTAGGGGGATTTAGCGGGTGCTTGAGCACCCCCTACTCGTTGAAATATGTTGAAAAATCTATGGAGATTATGTACGAAACTTTAAATCATATGCAAAAGTACAAAACCGAATATAACTTTAGTATCAAAAGCACCCGCTGCTTGTAATTCCTGAATCCGTCACTGCCAAATATCATCCTCATATGACGGAAAAAAACCCGTCATGTGATGAAAGAATTGTCCGTCACGAGACTCAACCTCATCCATGACGCTTTCAGACGATGGTCACAAACTGTCATGTGATATAACTTCTTATGACGGTGTGGACGGAACTTATCTCATCGGGCTTCCACCCGCGGGAGGTCCGTCATGACAATATACTCTATTGTTTAAACTATCATGTAGCTTAAAAGTCATTTAACTTGTGTTGTTCGTCTTTTAACTTTTGAAAGCAATTAAATTGATGCCTTGGTCCATTCGGTTGAAGTAGTGGTTAAAATATTTATGGCAGTTGGATCACTTTTAGTTTCAGGATATTTTTTATGAAGGAAATCAAATGGCAAACTCTTTAGCTAATTTTGGCTTACGTATATTGATTTAGTTTGGTGGAATATTATTTTTGTGTTAATTTCTTTGCGAATAAGTTAGTAGCCGCACCTTATGTTAATTCACTTGATCTTGTAACTTCATTCTTTTTTGCTTTTTTTAATAATATTTGAGTTTAAGTGCATGATTATTTGTCTAAAAATATCAACCTAATTGAAATTTTCCGTTCCTTCGGTTTCTTTCTCCATGCTTTTCATTCAAAAAGGAAATCAAACTTTTCAAATGTTTTGACCAACTTAACAGAATTTCCATAGAGAGATGGATGTATATATATATCTCATCAAATTGCCTCAAAATTAAACTTACACTCTCTCTCTCTCTCTACATCCCAACATATATAATGTTATTGGCTAGTTCTACCTCTTCGAGATTCTTCACAAAAGAATGGGAACCCTCCAATAAAACTTTTTCAGGTCTTTTTTCTTCCATTTTCCACCTCATAGTTATATAAATCTTTTATGTAAATGTTTATATATGCTTGTAAACATGTGCAGGAAGTGTTCGTGCACAGCTGAGCCAGCGAGTCAAGAACATTGTCGTTACACCGGTAATGATTACAAAAGCAATTACTATCATGATCTGTGAAATTGCACCATCTCAATGCTACAGTTCATATGCGACAATTATCTGAATGGTCATAGATCAACCGTTAGCATAATTTGTCAGAGTTTAATATAAAACTTATACTCCTTACATCCCATAAATATATGTAGAAATGAGTTTTCACACTAAATAAAAAAAATATTAAATATTATAGATGTTTTAACTTATATATCCCTAATTAATAAAGTGTTTTAATAAATAGGAGAATATTAGTAAAGTGATGGTTATTTTTTGGTTAAGTGAGGAGTTATGCATATTTTATGAAACGTAAAAGTTAGTTATTTTGCACATATTTATGGAACGGAGGGATTGATTAGTTTTACCTATCAGTTTCAGCTTAAGTTTTTAATTGATATGGTATTAGAGCTTCTACCAGTTGTCTAAGCTTTTAGTTCAATTGCTTATTTGACATGATATCAGAGTTTATGCGACCAAAAAGTTCCAAGTTCGATATGTCAGTGAATTAAAAAGACATGATAACATGGATATGTATTGTACATTTTCAAGTCTAAAGGGCATTTAGGTGATATAATGATAGAATTTTTTTGGTAACATATAATGATAGAATTAATGTTACTTGTGTAACAGGATCAAGTTAAAGAATCAGAATCAAGTGGAACAAGTTTAAGATTGAAGGAGATGTTGAAGAAAGTGGAGATGCCAATTTCATCATATGACACAGCATGGGTTGCAATGGTGCCTAGTATGGAACATTCTAGAAACAAACCACTTTTTCCAAACTCTCTAAAATGGGTTATGGAAAACCAACAGCCAGATGGTTCATGGTGTTTTGATGACTCCAACCATCCTTGGTTAATTAAAGACTCTCTTTCTTCTACTTTGGCTTCTGTTCTTGCTCTTAAAAAATGGAACGTTGGTCAACAACTTATCGATAAAGGTAGCTTCACATTTTGCCCCTACGACCATAATTATAAATAATAAATTATGTTTTATATTCCGTGTGATTTTTCGATGTATGCATGGATATTTTCTTGCAATATAAACCTAGTGTGATACATGTATGGTAGAACTTCTATACATGAATACTTTACTTAGAAATAACTTCTCAATTGTTATACAAATAGTCAGTTTCTAAGTGTTGAAAATCTTCGTTGTACCAAACCTCTGTATAATAATAACATCGTTATAGAATTAATCTGGTTCCAAGTGTATTAGTATTATATAGAGGTTTATTGTATCAGCATCATAATAAAAAAGAGAAAACAAACTAAATTTTGACCTTATTTTTTATAACTGAATTGACGAAATTTGACTGAATGTTTAATTGATTTAAATTAAAGTTAATAAATTTTGTTGTATTTCGTTAAACTAAATTTTTTGATAATGAAAAAATAAAATAAAATTCTTCATGTACTTAAAAGATTGAATAGGCTACGGATTTGGATTCTAAGTCCAAAAATCACACACTTCAAGAACAAAATATAAATAAATTATGAGATGTAATAATATTATTTTTCAGTTTGACTTGTATTGTATTAGTGATTTTTTTCCATGGAATTTTGTGTTTCCTTTTTTATAACAGCCTGAGTGTATAATTGTGATTGTCATCAGGTCTGGAGTATATAGGATCAAACATGTGGGCAGCCACAGACATGCATCAATATTCTCCAATTGGATTTAATATAATATTTCCAAGCATGGTCGAGCATGCAAACAAATTGGGTTTAAGTCTTTCTTTAGATCACTCTTTATTCCAGTCAATGCTTAGAAACAGAGATATGGAAACTAAAAGGTAAGTGCTGTAGCAAGCAACTATTCCTAGTAATTTACAACTTATGGATATTAATTGTAGTGTTTTGTTGATTGGAAAATAATGTAGTTTGAATGGAAGAAATATGGCTTACGTGGCAGAAGGATTGAATGGGTCAAATAATTGGAAAGAGGTAATGAAATACCAAAGGAGAAACGGGTCAATATTAAATTCACCAGCTACAACTGCAGCTGCTCTTATTCATCTTAATGATGTAAAATGTTTTGAATACTTGGACTCTTTACTCACCAAATTCCAACATGCAGGTAACTTTTTACACATTTCAAGACACTCAGTAAAAATATATCAAGGCATATATCATGACATTTTGATATTTCAAATGTGCATGTGTCTTTAATCTAGCATAAAACTTTTGTCATATTAAGTTCCAAAGTCAGCTTTTAATTTAACATAAAACTTTGACGATGTGATTTACGTTTGATGTGGATATATAGAAAAATAGATGCCTCTTTTGAATAAAACAAATAAATACATTTTCAAATACAAATTAATTGAGTGTCGCTTCAAAAAAAAGAAAAAGAAAAAGTTCATTATATGAACTAATTTGATCAAACACAAGTGTTTTTGTTTTTTTGTTAAGCGTTTATTGGAACTTTTGATCTGATGAAACATAAATATACTATTGTTTAATTAAAATACAATAATTGCGAATGACTTAATCTTTTTTTCTTGTAGATAATTATCAAGAAATGTTAACTAAGTGACAATTAACCGATCAAAATAAAAATGTAAGCTGATAGTTAAAGCTAACAATATTCTTTTAAAATTAACACTAAATGTGTCTTGGTTTTCAAACATGCACAACACAAGCCCTTTATATCATGTATTTTTAATTCACCAATAAATGAGCTTGTCATAATTCGAACTAAATATTATTAATTATTTGCAGTTCCTACACTTTACCCTTTCGATATTTATGCTCGACTCTGTATACTTGACGAATTGGAAAAACTGGGAGTTGATAGATTTGTGGAGATTGAAAAGATGTTGTTGCTAGATGATATATACAGGTAATTCAATTACCCTATATATTTCTTATTTTTTTCCTTCAATTGCACAAATTTATGTTGAATATTATTATAGATGTTGGTTGGAGGGAAGTGAAGAAATATTAGAAGATCCTACATGTTGTGCCATGGCATTTCGCTTCCTCAGAATGAATGGATATGTTGTTTCTCCAGGTATATAAATTTATATTCTCTTTCTTTAATTAATTTATATGATGGTCCGAATTACATCAGAGTTAGAGGGTTTCTTTGTTATTTTATGTAAGCGCAATTGTGAAAAAATATAAAAAAAAATATTCATATGATTTGCATTTTAAAAGGTTTTTGAATCAATTTTGGATATTCTCATCCATTACTTAATTCAATAAGATTTATGTATTTTACTACCTTTTCGTGAAAAATATTTTAGATGTTCTGCAAGGTTTTGAGGAAGAAGAAAAGTTGTTCCATGTGAAGGATACCAAGTCAGTACTGGAATTATTGAAGGCTTCACAGCTCAAGGTGTCTGAGAAAGAGGGTATCCTTGACAGGATATATAGTTGGGCAACTTCTTATCTTAAACATCAACTATTTAATGCTTCCATTTCAGACAAATCTCTGCAAAATGAGGTCCATACATTTGTAAATGCATATAGCTAGACTAAAGAAATAAAATACAGAAAACTAACTTCAATATTTTTCAGGTGGACTATGTTGTAAAGCACCCTCATGCAATTTTGCGAAGAATCGAAAATAGGAATTATATTGAAAATTATAATACGAAGAATGTTTCACTCCGTAAAACATCTTTCAGGTAACGCATTTGTTGTAAATAATAAGCTTCTCAATCAAATGATTGTTTGACATTATATTAAGGTTTTACACTTTAGATTTTGAGTCATGTAATGGTTTGACAACGTGATATCGAAATTGAGGAGTTGCATATTTATGAAAATGAAACGTACTGAACGTTGCATGCTTGTCCTAGGTTTGTGAATGTTGATAAGAGAAGTGATCTTTTAGCACATTCAAGACAGGACTTCAACAAGTGCCAAATCCAATTTAAAAAAGAACTTGCCTATCTTTCAAGGTAATCGATCAATTAGTACTTAATTTCTCAATTGATTGTTCGAATCATATAAATATATTATTGAAATATCATATAAAAATGTGCAGGTGGGAAAAGAAATATGGGCTTGATAAGTTGAAATATGCAAGGCAAAGGCTTGAAGTTGTCTACTTTTCAATTGCGAGTAATCTTTTCGAACCAGAATTTAGTGATGCTAGATTGGCTTGGACTCAATATGCAATTCTTACCACTGTTGTTGATGATTTCTTTGAATATGCTGCTTCTATGGATGAACTTGTTAACCTAACCAACTTAATCGAAAGGTATATACTGCTTCATTTTCCATATACGTGTTCACGTCTGTCCAGATGTTTTTCTACTCTACGCTAAATGGGTGAATTCATAGAGGTTTCATTTATACTTTTCCGGAATTGTAGGTGGGATGAACATGGATCCGAGGAGTTCAAGTCAAAGGAAGTTGAGATACTATTCTATGCAATCTATGACTTGGTAAATGAGGATGCAGAGAAGGCGAAAAAATATCAAGGACGATGCATCAAAAGCCACCTAGTTCACATTGTAATCACCTCAACTAATTATTTAAGTTCATCTTAATCACAAAACTTTTTATACTAAGTAGAACCATATCGTGATCTAATTTGACTTAAATGTTGTGTTTTTCAGTGGATCGACATTCTCAAGGCGATGTTGAAGGAGTCGGAGTATGTAAGATATAATATAGTGCCAACACTTGATGAATACATTTCAAATGGGTGTACATCAATTTCATTTGGAGCTATACTTCTCATACCCCTTTATTTTTTGGGTAAAATGTCCGAGGAGGTTGTCACAAGCAAAGAATACCAAAAGCTATATATGCATATAAGTATGCTCGGTAGACTTTTGAATGATCGTGTTACTTCTCAGGTATTATTAAAAAGTAAATTCTACAATACTCCTAGACTACTATACCTAATTGTATTTATTTTTATTTTCAATATTTATCTGCAGAAAGATATGGCCCAAGGTAAATTAAATAGCGTATCACTGCGAGTTTTACATAGTAACGGGACCCTAACCGAAGAAGAGGCGAAAGAAGAGGTGGATAAGATAATTGAGAAACATAGGAGAGAATTGCTTAGAATGGTAGTTCAAACAGAGGGAAGTGTTGTTCCAAAAGCATGTAAGAAATTGTTTTGGATGACAAGCAAGGAGTTGCACCTTTTCTATATGACTGAAGATTGTTTTACATGTCCAACCAAGCTACTTAGTGCTGTAAATTCAACTCTCAAGGACCCACTTCTCATGCCATAGATTTCTTATAGTCGGTTATCATGTTAAAAATCTATGAATATGATATGTATATCAAAGTTTGTTTATCTGGAAATAATTTCTTTAATCTTGTTTTTATATACACCCATTATCAAGTCAGTTCAGTGTTCTTTTTTACTTAAAAAATAACAGGCCCTAACTGCTATTAGAAAATGATTTTTACAGACCTTTTAAAATACATAACTTCTATTGATTTTGATGTTGATGTAATTTTTGTGTTTTTAACTTTTTGTAAATTTTATAAAAAAATGACTTTTATAGACATTTTCTAAATAATATTTCTAGAGTTGTATACACGTTATTAATTGAAACATTTTATTAATAACACATTTCACCAAAAATCTCACAGTAATCCTTGATTCTAAATGCAAGATTCATCAATTATTAGATAAAAAGATAACACCTTATTAGAAAAACAATAAAAAGAAAACATAGAAAATGAAATTTCCAAGGAACTCAAAAGAAAGAGTTGTTCAAAATAAGGGTTATAACTTCATTTTAATGCTCTATAGTTTCACTATTTTATAAATAAATTTGTGTGGTTTGTTTTTTTCCAATGGAAAAACGAGACATTGAACATATTATATATATAGCTATATATAAAGTGGATTGCAGTGGGAGGACACAGTAAAAACAATTGGAGAGGAAAATCCAAACCATGCAGCCGTTTAGAAGAAAATAAGAAAGTGGACAAAGTATGAAATTAATTAGATGTGTTTGTGTAATTTATTAAAATTTGTTTCCATTTTTTAGTCCCTTTCACTTCTTTTGGGTAAAACAGTAATTTAATATGGGTGCAAGAACTAAACTTTTGAATATATAACAAACATTGATAATTTTATAATAAATTATTGAAATGCAGAGACAAAGTAACCAAAATGGACAGTGGAGCATATGGTTTAAGCTAATTTTTTTGTCAAAATGGTGTTCGTGTTTATTTTTCTAACAAAATAAGGATTGTGTTTAACTCCGTTACTCAAAAAGTGGAAAAATTCCTAACGGTGTTAAATGTGATGATGTGGCACGGTGTTTTTAGTCTTAAGTTTGTTGGTAAATTCTTAAAAGATCATGTGTTTACAACTTTAAAGTGTGAAAAATAAGTTTTTTATATCATAAACAATAAATTAGGACTAAAAATACCTCGTGACACGTCATCAAATTTAACACCGTTAGTGATTTTTCCACTTTTTGAATAACAGAGTTGAACACAATCCTTATTTTGTCACAAAAATAAACACTATTTTGACAAAATTAATAAATACAGAGAAATTTTTTTAAGAAATTACCATTGTTTTTTTTTAGTGACTAGAAAAACAGTTGAGAACTCAAATATGTAGCATTTAAAAACTTGACAAATGGTTGAAAAATTTGAAATTAGTAAGGAAAAGAAAAGGAACCGAAGAGTTTGGAGAGAGAAAGGAAGAAGTGTTTAATCTTGTTTTCACAACAGAAGATGTTAATAGATACACATATGGAACTAGTACTAGTAACTATTGATGAACCCTTTACACTCATTCCTGCTGAATATGAACACGGACACGGACACGAACATGAACATGAACACATTGGTACGATAGATAAATTCCTTTATGTTTCACTCTCTTTAGTTTGTTCTACTAATATTTTGGTTTATTTGTGTTTAATCAACAGAAGAAGTAATACGGGAACTAAGGGATGTTCCAAAACTTCATTACCTTTTTAAGATCAAAAACTTCTCTCGGTTTTTTAATGCAAAGTCAGACAACTATCAATCCACTGATTTTGAAGTCAGTGGTTACAAATGGTACGTAACATATCTTCTCTTTTTAGTTTTGACGTTTTCGGGTACTTTTTTTTCAATTTAGGTGTTGTTTGGCGCAGGAAATTGTCTCTTTATCCCAAAGGAAACAAGAAAGTAAATGAGACTAATCACATCTCTCTCTATTTATGTCTCTCTAAATCAAATTCATTTCCTCTTAGTCGGGAGGTTAATGTTTACTTCAAGTTGTTTGTTTATGATCAAATTCGGGATAAGTATTTGATTGTTCAAGGTACTATTTTACTACATATTTTCTGCTCGTGGTTTTTAAATCTGTTTTGAAGGGTAGGAGTGGGAAGGCGATTGATTAAATAGACAGATGTGGTGAAAGCGCAGGTCCAAAATGTAATGGGAATATTGGCATAAGATAGAAGAGCTAGGCCTGTTTCAACGATATGGCGATGACGGCGTTCAGCATAACCGTTATGCTCAGGAGTGTGAGGAGGAGAAGTGAGGTGAGTAATTCCATGATCAAGGAGATAAGGGGTGAGCTTTGTGAATTCTCCACCATTATCAGAGAAAAAACGAAGAATAGACTGCTTGAAGTATTTTTCAACCAAACTGCGAAATCGAAGAAATACATGTGTTGTATCAGATTTGTTTTTGAGTGGATAGAGCCAAATATATTTTGTAAAATGATCCACAAAAATCAAGTAGTATTTGCAATTATCATAAGAGTAAACAGGAGAGGTCCATACATCCGAAAAAATCAAATCTAGAGGAGCAGAGGAAGTAAGTGAAGATTGGGAAAATGGTAATTTATGACTCTTATTGATATTGCAAGCATTACAATCAACATTAAAGGAATCTGAATTTTGCAAACGAAACTTGGAATTAATAGTCCGAAGAACCGAGTTGGACGGATGTCCGAGTCGATGATGCCAATTCAATTTATCAGTTTTGATGATGGAGTAAGCTGCGGGAGGAAGAGAATTCCACTCATAAATGTTAGGAAATAGAGGATCGAACTCAGTGTAGACTATTAAAGAACTCGACTAAAAACACGAACTAACTTTTATTGATCAAACATAATTTTTACAAACCTCACACAACACTCATACATACACATAACTCTCTATATTTGTTACATTTAGTAACACTACAACACTCAATTTTCTTCTCACATTTTTTCTACTCTAATTTTCTACCCTCACTTGCTCTCAATTTTTTTTTGTGATGATCCAAATGCTTCCTACTCATGGCTATTTATAGCCTTCATACAAAGTTCATGAAAAGTCTATATATTTATGTTTTTGGTTTTCTCTAGAATTTTCTTTTTAGTGACCAAATGAATTGTTGCTAGAACTTTCCATAATATACTAGACTCATTTATCTCTAATTTATTATACTGTTGAGTATTTGGAGGACTTGATTAAATAGCAAACTTTTATTGATCAAATATAATCCTTACAAGTCTCACACAACACTCTTACACACACCTTTCTCAACTCTAATTTTTGGTGCATATCAACACTCACAACCTAAACTCTATTTATACTTGAATTATGACTATATCTAGCAAATTCTAGATACTCTAGATTACTCTACTTATTTACTAGATTACTATAGTAACTTCTAGACATACTAATTCTAGAAAATTATATTTCTTATTTCTAGATAATTCTAGGCAATTCATTTGCTAAATAATCTACTAATTTCTAGATTTTTCTTTAATTTTCTAGACCCAAAATTATTTATGTATTTTTACTTTAATGTTTTAAATTAATAGTTAATTTTCAACAATAAACGCCATCTCTAACCGGACCTTGAAAGAGTGTTTGGTCCGTCGAAAGCTCCTTAACAGTGAAAGAAGAAGGTAAGAATTCAATGGATGATGAGTTATCATGACAAAATTGAGAAATAGATAAAATATTGCGTGAAATAGAAGGAACATATAACACATTTGTAAAATGAAAGGTATGATGAGGGGTAGAAAGAGAGAAAGAACCTATATGAGAGATAGGAAGAGATGAACCATCGCCAATAACCAGCTCATCAGATCCATCATAGGGTGAATGGAGGGAAAGATTAGCAATGTCATTGGTCACATGATGGGAAGCACCGGTATCCATGAGCCAAGAGGAAGGTGAAGAGGAAGTGGCAGTGGCAATATGAGCTTGAGGGTAAGAACCATGGTGAGCAGCAGCTCTAGGTGCACGAGGTGGAGCAGGAAAAACAATATGTGGATAAAGTTGCTTGAAGATTTGACATTGAGAAGCAACATGACCCTGGTGGCGACACCACTGACATTTTCCGAGGAAAGGCTTTGGAGTGCGAGTGTTGTGATTAGGGCGAGATGCATCAAATTGGGTTTGATAGGGAAAACGGTTGCGGTTATTGTTAGGCTGAAAGGTAACAACATGAACAGTAGAAGGAAGATGGGATGTGAGAGGTTGATCTTTGAGGCTAGTTTCAAGATTGATAAGTTTTTCATGGAGCTCATCAAAGGCAATAGGCGTATCACGACCATTCACAGCATCAACAACAGGTTTGTAGATATCATAGTTAAGTCCTTTGAGAATCTTATCTATGATATCCTCAGGATCCATAGGTTTTCCCATAACAGCAAGTTGATCGGTTGAAATTTTAATGGCTTGCATATATTCATCGATAGTTTGTGTAGTTTTAGTGATATTGGCAAGATGGTGTTTAAGCTGTTTAATATGCCCCCAGGATGGGTTAGCATAAGTCTTTGCTAAAGTGGCCCAAGCCTGAGCAGAGGTGGAGGCTTGAGCAACAAGGGGTACAATGGTGGGACTTAAAGTGCCAATGAGGGCACCATAAATGAGTTTATCTTGCCGAACCCAAGTGACGGCAGGAGGGTTTGGGGAGGTGATACCGCCGATGTTAACGGAAAGTGCAGGACAAGGATGTGATCCATCAAGAAATTTAAATAAATCATACCCGATCATGATGGACTCAATTTGTGTTTTCCATGAAATATAATTGGTGGAGGTGAGTTTAATGGAGTTTTGAAAATTGACCAGGGTAAGGGGATTGGAAGGCTCGGTGGAGTTGTTGAGAAGGTTGTTGTCATTGGTCATGGTGGAGATTTTGGTAAAAAAAAAAAGTTTCAATAAAAAAAAAGTTGTTATAGAATCAAAGCTCTGGTACCATATAGATGGTGTAAAGGTTCTGTGTATTTCATTAATTGATAGAAAATGTATATATAGAGTACATAGAGAAGTAATTAAAAGATATCTATTCCTATACAAATACTTAATGATATAATTTTTACAAGCTGCTACAAGTTTTGATGCAGAAGGCTGCTACAAGTTTTGATGCAGGAGGATAAGACTTATCCTTAACACTAATTCCTATGACTACACGGATTATTTGGGGCAGATGCTAAAGGAAGAGTGAGCCGTTTTCGTGGGATGAAAACAGAACATGGTTTTGACCAACTAATTCCTCTTGATGTTTTCAATGATGCTTCAAATGGATATCTGATGGATGATTGTTGTGTATTTGGGGCTGAGGTTTTTGTTCTAGAGGGCTCAAGTAAAGGCGAATGTGCGTCTTTGAAGGAGCTCGGTAACAATTCCTACACATGGAAGATTGAAAATTTTGAAGAGATGGAAGAAAAAATCCGTAACTCTGAAGCGTTTGTTATTGGTGGGCATCGATGGTACGTATGTGAGAAGTACATTATGTTAACAGTAATATTCTTAATACATGAACTCTAATTTGGTATCATGTTACTCTCATTCAGGAAATTACAACTTGATCCGAATGGGAGTGAGAAAGAGCATGGAAAAAGTGTATCTTTGTTTTTGAAATTGGATGATGAAGAACCTCTAGATCCTGCACATAGTCTCTGTGTTGACTATGTTATGCGTGTGAGGGATCAAGTCAACGGAAAACACCATGAACGATTCGGTTAATAACATTGAACTTTTGACATATTTTGAACTTCATGAAAAGTTGAACATCATTCCATTCAAAAAACTAAATTAACTTGTGTTTGATATGATATATTGCAGGAGGTAGCTCGTTTGCTTTATCGGGTGATAGCTGGGGCTACTTGAAGCTTATAACTTTGAGCAAACTCAACGATAAATCACAGGGATATATGGTTAATGGTAGTGTGATTCTTGAAGTGCAAATTTCTTTGATTACTAAGATCAAGGAATTCTCTTGAAGTTTTAAAACAGGTTGTGAATTTGATACACATTTTGGGGTTTTCGGCTTTTAAATGAAGATACCGAAGTAATTTTATGTAATTTTCTGCAACATAGTAATAGATTGTAGAGATTTGAGAGGTTCAACATCATTATTTCATATTCTAAATGGTGTTCGGAGGAGCTCGGAAAGATTGCTGACTGCAAGAAAAACCAGAATGATGGTTCTACTAACGAACAAATTCCTTTTATGTGTTGTGTTTTATGAACTTACTATTAATCTGAAAGGGAATTACAAGATAACATTAATATAGGGAATAACATCCCAGCAAAACATGAGGAGTTGATATCGATCTAGCGAAATCATGAGCATCAGAATTACAAACACTCCAAAAACAAAGCTAATAGAATCGAGTTAAACTATTTTTTAAAGCAACTTCCTGGATTTTATGGACAGTAGTTTCTTTTATTTTTTTTACTCCTCCATTAAGTATGGAAAACTGATGTTCTCATCAATGTGTAAACCCGATAATCGGTTATCAACTAGAAAAGCTCTTGTAGAAGTTCATGACAATGTTATCAACTTCTTCTCAAAATCGCATTAGAGCTTGTTGAGTCCTTTCCTCCTTCGTTTGCCATTTCGCCTTAGAGTGAAAATATTTTGTGGTTCTGTCTCTTTTCCATAATCAACATTCATAACTCATAAAACTCCCTAATTAAAGAGCAGTTAAGATAATATATGATAAGCTAAACAGAAGATTAGAAAAATGAATAAAACCCGCAATATGCAGCAACTTTTATGCTCTAAATTTCAATATCACAAAAGAAAAGTCGAAATTTCTTATTTTAACAATTCTGCAAATGTGTGGTATCACCACAGCCAACTTTTCCAAAATGTTAACTATTAGTCAATATTTTGTAGGCTTAATAGGGTATTACCCCCCCAAACTTGTCTCCAATTAACAAGTGACACCCCGAACTTTGAAACGTTACAAAAATCCCCCTAAACTTGCTTAATTGTATGAACTAACCCCAAATTGCTGACGTGGCAGGGAGAGTGAGACTCAAACACCTAGAGGCGCGTGAAAAGGTTAAAATCCGAAAAAAATACAATTAAAAAAATTAAAAAAACATAAAAAAATAAAAAAACAATTAATTCTTCATTTCTCTCTCATGTTCTTCATTCTTCATCTTGATTCTTTCTTTTTCTTTTTCTTCTTCATTTCCTTCTTTTTCTTTTCCTCCTCATCCTCCTCCTTCTTCTTCTTCCTTCTTCTTCTTCTTCTTCTTCTTCTTCTTCTTCTTCTTCTTCTTTTCTTTTCCTTTTTCTTTGTTTCCAGATTCGGAAATCTGGAAAATCTGGAAAATTTCCAGATTTCCGACGGAATCTGGAATTTCTGGGAATTTCCAGATTTCCGTCAGAAATTCCGTCGGAAATCTGGAAAATCCCAGAAATTCCAGATTTCTGACGGAATTTCCGACGGAAATCTGGAATTTTCCAGATTCCGTTGGAAATCTGGAAACTTTCCAGATTTTCAAATCTGGAAACTTTCCAGATTTTCAAATCTGGAATGTTTCCAGATTACCGAATAAAAAAAAAGGAAAGAAGAAGAAGAAGAACAAGAACAAGAAGAAGAAAAACAAAAGAAAAAGAAAGAATCAAAATGAAGAAAAAAAATGAAAATGAAGAACAAGAACATATGAAGAAGAAGAAGAAGAAGAAGAAATTTTAACTTTTGTTTATTTTTTTTTTAATTTTTTTTTTCTTTTATACATGTGGCATTTGACAACCAATGATATGCTGCCACGTGTCGCGAGTGTAGTCCACTCTCTAAGTGCAATTGGACCTTGCCGGATATGGGGGTTAATTGTTACAATTGAGAGTTTTTACGGGGTTAGTTCATACAATTAAGCAAGTTAGAGGGGATTTTTGTAACGTTTCAAAGTTCGGGGTGTCACTTGTTAATTGGAGACAAGTTTGGGGGGTTAATACCCTATTAAGCCTATTTTGTATTAGGCAAGTTTATTTGTCAAATCTTGTATATATGGCATGCAGTGTGGTGGGTGGTTTATGATTCCCTGGCCTGATTATGTACCTTGTTAGGAAATTGATATTTAGAGGGTGTTTGTTTCACCGTTTCTCATCTGCTTTTTGCTTTTTCGATCAAAAAATGAGTTAATTGGGTATTTGGTTAGGAATTAGAAAATAATGTTGGTTGCTTTTTAGCTGAAAGGCAACTGCTTTTTCTAGAAGCCTGCTTTTTCTAAAAAGAATCTCTACGGATTTTAGTTTCTTTTATTGTCCTATGCATTTTACATTTAAAAAATTTAATTATGCTCATATTAGTCATTTTACATGTTAAAAGCAATAAATAATTATGATTTTACCAAACAGCAAACCGCAAACAGCAAAATGGAACAGCAAACTGCAAATAGGAACAACAAACATCAAACAGGAACCGCAAACAGGAACAGCTGTACCAAACAGACCCTTAGGATCATTTACGAGACTTCGTATATAGCGAAAAATATCTCAACAAGAATTTGAATAGAAAATTAACGCACATATTTTACATGAAATTTTTTAAATAAATTAGAAAAAACTATGGACAAAGATATGAAAATCATAAAAGATTTTCAGTATGAAAAGAATAAGAAATTACACCAGTTTTCTAAATAATTTTATATTAGTTACACGTATACTTAATATATACAAATGAATAAATTTTATTGAACAAAACAAACGATAATGTAAAATTTATATTCGGTTTAGTTCTGACAATATTAGTTACGTGAAAGAAGAAAGGCTTAATATATATGATCTTTAAAGTTGTCTCAAAATTTCAATTGACTCTTTGAACTCTCAAATGTTGCAAATGACTTCATAAAATATTACAAACTAGTCAACAACTCGCGCGATGCGCTGAGTACAATATTTATCCAAATATTAAAAATTCAACATATTTTTTTACAAAATGGAAACATACATTTGGATTTAAGACCATAAGCATAATGTAAGGAAATTGAATTTTTTTTTTATTGTGGATCTAAGATAAAATTTGTTACGATGATGAAATCATATTCAAAGAATTGAATGGTTGGAAAAATGAAATGCAAATATAGGTTATATATATGCAATATAGTTAAAATGGACTGAACTGAATTTGCTGAATTAGTTGAATGCCTAATAAATTTAGTTAGATTGAACTTAACTAAATTTTGCTTGAATCTAAGATATAATTAAAAGGGTCTTATATGAGTTTTTGTAGGTTGTAAATTGTAATCAATTTATTATGTCATTTCTAACCTCTTTTCCTCTTTGCCTAACTGTGATTGTTTCCAAATTGTTTTATATTTTATCTAAATTGTCCATAGTCATCTCTTACTTTGATTAGTTCTACCATTTTCAATTGCTTCTTTAATCAATAACTTTTTAATTATTTCCATTTCTTTCTTCTCCTTTCCTAATTATGCATGAAAAATTGACAGTAATAAAAAAGCACATCAATATAAATGAGTATATATGCTGTCAAAATAAATAAATTAGTATATAATATAAAAAAAAGAAAGAAAACATATTATCTAATCCACATGGATGTAAAGGAGGAGAAAACAATATAATGAAAAAAAATTACTGTCATTTCCTCTACTAATTTTGAAGCCCAATCTATAGCAATACAAAACGCAAACACCAATATTTGCTCTCTGCCTACACCAATTTTCTTCTGAACTATAAGATATAAACAAAAAAATGTCATATCATTCGGAACTTTAATCATCTTAAATATAAATAGCAAGAACTATTCATCCTATTATCTGAATTAAAGAACAAATGTTGAGTGTGGAATTGATGATTTCTTACCTCTCATTATATCCGTTCAATCCACAAAAAGAAGAACCAATCAAGGATCCAAGATGTATAGGACCTCCAATTATATGATAATGACAATGGAAAAATTAGCAATGACGTTTGGAAGACATGCAAATTGCAATATGATAATTCATTTACACTTATTTATAAATGGATCTATAACTGATAATTTAAGAGGGAGGGAATATGAAAAAAACACGAAGTAAATTGGAGAATAATGGTGCAATTATACAGGGCAGATGAAGAATCGTAGGTTTCTAAAGATTTCAAATTAATTAATTTCAGCCTAGATTTTTTTTAAAAAAAATAACACTTTTGAAAACTCATAAAAATTGGAAATCTCCAAAAAAATGAGGGAGTGACACCTCATATTTTGGTGAGGTGGCTTATTGTGGTGAAGGGGATTTGGATCCCCTTTTATATAGATATATAGATAATCATTTACAAAATTTTCGACTTCTCACTCGTAGCTACCATATAAATAAGTTAATTGAAGTTTTGTGATAGGTTAAGGGAGTAATATATGTAATAAGCCAAAAACAAAATCTTAGTACCTATTTATAATATTTCATCAGTAATTCATTCAGCTCAGTCATAAACAATAGAACGGATACCCATTGTTTTGGTGGCTGAGTGTGGGCTACTGGCGAGAATTATAATAGTAGTGAAGTGCAGAATAGGATCTTGATTTAGGTATCTGATAATGGAAGGTGAAGAAGATATGTCTATGGATGCTACTGACAACATCAACGACCAAGTGCCGGTGTCATTTCTATACTCTATTCTCTTCTAATTTTCATCCAATTAACATAAACCCTAATTGGAATCTTTGGATTCACAAAACCCTAATTGGGTATTTTGTTTTATCAATTGCAGGAGCTTGATGAGATGAAGAAGCGCTTGAAGGAGATGGAAGATGAAGCTGCTGCTCTCCGCGAAATGCAGGCCAAAGTCGAGAAGGAGATGGGTTCTTCTGCCCAAGGTATCATTTCCATTACCCAATTTTTGTTGCTCGTCATAACCTCATATGCTACCTTATTGTTATGTAGAAACTAGACATTCAGGATTCTGTGAGAAGTGTTGTATATTAGAAATTTTCCGAGTTTTAAGGGCCCTGTTTATGCCTGATTTCAGTTCAGTAACTTCCCTTCAGTAAATATACTTAAGCTCAGTAGCATTCAGTTCAGTTCGGTAAATTTCAGTCAGAAAGAACAAGGCCTAAGTGCCACTTCAATAAAAATTTAAGAATGTTAGGCTCTAATGCAATTACAATAACGAAAAAACAAACAAAACACGCAAGAATTGTTTACCAAATTCGTCACTCAATGTGAATGACTACGTCTGGGGGCACTATCAAGCCAGGATATTTTACTATGATGAATTGGATACGGAATACTTAGCATAGGGAAATATTTGTACTACTATAAACCCTAACCGCCCAAAAAAAAAAGTATGGTCTAATTACAATTAGTCTGCAAAGCCCAACAAAGAAAAGTTGTGATGTAGTGGACAGTCGGTCAGCTTTGATTATTCTGCACAATTACTGATGTAGACCAATTTTTTATCTTTAAAATTTAGTTAGTAGTTACACTCCTATAGTTTGATGATGAGGCTAAATCAGATTGTCTTTATAATATGTTGAGTAGGATAAAAACTGATTCTATGTATGCTTTGTTTTCATCTGAGGTAAATGGTAATACTCTCAAAATGATTTTCATCCATTACTTTTAACCTTTTGTCTTCATGGCTTCCATCTCATCCACTTTTACGTTTTACTAGATCCCGCTGGTACTGCATCTCAAGTGAGCAAAGAGGAAGTAGATTCCCGATCAGTGTTTGTTGGAAATGTGAGATTTCTTCCCCATTCCATCTCATCATGCTTATTGTTGATATGTACTATCTAGCACTTAATTATTTTCTTCGTACAAATGCGTGCATACAAGCTTTTGTATATATCTTGTCCTCTAGCATGTAGAGCTCATGTGATTATTCTGTTGAGCCATTCGTTAGTTCAGGATTCTAGTACAACTTACTTCCAATCTGCATGATTATCATATGTGCATGATGGAAATATATTTGGATTACATACCAATTGGTCCTCGAAGTGGAGACATGGATGGAGTCAAATTAGTCTATTAAGTAAAAAAAGGTCGAATCATTCCCAACATGCTGTTTCGTGGAATTTTGGTTCTAGAGTGAATTTATCCCCATGAGAAGCCCCATGATTCCACTTCAGGGGTCAAATTGGTATTCAATCCATTACTTTCTTGTACATATTGCTGATATAAGCCATACATGAAAAGCTAATCGATAAATTAGGTTTTTTGGGGACTTTGGATCAATTACTTAGTTTATATATATTTTATACAAAAACTGAATTCCTGGCTGGAGCAATGCATGTTAATTTTGATCTAGCACTACATTTTGATCCAAAACATAGCTGGTGATTATTCTTTCTTCAGTTTGGGGAATAATTATCAATGGCGCACATGGCACACACAGGCCTTAGAGCCATGAAGTGCAAATTTATGGCTCTGTCCTTGTGGCGACGCCTTGACGAGCATTGAGCGCTATGGCTCAGTTGTATGTGAAGACTGAATAATTTGAATAGAATTGAATGTGAAGGCTATGGTGAAAATCCTGTCTTTTAACTTCTTTTTTTCGCTAACTATCCTATTATATCATGTCCTAAAGAAAGGAAAGATATACGCTCTGCAATATTTAATAGAAGTGAAAAAAATGTTCTCTATTTTGCTTTTAGTTACAGAGGGAGAAGTTTAATATTAATGGATGCAATACTATAATTAGGTGATAATAATTAAAACTTCAAGCATGGGAAATAGAGTTTTAGGCGGGTATTTTTAGAGGTAAATCAATCTTTTAAACAGCCTGGTTATAGTCTGTAAATCCTGGTGAAAAATCTTAAACAACTTGTATAGAAACGAATGGAGTATTATTTCAATAGGCAATAGCTATACAGCACAGTATTATAACATTGAAGTCTGCATACTACACTGAACTGAAATTTCTATTCAATGATGCATGCTTGCAGTTTATTATGGCTGTTGGTCTCTAGATTCTCTGCATGTTTTGTTACTTCCTAAAATCCCGTAACCAAATGAACTGTGGAATACTCAAATTTACATCAGGCTAGAAGTTAGAACTGTTAGTATACCTGCTAGCCATCAATGACCTTTAAGATGGATCCACACGTTTTTCTAGACGGTTGTGAATGAGAAGCTAGGGAGGGAAGGTGAAGTATATCATAAGTTAGTAAGGATTGGACATATGCTAGAGTGATGTGCATACTGAATGGAGATATTAAAAAGAAAAACAAAGAGAAAGATGGAAGCAGCAAATCTTACAACACCATGTTCTTTTTTGTAAAGCTCTAGCATGTCAAGTTTTCTCAAACACTTTCTTCTTTTGTTACTTGAATATAAGTTGCTTAGTTGTCAAATTTCGTTATTTCAACGAGTTGGATTTCTGGAAATGAGAAGCTGGGCTATAAAATTGATCTGAAGGGAGGTGTTGCATGAGGAAATATCATCCAAAGGCTCATTTTTTTATGTCCAGGTCTAGAGATTTTTGAAAATGGATCTTTCCTATATCATTATCATCAAGTAGAACTACACCGGTCTCTGGTTATGGCTCTCCATTGGGGCTTCATCATGGTTACCATGCCTGGATCTGTTTCTGAAATGAATTTTCTTTTTCCTGAATTTTTCCTTTTCCTTGATCCACCAGGGGTATCTGGGTCTTGGATTCTACTTTCTTATGAGCATTCTCTTGCATATCCCAGATAACTTTGTTGTTTTTTCAGTTTGAATTTTCTTGATAAAAGGATTACATGTTTCTGCAGCTGTCACGCAATCATATACTGGGATGTCTGAATGTATGGAGCTTGCACATTGAGTCTTATAACAAAACTGCAGAATGCATTTATTTGATAGAAAATTAACTGCTTTTACTGGAGTGATTGATTTCAACAGCTTTTTCCCTTATGAGCAGAAAAAAAAAATAAAAAAATAGCAAAAGATATTTAATTTTCTTGTTCTAGCTGTTTTGGGTTACCTGGGCTTCAGTCTTTAATATGCTCGGGTTGCTATACAATCCTCCCTTTGACTTTCTTCTTTGACTACAATCGCAGGTCAGGCTCCATTCTTCAAGTTTCTGATCTAGTTCTGGGATTGGGTCAAACTGTTTATGCTTTATGCTTGGGCTATTTAAAAAAAAGTGCATGCTAACGTGGGTAGATTGAATTATAAGACTGAAATTATTTTATTTTGGGAAAAGAGGGATGGGGTTGGGGGAGAGTGAAAATCTGAAGAGTTCTGCTTAACAGTTAGTAAGTGAGATGAACAAAAAAAAGAAAAAGAAATGCTTAGGGTGCAAAGGGGAGGACTGGTAAATGCCAAAATCTTTCTGAATCAGTGGCTTGATCATAAAACAAAACACAGGGGAGGTTCAGTTGGGCCAAAGGCTAGAGGTAGAAATTAGCACTTGAGTGAGTCCTTGGTCTCAATAACTGAGATGAAAAGTAACGGTTCAAGATTCCTGAGACTAAAATCAGTCGAATATATGGAGTAAGATTCAGGAACAATGGAAACTACATTGTACAAAGTACAAAAGCCACAGTTTTGCTTGTGATGGAGGTTAATGCTCGGGAATGTGTAGGCATGTGCTGCTTATGGTGAGAGGTTTATGATCTCCCTTTCTTTTCCTAGCTTGGGATAGATAGGGATATCTGATTTCTTTTATGAACTTTGCTCTTCGACTACTCTGGCTGAACGAATATATTGAATTCTAAAACAAATGTTAGCAAAATACAATCACTGGTAATTCATCATCTAAAGATTTTGTTGCTGCTTTTATGGTGTCTGTCCATATCATCAGTCAATTCAGCGGTCTATAATGGGCATATTCTGGTTCTAGGTTGTGTTTAGATTTCATTACCGTTATTCAAATAAAATTACTTGTTTCATGGCTTATGCAAGATATGTCCATCTGAATGCTGCATTTGACCCAGGGATCATACAATGTGTACTTCCTATTTGGTTTGTGTTAACACTAGTTTGCAGGAAGTTGGTAATACGAAAAAAATATTGGTGCACCACTAGATTTTGATGAAGATGGAAAAACTTAGCTATAACTATTGCATGAATTTTATTTGTTTGAGATCAAGCTGAAGCTTGCTCTAGTAAAACTTGAATAGGCTGCCTTCTTGATTATTCAATAGCTATCTATATATTGATATGTACTTTTACATTCCATGACATGCCCTTGCATTTTCAATGTTTGTAGGTTGACTACTCGTGCACCCCTGAAGAAGTGCAGCAACATTTCCAAGCATGTGGGACTGTAAATAGGGTCACTATCCGTACTGACAAGTTTGGCCAACCAAAGGGTTATGCTTATGTTGAATTCCTTGAGGTAGAGGCTGTTCAAGAGGCTCTCCTTCTCAATGAGTCTGAACTGCATGGCCGCCAATTGAAGGTAAGGAAATTCCTTTTTTTTCTCTACTATCCACTTTTCTGCATATTTTATCATCACTCTGTGATTGTCATCAAGCCTTACCCCATCTTGTCAGTTAAGCTCAAGCACTTTTTTTTTTTGCTCCTTTTGTTTCGAAGAGGAATGGCTTTCTAATTACTTTCAGTTGCTCTTGCATTTATGCAGGTAACCGTCAAAAGGACCAACGTACCAGGGATGAAGCAGTTTCATCCTCGTCGATCTAACCCTTACATGGGGTTTCCACCAAGGGGTGCGCTTATGCCTCCTTATTTCTTCTCTCCATATGGATACGGGTAATGCTTATTATTATTAAATGAGCTGTTTCGAATTGTCTTTTACAAATGAACTTAAATCCTCCAATTTTATGTTTCTCTTGAATGGTGAGTTTTTAACATATTTCCATCTCTTGCAGGAAGGTCCCAAGATACAGAATGCCTATGCGTTATAGTCCTTATAATTGAAAGGCAAATTTGCATGAGATTGATACAACTGATGAGTTATCTAGTTTCCCCTTGTATTTTGATAGACCATGATGTGTTTGAACTGCCAAATAGAAATGGCAGGAGTTTTGTCCGTTATATTCATGTGGTGCAATATAACACTTTACAAGTTCTCGGTGCGTGATGTCTGTATACCTTGCGTACAGAAACTTATTCATGCTTGAATTTATCTGCCATTAATTTCTTTCCCTGCTGTTTCCTGTTATATTAATATCCAGTATGTGGTTTTATTAGCTGCGTCTGTCGCTGTAAACTAACTAGATCATCATTGTTCCATTTTTTCATAATCAGACATTCCTTGGTTCCCTTGGTCACGACAAGCAAGAAAAAATTTCGACCCTTTCCTCCAACGTTCTAGCTGATAATAGTAGTGATTTCGACAGTGTTGTTGATCATTTGGGAGAAATTCTTGTAATATCAGGCTATTATGATAACATGATATAAATTTAAGAAATATGATAAACATCATTGGTTAGTTTGTGAAATTTTATTTATCGGGTTAGAAATTGACACTTCTATTTGAGCGGTAAAAACGGTTTATATATTAATTCCGTATACAGAAATTGCCTTGGAATTGAGATATCTTGTCTGGCTAAAGTTACTGTGTCATGCTTCACAGACAAGATAAGAACTAGAAGATAGATATTGGACAAGTTTCATCAAAGAGATAAATTTGAAAAAAATTGACCGTGCAAAAGGACGTTTTGGACATTGTTTTTATTAGCAATAGTGAAATCTATGAATTATAAATTTGTCAGGAATTGTCATAAAAGCTGCAAAAAGTTATAAATTGTGTCAAATTTAACTCGCAAGTATTTTCAGGAAACGTCACTATTCAATTATTTAAGGCACTGAAAGTGAAACTTGGATGTGAAAGTACTCCAGTAAGGTACATGCATTGTAAGAGTCTTATTATTTGGTTCTTTGTGAGATGAAAGGATAATATTCACAACCAATGTTTGGTTAAAACTTTCATATAAAATAAATGGTGTTTAGACAAGACTTAAACATTGTAGGTATGCTTGATTTATCTAAAATTTTGGTCTTTACCTCTAAACATATAATCGGATAACATTACTCTTAATATGTTAAAATTAGTATGATCAATCAATACGATTGTAAGTTGACAGATTCCTCAATTGTCCAAATTTATTATGATTTTTGACATTTTATATAATACACAATACTCAATAAAATTTTGCAGGAAAATTTTGTGGGAAAAATTAATTTATTTTTTTGTTTGGGTTTTCTTTTTTCCGAGATTTTTTCAGGTACCTTTTAAATTGATTAGTCTCCTAATAAGAACTAGGATTCGAATTCGAGATCTGAATTAAACAAATGAGATCTTTATGATAAACTCAAGCCAATTTTAGTTAGTGAAGCAAATCAATCTACCTAATAGAAATTCATTGCGTATACCCGTTTAAGACTCGTAGCAGGACTTTGTATTTAGCAGTTAGCATTCATATCGGTCGGGTTCAACATTCTTTTGATAAATTAATAAAAAAATATTTCTATCAAATAATTCATCATATAATCAAATATTATGTAGATTCAGAAGTCAACATTTTAGATAAGGTTGTGAGGTTAAGTTATGAAACAATAGATTTAGAGAGTTGTTGCCTTTAGATGTGACTCTAGCCAGTGGCGAATCCAGAAATTCATACAAGGAGGGGCACGATTCTAAGCAAAAAATTTTTTTACCGTGCACCTCTAATTTTGTATAGAAAATACCAAAATTAACGATACACGACTCTAATTTCATTCAAAATAGAAAAATCAATCAATATTGAAAATATATTAATGACGCAAAATAATAGAATTGGAAGAAAAAATATGTAAATTTACATTTAAATTCAAGAAAAAAATGAAATTAATAGTAAGAGTAATTGAAGAAACGGTTAAAAAGAAAAAATAATGTGAAAGAAAATGTATGAAATGTGATAATAATAATAATAATGAGAGAAATAAAAGAGTTAAAATGGAAGAAAGAAAATAAAAGTATTAATGAGAAAATGGAGAATTGAACCCATTACCTCTCCCATAAGATATGGGAAGCCTTACCATCTTTACTAACTCATTTTAATGTGCTTATACACATTATACATCTATACAAAGCCTTTAACGTTTTCCACACTCCAAAAAAAAATATTTTTTTTTTGCAAATTTTTCGGGGCAAGGGGGGGCACATGCATACAAAAGCAATGGTCATGACATTTATAGGAACAAGTCAAGCCTAGCACGAATCTAGTGGTTGCAACATCTTTTCTCCTTTTACTCATGAAGGTTTTACAGATATTAGGTTAAAGTATCTACTTAAAGTTCACTTGATTCAAATAGTCATATCCTCAAGATTTTAAGCATTACTAACATCTCAAAGGCCTTTAAGATGCGTTCTTAACTTGCATAATCACGAAGTAACATCTCATTTGCATGAAAAACCTCAATATATATCAGTCAAATGGTTATATCATATATACATGTTTATATGAAGAACAAGTGCATACAAAAGCAATGGTCATGACATTTATACACACTGAAACATGCTGTTAAATGCATGTTTCTAAAGGAACTTCATTATACACCATAATAATTGCAAACATTCATTCATAAATAGGATAGAAAGACTTACAAACACCAACCGTAAAGTCGGCTCTGCTCGTAAAGGTACTACTCACTCATGGTGAGCTTAACAACAAAAAGAACTACAATAACTCCCATTAATGGAGCCTTAACTACTGGAACATGAAGAAGAAGAAGAAGAAGAAGAAGAAGAACTTGATTCAGATCTAGAATCTGAACAATGATGGATATTTTCTCTCCTCTAACAATTCTCTATTAAAGGCATAAAGAAAGATAAAAATACTAATTAAAGGTACAGTTGCAAGTTGTTTCCAGCAGGATTAAAGTAAACAACTTGACTTAAACTAATATAAACTTGTCCTTGTGATCAATAAAGGCAAAGCTTCTTCAGTAAGCTTCTCTTAACACGTGCAACCCTCTTTTGGCTGACTTTCTCCCCCTTTTCTCATTGATTTGACTTCCAGTTTAACTAGCTGATCTATGTTTTCTACTATATCGGACAACTTCTAGTTTGAATCCTTAATAAAATTGACAACTCTATAAAAAGGCTTGTAAATCCTTAAATAATTACAACTAAAGCCCATTAAGTCCAATTACAAATAAATTAATATATGATTATTGAAGTCAAATCCGAGCTCATCAAGAGCAAGAACAAGATTTTAAATTAATCAAAAAGCAAATGACGCTTAAGCCACAACACTTTTAAATACAAATAATCTAGGACTAGTTTTGTATTACTGCTAGAAGAAAGTGTTGTGAAAATGTTGAAAAGTATTGTTTAAGTACGTAAAATCTAATTATTATTTTACAATTCTAGTTTCATATAAGTAACTAACTGAAATATAAATGTAAGCGTTTAAAAAAAGAAAAGAAATATAAATGTAATATTCTCTATATTCTGTATTATTTCATTTTGAAAAATTAATTTTTGTTTCACAACATATCATTTTAGTTTAATCCATACACATAAATTAACTTGTGCTAAATTAAAAAGTTAATACATCTCATGCTATTAATAATGCGTTAAATTAATATAAAATATTTTTCTACGACGTTTTGAAATATGAAAGCATAATAATGCATTGAATTAATATAAGGCAAATCTACATTTCAGGAAAACGCAGCAAATATGTCTATTACCTTTTAATTAAACAAAGTCTACTTCTTACATGTTGTCACAAAAAAAAAGTCTACACATTTCTTGATCTTTGTACATTAACTGGTGAAGTACATTCATTGATAAACAAATAAAATATTATATTTGCTTGAAAGTAGTGTGATATTAAATAGGCTTAATACACAAAAAACTCCCTAAACTTGGTCAAATGTTGCAATTGTCCCCCCTAACTTTTAATTGTAACAAATTACCCCTCAAACTTGGCAAATTGTAACAAATAACCCCATATTTTGAGTTTGAAAAGTCAAATGCCACGTGTCATGCCCTTATTCGATATTTGAAAAGTCAAAGTGCCACGTGTCATGATTTTATAGGGTGTTTGAAAAGTCAAAATGCCACATGGAATGATCTTATAGGGTGTTTAAAAATTTATGCATTATTGGGGGTAATTTGTTACAATTTGCCAAGTTCAGGGGGTAATTTGTTACAATTTGCCAAGTTCAGGGGGTAATTTGTTACAATTTGCTAAGTTCAGGGGGTAATTTGTTACAATTGAAAGTTCGGGGGGACAATTGCAACATTTGACCAAGTTTAAGGGGTTTTTTGTGTATTAAGCCTATTAAATAATTGGTCTAGTAACTTTTTATCCTGAACAGGCAAGACTGCAACAAGTAAAGTAATGCCAAGCAAGTTTTACCCCATTTTACCATTGTAATTAACTTGTGTTACAAAGTTTTTTTTTTCATTTAGAGATACTAAATTGTTACCAAAAAGAGATACTAAATTTATATATCACTTGCTTCCAAAACTTTATATATCACTTAATGCACTCTCCAAATTTCTTTCCAAAAAAAAAAAAATGCAGTCTCCAAATATGGAGCACCAACGTGTACTAAAAACCCAATAACGTACTCCAAAACCCTATATTTCATCTCAATCCTCAAATTTCTACTAATTCCAAATTCCCCAATTTGCACTCCATTACAGCTGGAAACTTTATTTAAGGAAAAGGTATTATATTTAAGGAGAACTCTCATTTTTTATTATTTGCTCCTCGAATCTCATCTCCATCCATATCATTTTTTATTTCAATTACTTCCCCAAATTGGATCATAGAATATGTTCCGCCTTATTATATCTAGGATCCACTCACTAATGATAATATAATCTAATCCATAACAACATTATATACTTCAAAACAAGATTTTCTTTATCATTTGTAAAGAGTAATCTTTTAAATGAACGACCCATTGACTGCAAACGACACATTGACTGTCCAAATACCATATAGGCGTTTAAAATAAATACTTCGACTGAACATAGTAGGTGAGTAGGTTGTTTAGATGTTTAAAATCGGACTAATCCCCAACAATGCTCCATCTCAACCGACTAGACTGTCCAAATGTTCAAATTTCGAATAGTTCCTTTCAAATCCACAATTATATACTATCAACTAGGCACTAAAAGTCTACTAGGACGTAGTGTGTTTTGATACAACGCGGATTATGAACCCGACCCGCCCTCCAATTTAAAACAAATCAATTTGTTTTCAATCCCATCTATACACCATCATCACTTCAGCCTCATTATTGTACTCTAGAAGCGAGATGCACCTTATCATCTCCCCTTTTAAAACCCTCATAATGGTCTCCCAGCACCCAGCAAGCACCATAATCATCACAAATTCCAAATACATTAAAAAATTCAAAAAAAGAGGCACTCCTTTCGAATTTTTAATTAATTACATTCATTATTTTTCATTACATTTTTATCCAAAATCCAATTTACACAGTCACGCAAAACGACAAAGTCCACCATGGATTATATCACACACTACAAAACCCACATCCCCTCCCCAGAATCTACCTTCCGTTATATCTACATCCCGTTTAAACAGATCTCTTGCCACGTGTACATCCATCCTCATCCACCACTTCCCCACGCGCCATCATCACACAAGCGTCTTGCACGCGCTTGTCTGCGGGTCCCACATAGCAGGTAACAAATACTTCCTACCATTACCGCCATAAGCGTTATAGCTAGCGCCTGTTGTTTTATCCACCAAAGCCCGCCCGGGGTAACCCGGGTACGACCCGGACCCAAACATCCCGGTACACGCTGAAACCGCTTCTAATGGAGCGGTAGCCGGGCCCTGAAAGTACCCGCTGTTAAAAGGATTAGTAACCGTGTTAGCCAAGAGTGTAGCTAAGTTAATAATCATTCCATCAACTCCGACGTCCCCGTTAGGAGCAATGAGAGGCGGTGTCTGTGGGCCGTAAATGGGCTGATGGAAGGGCCACGCGCAGTAACCCGGGCACTGGGTCTCCGAATTACCCACCCAAATATAAGTCCCCCGGGCTGACCCGCGGGATGACCCGTGGGTCCCGCACCGGCTCATACAAAACCCGTCAACAGCAACATCCTTTGCCGTTAACACGACGTTAATCGAGTTAATAGCGAAGTTCATTTTAGACGCGAGAGCAAGTAAATGTGAGGTTTTGAGTACTTTTCCAAGAGTGTATTTCTCGTGGAGAATCTGATGGCCCACGGAGAGAGCGGATGAGCCCCCGCGGTACTTCTCCGTGGTCTTCCACCAGGAGGCCGCGGAGGGGATCGGGGCCCTTTTGGAACCCAAAGAGTGAATGAAATCGACGATTATGGAGCGTTGGATGGGCGTAAATTCACCGTACCAAATGAGATTAACGGTGACGTTTCCTTTAAGAAGAAACCCATTATGGTACTTGAGAAGTAAAGGTTGTTCTTGAACTAAAGCAGAGTGTGAGGGAGTTATGAGGAAGAAGAAAAGAAAGAGAGTGGCAAAATGGTAATAAGAAGCCATGGGAGGAGATTTAGAGATTTGAATATATGAGGAAAGGAAGAATGAAGGGAGTATTTATATGAGGATAGGAAGGTAAAGGGAGACAGCTGGTGAGGGTGGAAGTGTGTCAACGTCAAAAGAGTGACAGGTGGAAGGGTGTGGTTGGTTAGGAAGTGTGAAGAGGAGTATATGCCAGGCTGTAAGGTTATTCGTAGGTGACGTGGGTGGTCTACAGGGCTGTGAGTTTAGAAGATGGATGAGATTGCATGGAAGAAGAGAGAGATAGTGATGTGAGTCATCAACGTGCGTGTAACTCTGTGTAAATCGTTTCTTTTCTTCTTTATGTCTCGCAAATCCCAAGTTCCTCTATTATTCTCACCACATCAATTTTTTGTTTAGTTTTAATGAAATTAGCATTACATTCTTATTACTAATCAGTGTGTACTATGAAACTGCGTCGATAATAAAATATATGGTTGATAAAAATGTATATGCGGATCGACTTTCAAAATAGCGATTGGAAAAAGTTTAAGTACCATATTTCGAAACTCAATCCGAATCCATATTAGTTGGTTCAATGTGGGTTCGAAAATCGAATAGAAAACTAAAAAAACATGACATTTTTATTATTATTTTTAAATCTAAAGGTTTATAGAATTATACATGAAGCTAATATAATAGGTATGTTATTGGTGTAATATTTTATTATACGCCTAATATACGGATGTAGTGGGATGTCAAGCAATAATTTAAGCATATAACATTTAATTAATTATAATTTAAAATAGTGTGATTATTTAATGATGTATTAATTACTATATAAAATGTTAAAGGAAGGTTAGTAAAATTTAACAAATCATGTTTTTAAAAGAAATTATACAATTTTGTTTTCAAAAATTAAAGTAAGAGGTAGTTTAATTTAGTTTTAAAATATCTATATAAATATTCGTTTTGGTTTGATAATTTTTAAAATCTATGCAAATATTGCCCACTATTTTCATATAGTTAACATAAGCAATAAGAACGCTGCTTTATTAAAGTTGGCCTTATTTCATAAAAATATTTTAGTTAGATAGATTGAATTTATTCCCTAAAAGAATGCATGTAGTTTTTCTTAAGCCAGAAATTTGGTAAGATAAAATAAAAGTAATTACAAACACATATCAAAACACATAATAAAATATAATTTTGAAAAAACATTTTAATATAGTTAACGGGTTTTTCATTAGCATAGATTTTTATAAAAAAAGAACTTTAGCTTGATTTAATTACTATCTAATTCTGTCAATTAGCCTTAATTTGAAGGGCCATAAAGCATCTAAGAAAAGTATAAGAAAGAATTTATGAAAGTGGATAACAAGAATGCCATAAATAAATTTGATTACAAACAGCAAATCCATTACATAGATTGCGTATCGCGGTTGCCAAAATGTGATAATTTTAATCCAACACACCACATTTTGAAACACTTCTATTTTTCGGAAAAATAAAAATCTTTGAAAACCAAAATTAAAGTGGGACCAACCCTAGAATCAGAAACGATCTACACCGTTGGCTTGTCATCCATCATCATCAGCTGATTTTTATCTTAAGGTAAGAAGCAGAGTAGAGAAGCTAGAGTATGATTGGGTAGGGCCAGAGGTGGGGGCCCAGTGGTAAGAGTGCAGACACCGAGAAGGAGGGGGTGATTCAGTGGTTTAGGATTTGTTTTTATTATTGTGAGTCCACGCATGATGAGGAGTCAGTAGGAAGGGATTACAAAATTTAAAATTAAATTTGAGGAAGTGGGGCCCATGAAGCTCACTTATCGATGCTGAGCCTTTCTTTCTTTCTTTCTTTCTTGTGAGCACCTAGGCTATACGGTAGCTTCTTAATAGGCCCGCTCTATCTGAACCCATCGGACCCCACATTGCCGGTTTTTACTACATTACTCTTAAACTCTAAATAATACTCCTTTGCTCTTATGTGCCAAATAAAAAATATTAAATATTACTTATATTTTATTTATATATTTTCAAAAAGAATTTGCTTAAAGGAAGGTAGTGTTTTAATGAAAAAAATATTTAATATAATTTATATTTATTAAGTTAAAGTGAGTTAATTTGTGCACTTCTTATTAGATGTTAGAAATTAGTTTACACATATTTACGGGATGGAGAGAATGTTAAAACATTTGAAATGTTATTTTGAACAAAAAAATTATGAGGTAAACCATTAAAATTATTGAAAAAGTTATAAAAAAAATACTCGAAAATATAAGGTTCTAAAAATACTCGAAAATATAAGGTTCTAAAAAGTAATATTCTAACAGTATTTTCAAAAGATTTCTAGTCCATTCTAAAAATAATATAAATTATTGGCTCTTAGTCATTTAAGGAGCCTTTAAGTTTTAGCATCTCCAACAATACTTTTCATTGCAACTCCTTATTTAATTTTTATTACTAAAATTAGTTCTCTATTGTTATATTTACCAATAGGAAGAAGAGAGAGATTCGACAATAGTGAAAATATTAATAAAAAAATAAGTTAGGAGGAAGAGAGGGACTCTTAAGTTTGAGGAGAGAGAGTGTGGCTCTTAGTGATTTGAGGAGTCGCTAAGAAACTCTTGGAGTTGAATTTTTAGCCAAACTCCTCAAATTTTAACTTAAGAGCCTAAATAGAGAGTCTTTTAGAGATGCTCTAAGCAACTTTGTCCTTCGACTTGCTAATTTTGAAGCTAATTCGAATCCTATTTGCTCTTGCAGTCTCCTTAGATTGGACAATGGTCCAATTTGATATCTCTAATGCATTTTTGCATCGTTCTTTGGATGAAGTGGTCTACATGGAACAACCCAAGGGCTTTGTTGATTCCTATCATCCTCTGGATATGTGTCATCTTCACAAATCTCTTTATGGGTTCAAACAAGCACCCCGAATGTGGCATAAACGGTTGACCAATGTTCTCTATCTTCTGGGTTTTCTTTTACATGATCTGCATGTCTCTTTTACCTTCGTACTTTCAGGGTTGTTGTGTTTTGCCTCATTATGCTGATGACATAGTGCTCCTCGGGTCCAATTCCTCAGTGATTCGATCTCTAATTACTCAATTTAAGGCTCATTTTGATCTTCGAGACCTGGATCGTCTTCATTATTTCTTGGGTGTAGAGGTCTGTTAAGTCCTAAATGTATTTAATTTAGCTATGTATTCTGTATATATTTTTATAACATTTCATATAATTTTAGTGCATTTAGCTTAGAAATATCTAGGTTAGGGGCAATTTAACTACTTTGTGATTGTTTTGATGCTCAGAGCTTAATCTAGTGAAATCATGTCAATTTGATGTTAGTTCAAGCTGAAAATGAGCAAAAGAAGTCGTACAAGTTCATGCAAGGTCGTGCAGAGAAGTTACGTGCAAGCTAAAGTTGGAAAAACGAAGAAAAAGTCGAGATTTCTTTCTCTACAGCTCGCGCACCAGAGACAACATTTGTCTCTAGCCCGCCAAGGCAAACCAGAGTTGTCTCTGGCGCGCCACTTTTTGTGGAGACTTGTGATCAACAGTAGATGCTCAACCCCTTTCCCGACTAGAGGTGTCAAAATGGGTCATGACACATTTATCGACTCGTGTAACCCACTTTTTAATTGAGTGGGTTAGATGGATCAACCCATTTTTGGGTCAATCCATTTACCCATTTTGACACCTCTAATCCCGACTCCCTAAATTCATCTTCATTAAAAGCTTAATGTCTAAAAGTAACTCAAAAGTTGAATATGTTAAAATTTAAAATTGGAAACCCAATTCATTTGGGATGTATTTTGTCCCTAAAGTCTACAAGATTATTGTCATCTACCATACCCACTATTTGAATTCTCATAAATATCATGCATATTCTTAAGTTTCAATTTTTGTGTTATCATTGCCAGCCTTAACTTGTGATTTAGGACCACAAAACAAGGCACATCTTTGTTTATCTTTTGTTAACTTGGACCACAGTTTCAATTTCTTGACTAGGTACGTATATGGCTAAATTTTTGAATTACACTACTCCTTATCAAAACATTAAAAAGTTTGTAACCCTTCATATACATTTATGGACTGTTTTAATTATAAAGATTGGCAATTTTAGATTACAAATCTCATTTACCCCTACGGATTTCCTGGCTCTTAGAAAAAGCAGCGGTTTAGCTTATTCATCAACAATTAACAACATTTTAAAATACTAACCAAACAGTTTAATCTCTATTTTTTAAGGGTAAAACGCAAATTACAACTTAACAAGAGATAAACAAACACCTCTTAACATATATTCTATTCTTACTATATTTGAGTTCAACTATTTGCGTGCATAAATTATCATTTTCTTAATACCGTTTGAGATAGTAATAAATATTAAATACATATATGGTATTATTTTATCATATAGTTTTATTTTTTTTAAATATAAAAGTCCAATAAAGATAGAAAATCATAAAAAATACAAAAATAAATAAGAAAAGAAAAAGCTGCTACAAAGTGGTGAGAAATAGTTTTCCAAATTCGAGTTAGGCTACGTTCTTTTTTACTGAAAAAACTGAACTAAACGAAATTGAACTAGAATGAATTGAATTATTGGCTGAATATTTAATGGATTTTGTTGCTGAACTGAACTTCAAGAAAATGAACTGAACTATACAAAAAATATGTTGAATATAGGTAAAAAAGAACAATTAGTACAACTCATTATTTTCAATAATTGTTTCAAGACACCAAACAAGATAATCTTAGAGCGGGACCATGAAATTCTAAAACTACACTTCTCAAACTTTTCAAGGTCTATTCAAACTTATTTATATAAACAATGACAAACTAACTTGATTATTATTGATACAATGATACATATTTGTACATAAGGAAACCTAAGTATAAAAGAATACTAATGATGTAGAGATTTCCGTATTAGATGACTTGTACAAAGTAAACAACCCTAGAACCTTCTTAGGTTATTTGGCTCTATTACGTTGACGGATCATTAGAGACGAAGATATGACTTTTCGAAGTTGAAGCAAAAAACACAAAAGTGTCACATCAACAATACGAGTAGGTGTTGTTTCATGACACTTTAACAACCTCTATACCCATCTTTTTAGGCCTTGATTTCATCTACAATCACATGCAAAATGTAATGGAGTTAGAGGAGAGTGATCTTGCCAAGTTTGTAGCGAGATTCGACCACATACTAATCTCTGGTTACTCTCACTGTTCCCTCGGTGATAATAGATCAAGAACATTTCGGTATGGTATTTTATTGCTACATGGTATTACTTATCCGGGCCACGTAACCATCCAATCATGTAATATTGTCATACTTGAATATTTTAACAGATAATTAAGTACATGAAGTAATCAACTAAAAGATAAATGCAATCGTTATTGATTAAACATTGTAAGTTACAAATTGCCTGCGGGCTAAGAGCATACACTAGCAAGTCAAGGGTTTGAACCTTCGTCATTATCCTAAATGATTGTCTTTAATGCTCCAAAATTGCATCACTGATTTAGAAAATGAAAAGTTCTGCATTATTATGTTCAAAATTTGGAAAATTGTCAGGTACATAAAAGATAGTATATATTTTTGGCTTAATAGATAAGAAAGTCCTTGAACTTGATCGAAAGAGTAGTTTGGTTCCATAAACTTATGGACTGTCTTTTCAGCTTTATGAACTTATTTAAAGTGGCATAATTAGCTTCTTATGTCTATGTGGCGAAAAAAAAAGTGAATTTTAAAAAAATTGTAAAGTATACAACCTTACACAAATTTAAAAAGCGCATATATCAATTTACACAAGTTTAAGAGATTAATAAATTGCTTTATACATATTCAAGTGGAAAATAAATCACTTCAAAATTTCAAAAGCTAACGAGATACCACGTAAATTTAAAGAGTCTATATGTGAAGCTTTTAATGTACCAAACCTATATTATGGTCAATATGGATAAATTTCAATATCACAAAGAACAAAAGGAAAAAAATAGATCCCTTGTATCGTAAAATGGGTGTTTATGTTGTATATTGTCCTAAAAAACCGACATTGATGACTAGTATAGATGATTAGAATGAAAAGTAAAGCAATGATGATGTTAATAAGCCAAAACCAAAAATTGGAATAATGGTAGTGGTGGAGGAGGCGGCGGAGGACGGTGGCGGTGTTTAGTGAGGAAATAATAAATATGGTCCCAATGTATGGTGAAGTGTTGAAATACTCAAAAGAAAGAGGCAAAAAAGATACGGCCGTCCCAATACCAAAGACAGCCCTTCCTTTTTGGGTTTCCAAAAATTCCAAATTACGCTACTTCTCTATGGGAATGGGAGGGTGACCCACCCAATACCGACTCCCGTTTTTCTCTTATTTTCGCACGTGACTTTTTCCATTTTAGAAAAACTTTGCCAATTTCCAAGTTTTTACTTTATCTCTACTTTTTTGTTTGCAAGAATTAAGACAAAAATATAATTAAATTTATATTTAATCCATTTTCCATGTGCTATTCCCATTTCTGTAAAAAGAAAAAGGATTGAATTCAGAAAGAAAATATCAAGCACTGCTTAAATAGTTAAATTTATGTATTTTTTATCCCAACAAATTTATATATGGTAATAATAATTAGTAATCAAGTTGCAATAGTTAGGGACTTAATGCTTTCTAGTTCCACCATATGGTGGTACTAAAAGAATTCAAACGTCACTATATTGTGGCACGTGCCAACATCTAGTGCCAACAAATAGTGCACGGAAGATCTCAAGAGCTTTTTGTATGCCATCACGTAGTGGAACTTGTAGCAGGAGCGTGTTATAATACAGTAGCACTAGAATGTTGCAAGTTCCTGCATGGTCAAACTATCCAAAAAAAATGCTTTTTAAGATTTAAGGACACATTAACTTTTTGTAAAAATTTACTGAATTTAGTAACACCTTTAATTAATTGTAGTTACTTGTATTCGAATTAGAAAAATGTGATCCACTTGTAAAATGCAAAACTATACGGAGTATCTATTGATTTTACTCTATCCTCAAAAGCTTACAAAATAAATATAATTAGATATTTTGAAAGGAAGATATGAATTTCATGTAGGGTAGATACTGGGGACATGAGAAATGGATAAGTATCTCAAACAAAATAGAAAATAAAATCTAGTACAAACTGGTCCATGTAATGTAAGGCCATAAATGAGGGCAGTCAAATATCTAACACTTCACTTGTAAAACTTAGAAACCAATATCTCTTCATATAATGCAGTACCAGCGTACCACGGCCTGCGGTCCTACCTACCATAATAATCACTATTCATCTTTAAACTTATTTATTAAAGAACACTCATATAAATCCTCATTTAGAGCTATTTTAAAGGGAGTCCTAAACCACTATTTAAGCTAAATTAACAAAAAATAATAATAGGAAGTTGTTTAATCCAACCATCCTACATGGCTCCTTAAATTATACATATTGAGAGATCATTTTTATCTTTTTTCATATATCTTTTTAGACCGAAAGGGAGACTTTACTCCATATTTTTCGGAACTGTTATCTTACCCGTAACGTCTGTTATGATGTTACTATGCCGATTCGTCGTGCTTTTTTCTTCTCTTTGGAAGTGGATAGTGGGATTCGATATTAATATTGGTATTTGTATTGTCTTCCTGGATGAGCTATGGGGTTTATTCGTGGTTTAGAGTTGGCTTGAAAGAAGGGTTGTCGACGTCTTATTTGTGGAGATGGATTCTTAATAAGTGCTTCATTTTATGACTTCTTCAACTTTGTACACCACCCGTATTATGGTTGATTGACAAGTGCTTAGATATGAGGGATTGAAGATGGGAGATTCGGTTCTAGCATCCTATCGAGAGAGGACAACTGAGCTGTTGATTAAATGGAGAGCTACACATATTTTTTTTCCTAGAACATCAAGAATGTGATGTATCTTCTGCCAACATTCAAAATATTTTACTTGCAAATTATAGTACAACGTCTTTGAATTGTTCAACTATTTTATAAATTTGTTTGTTTTGTCTTTTTTTTTCTTTGTGTTTCTTGGGGCCTTGCCCCCTCTTCCTAATTAAAAAAAAGTTTGATTTAAAAGGTAGTAGGATAAGAATTTATTTCCATAGGGAATTTTAGGGGGAATTTGGTTTGCATGCAAAAGAATTGCAATGATTGAGACAAACGATTTCTTTTGTTGCTTTACGACGAAGAATGCCCCGAAACGACAAATACGAAGATCAACTATTCATAATGTATATATGGTTTCATAAATTGACACGTTCTTTATGCCCATACCTCCATTTTTTTTGTTTTCCTCATGTCAAATTTATTTAAACTTATTATATAATAACAAAGGCTCAACATACAAAAATTTCCATAAACTTTATTTAATATTGCTAATGATTTTCTAATTTTCGATTGTAATAAATATCCCTTTTAACTCGTTTAATTGGACAATCGATCTCATATAAAATTTCTATTATAACAACTAAATCTCATACTCGGAATTGTTCAATAGCAACAAACAATGAAATACAATCACGAAACATGACGTAAAACCAGATGATTGAAAATTCCACATGACATTTGCAAAATTATAAGCTTCTTCTTCTTCTCCAACTCTCCTTCATCTCATATCATCCCAATCAATTTCAAAAAATTAAAAGTTTCATCTCTCCTTCAACTCTCCTTCATCCCTTATTTTTCTTCTCCTCTTTTTTTTTTTCAAATACGTAAATTTCCAGTTCTTAGAGAATATGGAATTTCCAAGTTTTCATTCTAAATCTGGAAATTTCAAGATTTCCGACATAAATTGATTTTTTCTTTCCAGTTTCCATCGGAAATTTGGTGAAGGAAAAATACGGATAATGAGAGAAGAAGTAAAAACAAGAAGAAAAAAGAGAAAAAAAGAAGAAAGCAAGAGTGAGTAATGAGTATTTTGAAAAAGAGATCAATCAAAGAAGAAGAAGAAAGAAAAGAAAAGAGAGAGTGAGTAGCAGTCTCATTCTCTTGATGAGTACTTCTCCAAATTTAATTTGGAGAGTCACCAGTGGAATCCCGAACCCAAATCAATGTCGTTGACAATAATTTTCGGCGATGTGGTTTAAAGTTTGGGTTTGGGTTCAGTTTAGAATTAGGGTTAGGGTTAGGGTTAGGGTTGGGGTTTACGGTTGGGGTTGAGGTTTAGGATTAGGGTTCGAGTTTAGAGTTAGAGTTAGACTTGTTATACACCATTAGATTGAATTATGATTAATCAAATGATGACTCTCCAAATTAAATTTGGAGAGCTACTTACCGAGGAAATGAGACTGAAAGGAATAATAGGTAGTTTTAGAAAGTGGTGAATTGAAGAAGAAGAAGAATTATTATTAATAATAATAATAATAATAATAATAATAAAAGAATAAAGAAAAAAATATTCATGAGGAAGAGAGAAAGTAAAAAATTAATTGTTTTTTTGTTTTTTTTTTAATTTTTTTGGACCCTCCATACGCTCCAAGGATGTTAATGTTCACTTACACAGCCTTGTCTGCAATATGGGGTCAGTAGTTATAATTGGAAGAGTTGGAGATGATATCTGTTACGCTCAGAAGTTGAAGGGGTGAGTAGTACATTAAGCCAAGTTCATAGGGGTATTTGTGTATTCAGGTTATAACAAAAGAAAAATTAAAACTTATACCTAATAGGAGTATTAATAATGAGAAACAATATTTGTAAACAGTTCGAATTTGATTCGGTCAAAACTCTGAAAGCTCAATTCAATATGACTAGACTGGAGCTTAGAATCTGCTCGAAATATTAATAAGTCGGACTAAGTTTCTTCAACTCGATTTGAAAAGTTTACCCTATTTATAATTTTGTATATAAATAAATTTATTATATTTAATTTATATTTAAATAAAATATATAATATATTTTTAGAGAGATTTTAAAATACTCCTGGAGCATGATGACGTGATACTCCAAACTAAATAAATGGTTGGCATGTATCACATTAACAAATAAGATTTTGACAAGATGTTATTAATTAAAATGTATTTTTTAGTTAATTATTTATATGAAATTTTAGATTCAAAAATAAAAATCCTAGACTCTAAAAAATAAACTCTACACCCTAAATGATGAACCCTAGATACTAACCGATATGACGTATCATCGAATTATTGGTCCGGAGTACCACGTCACCATACTCCAGGAGTATTTTGAAATTTCGTATTCTAAAATTTCTCCTAATTTATAATATGACTATTTTCTTTAACAAATATTTTAAAACCCATATAGAGTTATGATGTATTATTGTCATAACATTTTGTGCGAGCATTTGATCCAAATTGAGCGTAAAGAAACATGTTAAACATCTGACTCGTTCAATATAAAATAATCATACTTTCTTAAAATGCATTTTGAGTTTAGCTACAGTTTTTTAACATAATTACATTATTAAACTAAATAACATGTGATCCAACTATAAATCCGGATCGATGTCCTATTCGATTGTAGCACTATTGCTATTAATCTTGCACAAAACTGTTTACCCCTATGAATGGACGTCTAATTGATAATCCTGATCATCAATTTCGCTGCCGACACCACTCCATTAAACTTCAAAATAGTTATTTTATTTTACATTTTTAACCAATATGTAAACTGTTTAGTTAGGTGTGTTAACAGGTTGCTTGTGTAATATTTGGGTTGTGACTTGTAGATGCTGTTTTCTTTATGAGAGGTTCTGCTTTACCATTTACTACATCTTTTACTTCAGCAATTACTGTTGCTGGAGGAAAGATGCAATATTATCATTGCATTTTTTATTCAGTAATTTATTGTTGGGTTAAATGCTCTTTGTAATAAAAAAAAAATTCAGGTTCTATCAAGTGCTTTAATTAGTGTACTCAAATTTTAAATTTTTTATAAGCAGCTAGGATGTCTCTGCCAGCTACGCTATCTTGTATATATCTCATTCAATTCAGTACATTGAGGGACTAATTAAAACAAATTTGAACATGTTCATAACATATCAATATGACTGGACAGGCAGGTTAATTTGGCTCAATACTAGCTATATCATAGTAGTGGAAATGTATACTGAGCCTTGTGTGGTTGAGGCAAGATTTTGATTCTCTGAGTAAAGAAAAAATATAATCTAGATTGGGAACGTTGACTAGCGAATCCTCTCCGACCATCAAGCCAGGTTAGGAGGGGAGAAGAAAGGAAATGTAGATGTAATAGTAAAGAAGAATTTATACAATAACGATACCTTATATTGCCCTTGCATAATACCTTTTATAGTGTTTCTAGGATTTCGCCTTAGACATGTGACATTTGGCCAATGGTTCAAGAACATTGACGGCTGAGGAAATAACCTAGAAGCTTCTTGGCACGACCGATACACGTGGGTAAGGCTTATAATTGGTCTACATGTCCAAACAGTTATTTCTTATGTCTTGAAGGTTAGGATCATACAATATGGCCAATCTACAATGTGTTCGCGGAGATGATGCTGAGTGTTTTATGGTATATTTTTCATCATATCAGATACCCCTCCCCCCCCCTTTCAAGTCTGCACATTCTTCAAGATGTGTGAGCTTGGGGCGTTTTAGACTTAGTTGGATTTGAAGGCTCAGATGCAGTCTCAATATTCTATGTAGGGAAGCATATAGAATTGAGATTTTAATGAAATTATGAGAATGCCCTTAACTAAGAGTGACTCAGATGAAAGTGGGTGACAACTATGGTGATGTTTGGGATGAGACTTGATGACGTCATGTACCAGTTAGTGTGAGGAGACATTTTCGGTTCTCCGTGTATTTTTAGCACAAGATGCATTTTTCTTTAAATCGTCATTTCAAATCTTTTGCTTCCTCTCTCCCTCACTCTTTCTCTCTCTCTCTCTCCTGTTAAGTGTCGCTTTTCTTGATTTTGACTCTTACACCATATATATATAGCAACGTTTTGATTGCGAGGAACTCCTGGATTCCTGCAAATTTTGCAAACTTTTGCTGTTCTTTTAGACATAAACTCTTAGAACTTGTAAGTTTCTGAATTATCTCACCTCCTTTGTTTATATGTTTTATGTAAAGTATCCTGAGAAAGATCTTAGCAAAGCCCAATTAACCCCAAAAGGCACCTCAAAGGGATATGATTGCTTGCTATATTTAAGGAGCCCATATAGCTCCTAAGTTAGGCTCCCACATTGCTCAATCATGGCTCTGATATCATCTAAACAAAGCCTAACTAACCCCAAAAAGCACTTTGAAGGGTTAGGATTTCTTTCTATATTTTTCAACTGTATAAAAGCACACCACTTAGACATAAAAAATCCTACATGGCGCTTATGTGGAAAATGTAAATTAAAATAAGAGAGTGAAAGAGATAAAGTGGGGACAAAATATTTTTGAAAAATTTCAAAACCACCCCTTAGTTTTTTCTCTTCTTCTTCTTTCTTTTGTAATATATTTCAAAATCTAGAATTTTTTTCCAGAATTCTGGAAAAAAAGAATTCCAGCAATTTCTGGAAAAAAAAATTCGGAAATCTGGAAATAAAACATTCCAAAAGTTTCTGAATTTATTTTTCGAAAATGTGGAAAAAAATTCTAAATTTTTGGAAAATTTTGAAAATCAGAATTTTTTTCTGATTGCTGGTGGTTTTCCAGAAGTTTGGATTTGTTTTCAGTCTAGATTTCTGAAAACTTTTTAAAACTTTAAAAAATTCCAGATCGGGAGAAAAAAACAGAAACAAAAGAAAAATAGGGACTAAGAGTAATTTTTGAGAGAGTGTAATACACTCTCTAAGTGAAAGTGGTCTTTAACAAAAATATGTCCATGTGGTGTGCTTTTATAGAGTTGAAGTGGTTATATGAAAATATAATTCATGGGTCTAAATGAAAATAAATACCAACTTTAAGGGTCCAAAGAAGAGTTATTCATTCAGAAAATTTCTGTTGGTGCGCAACTGTGAAAGTTATTCATTCTGTTGCCCTGAAATTAAAATAAAAATAAAAAATATTATTAATTTTAACCATCGGTTTGAACTTTTAGTTTCATTAAAATAATATTCTCAAAATAAGAAGAAATTGAAATAAGATATATGAGTAGCTATTTTTGAAAAGACACGACAAAAGCAAAATTATTAGACTATACAACCATCTCTCTAAATTAAATACACCAAACTTTATGAGTATTTATCTTCCTCTGGCTGAAAAATTTAGGACGATCTTCATCATCATCAGCACGTGTGATAGCTACTCGTATTTAATAAAATCTGTAGGAAAAAAGCAAAATACATCACTATAGAAATTTCAAGCGAGTATGAAATTTATATGTTTATCCCTTTCAATATAACACCAACTGTATTTACAAAATACGTCGTTATGTCATTTTCATATTACATATGTAATTTTGAACGTGAACTTGTATTAGTTTAATGCATTGATTGGAGTTGATTGGTTTGAGAATATCATGGATTTTTTTTATTTGTTTTAAATCCTAATGTTTCACTTTAGTTGGATTTAAATGTTGCATGGTTTAATTTATTTGAATATAAAAATTAATATATGATTTTATGATGTACATAGGTTTGGGGTTAACCGTCGATTCTAGTTAACCCAAAAGAAAATAGATAAAAATTATTAACCGTAATTACCGGTTAACTACTGATAGGGTCAATCGATCGTTATGGACTAGTAATGGTGACAGAGGTGTAAAAACTGATAGTTTCGGTTAGGTTATAAAAATTGCTATTAATCGATTAGTTAACCGAACTGTGTCCACCCCTAAACTTTTCTTATAAAACGTAACATGAACCTCATTTATACATTTAGAACATTTTAGCATATCTTTAACAAATTTATTCATTTTAATTATCTTTTCTTTTTTCATGATTTAATTGTCGTGTTGTTGGTGTCGGTTTGATTTTTTGATGTTGTAATGATGGGGGGTTGTTCAATTTTCTCGCCAAATCCCACATTGATTAAAATGCACCTATGGTGTATGAACTTAGAAGTAGTACACAATATGGTGTATGAACTTCATTTTTGTACACTAAAGTATATGAACTTAAGGTGACTTTCCACTCAAGTGTATGAACTTAAAATGACATCACACTAAAGTGTATAGCAGGTTAAAATGACCGGTCAACACGCCACCTAAGTATTTTTCAATTTTTTTTAATAATATGGGACTAACATAAAATTACCCTTCCACCCTTCTTCTTCCCGAAAACCTTCTCTCTCATTTCTTTTTTCTTTCCTCTTTCTTTCTTATTATTGTTCTTTCATCTTCATCTACTTCCTCTTTCTTCCTGTCTTTTTCTATTATTCTTCCTCCCTTTTCTTTCATCTCCATCTTTTTCTTTTTTTCGTCTTCTTTTTTTCTTTTCTTTCTTCCATTTACTCGTGTTTTTCTCCCTTTAATTTTTCAGATTTCGGACGAAAGCTGGAAATTTTTCGTCGGAAAATTTTCACTTTTCGTTCCAAATTTCCATCTAAAATCTTGAAAAATCAGGGTTTTCCAGATTTATTCGAGAAATATTCAGTTTCTGACGGAAACTGGAAGTCTCCATCAGAAATTATCCAGATTTTTTGTCAGAAACTGAATATATTGAAAAAGAGGGAGAAAAAAGAAAAAAAAATTAAGAAGATGAAAGAAAAATAATACGAGGAGGGAAGAGAGAAAAAAATATACCGAAAGAGAGAGAAAAATAGAAAATAAGAAAAAAAATGAGAGAAGAGTTTGGGGAATAAGAAGAAGAGTTGATGGTATTTTATGTTAGTGGGTCCCATATAATTAAAAAAAGGTGAAAAATGCGTAGGTGACGCGTTGGCTACATGTTGACAGGTCATTATAACCTACTATACACTTTAGTGGGAGGTCACCTTAAGTTCATTTACTTTAGTGTGCAAAAATGAAGTTCATTCACCATATTGTGAACTACTCCTAAGTTCATACACCATAGGTGCATTTTACCCAAAAACATTGTAAAGGGAAGTGGGAATTCCACATTGCTTAGAAAGAAAGATGTAAAGGGGAAGCCCCCTATAAATAGACTTGAGTTGAAGTGATTTGGGATTGATAATTCAAAGCTAGTTAACTAGGAGGTGTAACTTGGGTTTTGGGCTTGTGTGAGAGACCGAAGGTTTTTTATAGTTTTGTTTCTCCAAAAATTGTAATCCCTTTTAGTGGAGATTTAAGAGGGCTATGGGTCCCATTATTTTACTCTTGTTGAAGATGTTTCCACACTAAAATATTGTATGTGCTTTTAATGCTTTCTTTTTATGTTCTTTCTTTTTCTGGGTTGTATAACAGTGCTTTTTTCCTAGTAGGTGATGTGAGTGACTCTGCATACCTGTGCTTTTGTTGTTCGGTCCCAACAAAGTGGTATCAAAGCTCAGGTTCGGCATTGGGAGGGTATATAATAGAAGAAGAGCAAAAGTTAAATTATAGAGAAGATGTCGTCAACGACTCTCAAGTATGACACTTCGCTCTTTGATGGAAAGAGCAATTTCATGTTGTGGCAGAGCACAATTCAAGACTATTTGGTGCAATAGGGTCTTGACGTCGCGTTTGCGGAGAAGCACGATGATATGAAAGATGCCGGTTGGAGTACAATTCAGAGGAAGACTGTCATCAATATCATGGTATCCCTGGCTCCCAAATTAATATGACGGTGTTGAAAGAGTCATCTCCTAGAGAGTTATTGAAGAAGTTGGAGAGCACTTATTTTTCGAAGTCGTTGGCTAGGCGATTGTGTCTGAAGATGGAGTTGTACACATTCCAAATGGAGGGAGGAGGTCACATGTTTTACCACATTAATAATTTTAATTAATTAGTGTGTCAGTTGTTGAGTATAGGAGAGAGATTGAAGATGAAGAGCAGTAGTTGCTCCTGTTAGCTTATTTGCACAGATCTTTTAAACCCTTAGTGCAAACGATGTAAGTGGGGAAGAACACGTTGCAATTGAATGATGTGATGACGACTTTAAAAGAAAGTTGGAAGATGATGCGAAAAGATGACAATGGTCCTAAAATACTCATAACTGTAGAGAGTGGAGAAAAAAGGAGGAACCATAGGAAGAGTGACTGCGTAGGTACATCAAGATCTCAACAAAAGGATATATGTACTTCCGAGCTCTTCTATTATGGTTAGTTCGGTAATATGTAATCTCGTTGCCCATAGTTCAGGGAGGACTTAAAAGAGTCTACGAAAGGGTAAGGTTAGAACTGGTGAATCCTCTATTAGTTTGGTTGAAGAATGTGACGTTATGTTGATTGTTGCAAATAATCTTGTTGAAGATTATTCTGATTGGGTATTATTCTGCCTCTGATATTCATATTTGTAGGGACTGAGCTTGTTTTGACACTTAACAGGTTGATAGAGATTTTGGCTATTCAAAAATGAAGATTGAAGGCGTTGGAAGAGTGCACTTGAAGCTCCACAATGGTGATGTCAAAACACTTGTTGATGTGAAGTTCGTTCCTAGTGTTAGAGCTAACATAATTTCTTTGAAGGAGTTAGCTTCACGTGGGTACAAATATATTAGAGCCGACAAGTTTTGTAAGGTGTTCAAATGTGACATCTTGATATGCCAAGGTGTGAAGAAACAAATTTATTATATTGATGAGTTTTCCCTCAACAAAATGGAGAGAAAGAAGGTCCAATTTTTGGAATATGTGGGGATTTGTTGGGATTTCTCTCCAAATCTCACATTGATTAAAAGCATTGTAAAGGGAAGTGGAAATCTCACATTGCTTAGAAAAAAAGATGTAAAAGGGAAGCCCCTTATAAATAGGGAGCTCAAGTGATTTGGGATCGACAACTCAAAGCTAATTGACTAGAAGGTGTAACTTGAACTTTTGGGCTTGTATGAGAGAGTGAGAGTTTTTTGTTACAATTTTGTCCGTAAAAAAATTGTAAACCTTTTTAGTGGAGATTTAACAGGCCTACGACATAGTCAAAGATTATAAGTTGTTGCTTAACGAGCATTCTAATGAATTCTATTGTTTATTAAACACTAAACTAATATTATCGTTCATTTATTTGCTATCAGTTTTTCTATTCCCGGGGTGAGTAGTTATTTATTCGTTGTTTTTGTATTTTTCTATCTTATTTACATTAAAATTTAAGTCAAAGTTAAGTTAAATATCAAAGGAGTTTCTCTTTGACTGCTAGCATTAAAGGTGAATGTTAGCCCAATTTTAATCACTAGAGGCGCATTATTAATTAACATGTTCTCTTAGTTTTATTGAAAATTATACTAAGATAAGGATAATTCTCCCTTTTAATGTCTTTCACAATATGGTGGGATTAAGTTTCTCAATAATTCAACTTAGGATAAGATATGATTTGTTTTAGATATATACACTACCTATAGCTAGCTTGAAAGCTTAGTTGTCATGTCATCAGTTATCAAATTAGTAAAACTTTATTTGTAACATATAATGACAATGTGGATGTAAAAATGTTCTCTGAAAATAGAATTGTGGATCTGTCAAACTGCTCTTGACAATCACTTCGAAGATCTAGTCAGTATAAATCTAGAGAAATAGAGACAAAGATAATAAAGTATAGAGATAATAAACCCTCCTTGCATTTATTATATTGGGGTATTTATAGAAAATGAGTGTGCTCCAACTGTGGAAATACGGTAGGTCCTGGGTAGAAAACATGTCAGTCCTTTATGAGCTAAAAACCACACGATGCCAGAATCTAAAACTTTTAATAAATGAGCTATAGGACCCAAACGTTGATTCATAACGAGATGAGATGATCCCAAAATCTCAGTTCTGTAATCAATATATATAATTAGCAAAAATTATACATGCAATGCATTTTAAAAAATTAACTCGGGTTATTAATTTATTTTCTTTCTCTTTTTTTTGCTTGTCGGGGTCTTAACCCTCCATGTTACCAAAAGAAAAAAATTAGCTCATATCCCTTCAAAAATAAATTAATTTAATGTACAGTTGTGCTCCATGAATTATAGGCAAATGAATTCTGAAAAGAACATTTCGACTACTTAAATCCTTGGATGAATGCATGCATGCAATATATTATTCCTTCAATCGTCACTATGCAATATATATTTTATCAATCAATTATTAGAGTTCCGTCAAACTTATCCCAACCCTTTTGGAAAATACACTTCACCAACTCAATGTACGTATTCACTGTTGAATTATTTTCTTGATATTTCTTTCCTGTTAATATTGTTGTTGTTTTATACAACAAATCAATCACAATAATAACAGATAGGAAATATCAAGAAAATAATTATAGAATTTTTATTTTTCAGTACAATTCATGAATCTGCTGGTTTTTCCTATAGCAGTGGAATTATAAATGACATTATTTATGATAGGATTGCTTAATGAAGATTTAATCATGAGGCGTCTTTAGGGGAGTTCACCTAGGCAGTTGCCTAGGGCCTCGCCAATTTTGAAGCCACTAAATTATTAATATATTATAATACTAGTTAACTTATATTAAAAAAAACACACAAATGTAACGGAAAGATAACAGTTATATTGAATTTTTTCTAATTAATTTTGTTTGTATAATTTTTATTTTTCCAATTTAAGGCCAGTCTATTTAGTTCTATTCTATCACGCCTCTCACTTTGAATTTTCACTTTTTTAATTTATAGTATGCAAAAAGAAGGATGATACAATGAAGCATGCATGTGTTATACCTGAGGGCTTCTTTAAAGAAGTAGATGATTTAGATATTAATGGGCTTGAATTATTTCTAGAATTGCAATTATTGAGAAAATCGTTGCCGGATAACCTAACTGAACCACTTGAAGTGTTGGAGTACATCTAGAATTTACATCTTGCTTTTCTTAATATTTGGGTTGCTTACAAATTTATATTGACAATACCGGTTAAAGTTGAGGTTGATAAAAATTATATTCGATCAACTAGGTACCGGGAGAGATTGAACGAGTTGGGTTGGCCATGTTATCTATTGTTTAGAAAATTTTAACTGATTTGGATTACAACGATTTCATTAGAGATTTCGCACATAGAAAAATGAAAAGAATTTAGTAATTTCTTAGCATGAAATTATTGTTATTTGACTTTGTTTGTTACATAAAGTTTGATATATAATTATGAATCCTAGATAATAATATATCTAGTTTAATATTATTGTTAAATTTAGATGTGAAATTAGAACAATTTCACGTAAGGCCTCCAACGTGATTTTTTTACTAGAAAAATTTCGCCTAGGGCCTCTAAAATGATGCAGACGGCCCTGCATGGAGATATATGTATATGTATATGTAATCGTTACGGATTGACGAGTTCGCTTCAAGATGGTATACTATAGTTGCATGTTGTTTGCAGATCGATGATATTGTATTGGTTGATGAGACGAGAGAATTTGTGTAGACTAAAACCTTGTTCTTTTTGGCTTATTTTTAGTAAACTTGAGTTCCATTCAGTTCAACAATTTCAACAATTCATTAGGCATTCAACCAATAATTCAGTTTACTTCAGTTCAATAAATTTCAGTTCAGTTTAGTTCAACAAAAAAGAATAGGGCCTAAGTTGGAATTATGGACATGATCTTTGGAATTCAGAGGCTTTACGTAGAGTAGGAAATAGAGGGAGTATTTTGAGTGTAAGCTAGCGACAACAAATGTAAGGAGGCCATGGACAATCACCTTGGATAGGAGAAATGCCCAATGTTTGGGTTGCTTCCGTTATTTAGGATCTATTATCCAAGCAGATGGCAAATTGAATGGAGATGTTGCACGTATAGGGCTAAATCTAGATGGTTGAAACGGAAGAGTGCTATGGGCTTACGTTGCGATCCCGAAATGCTTAATATATTGAAAAGAAAATTCTACCGCACCCTAATGAGACTTGCATAGCTGTAAGGAACATAATGTTGGGTAGTGACACAATGCCACGATTATAAGATGTCACTGGCAGAGATGCATATGTTGCGATGGATGTGTGCGCCCATACGAGAAAAGATCGGGTGAGGAATGAAATTATTTGGACGAAGATATAAATCTTGATTAACTTAAAAAGAAATTTTCTCTCATACAAAGGTTGGTCAATAAACATAAATATGTTTAAAAAAACTTTAAAATATTAAAAAACATATTAATCGAGATAAATATTCAATATTTAAACCGAAAAATTAAATTTAACATTCTTGAAAAGAGAAAACGTCATATGTAAAAAAATATTCTAATTTTTTAAAACGTCATGCATTTAAAAACAGAGAGAGTATGTATATTTGAGTTATAAATTGAGTAAGTAGAAAAATGGAAAAAATATAGTATAAATCTGCATTTGAATTAAAAAATAAAATAAATACTAAAAATAATTGAAAATTCAAAATAAAATATCCATATTAATTAAATGCCTAAGGTGTAATCTCAGATCTGCACCTTATTGGGTGGTTCTATTATGGGCAAGTCGTATGGGGTACCTACCCGTTACCATTCTATCATGCTATTTATGATTTATTTTTTCTGAAAACCAGAAGGCATTTGAAAAGGAATATATGGCCCCTATTTGGCAATTTTCTTGGCTATGGATAAGCAATGCATTTAATTCATTTAGGTAAACGTTAATCACTCTAAGCCAAACAAAAACTATAAAATGACAAATTCGATTTCACAATCTATAATTATTTTAAAATTAAGGAAAAAGTAGATGACTTAATAGAACATATGTGCTATTGGCTAGCCGACCGTCCTAATCAGTTACAAATAGTTGACGAATTCCATGGAAATTAGCAATCTCAAATCGACCATAATTATTGGAAAGGACTTGTGATGTGTTGTATGGTTGCATGAAAAATGGTTTAAAGGATACTTACCGACATTAACACATTATTTATTCGTTTAGGTTTATTATTTTGAAAAGGGTAAATTTTTCTAATTAATTAAGAGACAATGAAAGACAAAAACTTTCTTATAAAAAACAAATTAAGTGGAAATTTATAACTTTGATACAGTATGTCCTATTATTTGAAGACTTTTTAAGCTAGAAATATACAATTTTTTCTTTTTTGACAAGGAAAGATAGATTAAAGATAGATTTGGTTAACACAAACACGATATGGTACATCATCAATAACTGAAGAGAGTATATAATCTGGGGTTGAGTCCCAAACTGAAGGGGTTCGACAAATAGGAAGACTTTTTGGCGAGCATATCTGCAACTCTATTACAAGTACAAGGAATAAATAACAACTTAAAACCAATGAACTGAGTAAAACAAGTATGACAATTATCAAGAATACCACCTAACTTCGATCGATCAAGATGTTTGAATGAAAACCGTCACTACCATTTTAGCATTCATCTCCAAAATTACATTAGAGACACCCAGAGATAAAAACCATCTCATTGCTTCTTTCAAGCGAATCGTCTCCGCCAATTCGACCGACCACGTACCAGTATAGAATTTAGATTGACAAGTTATCACACGACCAAGAGAATCACGGCAAACTTGTCCCAGACCGACACGACCACCCTCACTATTTGTTGCCGCATCAATATTTACCTTAACCCAACGCGACTTCAGAAATTCCCATCGATCTACATGAGGCAGAGAAGGAGTCATCCGTTGCAAATTAGCTGATGCCTGACATTGTTGATAATCCCGTAACAGCCCCATACTCCGGTGAAGCGCAATACGAGCATGAACTACACGGTCATTCCACACCGCCTCATTTCGCTGGTTCCAAATACTCCAACATGTCAAACTCACCCTTTCCTTTATTTCTTCAAACTCAAGAAAAACAAGAGAAAGCCATTGGGCAAAGTTAACGTAACACCTAGGAGCTGCCAACATTGTTCAGCATTAGGAAAATCCAAAAAATACACTTCCAGATTTTTGGAAATTCGAAAATTCCAGGAATCTGAAAATTTCCAGATTTTTCTTGAAAAAGTCAAAAAATCTGGAAAATTTCAGAAATTTGGAATTTTTGGAATATTTTCAAAAAATTTCCAGGAATTTCCATAAATCTGGAAATTCCAAATTTTTCTTGGAAATTTTCAAATTTCTGGAATTTTCTAAAAATCTGAACATTCCATAAATCTGAATATTTCAAGATTTTTCCTCGAAATTTTGAAATTTCAGAATATTAGATGATTTCTGGAATTTTCCAGAAATCTAGTGTAATTTCAAGGAAAAGAATTGAAAGAAGAAAGGAGGAGGAGGAGGAGGAGGAGGAGGAGGAGAGAAAGAAAAGAGAAGACCAATGTTTTAAAAACCGGATCGGACGTTGAACCTGCGTAACAAAAGGTTCAAGGTTTATTAGGTTAAATCGGTTCAACCGGTGGTTCAACCAGATGACATATATAATATATAAAAAATTTAAAATACATATACATATATATAATAAAATCACATTTCAATTAAACATAAAATAAAAATTCATATATCAAACAATACATAGTTAAAATACATATATAATTTTTTTTTAAGTTTTTTAATTTGATTTTTTATGAAAAACCGGAATAAATTCGGTTTGGTTTAAACCGGTTTACTGGTCGAACCGGCCGGTTACTGGTTCAGTCCGATTTTTGGTGAACAAACCGTTTAATATAGAACAAGACCGAACACGTGATCGGTTTGCAGTTCGACCGGTCGAACCGGCCGGTTCGGTTTTCATGACACTGGAAAAGACAAAAGCAACAAATGAATAAAATAAGGATTAAAATTGATATTTACCGGAAAGTATATTACTCTCACCTTAGGTGAGACTTGTAACCAGCTAAAAATGGTTAAACTGACTTATTATTTTAGTTAAAATGTTAAAGTGAAAATCACAGAATATGAAAGGTTAAACTGAAAAAATGTACCAACTTTAAGAATCAGTGAAGAAATTAAATTAGTATTAAAATTATAGTATTTATTTATTTCCTTCTAAACAAATAAAACGGTATAATTTCTTTTTATTTATTTATTTATGGTTAGTTTGATTGATGAAGTAATTCTTGTTATCTTAGTTGGAGACACTAATGTTACAAACAAAAAGCAATTCAACTTTTTTAATTAAATATATTTTTTGAGAACAATTTTTATTAAATATATTAAGCATCGAATGGCGAGCATTTGTTTAGGATTTTAAATGGGGCCTAAATTAATTAATCTCTTTATTAACATAAAATATTGTTAATTGACCTTGGCTGTGCAATCCAGCCCATTATTGTTTTAAACTATCCTCACCTAATACTTGGTGTCTGCAAACACACAGCATATAAGCAACCAAAAATATTTCATTTTTTTTAATTCAAAAAATATTTCTTAGATTTATATATATAGTTTTTAATATAAAAATCTTCTTTTTAAATCAATACGTACCATTTTAACCTAGCAACTTGCACAATAATAAAAAAAACCAATGCAATGCATCAAGTAAGATAATTAAATATTGCAATTTTATAACAATTATTCAACCTTAAATATCCTATTTTATTTAAAAACTAAGATATATATTTATTTTTTAATAAGAAAAATCTCCATTTTAAATCTGTACGTACCATTTTATCCTAGCAACTTGCACCATACTTAAAAAAATGAACAATTTATTTATAAATACTTCCAAATTTTGGTAATAACAAATTATAATCATAATTGTATTAACTAATATAAATTATATTAATTTTAATGGTAATTTTTCTTTTTTAGATAATGATCATATCATTGAATAGTATTGAAAAATTACAGCACGATGATAATCAAAGAAAAAAGGAGGAATTAAACCTCACAAAGGTACAGGCAAAAGCCAGTATCAACCGCATATAGGACAAAGAAACGCTACAGAGAGCCTAAGACACCATAAATGTACTAAAAAGAGGACATAATACGTCATATATTTCTTGAGATTCCGGATCTGCAGAAAAACAATCGAAAACCATTCTTCAACACCTATGCTTCACTAGAAAATTGGATCTAAGTCATTCCTGAAATTGCACTCCCGTAGATCTACAGATCAATGGATTAAGTTAATTTTTTCTGCCCGTGCTAAATCTGAACGAGCTATAAATGAAGAAAATATAGCTATCAGATGCAGATCTGATGTCCAAAGAATACAGTTTGAGATATATGATGCTAAACAAAAAGGGATGAGAAGCAGTAGAAAAGGAAATCAGACTCAGAGTTGGGAGGAGGAAGAAATAAGCAAAACTTCCTTCTTCCTCCTCAATTTCAAACTCAAAATAAAAAGTTTTTAAAATTAGGATTTTGAGAGAAAAATGCGCTAGGCTTTTTTAGAAATGAGCATTTTTAATTAATGATAACTTGCATTGCTAAACTACTAATTATACAAACAATGATAAATTATATATAAAGAATAAAAAAATATATAAACAAAATTATCATAAATAATGGATTAATAAGTTGAATTCGATGGATTGGATTTAATTGAACTGAAGTAAACTGAATGCAAGTGAAATTAGTTGAATGTTACCGAAATTAAATTAAAAAGAACATGGTCTTACTGATGATTTGTTCTTGTACTAAAGTGTAGTAGACAGTTTACATGTCCAAACATAGTATTTGTAGTTAAAATAAAGTTTCTCAGTTCATGTATGCACCAATTGAATTGCATTGCGGTGCGGTAAAATGAATTTTGCGTTATCCAAATGGAACATGTTGTCGATTACATTATCTTTTAGAAGTTGATTAAGGAGCTGACCAAGATGATCGTAAGTATACTCGGGGCTTGTTGTCATTTGGCTTGTTCTCTGATATCATATTCTTCTGAAAAATGGCGTATCGTGTCTCATTCCTCTATGTGAGGTTTGTATTGTTTAGGGTTCCACACTATTTAGGGATTCCTATGAGACTAGAACTGTTTATGTATGTATATATGTACCGTTTGTTCATCAATTAGATGTAGTATTCTTTGCCTCAGTTTATATGTATCCAAATTATTACAATCCCTTCAAATAACAACTCTCTTATTTGTCTATTACGCTTTATTTTTTGTTACTTAAATTCAATAAAATTCAGTTTAGTTCAATTCACTTCAACAAATTCAGCAAATTCACTTCAATTTAGTCCAGTTCAACAATTTCAATTCGGTTTCGGTAAAAAAGGAACAAAGTTAATTTGATTGGTCAACTTAGATTAAAAATAAAATTTAACTTAACAAAATTACTTTTTTCTTTGTAGAGTTGCAAATCACATGCAAAAAATATTAGTCACTGCTATCAACAATGAAAACCCTTAGAAGCTAAAATAAGGCAAATGCTTTATTAGTCCCTAACTTTTGTCAAAACTCACTGTTTAGTACTCATATTTTGAAAAACTCACGACAAAGTCCTCATATTTCGTTATAATTAACTCTTTGGTCCTTCTGTCCATTTTTTTTTCAGATCTGTAACTTTTATATTTCGGCATAGACAGACAAACATGACATAACACAATCAGAAGGTCATTTTGAATTGCAGTACGGATGTCCTGAAAGTTAAAATATAATATGCTTAAAATCTAAAAAATGGACAAAAAGGACTAAGGAGTTAATTATGACAAAAGATAGAGACTAAACAGTGAATTTTTCAAAATATGAAGATCAAACAGTGAGTTTTGACGAAAGTCAGGACCAATAAATCATTTACCAAACTAATATAAAATAAAATTAGAAGATGGATTTTATTTTTTTAGGTAAAATATACAACACATATTAGTCATCCGTTAAGTTTAGATATATGTAATTTTTGTGTTGCTTTCTCGATTGTGATGATTGAGAGCTAATCTTTTGAGTTGATTTAACTAGACATATATGAATGAATTATCAGTATTGATTTAACTTCACGTACATATATATGCATTGTTAAAATGCATTATCACTTTGATTCTGATTGTAACTCATGAGCAACTTAGAAGAGGTCTAATGATATCAATAAATAAAATCCCGATAAAGTCATAATCAGCCAATTGATTTTGGCATGCTTTGAGTGGCCCTTTGCTGACTTTTATTAGAGCCAAAAGGCCATCCAATATGACCTCTAATTTATCCTTTTCAAAAAATTCCACCAAACATAAAATTCAAAGTTCTAAAAGCAGCGTTTTAAACTTATATGCAAATAGCTATTAAATGTGAAATTATCAGCATTTAGTTTCTTTTTTGCTTATGAATTTTGATGCCAGGTGGTAATTATGTACAATCCGACTTAATAAAAAGGTTAATTTTAAATAAGTGTAAGAGTTAATTTCAAATAAGTGTCTTGTGGTTTCATAATTTTGTACTTTGAGCAAATAAAGAACTGTGGTTTGCTTGTTTGCAGAATTAAGAAAATGGTCGATTTTGTTGATGTAAACGAGGACATTTTTGGCCCGAAATGTTTTTTTGACCTTTGATGATACAACCCGGATACTACAGTCCGAGATTTGTTATCTAATTAGAAGTCTTTTTATTATTGATATTGTAGGAGTAGTTTTATTGTTTTAGAAGTATTAAGTCTCTAATATTCTATTTAGTTAGTATTTCTTTATTAGTAGAATTAGATTTATTGGTTTGCTATTTAAAGGCTTACGAGCTATGTAATCACTCAATCAATCAATTCAGAAGTTAATAATATTTCAGTTTGCGCTAACTAGAAAAGCGAGTGGTGTTTTAGGTCGTTTCCACCCCAAAACGATCCATCTTGATCGATTCCCAAGATAGGGTCGTATCAACTGGTGCTTTCATTGAGAGTTTTGTACCCATCATTATTTTCATTGAGAGTTTTGTACCCATCATTATTTTCAGTGAGAGTTTTCTATCCATCTTTCATTGTTTTTTCTACCCATCTTTTGTTGTTTTCTTGTTACCCATGTTCGATTGTCCAGCATGATTGACGCAATCCGTGTCGAGTTTGCTAACCACAGAGAGGCCCTTGAGTTATCTATTAAAAAATCTCTTGATGCTTGTGTTCAACAGTTGCGCGCTCAAATACAACCACAACACTCAACGGTCGACAACTCCAACAATCATAATGATGACACATTTTTGTTTCGTTCCTTACAACAACCACCTCGGTTTATAGGTGAAGATCCGCATGTTTGGTGCTCTAAAATTGAAGAATACTTCGATTTTCATAATACAAGTGTAGAGAATCGTTTGAACATTGTCGCTCTCTATTTAGAGTATGATGTGTATGTGCGGTATCGTCGGATGCAAGCTAACAACATGTTTCGCGATTGAAATGATTTTTTGGTGCAGATTAAAGAACGATTTTGCTCTTTACAAATTGGAGCTTCTCAAGTGACTACGAAATTTGAGTTTCAAGTTTTTTCGGACGAATCTCTAGTTTCAACCGTTGCTTATGATTTCATCAAGGTTTCGGACAATCTCCACCAAGAACCTAGTCCCGAACTTGCGTTTCCGTTTGAGCAAAAAACTACAAAAGAGATGATTATTATGCATGGTATTGGGTCTACAGCCATGGTCAACGCCCTCACTCCTATTGTTTATACTTCCATTATGATTATGGGAGGAGTGATCCTGGGAATGATTTTATTGAAGTTTTTAATTCAGGGTTGGATTTTGGAATTAGTCCTATAATTATCAACCAATTTGAGGCAGTGACTTCCGTTGTGCTTTCTAGGAGATGTGGCAGTCAATTTGGAAAATTTGATATTTCTATTTTTGAGTTGCCTAAGCCTTGTGTTGTACTTCATGAAAGATTCCTTGTATTTTTTGGGGATGTCAATGAGTTACTCGATCATGATCCTCCGGACTACCTCGACAAAATACTCAAGCATTCATGTTCTCTTCGGATTTTGACGTTCTTATTACTATATTTGTTTTTCAAATTACCACCTTGAGGACAAGGTGATTTTGAAGGGGTGGCGAATGATACAACCTGGATACTACAGTCCGAGATTTGTTATCTAATTAGAAGTCTTTTTATTATTGATATTATAGGAGTAGTTTTATTGTTTTAGAAGTATTAAGTCTCTAATATTCTATTTAGTTAGTATTTCTTTATTAGTAGAATTAGGTTTATTGGTTTGCTATTTAAAGGCTTACGAGCTATGTAATCACTCAATCAATCAATTCAGAAGTTAATAATATTTCAGTTTGCGCTAACTAGAAAAGCGAGTGGTGTTTTAGGTCGTTTTCACCCCAAAACGATCCCTCTTGATCGATTCCCAAGATAGGGTCCTATCATTTGACGAGTCAAGTTAAAGTTAAGCTCAAAGCTCAGAAAAATATTTTGGGCAAAAAATATCCTCGTTTACGTCAACCAAATCGACAATTTCCTTAATTCTGCAAACAATACAAACCACAGTTTTTTTTTTTTTTTTTTTTTTTGGTAACATAAGAAAAAAAGAAAGAACACAAAACAAGAAAGGAAAAAGAAAAAAGCGGCTACACTAGGTAGCGATTAAACGGGGGAGAGAAACTCCTAAATAATCTTCTTTCAGCATGCCTTGAATGTCATTGGGAGCTTCAGACAAAACCATCAGACTAGTCGGGATTTGAGTAGCTCTTTCAGCGAGAAAATCGGCACATCTGTTCTGTTCCCGATAGACATGAGAAACTTTACATGAATCGAATTTGCCAAGCAAAAACTGAATACTGCGAATAAGTGAATGAGAAGGATGATGGAGAGGACATGAACTATTAATTAAAGCGACCACCTCTGCACAGTCAGATTCAACTTCAATGTTTTTAGCTCCATGGTTAGCCGCAACTTGAAGGCCGGAGAGAATACCCCAGAGTTCAGCTTCAAAAGAGCTGCCTTTACCAATATTATGCATAAACCCACATATCCAAGATCCCTGCCCATCTCGCAAAAGGCCACCAGCAACAATTTTATTAGATTCTCGACATTGTGTCCCGTCAGAGTTCATCTTCCACGTACCGTTCGATGGTTTAATCCACCCAAGCCATTTCTCCTCTTTCGGAATTCGAGTATGCCCACCGGTAATGCTGTCCCAACATTTCTTGTTATCCATAATACGCATACGAATCAAATCACCTTTATTATAAGGGGTATTGAATCCCGGTTGAAACAATTCCTTATTTCGCCATTCCCAAAGAAGTGCAGTGGTGATAATAAAAGTTATATGCCAATTATCCATACCGAAAGCATCAATTGGCTTAGCAAGACAACACTCATACCAATTATCATCTTCAATTGAAAAGAAAGAGTCGAGAAAGGGAGTGGGAATTATGTCTCTCCAAGTTTCTAAGCTGACTCGGCAATCCCGAAGCACATGCCGGATAGATTCATCAGCTTCGTGGCACCTCGAGCAAGTGCCATGATCTATCACGTGTCTCCTTCTTCTTTCAACATTTGTCAGGATACGCCCACGCACACAAAGCCAAGCGAAGACCTTATTTCTCTGCTGCACTTTCAGCTTCTAAATAAGTTTATAAATATCGTTATCATCAATACCTCTCTCGCGATCAATAACCATCTCATAGGCTGATTTGCAAGAAAAAGCACCATTAGCCGCATTTTTCCAACGAGGCATGTCTTGAATATCAGTTTCCCTGGTGTAGAGAACTCCATGGAGCCGAAGAAGGATGTGTTCATTAAAGTACTGCTCTAGGATCTCCCAACGCCAATCGCCATTATCATCAAAGAAATCTGCAACTTTGCAATTCGTAATAGAGTCATCAATCGGCTGTAAGGCTGCATCTCTGAGTTTCAAATTATCTAGCCAAATATCATCCCAAAAGGAAGTAGTACGCCCATCCCCAATACTCCATGAAAGTCCATCAACAAAATCATCAAAAATATTATGGATGCTTCGCCACAAATGAGACCTATTACGAGCTAATTTAGAGTCACCTCCAAAGATTACATCCTTACTGTATTTCGAAGCAAGAATAGAGACCCAATAAGCATTGGGTTCCTTCCAAATTCGCCACAGTTTTTTATTTGCTCAAAGGCGAAAAAACAGGGTACTTATTTCAAAAAAATATACACAATCCAATAAGATACAAATTCTATATTAGTAGATTAATATTTTTATTATATTTTTGGCGAATATGTTAATTATTGAATTGGAGTTCAAATTGACAAACTCAAGTATTTACAAATTATTTATTTTAAACTCTAATCGTAAAAAAAAAGAGATAAAAAGAAGTAAGCTGCTCATTCTGTTTTTCTTGGAGCTTGAATTCAAAGAGGAAGAAAATAGTTTTACTTCTTTCTACATCTTTTCAGTTTTCATATGTAATTTATTTTTCTCCTTCTTCTCATTACTGTTTTGGAATGACATCATATATCTCAACAGTATTTTTTGATGGTCAAATATGCATCTGTTAACTATATTTTCTTCATTTATAGCTCTTTTGAATTTAATACAGACCAAAATAGTTGACTTTATGCATAAAGAGTCAAGTTCAAATGAGACAAGAGTTTAGGATGAGACTAGTTTTTATGATGAGACAAGGGGTATTTTTGTAATTCAATAGGGGAAGGTGGCAAACTTGTAATTAAATGAACACCCCTCATGCGTGAGTTGAAGGGAAGAAAGAGGAGGTGATGTCAGCGCTGATGTCACATTTGGAGAGAGAAATAGTTTTAATTATTTTATTTAAAATGCATTTTCCCGCTCTTTCCGAACTCATTTTTCAAAAAAAATTATACCAGTGAACTCGTATTAATTAGGTGGTCATTTTGAGATCCATTTTTGTTATTTATAGACGATTTTTATTTTTTTTTATTTTTTTATAATTGTTCCACCGGACTACTCTAATTGTTCCAACAGAACACTACATTTTTTTACACTCCCAGAGTGCATTTAAAAAAAAATAATGAAAATATTTTGCTGGAACAATTGGAGTTGTCTGGTGGAACAAATGTAGTATTCTGTTGGAACAACCAAGTATCCGACTTGGAACAAAAATAAAAAAATTAAAAATCGTCTATAAATAACAACAATGGATCTCAAAATGACCGCCTAATTAATACGAGTTCAGTGGTATGATTTTTTTTGAAAAATGAGTTCGGAAAGAGCGGGAAAATGTATTTTAAATAAAATAATAAAAACTTTTTCTCTCTCCAGATGTGACATCAGCGCTGACATCAGCGATGACATCACCTCAATAATGCCCCTCCATGTTTTTAAAATTTCAAAATTGCCACCACTTTTTAATTGTTTCACACTAAAAAAAAGTCTTTTCATAATGGCTTTGTCTCACATGAACCTATCTCTATGCATAAATTTATAACCATAGAAAAATCCTTAATTACAACCTATTACTTGAAGAGAAAATGTAATGTAATTTCCAACTAATCAAAGTGAAAGTGTAGCACAATTCAAGTAGTAGTATAATCCTTAGACAAAAGAAAGTATAATCTTTAAACAAAAAAAAAAGCATGGAATAAAAGGAATTTCTTGGAAATTGGTAAATATTTATGTCAAAAACTTGTTTCACAAACTTCAAATTTTGACATGAAAAAACAACCAAGTTGACGGCTTATATACTCCAAGAAGCAATGTATTGGTGTTTTTCACATTACACAATAAATGATATGCCCAATCTCCAATAAATTTTGCCCCCAATTAATTTACTTAGTTTTTATATACATACTGCTTTACTTATCCTTGATTACATAATCTCTCTAAACTTGTGCGACTTGACCTTATTTTCATACAACTTATTCCTTTGGAACTCTATCTGGTTTTAATTTCTTAGCTAGGAAATATTCCAAAGATTCCATACCTTAAGTATTACTATTACGAGCAACCTTCTTTCAAGATAAATGGGAATTTTTTTTTTTAGTGAAAAGAGTGAGAAGGTGAAGTGAGATGGACTTACTTATTGTTCGAGAAATAGTTAACCCTCCTTTGGATATGGACACGCAAAATATATAAGATTCATTTTTCTTTCTACTTTGAAGGATACGAAAAGATTAACCATTATTTAATCTCGGTAAAAAGCATTTTTTGGCCACAACCTATCTCAAATTTATACATTTGGGAACTGACCTTTTATTTGGTCACTTTTGGCTACTCACCTTTGTAAGTTGGTGAAATTTTACCCTTATTGTGTTAATTATGACATTCTTATGTTTGTATTAGTTCATAATTTTTACTTTTAGTATCATTTTCTTATTTCAAATAGAAGAATTTCAATATTATCATTTTTATCTCATCTTAATTATGCTCTTAAAGAGGTGAAATTTCACTAACTTAGTACATCAATAGCCAACTATGATTAAATTACAAAGGTGAGTAGCCAAATACACAAATTTGAGATAGATTAATGGTCAAATAGTGTCTTTTGCCTTTAATCTTTATAATATGTCTAAATAAATTAAGTTAGTTACGACCCTTCCTAGGTTCCTTATGAGCTTGCTTAGCTCATGAATTTTATGAAGTGATCTATTTGCCTTGCAGATTTACTTACAATAATCTATTGATCTCATAAACCTATTGATCTCATAAAGGTACTCAAGATAATATATGCTGCAATTTGTTTAGTGAGGATCAATAGATCTCTCTAAGCAAGCTTGGCGAATAAATAACACGTTTTTAATGTAAAAAGTGAAGTTAATTAACTTCTCTAAGCAAATATACGTGAGATGAGATGTATCACACACTTCAGTTTTTTGCATTCCTAACTAATAAATTGTTACACAACTTTTTTTTTTTTAAAAAAAGCTAATAAATTGTTACATAGACAATATCAATGCCACCACTTTTTTACCCTTCTTCCTCCATTTCCATGAAAATTCTCTTCATTCATTTATCGAATATGGGATAAGAAAAATAAAGTTATTTGTGTTGTGGGTTGGGCTTACATAAAAGTTCTGGACATGTATTTGGAATTGAGAGAGAAATGATTAAATTCCATAAAATAAATATCTTTAAACAAACAATTTAAATTATTATTTTAAAAATTATTGACAGGAACACACTTATTTTTTCCCCAAGGGTACGTTCTATGTGCGAAACTAGGGGAGGTAGGAGGTGAAAAATTAATTCAACTTTAGTCCACCCTCCTACTTTTTCAAAAATTTATTATTATTGACAACTCAGCAGTTGATTTAATTTACTCTGACAAAAAAGAGTTTAATTTTGTAATTTTGTAACATCAAATACTTAGTTTTGTTATTGTTTGACATCACTAAATTAAATGAGATATGCCTTGATTCAGTGTTTAAAAATGATTTATGTTAATTACTTATCTATTTACTCTTCTTTTTTTTACTTCTTTTGCATATAATTTCAAATAAAATGTATAAAACTTTCAGAATGATTGTTATGTGAAATAAACAAGTTTGGGCCTTTTGCACCTCAGTCTCTTCTCTAACATAATAAAATGGGACCTCTTAAGGTCCAGCAAAACAGGCCCACTAACATTTAAATTGGTGACATTTGGATATTTTTGAAATTCGACAAACACATCAAAGAATTTTTTTATATTTGACCGCATGCTATGGATGTCATCAGGACAAAGATTGATGGCAGTTTATATTTTTTAGTGAGCTATTGTAGAGGAGAGTCAGGTAATGTAAGAAGTTTCTTATCCAAAGTGCTTGATATTTTGGAGTTTGGTAGTGTTATTGATTAATGCAGACGTTTAGCTTTTTTGGTGTATGTGTTTTCGTATTGCCGATGTTCACCGTTATGCTTGCTAATAGTGTTGTAGATGCGCTAGCTAACCATTCTTTTGTTTTAATAAGCAACTTTTTATGCATGGATTATTTTTTAATCTTATGTAACTTCTAATATAATGTCCATTTGATTGTTATTAATATACTTCTTAAATTTTATTTTTTTCAAGATTTTGTTTTTTTAAAGAAAATTTATGTTAGAAACAAATTAAGCCGCCAAACTAAAGTGAAGAATAGTCAAATTGACACTGGCATCTCCCACACTTTACCAAATATATAAGTATATGCTTACGTATCAAGCTTGGTTAATATTGCTTTCCACATTTTAAAAACTTACAAGCTAAAAGAAACTCTGCTTTATGGGAAAATTGAATGAGTTACGTTTAACAAAACATACAATTTATAGTTTTTAGAGAAATTAATGATTAAATTCTATGCAGTGATATTAATATTATTTTGTTAAAGTAACATTGAGTTTCGATGCATATTAATAAATGCATATTTTTTTTGTTATCGACTTTGAGAATGTTTGTAATGATCAAATACTTTCTAGCTCTTGACTACTTCTGCCCAAGTGACTTTTCCTCGGAACACTTTCTCCAACGACCATTTGCTTCACGACAATTGTTTTTTCTTACACCAATGTCAAATTGGACCTAATTATACGAATTGCTGATTGCTGACATATTCAATTTCTGTGATCAGATAACATATTCAATTTGATTCCAGATACGTTTATTATATATTGGATTTTCTGATCCGGATGAGGTTTTAAATTAAAAAAACAAGTTTGTATTGTCTGTCTGTGTAGTGAGAAAGAAAAATTCTACTCTTCCACTTGTTGTCTTGTCTCTATAAAATATGGAACATTTCCAAAATAATTTAGTTATCTTTATACTAGTGTTTTAATAATAATGGGTTGGAAGGGTATTTTGGGGTTTGAATATGGGATTGTACAGGCACCCTTAGGCCCTGATATTTCTGGGCCTCTCCTTGTTGCTGCTGTTGCTAATGCCGGCTGTCTTGCCTTCCTCCGAGCTCCCGATCGGGTATTACTTCCCTTTCTTCTTAGTTCAATCACATTCAGTTTAGTTTAGTTCAGTTTAGTTCCGTTTATTCTTTTATTTATATTCGATGTTCACTTTCTTAAGCCGTGTCCTTTATGACTTATCATCAATTGATTTCAGTTCAATTTAGTAGCGTTCAGTTCAATTCAGTTTAGTTCAGTAAAAATTACTTTTTACCAAATGTACTTCATTCATTCATTCATTCATTCATTCAGTAGCATTCAGTTTACCCCAGTTTAGCAAATTTCAGTCATGAGGCCTTCCTTATCAGTTATTTATTTCACCCCAAACAAAGGCTTAATAAATGCAGTTCAGTTTAGTTCAGTTTAATATTCAGTTCGGTTTAGTTATAAACAACATGGCCTAATGAACAAGGTCTTACAAGCCTAAATTGGGGGATTTATGTGTTCAAAAACATCTCTTTCGTTTCCTTTCATATTATTTGCAAGATCATTAATTATTTGCTGAATTATTCTGTTGAATTTATAAAATACTCATATAGTTATTATCATGTTCCTATGGTACAATCAATGACGGGATGCTTAAAATGGCTAAGACATTAAGAGGATGATTAAGCCATATATTCAAATTTCAAGAGAAGGAAAATAAAGTAGAGAAAGTGATTTACTGTGATCTTGTTACAGGAGTCACCTGAGTATTTACGGGAATTGATAAAAACAACCCGAACATTAACCGACAAGCCCTTTGGAGTTGGTCTCATCCTGGCATTTCCACATGAGGAAAATCTTAAAACTATACTGGATGAAAAGGTAGCTGTTTTGCAAGTTTATTGGGGCGAATGTACGGAGGAACTTGTACATAGGGCTCATCAAGCTGGGGTCAAGGTTGTTCCACAAGTAAGGCCCTGTTCTTTTTGAAAACATTTTTGACTTGTTTTCAGTATTAGTAATTTAAGTTCAGTAGCGTTCAGTTTACTTCAGTGAAGTAAAAAAGAAGACGGAAAATATGTTCATGTCTCCTATTTAGTGCTGTAAAGCTGAATGATCATGCCTTCTATATTATGGTATGAAACTGAATGTTACTGTTCTATTGCATATCGAAATTGTCTAAATTCTGTAGCGTAAGCATAGTTGTTACTCTGAAAAGTAATCCCAATCGATGAATATGTCCTTGTTCGATGTTATATCAGTTTGAAGCTACATAATGTTCCAGTAGGTCAAGCAAGGTTTTCCCCCTCTAGATATGTGCTCCATAGTAATTATGGTATTTATGATATACATCTCACAAACATTATTTCAATATGCATTTTGTAGCATTTCTGTAATATACGATATGTTTCTTCTCCGAATTATTGCTTTATGCACTTTGTAGCATTTATGACACACTTGATATTTTTCTTCCATGGTTTCACGGGTTTGCTAGGGACGGAAGAAGAGTGTCACACACCAGGGATGCAAGGGTTCTAACTTCTAATAGTTTGATATTAAGATAGTTGTAAGTTTTGCATTGCGATTTTCTTCAAGTGGCTAAGAGGTTTTGTGTATCTACTGAAGGTTGGGAGTTTTGAAGATGCGAAAAAAGCTATTAGTGTGGGCGTGGATGCAATTATTGTCCAAGGTCGTGAAGCAGGGGGACACGTTATTGGTCAGGTTTGTGGCCTGTTCCTTTCCAATTTTTTTTATTTTTTCTCAACTATTTAGTTATTATAAACTATGCTTCATTTGTATCATGTGTGGATTGTATAAAATTCTTAATGTTCTTTCAGGAAGGTTTAATTTCATTGCTGCCAAGGGTAGTTGATCTTGCTGGTGATCATGATATACCTGTAATTGCTGCTGGTGGCATTGTGGATGCTCGTGGTTATGTTGCTGCTCTGGCCCTTGGAGCTCAAGGGGTCTGTCTAGGCACTAGGTATGTATGGAGCAACATTATCGAGTCCACATAATAAATGGGTTTCGTAGAATAAAGTTGACATACTAACCTTGGTCCGAATAACAAAAACTTCACCTTATATTTATCCTTGGATTTCAGTTTGTGCTTTACTAAAACGATTTTTGCAGTTTTCATATGATCATAATCACTACCTTATGTTCAGAAATTAAAATCATAATGCAGGTTTCTTGCAACTGAAGAGAGTTATGCTCATCCAACATACAAGAGGAAATTGATTGAGCTAAGCAAAACAGAGCATACAAATGTGTTCGGTCGGGCCAGGTGGCCTAATGCACCACAGCGTGTTCTGGCAACTCCTTTCTTCAATGACTGGAAGAGTCTCCCACCTCATGAAAATGAGGCCAATCAACCCATCATTGGTCGTTCTACGATAAATGGCGAGGTGAGAGCATATATTAACTAACTTAACGAAGCAATTTACATGTCTATTTATCCACGTCCTTTCTTGATTAACACTTGAAAAGAAGACGAATTAGTTGAAAACTATATTTTTCTAGTTGCATCTGTTGAAGTAAATGGAGATTTTGAATAAGATTACCTTTTCTTCTTCTTAATGTTTTATGTTTGAGGCCTTGCTCTCTCTCTTTTAGATGTTACGCGAAAAAGCTTATTTGCTTCGTCGAATACTTCTGAATGAAAAATATAATAACTACTGTTACCACTTACCATTGTGATAAGGCTCTGATTTTATTTTACTAAATATTCTGCCATAGGAAAAAGAGATACGCCGATTCGCAGGCACAGTTCCAAACCTTACAACTACTGGTGATATAGAAAGCATGGCAATGTATGCTGGTCAAGGTGTTGGTCTTATTGACGAAATTCTTCCTGCGAAAGTAGTTGTGCAAAAGCTGGTTGAAGGAGCTCAACAACTGATCCAGCAAAAGTTCAGTTCCACATAGTTCCGCCCGAGCTGGCCTAATTATCAAATAACTTTCCAATCTTTGCCAGGTAATGATGAAATTGATGGAGTAACAAGTTTGCATGATCTGGAGTTGTACAATGTTGATAGTGTCCTTGTGACTTAATAAGCGTTTGACTTTATAATATCAAGTATACCGTTCTTATGATGTGTGAATTGTGATGATGCGTGTGAGGTCAGTTGCCAAATTACATCAATGAAAAAAAGTGAATGCTTCGTTTTTCTTTCTTCTTATGTTTTTGATTGTGTAAAAAATGGTTAATTAACAAAAGAAAAGAATTGATAATGAAATGACTGTAAGCTGTAATCCCCAGTTCGCACATTACCGATTTGGATACAGTTAGTTATTCGTCATCTTTAATTAAAATATGATTAGAACCTTTTGGAACATCGACTCACTGATAGACTCATATCAGTTGCCAGAAATTATACAAAATATATACTATTGTTTCTTGAAATGTTACTACAAATGTGCTGATGCGATGAGGACGACAAATATTTATACATAAGTATGTGTCGTTTCAAAATACGAAAATATATCTAAAGACTCGTCTTTAAACTAGAAATTACACACCTCCTACTATCTGTCCTTGTTACTAAACATAGAATACTCACTATTCATTAAATTGATTCAAGACTATATTTTAGGAAAATATCAACTACATATGTGAACTTAACTTTTGATGTTGACTTGAAAAAAGAATAGTTTTAATGGTGACCGACATTAAAGTTGAATAAAAAAAGTAGTTTGGACCAATCAAACTTAGGAGGTAAGAAAAAAGAAAAGCTTGATTAGTCAACTCTTTACAGGTCAACTGATGTGATCAATTCAACTTCTGCATCCTGTTCAGAAATTTCTTCAACTATTCATTTCTTGTATTCTCATTAATATTTCATCCATTAGTTTCTTGAGAGTTCTCTTTATCATTTGTTGCATACAACAATCATTCTGTCCAAACTTAAAAATGGCAGAAAGTTTGGTATCGTTCTTGCTTGAGAAGATCGATGCGATTCTCAAGGAAGAAACAGATTTACTGAAAGGGGTTAAAGATGAAATTGAATCCATCAAGTATGAATTAGATCACATGAAAGCTTTCTTGAGAGTAGCAGAATCAATGGAAGAAAGAGATCCTCAATCCCAAGTTTGGATTAAGCAAGTACGAGACATTGCTTTTGATATTGAAGATGTGATCGATGAGTTCACTTTCCAGTTAGCAGGTGATCAGAGGGATTCATTGAAGGGCTATATCTCGAAGATCAAGAATGTCAGTTACCGCCATAAGATCGCCTCGAAATTAAGAAACATCAAGTCAAGAATTGATAGTGTTTCATCAGCACACCAGAGGTACAAAACGGACGTCCAAGAGCAGCAAGGTTCGGGTTTCATTGCAGCTTCAGATGGCAGGTTGTGGGTTGATCGTCGAAATGAGGCTCTTCTTCTTCAAGAAAGCGATGATCTTGTAGGCACTGACAACCCGAAAAGGCAATTAATTCAATGGCTCGTTGATGGAGCTGTTGATCTATCTGTGATTTCAGTTGTGGGAATGGGAGGACTTGGGAAAACTAGTTTGGTAAAACAAGTGTATGATGATTCAAGAGTGATTAAACATTTCAATAACCATGTTCGGATTGTTGTTTCACAGTCATTCAAAATCGAAGATTTGTTGAAGGATATGATTCGCCAGATCAACGAAGAAAGTAACCGATTGACACCTCCTCAGATAGAAACTATGTCTAGTCCAAGCCTAAAGGCCACAGTTAAAAATTTGCTTCAAGAAAATAGATACTTGCTTGTTCTGGATGATGTGTGGCATGTTGATTTCTGGGATGCAATCAAACCTGCTTTGCCTCGTAAGGAAAATGGAAGTCGAGTGATGATTACTACCCGGAGCCAGGAAGTAGGTCATGCTCCTTTGATTGCATTTAAAGGTCAGGTTTTCAATTTGCAGCCCTTGTCTTTTGAGTCATCTTGGAGTCTCTTTTGTAAAATTGCATTCCAAAGTCATGATTGCCCTCCGCATTTGGCCGATATTGCTCGGAATATAATAGAAAAGTGTAAGGGACTACCCCTTGCAGTTGTGACCATTAGTGCTGTTTTGGCTAAGAAAGTTAGGAGCAAAGTTCATGAATGGGAGATGGTGAAGTCCGATCTTGGTGGTGAATTTGAGAGTATTAGAAAGATATGGTTGATCAGTTACTATGATTTGCCTTTCTACTTGAAAGCTTGCTTCTTGTACTTTAGCATATTCCCCGAAGATTACGAAATTGATCGAATGATGTTGATCAGATTATGGATTGCGGAAGGGTTTGTGGAAGAAAAGGGTGGGAAGACAGTGGAAGAAGTTGCTGAAAGCTACCTAGATGAGCTTCTCAATAGAAGCTTGATTCAAGTGGCTTCAATGGATTTAGATGGCATGATAATTTCCTATCGTGTCCACGACTTGCTCCGAGAAGTTGTGTTGACTAAGTCGAAAGAACAAGATTTTGTGCGGATATACAACGGAAGAAGCACAAGACAACAAGAATGTGTCCGACGAGTGGCAGTCCATGATAGTTTGGGAGATATACAAGTGAAGCAACGTTTGTCAAGACTTAGATCTTTGATTGTCTTTCGCGTAATAGATCCTCCTCTTGAACTACTTGGTAATAATCTTAAACTAATAAAAGTGTTGGATTTGAGTGGAACAGAGTTAGACGTATTTCCGGAACAAATCCTAAAACTCTACCAACTGAGGTATCTAAGTTTGAAAAATACCCTTGTCAGTGTGCTCCCCGCTTCTATTCATAGGCTTCAAAACTTGGAGACATTAGATCTTGAAGGTACATATGTCACCAACTTGCCTACTACTATAGTAAAGCTTCGCCTTCTCCGTCATCTAATAGTATTCCATTACGAGTATACATTTGATAATACATCTCGAAAATCATGTGGTTTCAAAGCAATATCGGGGATAGGATTGTTGCGTTGTTTGCAACATTTATCTTATGTAGATCTACACGAGGGAAAATCTGTTATCCAGGAACTAGGAATGTTGATCCAACTGAGGTTGTTATGGATTGGAAACTTGAGAAAGGAAGATGGAACGTTACTTAGCAGCTCAATTGACAAACTCGCGGATCTTCGCAATTTATCTATAAGATCTATCAACGAGCAGGAGACCATCGATTTGCAGGGCGTAACTAAGCCGCCCAAGTTTCTCGAACGGCTATACTTAGAGGGAGGTTTGGAGAGAGTTCCACATTGGATAAGTTCATTATCAAATTTGAGCAAACTATGCTTTCGTTCGAGTAAGCTAAAAGGAGACATCTTGAAACCTATTCAAGCATTGCCAAATTTAGTGACTCTAGTACTTGAAAACGCGTTCGATGGAGAGGAATTATACTTTGAGACCAAAGGGTTTGAAAAGCTGAAGTTTCTTTGGCTCAAGGAATTGCCAGAAGTGAGACAGGTGGAAATCGAAAAAGGAGCGATGCCTAGTCTTGTAAGGCTGTCCATTGTAAGGTGTAAAATGATGGAGAAAGTGCCTAATGGAATCGAGCATATTGAAAAATTACAGCGACTTGTGCTTGCAGATGTTTCTGAGAAGTTGATCAGAAGTATCTATGAGTCCCAAAATTGTGAAGATTGCTGGAGGGTTAAGCATATTCCTAACATTGATCTATCTTACTTCAAAGACACAGAATGGGTTTCTTACCATTTATAGACTTGGGTTTTTGTGTGGTAAATAATTTATTAGTCCATGCGTTTTTTCCTAACACATTTTTTCGTGCTCGTATTTTTAGAACACACTGTTTAATTTTTCCATTTCTTTTTCAATTTGTTCCCTCTGTTTTTGCATAACACAGTTTAGTCCTCCATAGATTAAACTGTGGAATTTATTCAAAAAGGATGAACCGAACAACATGTTTTGAAAATACGAATACTAAATAACTGTTAATTAAAAATGTTGAGACTAATCAATTATTTTCCCATTTTTTTTTATTAGAACTGCTTTGTTTACGTAATATGTTTCCAGTTTTGACTTCATTTCCATTTGTCAAGAAAGTGAATAATGAGTCTGAGTGAATATTGCAATTCAAATTTATTCGAGGATATGATTATGCTTTTTATTTGATTTTAGCATAATGTATATTATAATTAATGTTACGAAATAAATGTATCTATAAATTGGTGGGATGTCTTATCTTATTTAAAGTGCATTGCATAATATTTCTTGAGTTTGGATTATGTCCAAGTTCAACCGGTAACAACACGAAGATTTAAGATTTATTTTCATCTTCCTCTTTTACTAGTTACATTTTGCACTTAAATATTGATGTAATTTTGCTCATTCTCAAAACCTTTTGATCCATTTCTTAGAACAATTAACCAATGATATACTAACATGTAAAATAAAATACAATAGAAGTACTTTTAACTTCTTCTTTTTTTTATGTAAAGGTGACCTGAAAAATTGCAAACAAGTTCCTATGCCAATAATAATAGCTAACAAATTAGCAAATCAACACAAACAATCACTGATCATATCCAATCAAATATATTATTCGTTATTTAATAATAATAACATTACATTCATAGAGCTAAAAAGCAATTAAAAACCGAAATATTTTAGTAATTTTTTATATAAAATTAAATTGTTTGACATTTAGCAATAGCAAAAGGAGGTAAAAATATTATAGGAGGGAACTTTATGCAAGCCTTACACATCCGAAAAACATCACAACAATTTTCATCAACAGTCTTGCCCACATGAACTTTAGCCAAACATGGAAGCAATTGAAGAGTTGCTCGTGCACAATCAGAGCTAGGCGGCGGAGATGGAAAAAATGGTGGTAGTGGCGGCGGAAGAAACGGTGGTAGCGGTGGGAATGGTGTTAGTGGCGGCGGAAGGAAGGGTGCAAACGGTGGTGGATGAAACGGTGGTGTATTTATTGGTGGTAATGGTGGAAACAGAGACGGTATAGCCAAATCTTTACGGTGTTTTGGAAGTGCATTTTGGGGCTTATGAGAATTACTTGTAGCAAGAAGAGAGAAAACTAATACAAAGGCTATTGAAATCTTCATTCTTGCCATTTTCATTCACTATGTTATTTGAAAATATTGTGAGGGAGGGTTAGGTATTTATAAAGCTACACTGTACTTGTATACTTGAGACAAGTCGCATTTATATACTATATAGTAGCTGAGACATGAGGATGCTTAAAAACTTGATAATTTATTATAATATGATGATTTTAACAAACATGTCTTTCACATTTTCATTAGGTGTTTCTAGTTTTATTAAATTTCTAATTGATAAATATAATAATATTATGTCTTTTGAGAAATCCAAAATTACAACGGTTTGTTATTTCTCCTTATATATAATAACAACATTCTTTATCAAAAAGGTCTTCGACTCCTCCATTGACGGCGCTCTTTCATATTCAACATGCTGTCTCAGTGCCACGTCATCGAATAAGGAATCAATAGATTTTCATTTTCATAATTGAGTGACTCAATAAGTAACATTTTCGTAGTTGATTGACTCAATAGGTCGTCCCCAAAATTAAATGACTAAAAGGACATTTTTGAACAACTTTAGAGATTTACATATGGTTTAGGCCTATCAGCTAATATATATTTATATCTAATTTTATGATTATTTTCTTATATAAATATACATTTTGTTAACTAGACATTCTTAGCAATGAACATTTTATCTTTAATATACATAACAATTATCTGTTACCAATAAAAGTGCTACTTTTTATTATGTAATAGATTTACAATCTGCAACAATGTACAATTAATATACATGAAGTTGCTATTTTTTACTTGTCATGACGAATAATTCTTAAGTAATTTTTTTTTTCCTTTTATTTCTTGTTTTGAACTATTAATATCACTTTGCAATGCAGGAAACTTGAATTTTAGATAGTGAAGATTTGATCAATTTGGATTTTATAGATGAAATTTATTAATTATCTATACAATACCTTTTACTATAAGGTTTGGATACTATATAGATCAAATAAGAGAAATGATTAAGAATGTGAAAAGTAGGATATATATAAAGAAAAATTAAACAAAGAAATAAGATTAATGAAATTGTAATCAAATAATATTATATATTCAATTTTTTGGGAAAAATATTATATATTCAATGAATTGCGAGTTTTCTACTAGCGTACAAATATAGCTAAATCACAATGAGCTCCCTCAATTTGACTACAGGTTCATTAAAAAGTACCGTGATTTTCTCGAATGGCTGTTATTTTTTATTTAAATTTAATAAAATTTCAGTTTAGTTTCAGTTAAGTTAAGTTCAATTAACTAAATTTTCACTGAAATTCATTAGTCATTCATGCAATTATTTAGTTCAGACTTGAAAAAAACAAAGGCAAATTAGTATTTTGTATGCTATAATTAATAATATTTTAGTTTCTCATGTTTTTATAAAGGCGACTAACATTATGTTTTTTTAATGTTAGTTGCTTTTATAAAAAAAAAGAACTAAAATATCATTAATTATAGCAGATAAAATAATAATCTATCTACCTTTTAATTTCTCTTCTATTACTTGTTTTTTTAAAATTCTATATGCATAGAGGCATACTTGACAAAATATTACCTTTATTACCATAAATGACAAAAACGACCAACATTTATGGAAAAATTCACTTTTAAAAAACGACCAACATTTAAAAACAGAGAAAGTATATATTATACGGTACTTATATGAAATGTTTTTTATAATTAATATAGTAAAAGTATAGAAAAAAGCTGGAAATCTAAATTCTTCTACATTTATAAAATTTTATAGATTTTATGTTTTATAAAATTAATGTTCTTATTAATCAATTTACATAAATAGATGTAAGCAATCAACTAAATATTACCAAACACGTAATGAAAACAACTAGTTGAATCAACTAAACAAAAAGGTAACAACTAATTTAATCTGTTCACAGAGTTTAAATCTAGAATTTCAAGATACCCTATACATTGAAAATCATAATTATTATTTTGTAAAAGAAATTCTAAAATTCTAAAAAACGTGATACAATTTGTTTTCAAAAGAAACTTTTCCGTAAAAGCTTATACCTATTTATTCAATTATTAGATACTATTATTAAGAGCATCTTCAATTGGACTCCTTATATTATTATTTAGTTAAATTAGGGAGTGAGATATAGAGAATGCTTCTCCAACCATGTGAGGTGGCTCTCTAAAATTTTAGGGAGTTAATTTTGGCTCCTCAAATTTGAAAAGGATGAGAGACTCCCTATTTCATATATAATATTATTTACTCTTTCTCTCTCTTCTTTTCATGTGACTTTTTTGGTTGAAAATTAAATTTACTAATTTTTATTAATAAAATAGTGAAATAGGGAGTGAGATAGAGAGCATGATTGGAGGATACATGAAAATTGAGATAATTAAACTTAAATTCTATTTATTTAATAATATTTTAGGGAGTGTAATAGGGAGAAACCTTGGAGATGCTCTTATTTCTAAAAGAATTATAGGCTTGTAGGTTATTATTACATAAAGTATAAGTCGTTAGTTGGTTCAATGATAGTATGTGTTTGGTAGTGAGGTCTGCGGATTGATTCTCTACAACATCGATTGAAAAGGATTTAAATACCATAATGTTTAAACTTGCTCCGAATCTCGATTGAGAAAGTTATGAGTATCATATTATTATTATTATTATTATTATTATTATTATTTACTGTTACTCTAAAACCAACTGCTCTCTCTCCCAATAATTTAAACCTAAGAATTATTTTTTGAGGTGGCTCCTCTTCTGCTATCTACTTTATCAATTTCATTTCTTTTTAAGTTTTAAAATATTTCATGTATTTATGTTTAAATTAATTCTATGGTGAATTTTATTTAAAAAGAACAAATCTTATTTAAATGAACTGAATTAACAATCAAATTCATAATGTTATTGACACGTTAATATTACACTATTATTTGTATTATCATTGTTTATTTTTTTGGTAGATATTATCATTGTTTATTGATAGTACAATAATGTTGTTATTATTATTGTTGTTAATTGATTGAAGTGACTATTGTTAATATAAAATATTATCTCATTACTATTATTATTACATTATTATTTTCAAAATCCTATGATTGTTACTATTATTGTCCCTTTAATATTATTGTTTTTTTTTTAAAATTTATTACTTACCATAAATTCTATATTAATATACTAAAATAATATATAAAGCCAAATAAAATTTTTATATATTCAAATAATTGTTTTTTAACAAAGACTTTTCAATTAAGGTTCAGAAAGTGAGAACAATAGAAAAGATGAAAGAAAAACTTATTGATTTATGGGATGCTAAAATCGTCGAGAGATGCAAATGTTTGTACAACAACTAAACATTATTAAGTGACACTAAAAAATATATAATTTATTAGATGCCTTGAATTACAACCAATAAAAAACTTGAGTAATAATCGAACAACAAAAATAAGTGAATATGTTGACTTTAATTATTCACCAAGCTAGCATTATAAATATATAACATTGATTCATGCAACATGTTTATGATTTTGTGAGTGAACATGGTACTAGTGAAGGTTTTAATATTTTTTTTATTGGTTATATCTTTTCTTGATATAGCTTATGCTAGAAATGATAAATACCAATCACAAGAGCCATCGTTAGTATTTAAAAATCGCCAGCTAGAGCACTCAAAATACGGTAAATATTTGATTTTACCATCTCTATTTCCACCGTGGCATCCTCTATTCCCACCACCGCTACCACCCTTATTTCCACCGTGGCATCCTCTACTTCCACCACCATTACCACCCTTATTTCCACCGTGGCATCCTCTACTCCCACCACCATTACCACCTTTATTTCCGCCACCACTGCCACCCTTATTTCCACCTTTACTTCCGCCACCATTGCCACCCTTATTTCCTCCTCTCCTAATTCCACCACCACCATCACAATTTCCACCATTGCCACCATTATTTCCACCACCCCAACAACCATTGCCCGAACAACCACCTCCTATATTTCCACCACCCCCTAATCAACCGCCTCCGCCATCACAATTTCCACCGTTGCCACCATTATATCCACCACCCCAACAACCATTGCCCGAACAACCACCTCCTGTATTTCCACCACCTCCTAGTCAACCGCCACCACCGTCCTTATTCCCGCCTCCCCATACTCCTCCACCCATACTCCCACCACTACCATCTCCACTTCCACCATTAGTTCCACCACCCCAACAATCGCCTCCTATATTACCACCTTCGCCATCCTTGTTCCCACCAATTGTACTCCCACCACCACCCCAACAACCATTGCCCGAACAACCACCTCCTGTATTTCCACCACCTCCTAGTCAACCGCCACCACCGTCCTTATTCCCACCATTTCAACCCTTATTCCCGCCTCCCCATACTCCTCCACCCATACTCCCACCACTACCATCTCCACTTCCACCATTAGTTCCACCACCCCAACAATCGCCTCCTATATTACCACCTTCGCCATCCTTGTTCCCACCAATTGTACTCCCACCACCACCCCAACAACCACCTCCTATACAACCACCTCCTATATACACACCGCCACCATCTTTATTTCCACCATTATTCCCACCTCTCGAAATTCCACCACCAGATCAACCAACTCCCGTGTTTCCTCCCCCACCATCCCTATTTCCACCAATACCGCCATTATTTCCACCAGTTGATCCATCACCTCCTGTATTCCATCCTCCACCATCTATATTTCCACCATTACCACCGTTATTTCCACCATTTGTACTCCCACCACCACCGAAACAACCAGCACCCAAGCAACCACCTCCCACACTCACACCTCCACCATCCTTATTTCCACCTCCTGATCAACCACCTCTTATTCTCCCACCCCCACCATCCTTATTCCCACCATCACCACCACTACTTCCACCTCCCCAAATTCCACTGCCAGATCAACCAACTCCCATATTTCCCCCATTATTTCCTCCACCTGATCTATCACCTCCTGCATTACCTCTCCCACCATCCATATTTCCACCATTATCACCGTTATTTCCACCATTTGTACTCCCACCACCACCCGAACAACCATCGCCTAAACAACCACCTCCTATATTCACACCACCACCATCCTTATTTCCACCTCCTGTGCTCCCGCCCCCTCCATCATCTCAACCACCTCCTATATTTCCACCATTACCACCCTTATTTCCACCACCACCACCATACCACCCTTCGCCGTATCAACCACCACCCGTACTCCCGCCTCCAGAACAACAACCGCCTACACACCCGCCAGAACCTAAACAACCGCCTCCTACACTCACACCACCATTGCCACCCATATTTCCACCACCCTTGCCACCATTGTCACCCATATTTCCACCACCTTTATCTCCACTTCCTCCTCCGGATTGTGCATTACCTACGATTGAATTTGGACCCTGCATGGTTAATGTTTATTTATTCAAAAAGATTGGTGAACATTGTTGTGATGTTTTTCGAAAAAGCGTGATTTGCCTAGACTTCACCCCTAAATCAGTTCTACCAGATTTTGCGCTCACAACATGTGGATTCATTTGATATTTCTAGCATGTAAAGTTATTTAGGGAAAGTTTTAATTTTTTGTTTTAGCTATTTGAAAGGTTAGGATATCATTCTCAAATATTCTATTAATGCTTCAAGTTTTTCCCGCACATAAATGTTTTTATTAAATAATAAAAAGAATCTAATTAGGTACATATCATTTATTATTCGTCCTAAATTTTTCATTTATTAACATTTGGTAGAGGACTATTTGTGCTTATAATCTTCCAATAGAGAAATTTTTTTGTCATACTGATGGGGTTAAAACCCCAAAAGAAATTGAAACTAAAGAACTCAAATAGAAAGCTTGGACTACATTAATCATGATAATTATGATTACATGCTCTGTTCTCTTATATAAATGTTTTATTTTTTTTTAATAGATGTCTTAATTGCATTTATAATTCATAAATGTCTTATTTGTCCAAATTACAAGCATTACACAAAGTTATCGGCGTCGTTTCTAACCTTTTAGAGTCTTGGTCCCTTATATATATATATATATATAATTTTTCTTATCACGTTGTTGGCGAATTTCACAAGTACACAAATTCTCTTGTGTACAACCCTTACTCTAAAACCCAACCTTAAACCATTACCCTTACCCTTATCCTTAGCCTTATCTTTACCATTACCTTTCATTTCTAAACCAAAAGTTGTAGATTATTTTATCATTTTCATTCAAACACTAGCCAATTTTGATTTCACTTACAAAATTTTGCTAATTATACGAGCTTCAACCATACCATAAATAAATCATAAACTTTTAAACTCTAAAACTTATCATTTTCCCTTGCGGTTTGACCAAATCTAAATTAATACAAAAAGTAAATAAAAAAATAAATATAATAAGCAATTATATATCAAATATTAATTTATATCTTCAAATTACTATAGAATCCTAAAAGCCTAAAATTCTAAAAACCTCATTATGCATCTTTATTAAATTATAATAATAATAACATTAACTTTTATATTTAATATAATTTTGTATAGATGTAAATTCAAGTTCTTCATATATATTATCAAAACTAAAGGAAGAGTCCTATTCTCTTGGTGAGTACTCTCCAAATTTAATTTGGAGTCTCCAAATTTAATTTGGAGAGTCACCATTGGATTAATGATAAATTCAATCCAATGGTGTATAATAATCCTATTTCTAACCCTAATCCTAAACCCTAACTCTAAACCCCAACCCCGACCCCAATCCTAAACCCTGACCTTAACCTTAACCCTAAACCCTAAAATTAGAATTATTATACACCATTGGATTGAATTTATCATTAATTCAATGGTGACTCTCCAAATTAAATTTGCCAAGAGAATGGGACTGACTAAGGGAAAATGCATAATTAAAGATAGTGACGAAATTCTGTCTCAAATTATGTCACAACATGTGTGATGCGAGACGAAAAATATTCCGTCACGAAACTCCGTCATAAAAAGTAGCGGAAATACTTCCCTCAAATAATTATTACGGAAATATAAAAAATGTCACAAAATACTGTTACAAGCCGTGACGTTTCACGTTAAGACAGAATTCCGTTGCAAAACTGTGATGAAATTTTTTCTGTCACAAAACACCGTTAGTATTCATCAGATTTCTAGTACGTAGTGTGAAAGTCATCTTATGATTGAACACATAAACACTCTCAAAATTGCTCCTGACTTAGGTAGCTTCTGAAAGAAGTGGTTATATACTTCTGTCCAAGTTTTTATAAACTTGAAATTGCATGATAAACCTATTCACCTCCCTTGAAGGTGTATTCTAATCTTGCTAGGGACCAACACAATCTTGGACCCCAAATGTTTATCCGCTTTTTCTGAAGACCACCAAGGCACTGGTTTGGGTCCGATTATATAATTAAGTTGGCTTAGGTCTATTGGGATCCAATTATTCTCTCTAACATTGTTCGGTGTTTGGGTGGTTCAATTAAAATTGATCGAACTACCTTAAAGGGTAATTATCGACATTTTGGTCGTATTTTTTTGGATGTTGATATGGCTAGTAAGTTATAAACTCAAGTTGGGATTGAACGAGATGGGAAGAAATTATGGTTGCAAGTGATCCATGAGGACTTGCCAACTTTTTGCAAACAATGTTCTACTATCGGTCATGTCGCTCACCAGTGCAAATAGGTTTCAGAAGAGGTGAATGCTAATCAGAATGACACTGCAGTGATCTCCATAACTTCAAAATTTAAACGCAATTTGGATCTAAGTGAAGAGCTTAAGAGCAGAATAAACCATTTTCAAATAATGAGGAAAAAGTGAAATCATCTTCAACTCCAAGGGAGTCGGATATCATAAAGGTTTGGAAGCAAGTTAAAAAAGCAGGCTGATGACAATATCCCTGTGGCTAAAATGCATAAAAAGATTCAATCAACCTTAGCGTAGATTGAAGCACAAAAAGTTGGAGACAATGTTTCTGGAGAGTATGTTGTGGTAGAGGATATTAATAGTTCATCCTCTTCCGGTTAGAGCTCAGGTGAGAAGGATGATGGAATTCAAAATATTACAGTGGTTTTTCCTGATTCTCCTCCTTCAATTGCTAGTGCTCTTAAAAATCAATTTGATGTTTTATCTGGCTTAGATGATTGTGATGTACATGGTTTGAAAGAAAGTAAGGTTACCTCCTTAGAATCTAATGATAATTCCCAACATGTAAGAAGAATAACTTGGGTTGATGAATGTGATAATGCTTCAGATGACAAGAAAAATTCTAAGTTGAGAAAAGTCACAGCTTCTGGCAATCCAAGGTCGGAGCGGGAATGTAGAAGAGCTTCTCTATACTCCACATGATTGTTTTTATTGGAATTGCAGGGGTATCTGTAATTTGGATACTCAACGCGTCCTTTATAATATTGGTTCATGCACTTTTTCTAATTTATAATTTCTTCATTTTCTTTCTCTTTCTTCTTCTTCTTCTTAAAAAATAATTAAATGAGATACCGCCGAATTTGATTCCCAGCAGAAATTTGAAAATTCTAGTTTCTGATCGGAATCTGGAAAATTCCAATTTTCGGCTGAAAACTAGAAAATTCTAAATTTTGGCAAGAATTTTGGAATTCTCCAGAATTCGCCCAGTTTCTGGATGGAATCTGGAATATTCTGGTTTCTTACTACAATTTGAAAAATTTCATATGCCAGCCATATTATGGAAAATGCTAGGATTCCAACCAGAATCTAAAACATTATAGATTCTAGATGGATCTTGAGTTTTTCAGTTTCCAGCCGTATTCTGGAAAATTCCAGGAATTTTCCAATTTTTGGCCACATTCTGGAAAGTTCCAAGATTCCAGCCAAAATATGTAATTTTCTAATTTCTGGCCGGATCCAAATTTGGTGGAATCTCGTTTTATTTAATTTTTTTTTTTTTTTTGAAGATGAAAAAAATGAAAAAAGTTCAAGGACCTTTTTGAAAATAAATTTATTTATTTTCATCCCTCTTCTTTCTTCCATTCTCTTTCTATTTTTATTATTTGCCACATAGGTGCCATGTCATCGCCACATCGGATTCAAGAGGGCTACAAGCGTTACAATTGATAACTTGAGGTGGCTAAGAGGGTGTCCCCAAAGTTGAGGTAGCAAAGTGAAAAAATTTAAAAGTTTAGGGGCCTGATATGTATTAAGCCATGATAAAATATAATTTAAGAATTAGATTAAAGAGTATTGTTAGAGATGATATATTTTAGATCATCTCTAAATGACTACGAGTTAATATTTTATATTATTTTTAGGGTGGGGACTAAGAGGGTTTTAGAGATGCTTTTACTGGCAGAAGTTTTTGTCACATAAGTAATCAACTATGGGAGACATGAAATTGCCAAAAAGAAGAATCATCAATTTTGTGGTGAAATAATTTTTCGATACACGTACTTTTGTGTCGTACTTCGGTGGGGAAAGTTGTTCCCACAAATTCACACTAAAAACATTTCATAGAATGGGTCTACATTGTGCATACTTCAAGTCCAAAAGGGATTCACGTGAAAAGGTATGTCTGAGATTAATATAAAAAATGTTGTTAAGTGAATCTTGCAACCTTATTTATTTGCAAATTTTTTTAAAAAATACGACGAAGCTATGTTGTGTGCTTCAAGTTCAAAGAAAATTCGTGTACAGAGGCATACAGATATTGTAAATTTTCTTTTTAAAATTGTTCATGTGATGGTGCCAAATTAACTTAATGTTTATGTTGGTAATTAAATCTACCAATACATTTTTTGTTATTTATTATCATATCTCATCAAGTGAATGCATTTTGGCTTGTTGCGTGTACTATACAAGTCTATCTTACCTTCTATTCTTAACTCCACCAAAAAATTGGGTTGTTAATTGGCTACTTGGTCTAAAAAGCTCGGATATCATTTGATTATACCATTTTAACAAAATGTTTAGCCTGATGATTAAAATATAAAAAAGATCAGTATTATCATTTGCAATTGTGTGTCAATGTTTAGTTTGGTTTGGTTAGATTTTAGTTTGGGTCTCGATATTAGTTTCTGTTTCCTTACAATATATCACATAATTAATAATATCAACAAGGATTTCTTTTTATTACTCAACAACAACAATAATAGAGATAAAACAAAATTTTAACATTATTAATATTTTTTTATAGTAGTAATATTTTTTACTAGTATATAATAATAATAATAATAATAACAATAATATAGCTAAAGGAGAAAATGTAATATTACCCAAATACCAAATCTAGATGGAAACATCAAAAACCACAAGCTTCTTTGGCAAACAATGGTAAAACCAGTTGGGGGATGAAGTACATGCAAATCTCACACTTGCGAAAAACATCACAACAATATTGATCCACAAAAAGTAAATGATAGACTTTAACCATACATGGAGCAAAACCAATTATAGGTTCTAAGCAGTCCACATATGGAGGTGGAGAATATGGTGGCGGTGGCGGTGGCGATGATATTGGTGGAGGTGGCGGTGGCGGTGGCGATGATATTGGTGGAGGTGGCGATGGTGGTAAGAGTGGAGATGGTGATGAATCTGTTGGGAGGGGGATTCGAGCATCACTAGTATAAACCACAACTAAAACACATAGAACCAATAGAGAAAATGTTGAAACCTTCTTTGTTTCCATATTCTTCTCTCACTATAGAAATAATGGTTGATAATAATGTTTTAGTGAGGAGGGGTTAGGTATTTATAATGATGGAGTTTTTGCTACATTCCTAGTCTATTGGACTCTATCAATTTTATTTTGATAATTGTGCAATATTCTTTACATCAATCATTTCTTAATAATGTACTAAACTTTCCTTTCTTCCCTAGATGATTCTATTGCACTCAGTAGTGAAAAAATGGCTTTTAGGATCAGTTATTTAAGACTTTTATAGTCGATTTTTAACCGAACCTAATGGTAGTAGCCGCCAAGTCCTCATGTCGGTTCGAAAACCAACGCCACGCATAGTCAATGGGGTCGGTCTTGGGAAAAAACAAACTCCATTGCTCCACCAATGGTGTAGGTTTTGGACAAAACCTACCACATTGTCCTACCAATGGAATCAACTTTCAACTAACTTACTTCTTACTGACTTACTCAACTATGGAACCCAACAAGTGTGCTTCGATACTCAATATCTGTGAATTAGCAAGAATGTCTTTGATAGAATCTTAGACAACTCAACAGCTATTAATTTGATTTCTTTACAGTCGGATCAAATAATGCTAGAACTAACTCAGTATAGTATGACTAAATAGGGTACTAACTAAAATGACTTAACATGGTTTATATTAAGATGTTAGATAATAAGCAGTTTAATACTCAGTACTAAGCATGTGCACATACATAAACTCCGTAAGCAATAAGCAAGATATGTAAAGTGCTAAAGCATAGAAATACTCGGTGATTTATCCAGGCTCTGTCACTTTCGTTGTGCCTACACATGTCCTTAAGGTATCTTCTGTTGAGATTTGTGAATCCACTAAATATCTCTTTCAAGGCAGAGAAAGTGACCTTTAATAGCTTAGTACAACAATTGAGTACCCTCCTCAATCTACTCTCACTATTTTCAACAACTACTTATACTAAGTGGTTGTCTTTTTTATTAGAAAAGATTAGATAATGAATCCAATACGGTCACTCTCATACTAACTCAGTACATAGATGAATACAATAAGTGTGTACAATTTGATATAAACTTTTGAACAATTTAATAATGAAAGCTATGAATGTTTGTTCAACGCGTCATTTACTATGTAATCAAAACGGCCAAAATGATAGTTAACGACCTAAAACTATAAAATTTCAAAAATTAAAGTTGTTCAACGCGACATTTACTATGTAATCACATTTTCAATATTTTAAAAAATGACTATTTTTGAAACTTTCTCTGTCTAAATATTTAATTTTTCCATAACCAAACAACTCTAAAATAGTCTCAAAATTAAAAAGTTGAACATTTAAAGTTGCCTAAAATATTATCAATTCTTTTTTTTTTCGAAGACAATATTATCAATTCTTAATGTATTAATTTTCGGATGTCATCAACATCATTTTGATAGTTTGAATAAAAAATACACATGTTTAAAAAAGATAAAAATCATAATTCTTTAATTGACAAAAAAAAAAAAATAAATCACAAAATTTTATCAGAAAAAAATGTCAGCATATGAATTGTTTTTGGAATTTGCCCTTAATTATATGTAACATTTCATGAAATAATAGTTCTTATTCACTTCATAATTACACAAACATTGAATAAAAGAAAATCTTCACTCTCAAATCCAATTCATATGAGGGAAAATGGGTCATCTTCCCCCTTCCAAAAAACGATTTGAAAAAACAAAGTTTGATTTTCCGATGAAAAAGGATATTGATTTGTTGGCACAGTTAGATTGTGGGGAAGTACTTTACTACCTCATAATTATGGAGTCGAGTGATCAAATCCTTTTCTTTCCACTTTGTTTTTTTTTTTTTTCAATTGTAACTTTTTTCTTTAAAACTAATTTCTTTTCATTTTTAAGATATTCAATACTCAATAACAATTATGTATTAAATCATAGGTCTTCAGTTTATGAGATTTTGTTAAAAAAACAATTACATATAAATTTTTTCCCCTCATTCTGTTAATTCTTTAGATTCGCTACTGTTCGCACCACGTCTCATATGATTCGCACACATGATCATTCTTATCAAACTATTCTTATAACATTGATTTTGAAAAATAATTGGAACAAATTGTGGACTATGAATAATTTTCTTTATTACTTAATGTAAAAATAATTGCACAAATTTTATTATAGAATACATTTTTGATGTATTATTCACTAAAATAATTTTGTAATATATTAGTTTATGAAAATTTACGTAATTCGCTTACGTTAAATGAAAATTTAAAACATTCATCCAATGTTTCGTGTGATTCAAACCTACAAACATCAAAGGCTTCGTAGTGTAATATATGCATACACATGGACTACTGTATTATTTACCTCAAATTAGATATTGTTCTTTAAAATAAAATACTCCCTCAATTTTACACTCTCTCAATTTTATAATATCTGGTTTCTTTTTTATCAGAATTAATGAAAGATTAAGCAATTTTGAACTTGGGAAAGAAATGACTTTATTCCCAAAAAGGTAATGGATAAATTTCAATCCGATTAGTCAAAAATAATAAATTTCATTCTAAATTGCAAAGGACATCTAAGTCTTAAGGAACAATATTAAGATGTAGAGTTTTACTTCAAACATAGAGTCAATACTTTATCGACTAACCAATTGATGGTTGGCGCAGTGGTAGCATGGGGCTGCGCTTGGTAGGGAGATCTGCGGATCGATCACTCACAAGCGGGACTGGGAGGGGTTTAAATACCATAATCCTTGGACCCGTCCCGAATTCGGATTAGTCGGCCCAATGTGGTTTGAAAATCGGATGGAAAACCAAAAAAATACTTTATCGAATATCACTATTTGATGAATTAAAGAGATATATAATCTATAAATAAATGAAATTGAATTTTAACTTTTATAAAAGGTCATGGATATCATGGAGAAAATTTACAGAAAGATTCAAATTATTAACATGAATAAATAATTGTGGTGATAACAAGATGATAAAGTTTAACAACATGAATAAATTACTTTTTCCTACAAAAAAAAATATTTCAATTATTAATTTTATATCCAAATTATTTAAATGAATAAATAATTATGGTCATAATAATAAATCATTTTCCACCAAATTGATTGACACAACGGTAGCATGGGGCTACGCTTGATAAAGGTCTGCGGGTTGATCGTCCACAACGGCAATTGTGAGAGTTTTAAATACCATAATCCTTGACCCGCTTCGAATCCGAATTAATCGGCTCATTGTGGGCTCGGATATCGGACGGAAAACAAAAAAAAATATATATTTTTTATTACAAAAATAATTTAATTATTAACCTTTATAAAAAAAATTATTATTATTCCTTTTAAAAAAAGTTATAATTATTATTATCATTATTCTATTTTTTTTTTCAAAACTCGTTATTATACTTTTTCATCCACCATTACACGACAAGGTTGAAAAATAACCCCACGTATTTCAAACGCAAACTTTATAGGAAACAAACGGCGTTTTTTCTTAGGTAACAATTTGAGGGAAAATATTAGTAGACAAAAGCATAATTAATCAGAAAATCATTTTTATATTAGAATTGTGACAAGATAGACTTTATATTTTAAAGGAAGGTGAATAGAATTTATGGCCAAATAGAATTGATCCAAGTCAAGTCAAGTAGTCTTATCAGAATCTAAAGTTTATGCACTTGAATCCAGACAAACTTCGAAATAGAGTACGTGTAATTACTTACATAACAACACGTATTAAAACTGCAATATTTTTGAGATGATGTTTTTAATGTTAACGTATATGTTTATAGTTATCACATAACTATTGGCGTAGTTGAAGTATATATATTATCGTGTTTTTGTTTTATAATTGGCAATATCAGTTATGACATAACCCTGTGTGGAGTTTAATTCTTAGATAAAGTATAGTCTTTGAAAGGGATATTCACGAGTCATTTTCATGATTTTGTGTAATGGTACACGCGATTATAACATAAACTTTGTGAATCAATGTTTCTGAGTCAAGGAACTTACCTAGTGATATCATATCGAATACGTTGATTGATCAATGTGCATGCGACAAGATTTACTCATTTATTAAGATTTAAAATCGCTACATATTTATAACATAAACGTACGCGAAAGTGATAGATCATTTGGATTCTTGGGGATCCCGATAATTAATTAATTTGTGAATTGAGAGATTAACTAATTAAATTAGTCCAATCAATTAATCTCTATTTATTAATGAAATAAATAGAAAAAAGTGTTTAACAATATTGGATAGTCTAATTAATATACACAATCGAGATTAACTAAAAATCGATGGTAGGTTAGTTGTTAAAATATATACGTATAAAGAGAAATTATGAGCTAGATTTACACTGTATAGTCTTAAGCGAAAATAAAGTTTGAACTCTTAAGACAAAAACAATGAGCTCATGAAAATTAAGAGACTATAACTTTACAAATTCATATTAGGTTAACGAGGTAATGGGACAAAGGTTTCGACTATTTGAAACTAAATTCATGAAAATTATCATATAGATAGATTAATGTGAAATCTAATTAAACTAATAAAAACTCGAGTAGCTAATATATTCATGATTAACTATTATAAATACATGCATATCAAAATTTAAAATGAAAGGCATTCAAAATTAACTTTAACATTAATTTTTATTTTTTTTTTCACCTAGTTTCCGAACTCACACTGAACCGATTAATCCAGATCGGGGCAGGTCCAATGATTATGATATTTAAATCCCTTCCAGTCGTTGTTGTGGAAGATCGATCCGCAGACCTCCCTACCAAGGGCAGCTCCATGCTACCACCGTGCAAACCAACGATTGGTTTAACTTTAACATTCTAAACACATATACCTAAACAAACTTTTGTTTAGAAAAGAGAGTTAGTGTAACTAGAATAAACAATTGATGAACTAATTAAATACATGTGCTAACTAGCTAAAATGTATGTTATTAATGAACTAAACGCTGTCATTGATTGGCCCATTTACGCTAATGCTAGAACAATATTTAGACACACAAACACAATGATAATGAAAGTTTGAAATACTTACCTGGGTTGTGAAAACGTAAATGGATCTGGGCCTGGTTTGTTGGGTTGATATTTTTTGGTCGGAGAATGAGAACGACTCATGTTGGTCTTAGGCCGTCAACGGCAATGGCAGCGGACTTTCTGGCCGGCCGGAGAAATCAAATTCGGCCAAGTACCTATAGAATAAAATGGGAAACGAAATGGTGCAATACTCATTCATGTGTGTGATGTTAGATTAGTTAAGTTAGCTCTATTTAGTTCATTGATCCTTTATTTCTCTAATCTTAATTTGTTTGGATCTTTTGCTATTCTACGAACTGTAAATGTAATCTGATAATGAAAAAGTTGATGATGATAGTAGTATAGATGATGCTTGCTAAATGATAAAAATGGCCAACAGTAAAATTGATTTCTGAACGTAATTTTAAACTTTTCACTTGCATTCTATGTACTGTTTATGTATTGTTCTAATTTGATATTCCTACTTTAGAAGTTGATCTTTCTGAGCTCACTGTGTTGCTAACGAAACCTCTTTTATTATGGTTTCCATAACGAGAGTGACAACAACGACTTGTCCGGATGGAACCTCATGCCAAAGTGAGGTAACTAAACTTTACATTCCTCTGATTTAATGAATTAATTCATCATATATTCTTTAACCTTATTCTTGTTGGTTGGTATTTCATGAAGAATTTAGTAGAAAGATGTATATGCAAAGGGATTTCTGAAATATGTGTAAACTTCCTATGCAGGTAACTGATTTCCAAATGATGAAATCTTGAACTATCTATGGTTCAGTTTTAAGATGCCAAAGGTAATTAAAATATGTCTTGGAACTTTCATTGCAGTATTACTTAAATATATTCATGTTAAAGTTTCATAGAGTATACCTAGGCTGTGTTTTCTAATAAATCCGAGTATTTAATATTTGATGTCGGCTCTAGAACCCTTTAGGCTTTGATTGGGAGGGAGGTTTGGAGGGGAATGGAATGGAAAGGGAAGGGAATAAGTTATTTGTTTTTTTTAAGATTAAGACCTCTGAATCTGGATGCATATCTGAAAATTAAGATATTGTTCCTGAATCTGAATATTAAAATATTAAAACTGTTTGTTTTTCTCACATCTGAATACAGTTTCCTATGTTTTTAATAATATGATATTAGAAAAATTTAATAAATTATATATTATTTATCAAATATTCAAATTTTAAAAAAATATAAAGTAATATAATTTGACTATTCATGAATTGCAAGAGTGATCAGAAAAACTAATAATAAAAACAAGAATAGGTACAAACAAAATAATAGATAATAGGGAAGAAAAGCACTGACCTTACAAAGAAAGTAGATGGCGGCAGAGAAAAAGAATTAGGGTAGAGAGAATAAAGTGAAGACATGTATGTATATATATATATATATATATTGGAATAAATAAATAAATAAATAAAATAATATTTTGGATCTGAAAAGTTTTAAGGCTTTATGGAAAGTCTGATTCGCTCAGATGCAATCAAAGGCATTAAGATCTTTAAAAAGGAAAAAAATAAATGCAATTAATTGGTCTACATCTGATTCGGTCAGATTCAGCACTTACATAAGTGCAAACAAATAGAGCCTAATCATATTGTATGTCTACACTTTGAGATTTGCTAGTAATTTTCCATTTAAAAACAAATCAAACAATATCAAATTGACAGTTCTAACACAGATAAGTGTAACATAGTAGTGGCGGCAATTTCGGATAGGAATGTCGGGATGACCAGTTTTACATCTAGGTATGTAAAGAAAACGTCCATAAAAGTTTCTATTCTGAGTGAAAAGTCCATATTGTAGGTCATACATTTTGTCGATGAAATTTTTCAAATCTCCTACAAAATTAATATATTTCAATCCTAATTTTATCTTATAAATTTTCTACATATTTATTGTTGTAAATTATCTTTTACTAGTAATTTCTAAAGCGGGAGGCGCTCATTGTAGAGTTTGGTACAACGGATGGAAGGATCGAAACCGCCATTACTTGGAGTGATTCCAGAGGCTAGGAGGCTCGGGGCCTCCTACATCATATACGCCCCTGATCACACAGGATCGTACATATAGTGTAACAAATATAACAAAAATGATAATGGTGTCGTAGAGATACATATCAAAGGAATATCAATTTTTAAATTGTGTTATGGTGTAAGAACTTGAGAATTTTGATCCTTGATTTCATTCGTGAATACTTGTGATCAGGACACTTGAACCAAAAACTTATAACTGAACTCATTGCCTGAAAAGATATCAGAAGAAAGAGCGAAGCCAGCAGAATATAGGACAACTGCTAAAGATAAATCTATAGTTTTTTAAATACCTTAAATTAAACTTTGAAATTAATATAGGTACAAATTATATGATCATGCATGAACCAAGAGCTTTGGAGTTTAATGATTTTTTACTTTATAGTTGTTGGCCTGCTGCAGCGACCTCTTATATTTTAATCATATACTATAATATTTATGAATATATAAATATTCAGCTTCGTGGTTCCGTAGTTAACTTCGATACATCAATCATTATATAAACTCCGTAATTAATTTTGTTTTAGTAATTTTAAATTTAATGTAAGAAAAAGTCATAACCCCTAATTTCGAATTGATCAATTCTTCTTGAAGTTATTAGCTGTTTACTGTTTATTTTGTCTTTGTCTTAGTCAAATTAGTTAGTGCAAATTTCATTCAAGATCTCAAGTTCATTCAATACTTAGTATCTATTTTGACATTGATCAAGTATTTGAAAGCCAGCACTATATCAAGTCATGTGTTCTTCGAAGAATTAGTAGTCTAGTAAAACTTAACATGTGGATTAGCCAAGTCAAGACAATGGTTTCTGTGAAGAATTGAACTCAGAATATCCTAAAAGACCAATACGAAAAATTGTAAGAATTTTCCAATTGGGCAAAGTCTTCAAGTAGTCAACTGTTGTCCGGAAATCATATCTTGACCTAATCATGAAAATGACAATTTCTGTTATGCTAGAAATCTATCTATATGCAATCACCAAAATAGAATATTCAACGTTCAAATCCAATTCGAAGACGAAGATTATTCATCTGTATAAGAGCAACGGTGACTTGTTGAGTCTAACAAAAGAATTGAAGATTTGGATTTCAAGAACTGGAGTCCAACGAATAGCTTAAAGAACATCTATATAAAGAGCATCAGTTTGAAGAATGAAGATACACCAAGAACACCACAAGTATTACATCTGAACAATATTTCAAGTTCCCATTCTTAGATTGTTCAAAAGCGCTCTTAAAAGCAAAATCATTGTACACATTCATTATTTCAATCTGTGTACTGAGTCAGAAAAAAGTAAGCGTAATAGATTTGTATCTAATCTTTATCTGATTAAGAAGACAGCTACTTAGACTTATGTAGTTGTGGAAGTTGTTGAGTGTAGATTGAGAAAAATACTCAATTGTTGTACTGAGCTTTCGTAAAAGATTGATTTCTCTGCATTGAAAAAGATATTTACTGGATTCTAATTGAAACTCTAATGAATGATTACTATGTTTTGAAAAATTATATTAAGGCTTTACCTATCGAGCCCCTGAACTTGTCCATTTTTTTCACTTTGCCACCTCAAGTTAACAATTGTAACACTTATAGCCCCCTGAATCCTATATGGCGCTGACGTGACATTCATGTGGCAAAAAGTAAAAATAGAAAAAGAGTGGAAGAGAGAAGAGGGGTGAAAACAAAATAATTTTATTTTCAAAAAAGCCCTTAAATTTTTCCTTCTTCTTCTTCTTAAAGTTAAAAAGAGAGCTCTAGCCAAAATTGGAATTTTCCAGAATTTGACAGGAAACTCAAAAATTCAAGAATCCGGTTAGAAATTGGAATTTTCCAAAATTTGACTCGAAACACGAAAATTCCAGAATCTGGTCGGAATTTGAAATTTTCCAGATTCCGGCCAGAAATTGGAATTTTCCAGTTTCCGTTTGGATTCAGGAATTTTCCACTTTCGGACATAATTCTGGAAAAATCCACTTTCCAGTCGAATTCTGGCATTTTCCAGTCGGATTCTCAAAATTCCACGATTTCGGTCGAATTTTAGAAAATTCAAGTTGCTGGCCAGATTCTGGAATTTTCCAGTTTTCGATCGAATTCTTGAAAATTCCATCTTCCGGCCGAATTCTGGAATTTTCCAGTTTTCGACCTAATTATGGAAAATTCATATTTTCGGCCGGATTCTGGAATTTTCGAATTTCTAGCAGAATTTTGGAGTTTCCCAGTCGGGTTCTCGAAAATTCTAAGATTTCGGCCGAATTCTCTAAAATTCCAATTGCCGGCCGAATTCTGGAATTTTCCTCTTTCCAATCTAATTTTGGAAAATTCCAGGATTTCGGCTGGAATCTGGAATTTTCCAGTTTCACCGGATTTTGAATATGGTAGATTTTCGTTTAATTTTTTTAAAAGAAAATGAAGAAATAAGAAATTAGAAAAAGTACAATGACCAAATTTGTAATTTTGGGAGAATTTATTTTTTTTTAATTTCGATGCAAGTGATTACACTTTTCTGAGTGAGACTGAGTATGGTCGTTTGGTGACAAAGTATAGGTAAAAATGGACTAAAGTGACTGAAAGGTTGCCCTCTAAAATTGAGATGATTAAATGTAAAAAGTGGATAAATTTAAATTAACGGATAACTAATAAGATTTATATTAATTATATGAATTACCCAAAATAGATTTTAAGCACTAGGCTCTCGAAAATTCAGATATGGGCCTGCAAATATAGACGAATCAAATAAATAATTTTAACTGAGTTTGATTTTCACATTATTCATGATGTGTAATTAAGATTATAATTATTTGAATCCCGACTTAAGGCTTAAGATATAATTTTTTCCAATTAACTATGCTTAATTATATTATTCATGGCCGGCAACTTGGCACCAATCAAATTATGTGAATGAAGTGAATGAATTAGTTTAAAAGTATTAATAGCTTCTACCATAAAAAAAAAAAAAAAAACAAAAAAAGTATTAATAGTTTCTTTTATTTTTGACAAACACTTAAATTCGAAATCTATATAATACTATCGATAAATGAAATTGTTAGAATTCAAATAAAACTTCTTTTTTTATTTATTTACAAGGCTCGAATACCATATTCAAAAACAATTTAGACTAAAAAATTGAGTTACTACTTAATTAGGGTCGTAAACAGTTTTTATTACCGAGAAAGTACTAAGATAAACTCACTTAGAAAATAAGATCAATTAAACTCTAACTTAACTCTAATGTTTATAAAACGATATAATTATAACCTTGATACTGTATCAATTTGACACTAAATTCAAATTGATACTTCTCCAATAATCTTAAATCCATTTTGGAACTCTGTTTATTATTATTATTATTTGTTCGAGATCCTGAGCTTGGCATGTCATTTTTTGAAGACGAAAGGCTGTCTTGTTATCTCTAGAATTTAAGCCTAGTATCTAACTATTGGAGGTAGAAATTTTTCTTATAATAAAAGGGAAAATGAGCTCTATTCCTAGTAGAAAAAACACTAACATAATAAGCAAAGAGATGGATTCCATTCCTAAAAAGGAAAAAGCTCATGTTGTATGTATTCCATATCCAGCACAAGGCCATGTAAATCCAATGCTAAAATTAGCAAAACTCCTTCACCATTACAACTTCCACATAACCTTTGTAAACACAGAGTATAATCACAGAAGATTGCTCAAGTCAAGAGGCTCTAATGCCTTGGACGGCCTCCCCGATTTCCAGTTCAGGACCATCTCAGACGGGTTGCCCCCGTCCGATGCGAATGCTACACAAGATATTCCTTCTCTTTGTGAGTCCACTTCTAAGTATTCCTTAGCTCCATTTCTTGAACTTCTGTCTCAACTCGGAGAAGATGAGGATTCACCGCCAGTTAGTTGTATTATTTCTGATGGATGTATGACCTTCACACTTGATGCTGCTGATCAATTGGGAATACCTGAAGTGCTGTTTTGGACACCTAGTGCTTGTGGCGTTTTGGGTTATGCTCAGTATCCGATTCTCGTACAGAAAGGCTTAACCCCTCTTAAAGGTTCTAAAGTTTGAACTTTATATATCAGGCTTTGATTATTTTTTTTTAAATAATTTGAAGGATTATCTTGCATGCAATCGGAGTTCAATTCTATTTAGTCGGTACTATTCAATTCTGTTCCGTTCAGTCAAATGCAAATTTCATTAACTTATTAACAGAGTTCTATGAAATTAAAAAAAATAAAAAATTCTGATGATCACCGGTCGGGTGTTTTATGTCACCGTAACTAAAAGATCTTGGTTTTCATCTTTTGAATTACTACAGTATGAGAGGCATTTGTGCCAAAGACTTAACGATGTTATTAGTCCCATTTAGTCTTTATAGAACTAGCTTGATCCATTTGGTATTTGCATCTTCATTTTTCTTTAGGCTTAATATATATTATGGGTTCCTAAACTTAGCGAAAATATTATTTGACCTTCTGAAATTTGAAGATGTCTGATGATCTGCACTAAGGTTTTACCTACATGATCTATTACGCATTGTACTTGTTTAAACTGATATATTGACTGTTTGGAATTGTTTTAAGTGACATATTGACTATTCGAAGTTGATAACGCTTTGATCCAAAAATTCGTATGATAATTAATTTGCAGATCCAAGCTATCTAACAAATGGGTATCTAGAAACAACCATAGATTGGGTTCCAGCAATGAAAAATATTCAATTAAAGGATCTTCCAAGCTTCTGCAGAACAACAGAACAAAATGATCTCATGTTCAACTTTCTTTCTAGAGAAATACACAGAACAACAAGAGCTTCTGCTGTCATTTTCAACACATTCGACGCTTTTGAGCAACATGTTCTCGACGCTCTCTCTCTTACATTGCCTCCAATTTACACTATCGGTCCGCTTCAATTGCTTGCTGATCAGTTTCCAAGTACAAACTTACAAAATCTCGGATCGAATCTATGGGAAGAACAGCCAGAATGTGTCGAATGGCTTGATTTAAAGGAAGAAAACTCGGTAGTGTATGTCAATTTCGGGAGCATAACTGTAATAACACCAGAACAAATGACCGAATTCGCTTGGGGACTTGCTAACAGTAATAAATCATTTTTGTGGATCATAAGGCCGGATCTTGTGGCAGGTGAAAAAGCAATGTTGCCTTCAGAATTCGTGTCGAAAACAAAGGATAGGGGAATGCTAGCAAGCTGGTGTAGTCAAGAGACAATCCTGAAACATCGTGCCATCGGAGGATTTTTGAGTCATATGGGGTGGAATTCGACATTGGAGAGTATGTGTGGGGGAGTACCGTTGGTATGCTGGCCGTTTTTCGCGGAGCAACAAACGAATTGCTGGTTTGCTTGCGGAGAATGGGGTGTAGGAATGGAGATAGATAATAATGTGAAGAGAGAAGAAGTAGAGAATCTTGTGAGAGAACTGATGGATGGAGAGAAAGGGAAAGCAATGAGAAAGAAGGCAATGGAATGGAAGATGAAAGCAGAGGAAGCTACAAGGCCTGGTGGATCTTCCTACACTAACTTGGATGAGCTTGTCAAGTTTCTAATGCTCGTATAGTGTAATGTGCAAATTAATACAAATATAACTATCTTGATCAAATAATAAAATCAAAATGAATGTATTTAGCCTTTTAGTTTTGCTACTGAAATCGATCCAAATTTTCGCTATACTATTGCTACCAACTCGTGTGGTTACATTGTTTTTTAAAATAGTGCTTGTGGTTTTTTTTTTTCTTTTTCTAAATTGCACCTTGTGGTTACATGGATCCTCAAATAAAGGACCTTTTTATCGTTGAAATCATCAAAGTGACCATTAATAACTTAAAAATGAATAATTCTGATATTTGATGATATTCTAAGTAACTTTAATTCTTTCGTGTTTTACTTTTGAGGTAAGTATCGTCTGCCGAGGAGAGAGAAAATAAGCGTTTAGAGAGGCAAAGTACTAAATGGCATTTTTGGAAAATCGAAAGTGATATCCCATAGTAAAATGTGGTGCTGAACAACTTTAATTAAGTTGCTAACGGTCATTCTTGTAAGGTTAAACTTTAAAGGTCTTAAATTTGAAAATTCTTATAACCAAAGGATATAATTTTGAAAAAACATAAACCACAAACATCATTTTTTGAGAAACAGTGTAACTACTTAATACTTAAAAGGAATGTCGGATTATGTAATTGAGAGGGGCTTGGTTATGGTGGACGGAGCTAAAAGGGCTGAGACGGAAAAGAAATGCTTATGTTGGCATCAACGGTCATAAAAGCTTAGACAATGTTCTCAAATGGTCATGAAAGTTCAATTTGAAATATGAAAAATTACTTTAAGTTTTTATGTTTTCTCAATAAAGTCACTCTCAAGATTTTCCAACTATATTTTCCATATTTTTCAATGAACAAGAACTATAATTCATTACATTCTTCTTTGTAACTTGACTGATTTAAAATTCTTCTTTGATCCTGTTGGGCAATTTCCGCAAGTGTACGGAGTCACTCATGTAGTAATAAAATATCGATCCCACAGGGAAACGCTAATTACTCATTTACTTTCATCGTTTACTTTATTCGTTTTCTCGAGGTTTATAGAAAAGCGATAATTTGGATTGTTATTGATTAAACTAATCTAATTCCTAAACTAACATTTATTCCTACACTAACATCTTAACCAACATTCATCATCCAAGCAAAGACAACGATTCATTTAAGCACAATGATCACCATGACAATTTATTCATATATACTCAACCAATTCTAGAACATAACTTAACCCGATCTCTCGATTCTTGCGATTAAGTTATCCTTACGTGACTTAACTTAACAAGATTACTGGACCTATCCTAGACAACCTTATTAGATTAATGATTATCACATAAGTTAAATTGATTACGGTTTACTAACTGGACCTATCCTAGATTAATAAAACATAAGTAATGAACAATTTAATCATTCAATAACATGAACATATATGAAGAATACTCATTTCATAATATTGTAATTGTCATAGCATTCATACAAATGTAAACGGAAATTCAGAGAATATGAACTATAAACTAAGAAGGGAAAAAAGGGTTGTCAATCCTTTTACTCTTCCTCGTAAGGTTTGTCAAGCCTCGGGGCGTTCTTCCTCCTCTTCTCCTCGATGAACCGATGAAAGAAGTCTATCTCTCGATCAGCACTACAATGCCATGGAATCTAGAATGAAAGGTAAGGTGTATGGTGGTTACGAATTCCCCGAAGGGAATTCGGTGGAACAAATGGGAATAACTACGAATGTGATTTCTTGTAGACTACGATTTGTGATTCTTGTATCGATTGATTTCTTTCGCTGGAGAATGGTGTATTTATAGCCAAAAACTCAAGGATTACATTGCTTGATGAAAGGATAAAGCTATTGGGTGATACGGGGTGTCGTTTGGACGATAAAACACAACATTTGATGAAGGGAAAGGTTCGTTGAGAAGTGGCTCCATCGAGCAAGGCTTTGGCTCGATCGAGCAAGCCATTCTGAAGTTACAGAATGGCTTGCTCGATCGAGCAAGGTGTTTGTGTCTTGCTCGATCGAGCAAGCTTTTGGCTCGATCGAGCAAGAATAGTGGCTCGATCGAGTATAACTTTGAGCCCTGTTTTGACCACTTTCTGCTTCGAATTTGGATAAACTTAAAACATGAACGTTGTTTGTCTATGTCTTAGCTTTCTAACGCAACTTGAAACGCCCAAAAATACTTTCGTACGAGGGAGTTATGGCCGAAATACTGCAAGGTGTCGAAACTGCCTCGTTTGCTTGAGTAAAGCCCGTTTTTAGCACCAAATCGATTGATTTCACAAAACTTGATCCCTACACATGGAAACACAAATACAAAGGTAAAGTTTCCCCTAAACTATGTAAATCTAAGCTAAATGGATCAATTTCTCATAAATACATCGATTAAATGCCTCGAAATATAAGTACATTTTGGACTTATCAGATCCTTTTTCGACACTACATTTACCTATTTTCAATCTATTGTTTGATTTCCTTCAAATGTCGGTCATAGACATCCGTTGGCTTACACCTAAGAAATTCAGAACAAAAATCTCGACTGTATTGCTCCCAACTATCAATGAATCCTAACAGAAGAGATTTGAACAACCGGAATGACGCACCTCCCAATGTTATAAAGTAGAGGCGGCATGTTATACTTTCACTCGCAACACTAATATCCATCAGTTCCTTATTGTTACGACATTTGGGTCAGAATTTGGGTCCTCGTTGTATTTTGAGAGACTAAGGGCTTTGTATATGTTATATGACTTGTACTCGCGGATACTTTGAGAGAATAATGAATCACTTTTAATGACTTCTTTAAGATTGGGTACATATCCCATCTTGTTGAGCAATGGCCCGAAGCTGTTTCTCCATAGCATTTTCAGGTGTCGCAAAGGTCATTTGTTGTATCAGTTCCTTAATTGCCAAAGTAGAGGGAGCAGACCGGTCTGTATTTGGTGTAGGAGGTTCTTGTATCCGCATTGTCCAATGAACGTATCAAATAACTACGTTTGGGGTCACAACATTGCTTTCCGTCATTGTAGCGACTACTACAACATCTCCGCCTCTAGAGCTATATAACTTGTGTTTCCATATACCCATAGGGACAAAGGTAATTGGGTCTCGCATACAGTATAGTTTCTTGGGGGTCATGGAACTCGGGGACATGTAAAGATTACTCCAACTCGCTAGACTGCGGAAGCTTGTTTCTCGCATTCAAGAAAAAACTGCCTAGGTTGAATCGCCGCAGCAGCAATACCAACGGGCCTGAGGTAGCTGGTTGGGTGTAATAAATTGCTCCAGAGAGGTTATAGTTATTACTGCAACATGTTTAGCATCCAAATTAGTGAGCAATGCGATTAAATGGGCACATACAACCTGACTCATATTGTTAGTAATAACGTTTACCACAGCCTGCAAAAACTCCACATCGGGTAGCTCATATTCATCTTGCACATGTCCATGGAGTATGGGACCTATGTTCCTGGAGATTGTGGCGAGTTCCATAAATGCCCTAATAGTCGTCATAGTTGACCTCAACAAGGTTGTAGTTATGCTTCCGGTGGCCATGATTGACCCCATGGAGGTTGTTGATAGGCCAATGGATGTCGCAGTCATATCGCTGGAGACCGTTGATATTGTTCCAACGTCTACCATTTTCTTCTTCGGTAGATGAGACGTGGTCATGGTGTAACTTTCAATCTTACAACATCAAATGATATTATTAGGATTAAAGTTCCACGCTTACCACAACAATGATAACTTGCTTATAAAAATCTCATTTTGAGTAGGCCGAAAACCTACAAATGAAACCAGCGATATGCACATACTTTAATCAGTATGAGAAAAAGACTTAGAACGCAAGTAATTAGAAATGCTTATGAATGTGTACCCCTATTTGTTGAACATCACCTTATATAGGAAACTCATGAGAGTTTATGCCCTAATATGATTCTCAATCTTATTTTGTAGAAATCCCTTCATGTAAGAAAATAGAATAATAGAAATCATATTTTCTTAATCTCGGAATTCATTATATTTTTGGGTTAATTTCAAATAAGTGGGTTGTGGTTTCGTGGTTTTGCAAATAAAGGACTGTGGTTTGCCTTTGAGCAAATAAAAGACTCTAGTTTGCATTGTGTGCAGAATTAAGAAAATTGTCGATTTTGTTGACGTAAACGATATTAGACATATATTGTGTATAGGACACTATCTTTTGATTATGTAATTATCTCTTTATTAGGGTTACACATCTTATATAAATACCCATTTACAATCAATAATATCCTCACGAGTTCAAACTCTTTCATGGTAATCAGAGTCTAACCCTAGCCGAAATACCTCAATTTTTTTTCTCTCCTCTTACTTTCTGCCGATTTCTTCTACCTCTACCATGCCGGAAACTTCCACTCCTCCCCCTCCTCCTCCTTCTCCTCCTCCATCCACTCATCCTGCCCTTACCGTCCATAACATCAAAAACTTCGTTAAAATTGAACTCGATATCAAACGGGGGCTCTACACTACCTGGTCCGAGTTATTCAAGATTCATGCCAAGGCTTTTCTCTCCCTTGATCATATTATCCCTCCTTCCGATTCTGAAAAATCACCTGTTACCCTCCACCAATCTGATCCTGACTTATGGGAACGTGTTGATGCCCATGTTTTGCAATGGATATATGGAACTATATCCGATGACCTTCTTGAAACCGTGATTGCTACTGCCTCTACTGCTGCGCAGGCCTGGACTCGTCTGCAGAATATCTTTACCGACAATAAGAACTCACGTGCTCTCTACCTTCAACAAGAATTTTCCAAAACAAAAATGGAAGATTTCACGGATGTTTCTTCTTACTTCAACAATTGAAAAACTTATCGGACCAATTGGTTAACGTGGGGTCTCCCGTGTCTAATGATCAGCTCGTTCTTCAACTCATCTCTGGTTTAACTGAGGCTTATGATAATGTTGGTACGCAAATTCGTCACGGTGATGCTCTCCCTCAGTTCTATAAGGCTCGCTATATGCTTGTTCTTGAAGAAACCACCCGTGTTCGCAAAACGCTTGCCCCGGATTCTGCTTCTCTTGTTGTTGCGTCTTCGGCTGCTCCTACTGCTGTTCCCTCTAACCAGGTCCCTCGTCTTTCCTATTTTCAGTCTCGACCGAATTTTCAGCGCGGCGGACAGTTTCACCGTGGTGGGCGACATGGGCAGCGCCATCGCGGCAGAGGGGGGCGTTTTGGGGGTCGGCATCAGCAGGCTTCCTCCTTCCATTATGCTCCAGCGCAACCTTGGGCTCCTCACTCGAATTGGGGGGGACAACAGCCCTGGGTTACACCACCCAGTCCGTACCCGACTAGCTCATGGTCTCCGCGACAGCCACATCAGGGGATTTTGGGTTCCCGGCCTGCTGCCCCGCAAGCTAATTATGCAGCTTATGATTGTTCTCCGTTTCCCACGTATATTGATGCGGCAATGCACACGATGACTCTCCAACCTCCACCGGAAACTTGGCACATGGACACCGGAGCAACGTCACATATGTCGGCTAATGGAGGTAATCTCACTTCTTATTTTAATATGAGTTAAAAACGTAGTATCATCGTTGGAAATGGCCAATCCGTTCCGATTCAGGGTACTGGACATGCTATACTACCATCCAAAACCAAACCTTTAGCCTTGACCAATGTTTTGCATGCACCCCATTTGATTAAAAATTTAATTTCAGTGCGGAAGTTTACCCATGACAATAATGTTTCTGTAAATTTTGATCCTTTTGGTTTTTCTGTGAAGGATCTACAAACGGAAGTGACTATCATGAGGTGTAATAGTGCTGGGGATCTTTATCCCGTTACACCAAGTTCGTCAGTCGAGTCTACTTTTCATTTTGCTTTTACCATTTTATCTTCAGACCTTTGGCATCAACGTTTGGGACATCCAGGGGCACATGTTTTGCATGCCCTTCGGAATTTGAATTTAATTTCTTGCAATAAATTGAATGACTCTATTTGTTCTTCTTGTGTTTATGGAAAGCAAATTCGTTTACCTTTTTCTCCGTCTCGCAATAATACATGTATGCCATTTGATATAGTGCATAGTGATGTATGGACGTCTCCAATTTTAAGTTCTCGTGGTCATCGCTATTATGTTTTGTTTCTTGATGATTACACTAATTATCTATGGACCTTCCCTCTTTCTCACAAATCTCAAGTCTATTCTGTATTTCTCACCTTTAGAAATTTTGTGCGAACTCAATTTGAACGTGATATTAAAACATTTCAATGTGACAATGGTGGCGAATATAATAATGCAAATTTTCATAAATTTTGTGACCAACATGGCATGCAATTTCGTTTTTCTTGTCCTCATACTTCATCTCAAAACGGCAAATCCGAACGCACTATTCGGACAATTAATAATATGGTCCGCACTCTTCTTACTCATGCTTCTCTCCCATCATCTTTTTGGTCACATGCTCTTGCACACTCTACCTATCTTCTAAATATTATTCCCCATAAAGTACTCGGTTATCATTCTCCTACGTCTATTTTATGTCAACGTCTTCCTTCTTATTCTCATTTACGTTCGTTTGGGTGTCTTTGTTTTCCTTTAATTCCCTCTCCTTCGCGTCATAAATTACAAGCTCGGTCCTCTCCTTGCATTTTTCTTGGCTATCCGTCAAATCATCGGGGGTATATTTGTTATGAAATGTCGTCAAAACGTATTCATGTCTCTCGTCATGTGGTGTTTGATGAGAATGTTTATCCCTATTTTAATTCCACATTGCCATCATCCTCATCACCTGACCTCACTTCTGAACCTACCATACTGCCATCATCCCCATTATTTCTTCCCTCCATTCCGTCTGCCTCCAACAGCCCCTCCCCTCTCACTTCCTCATCTAATTTGCCGCCTACCCCAACTCGCACACCTCTCAATCACCAACCCACCTCCACCGCTGCCATGTCACCGCTTCCTACTCCTCCTCATTCCCCAAATAGCGTCACACCGACCACTGTAGCCTCCCCACAACCTCCTGTCACCTCTCCACAGCCCATTCCTGAACCCCCCTCCCCTATACCCGTTGCCAATTCACATCCCATGACGACCCGCTCACAACATGGCATCTTGAAACCCCGTCGCGTGCTCAATCTTTCTGCATCAGCCCCACTTGTTATCTCTCCTCTTCCCCAAAATCCATCCTTAGCATTACAGGACCCTAATTGGAAATTGGCCATGGTCGATGAATACGAGGCTCTTATTAAAAATAAGACGTGGGTGCTTGTGCCCCGTCCTGCTGATGCTAATGTTATTCGTAGTTGGTGGATTTTCAGGCACAAACTTAATGCAGATGGTTCTTTTGAACGATATAAGGCGCGGCTTGTTGGGAATGGCGCTAGTCAACTTGTTGGGATTGATTGTGGAGCTACTTTTAGTCCTGTGGTGAAACCTGCTACCATTCGTGCTGTTTTGAGTATTGCTTTGTCTAAAAATTGGGGCCTCCATCAGCTCGATGTAAAGAATGCCTTTCTCCATGGTGATTTACATGAGACAGTTTACATGCATCAACCCTTGGGGTTTCGTGATCCTAACTATCCTGATCATGTATGCCTCCTCAAAAAATCATTGTACGGTCTTAAACAGGCACCCAGGGCGTGGTACCAACAGTTTGCTACTTTTATCTCCACACTGGGGTTCTCTCATAGTGTTTCAGATCATTCTCTGTTTGTTTATCATCCGGGTGCTGATACGGCATACTTATTGCTTTATGTGGATGATATTGTTCTTGTTACTTCATCTGATGCTCTCCGTACTTCCATTATTGATCGCTTAAGCAAGGAATTTGCTATGAAGGATTTAGGTCCTCTTCACTATTTTCTGGGTATCTCTGTCACTCGCTCTCCGACCACCTTGTTCTTGTCTCAACGCAAGTATGCTTCAGATATTCTTGCTAAGGCTGGCCTCACATATTGCAATTCGGCTCACACCCCAGCTGACACGAAACAAAAGTTAAGCATTTCTTCTGGTTCTAACTATTCGGATCCTACAGAATATCGAAATCTCGCAGGGGCCCTTCAGTATCTTACTCTTACCCGTTCTGATATCTCCTATGCGGTTCAGCAGGTATGTTTGTTTATGCATAATCCCAAAACACATCATATGGCTGCGCTGAAACGTATTTTACGGTATGTCAAAGGTACTCTTGATCTAGGCTTAACCTTTCATGCTTCTGATACTAATACCCTTGTCTCCTATACTGATGCTGACTGGGGTGGTTGTGCGGACACTCGTCGGTCCACTTCGGGTTATTGTGTGTATTTGGGTGACAATGTTTTATCTTGGTCTGTAAAACGTCAACCTACTCTTTCTCGCTCTAGTGCTGAAGCTGAGTATCGTGGTGTAGCTAATGTCGTTTCTGAAACATGTTGGCTTCGCAACTTGTTGTTAGAGTTACGGTGTCCAATTTTGAAGTCTACTCTTGTATATTGTGACAATGTCAGTGCTGTGTATTTATCTGATAATCCTGTTCAACATCAGCGGACTAAGCATATCGAAATGGACATTCACTTTGTCCGTGAAAAGGTTTCCAAAGGGGAGGTTCGGGTCTTACACGTGCCCTCGCGTTTTCAAATTGCAGATATTTTTACGAAAGGTCTTCCTTTTCCCTTGTTTGAGGAATTTCGGCATAGTCTTAACGTTCGATCATCTCCCGTTTCGACTACGGGGGTGTATTAGACATATATTGTGTATAGGACACTATCTTTTGATTATGTAATTATCTCTTTATTAGGGTTACACATCTTGTATAAATACCCATTTACAATCAATAATATCCTCACGAGTTCAAACTCTTTCAAACGAGGACATTTTTTGCACGAAATGTTTTTCTGACCTTTGACGAATCAAGTTAGAGTTAAACTCAAAGCTCAGAAAAACATTTCGGGCAAAAAATGTCCTTGCTTACATTAACAAAATCAACAATTTTCTTGATTTTGCAAATAATGCAAACCACACTCCTTTATTTGCTGAAAGGTAAACCACAATTCTTTATTTGTAAAACCGCGAAACCACAAAATAATCATTTGAAGTTAACCCTATATTTTTTTGAAGATTGTCTTCTTAATTAAGAAGACAAAGAAAGATCCTGCCATGAGCGCGGGTCATCCCTTCTTGTGCGAATGGATTTCTCTTTGCGAATAGAACCTATCGGGTGAATACTAGATAGCAAGCAAGTCATCCTTTTGGGCTTTTGTCATGAAATTAGCCTAAACTTTAATTTTCCATCTAAACTTTCAAAATCATTATCTTTTAAAGTTCCAAATCACTCTACATGATATGATTGTCCAATTGCTTGCATATCATACCTAATTTCACAATTGATGTTTCAAAAGATGCAAACTACCAATTTTGAAGTTGAGTGGTTATTGAAAACAATTGGACAAGAATATGAGGAATTTATAAACTTATTGACATTTATAATGGTCATTTGTAACTTCCATAAAAGCTGAAGCAATAGAGTTCTACAAATGCTGCCAACTCAGCTTTTTTTTCTTACGTGTCAAAATTAGAATATTTCCCATTTTGAAAAACTTTCAATGGGAAGGTAATTATGCAGAAATAAAAATTAAATTTAAGGAGAAACCGTTTCAAAATACAACTGGAAATATTAAAGTGAAATTGTTTTAGCATGCAAAGGGTCTCATACATATTACTTTCCGATTGTATTGAGGTTTCCTTTTCCACTTGACACTATATATGAGCATACGAACTTTATGAATTTGAGAGCAAAAGACAAGCATGAGGTGGAAGAAAAGATACAATGAAAAAATAAACTATTTTATTAAATCTTAAGCTAGCACACCCCACGTAAATCTCCTCCGCTCAAGTTTGAGGTAACCATTTATAGCCATTTTTACATAACTAAAATTCATTATTTTTGTTATTTTTAATATTGTTGTTGTTTTGTATAATCTTTTAGATTTGGGAAGTGGCGGGAGCTGCATTAGGTTCCTAAATTATCAATATCGAGAGGTAATTTTCATCTTTATTTCAATTGATTTCTTTATTTTTAAAATTGGAAATGAAAAGTTTAGAAGGGGATGAATAACTCTATTCTGGAATCAGGAGGGTCTCGAATAAATATAGAAGCTTCAATTGTTTTTGAATTACAAAAGTAGCATTTATATCCATGCAATGAAAGTGACGAGGAAGTAAAGGTGGAGATTAATCCATTGAAGTCTGGTCTAGATGGTAATGATCAATCGATTACATATGAATTGTAGAAAAATGGTTCTTTGTAAATCCCACACTATAAGCTTTAGAAGTTGATATGTTATTGTTTCAATACCACATTGAAAACTTGAGCTTTGTAAGCTCTCCTTTAGACTATATATATGGGCTTTGGGCTTAGGCAAATGTATACTAACAACGAGCCTCTTCTAACATCTAAGGCTTAGTTGTTTTCCTTTTCATTTTTCAATTGTAGTATTTTTGTTCATTAGTGAAATATCAGTTTGGTGAAAGACAGAACACCAAAATTTAACGAAGTTCGGCCAATTAAGCTAACTGAACTTTAGAAGTTAAAAGACGCTTGTTGTTGGTGTTCATAAGCCATAAGCGCAAAATCCTATTTATACACTTTAAGTCTCTCTAAAACACATTTCTTTCTAATGTGGAATTGGAGAAAACATATAAACTTCTAAAGCTTATAGTGCGAGATTTATAAAGAGCTATTTTTCTACATGAAGATCTCCAAAAAATATGATAGGAGAATTGAAGAGGTTGGAGAAGGGAGAGGCAGTGGCAGTTTGGAAAGCAGAAGAAAGACGAACGAGAAAAGGGAAAACGGGTTGTAATTGATAAATTTTTAATATAATGTTTAAAAATAATAAAATGGAGATGTGGCCTTTTTGGTGAGTTAACATGTCATTTTTTACTTACTATATGCTGTAGTAGGTCATACTAATATTGCATATGTTAGTAAGAAAACAATTAATTGTACACTATAGTGAGGAAGAAAGGGAATGATGTACACCATGTGTGAGCGTATTTTACCCGTAAAATAAAGGTACTTACAGAAATTTATTTTGATTTATTTTAATGTCGTTATTATTAACTTTTGATATTAAATTTTTATTAGGGTAATTTTTTAAAAATATTCTTGTGTTTATCAATTTTATCAAAATAGTGTATGTTTATTTTTTTGACAAAATAAGGATTGTATTTAAGTCCGTTACCCAAAGAGTTGAAAAATTACTAACAGTGTTAAATATGATGATGTGGCAAGGTGTTTGTGTCTAAATTTATTTCTAAATTCTTAAAAAAAAATTATGTGTTTACAACTTTAAAGTGTGAAAATGAGTTTTTTACATCATAAATAATGAATTAGGACTCAAATTACCCCGTGCCACGTCACCAAACTTAACACCGTTAGTGATTTTTCCACTTTTTCTAACGACGCTAAACACAATTCTTGTTTTATCAAAAAAATAAACACAAACACCATTTTGTCAAAATTGATAAACACATGGATTTTTCTAGGAAATTACCCTTAATATTATTACAGAAAATGGTATTATCATTTTTTTTAGGGTAAATGATTTATTAGTTCCTGGTTTTTGTCAAAACTCACTGTTTAGTCCTCATATTTTGAAAGACTCATTACAAGGTCTCTATCTTTTGTCATAATTAACTCATTAATCTTTTTTGTCCATTTTTTAGATTTTAAACATAATGTATTTTAACATTGAAGACATCTACACTACAATATTAAATGACCTTGTGATTATGTTACTGTATGTCTGTCTGTTTGTCTATGGTGAAAATATTAAAGTTACAGATCTAAAAAAATGGAGAGAATGACCAAAGAGTTAATTATGATGAAATATAAGAACTTTGTAGTAAATTTTTCAAAACATAGGAACCAAACAGTGATTTTTGACAAAAGTTAGAGACTAATAAATTATTTGGCCCTTTTTTTTAAATAGTTGTGACTTTTTCAATTTGAGTTTATATCAGTCATAAATGATAAAGGCGTATAACTTAGGGCGTATGTCAGCTCAAATATGAATTTTTCTTATGAGATTGGTTGAAGATTTCTCAAACTCTTAAAATTTAGGGTTAATTTCAAATAAGTATCATGTGGTTTCGTGATTTTGCAAATAAAGGACTTTGGTTTGCCTTTAAACAAATAAAGGAAATGGTCGATTTTGTTGACGTAAACGAGGACTTCTTTTGCCCGAAATGTTTTTCTGACCTTTGAGCTTAAATCTAACTTAACTCGTCAAAGGTCAAAAAAACATTTTGAGATAAAAAATATTTTCGTTTACGTTAACAAAATCGAACATTTCCTTAGTTCTGCAAATAATGCAAACTTTAGTCCTTTATTTGCTCAAATGCAAATCATAATCTTTTATTTGCAAAACATCGAAATCACAGAGCACTTATTTGAAATTAACCCTAAAATTTAAAAATCTACTATTGAACCTTTTTTTGGATTTATATATTAGTTGCTCTTAAATTCGTAAAATGGCAAATGTACAATTTATATTTACTTGATTTCATATAGCAATATGACTTTCCACACAAAATGCTAACCCTTTTTTATGTGAGAACATAGAACTCTGGAATGAACTAGAAACTTAAAATTGACCAACTTATAATCGTATTGTTAAAAAGTGGATTTTTTTTTTCTTTAAATAAATTATCAATTTACTTTAGTAATGCACAAATTTCACATCTCGTGCATCGTACGGAATTTCGACTAGTTTAGACAAAAATTAGAGGATTAATTCTAATCTTTTTCGTGCAGAGGAACAAATGAAGTTGCTAGAGAAGTTTAGAGGGAAAATGTGTGTATTAAGCTAACATTTGACAAGTGGTTATGAGATGCACAAATATGAATATCTATATATATAACAGTACATCACACATGCCATGTTATTTGATAAGTAAGTTATATATATGTGATCTATATGGCTCAATGCACACAGCAATTAATTAGTTAATTAACGTACCGTAAGAATGAAGAGTGTAAAAAAGAAAACTATAACAAATCTCAAAGTTTAAATATGTGATCTGCCGATCTGCAGTTGAAAGATTTTGTTAGGGCTGTTAATTAACTGTCCAGATTTTGATTTGATCTTCTAAAAGACTTAAAAGGACAACTTGTAACGCATCATAATAAATTTAGAATGTATTGAGAGTGTATATATATTCTTTAATAATTTTTGAGCCTTATATTATAATCTAATAATGATTGACCAAATTGTATTTGGTCAATTATTGACTAGGTGAGACAACTGTTGTTGGTGAGTATACCTTTACGAGCAGTGAAAGGGACTCAACATTTATTGGCTAGCAGAATTGGAACACCCTTTGCCACTAGTTTTTCTGCAGGCTAACATATTTTTTTAACTGTGTATAATATACTAGAAGATAATTTTCATAAAATATTGGGCAGTTACCTAACTAGCATAACTAACTTTCAATACATCAATTTCAAAGTCTAACCCAATGTACGAGATCTTTACAATGTTTTTTCCTCGAAATGAAGTTTTATTACCGGTCTAATCTGGTGGGTAAATTACATTTATAATCGCTTAAATTTAATTATCTTTTCATAGCATTATCGATGAACTTTAAAGTGTCATGTTTGAATATTTGAGAGCTACTAGTTTCAACTAAAGTTTCAAAATGACGGTTAGTAATCTCAAAATGGAATCTTCCAAAAATAGTATAGTTATATATAATCACATTTGACGACAGTTTTTAGAATACATCCGGTGATACAGACAAATCTTTTATTATCGAAAATCACTTTTTTGAAGTTTTCACCCTCTAAACATTCATTTTCTCACTTTTAACAAAATATCACATAAATAACCTCAAAATAAAAAGTCGGAGACTTAGAATTGCATAGTTTATGACCAATTCTCTAAATTTTTGATCTTGAGGTCATAAATGATTATTTTCAGATTTTAACCGAAACTTAGTTGCCAAAATCTTTAAAAACTCAAATTTGAGCTATTTGAAAATTTCCCTTTTATTTTCATAAATTTTGTATACGTATTAGACATTTTACATACAACTAGCATCACAATTTTATCGAACACTAATAATTAAGTAGCTAAGAACAAACAGCTTACTGCAACAACAATAGATTTACCAAACCGACTCTATGTTTTGAAGTTGAATGATAATAATGTGAAAAATTAGTAAAGTTCAGAAGCCAAAGAACGAAAGTTACCCAAATATCTTCCTAAAATGCACTTCTATGTGAATTTAATATTGATCACGCTAGTCATGCAAGTAAATTTTATTTTTATATAAGGATTAAAATGGTATTTGTTTATAAAAGTGCAGCAGCAGTAGTGTGAGAAGTTTGAGTGCATATAAGGAGGCAAAAGGAGTGCCACATTTCTAGTATAGAACACAACACATTTGATCAGCAAAAGTGAGAAATGGGTTCCATTTCCATAGCTAGAAATGATCACAAAGCTCATATAGTATGTGTTCCATATCCTTCACAAGGCCACATTAACCCAATGCTTCAGCTTGCTAAACTCCTCCACCGTAACAACTGTCACGTAACCTTTGTTAACACTCACCATATTCACACTAGATTGCTCAAATCTAGAGGCTCTAACGCCTTGGATGGCCTTCCCGATTTCCAGTTCAAGACAATACCAGACGGATTACCCCCATCCGAAGCGAATGCTACCCAAGATTCAACTTCTATATGTGATTCCACATCTAAGCATTGCTTAGTCCCATTTCTTGATCTTCTTTCTAAACTTAGTTCAGATGATGATTTGCCACCGGTTACTTGCATTCTTGCTGATGCTTGCATGAGCTTCACCCTTGATGCTGCTCATAAATTAGGGGTTTCTTCAGTCTTGTTTTGGACACAGAGTGCTTGTGGCGTTTTGGGTTTTCAACAGTTCGATATTCTCCTCGAAAAAGGCATAATCCCTCTTCAAGGTGTGTGTATGTTTCACTTTGTATTCATATTCTTATACATTATAATCTAAACTATTTTTACAAAAAAAGTTCGATTTTACCAATGTAATTGCCATTACTAAACATTTAGTTTCGGTTAACTTCATTATGTTCGCAATGTGTTATGGATTTGACACTATTGATAGGATTTGAAAAGTTTTAGTAACTGATGAGCTATGTTGCACTTACACTCCGTTTAGTAGACCGTGTATCCATGTTGTCCATTTCGTTTTTGTTTCTTTTTGCAGGTTCATTATATTTTAGAGAGTTCTCGTGTTTGGGCATGTCTGTTTTCCGTGTCTGTGATATAGCTGATGAGTAATCCTAAAATATAAGTAAGCTTTAACATATTATAATTTGCAGATCCAAGCTACCTAACAAATGGATTTTTGGAAACAACCATAGACTGGATTCCAGCAATGAAAAATATTCAGTTGAAGTATCTTCCAAGCTTCTTCAGAGCTACAGACAGAAATGACATCATGCTCAACTTCATTGAAAGAGAAATTACTAGAACAACAAGAGCTTCTGCTCTCATTTTCAATACATTCGACGCATTTGAACAAAATGTTCTTGACTCCCTCTCTCTTATATTTCCTCCAATTTACACTCTCGGTCCGCTTCAACTACTTGTTGATCAGATTCCAAGTAGAAATTTACAAAATCTCAAATCAAATCTATGGGAAGAACATCCAGAATGTACACAATGGCTTGATTCAAAAGAAGAAAACTCCGTCTTGTATGTCAACTTCGGGAGCATAGCTATAATAACCGAAGAACAAATGACAGAACTTGCTTGGGGCCTAGCTAACAGCAACAAATCGTTTTTGTGGATCATAAGACCGGACCTTGTGGCAGGCAAAAGAGCAATGTTGCCTTCCGCATTTGTGTCAAAAACTGAACATAGAGGAATGTTAGCAAGCTGGTGTAATCAGGAGGAAATTCTGAAGCATCCCGCGGTGGGAGGGTTTTTAAGTCATATGGGGTGGAATTCCACATTGGATAGTATATGTGGCGGAGTTCCGATGATTTGTTTGCCATTTGTCGCGGAGCAACAGACGAATTGTTGGTTTGCTTGCGGGGAATGGGGCGTCGGGATGGAGATAGGGAGTGATGTGGATAGAGAGGAAGTGGAGAAGGTTGTGAGAAAATTAATGGATGGAGATAAAGGGAAAGTAGTGAGAAAAAAAGCAATGGAATGGAAGATTAAAGCAGAGGAAGCTACAAGGCCTGGTGGAACTTCATATACCAACTTGGGTAAATTCATCAAGTTTGTCCAAAGCAAACAAGTTTACAATTGAAAATGTTTAAAACAAATAAAAATATAGCTACAACAAAACTGTTATTTATCAAATGAATAAAAAGCATATTAGCTTGTATCATTTGAAAATCAGTAAATATTTAATAATTTCATTTTGATATTTGATTTACTCATCATTTTAGAATCAATTTAATAAAAATGGAGAAAATCTTAGAAAGCTTTCGGTAAGTGCTCACTAAAAATATTCAGGTAAAAAAGTTGATACGGGGCAGGTATAATAAAAATATGAATCTCTAAAAGTTTCTCAAGAAAATGTTCGGTAGTTATCTCAAAAGAAACTGAAATTTGCAAGTTGGCCATGTTCAATCTTTGTTGTTGAATGTAATCTACCATTTAAAAAAGAAAATACTCATAAGCCTCTGAATTCTCGATTCTTGATGCAACATGGACTCCATATCAAATTGGCGGCATTGGTGTCGTGAGCTGAGACCGTGATGGTGTTGTCCTCTTGGATGCAGCAACTCCGTGTTAAGTCCTTTATCTATCCAAGTGGCCAAGATGTAGGCAATGGTGTATGCGCTAGAGTTGGCTTCGTTAGGTGGTTTCCCAGATATTGTTCGTGAGACGGGTAACCAATTCCATCAATAATAAAGGTGTCGTTGAATTCTATAGTGGTGTTGTTTTGGACAATAACAAGCTTTGGATTGCTAAGTTTCGTAGTCATATCCAGAGAATGGCTAATACAGTAGCTCACGAGTTAGCAACTTGGGGAAAGTCATGTATTTCAATGAATTTTTAATTATGTAAGTGAAACTCAAATATAAAAAAAACAATCCAAAAGGATAAGGTATTTACTCTGCTATATCTTCACATACCAGTAAGATTAATGTAAAAGAATAACAATGTTAACAAACAAGACTCTCAAAGCAATCAATTAAGCACTTGTCAAAGCTGTGAAGAACCAATATTAAACATAAAATCTGTAAATCCCACTGATTTACAAGAACCAATCAGAAACATAGATTGATAATACATCCAGTATCTCCAGATATACAAGAAAGAAACTTACATAACAAATAATCCAATACTAGCTATTTTAGTACCTCAATTCTATCTATTTTTTAAAGCAAACTAGTAAATACTCCCCTCAACTATATTCCCAAATGTAATAACCCCAGAAAAACTTTACTATTTCCTTCAAGATCCTAGCACCTCAATAACTGCATTTCGAGAACATCTTGGCAAGCTTAACAACATCTCAGATACTACTATTCTTAAATTATCATCTTTCAACACGACCACCATCTTTTCCAACACTTTTGCCTTGTTGAGTAGAAACTGAACAAGGTTTAACATAAGCTCATGTCTTTCTTTTCTTTCCGGAAAGCCAATGATCTTAATAGTCTTCAAATGTGATTCCAAACAATCGTATTCAGTTGCATTTGAAATCCAGTAATTGTTCTTGATGTTATGCTTGCCCTAAAAGTCACAATCATAATGTTATAGCTTAAGGAACTTAATAGACATATATATTCATTAAGCTATAGAAACTAAGGAGTTAAAGCATTATTTATTGTTCCATTTCCTACTATAGATTTGATATTTGGAATGAAATGGGTCCAGAAATTACCATATAAGGGAAAGATGGCACAGTGATAACTAACTCTTCCAGCAGAGGCGAAATACGAAGTAAACATGCAATTCCAGAATGGTGTTTTTTCAAATGAGGATAAGTTAGAGTCAAGCACTTGATATTTAACACCGGAGAAAACCGATCTCTCACCTTCATAGCTGCGAGAACCTACAACCATAATGTGGAAATGGAAAATCATGTTATTTTTCTCTCTTAGTAAAAGTTTATTAAGAAATTTAATGATGTGAATTACACTAATAAAACAATAAAATTTAAATGCTTTTCTTTTTCCTCTAGAATATACCTCAATAGACCCGCCGCCAATTTTTAGCTCATGGACATGTTGAAGCTGCTGCATTATTTCTTCAATCATTCTTTTGCTAGTATTTAGCTCTCTACGATTCTCAAGATAAATAGCAGCACAAAGTGAAGATGGAAGATCAAGTAATTTAGCAGTTCTAACATTCGATAAACTTGCAAGCTCCAATTCCTCAAGTTGTGGACATGAAATTTCAATGTCAAAATCACTTCCAATGCTTCGTAAAACCAATGTTTTCAAAGATTGGGAAGCAATAACCAGTTGTTCGATCCCTTCACAGCAGCCTAATTGAAATGATTCAAGTATCAAACTGAGCGATAGAACGTTTTCAATGGCTTGAGAAAACAACTCTGGATCATCTGGAGCCATACCTGTGAGAGATAATTCCTCAAGGTTTGGACATGAAATTTCAAGAACAAATACTTCAATGATCATACTAGATCTTATAAACAATCTTTTCAAAGATTTAGAAGTAATAACAATCTTTTCAGAGAAATCAAAGGCTGATTCTACTGATTTGAGAAGCGGACTGTTGATTAATTCCAACGATCTCAGCAACGGAGTGCCAGATAGAATATGTTCCATGGCTTGATCAGTCAATTTACATTGTACTATATTCAAGGCAGTGAGACATCCCCAATTTACCTTTCCATTAGGCATAAAAATACAACGTTTCGTGCTTAAATTAATAAGTGAAGCATTGTTGAAAAGGAACTCGGGCAACTCATATACTTCCAACGACGAACTCAGATTTAATTCGTGCACATTTTTGGTTGTAGCAAAATGGATTTTGGCAGCAAAGTTAGGATCCGTCTTATGGTAAGAAGCGTAATTGAGGTGGAATGTGTTGATTTTGGAGCAGTCGTGGAGAATTAAGGTATTGTGAATGGATTCATGTAAGTTTTCGGAAGACATACCAGAGTAATTCAAGAAAAGATGAGGTAAAAAAGTCCACTGTTTGTGCCATCTCTTTGACAAAACACTAGTCCGAATGGCGTGTTTGGTTGAACGTAAAAAGGAGAGGATATGCTGAATGATGGAATCTGGCAAATCGCTCAGACGATCTTCTTCTTCACCCTTTTGCTTTCCATTTCCCAAACAATCTTGCCGCTTCAGTGAACTGAAAATGATTTAAAACCCAAACACTTTCTTTGAAACCAAGGGTTAATTATGTACACTTCCATTCCATTCAAGTGGTGAGCGACTCTCTAATAATTTGAAGAGTCACCGTTAGTCAGTCATGGAACATGTGAAAATTACTGAATCTAATATACATAACACAATACATCAAAAGTTCGGTATTTTCGGTTCAATACATTTCAGTACAGTTCCGTTCGGTTTTTCGGTTCGGATATTAACTAATCTCCAGAATTGTATCAAATGAAAGTCAACAGTAAAATTCAGTTCGGTTCTAAAAAAAAAGTCAACAGTGCAAGACAGTTCTAGATTATTTTTTTTCCGGGTAGTCAATCCGATTCAAGAATCTCTAAGATTCACGCTCAGCCCTAGATACAGTACTACAACAACCAAAAGAATAGAACTAAGAATTAGTTTATAACTCTAATTTTTTTTATGACTGAACTAAACTGAATTGAATATTATTGAACTGAACTGAATTGAGGTGCATACTTAAAAGAATTAAACTGAACTGAAATAAATTACTGATAACGCATAAAAATAATATAATTGTAGACCCATAATTTTATTCCACATATATGAATAAGATCTTGTAAAAATATATATACAATTAAAACTACAAATTAATTTTTCTCAACGAAACCAGAAGACATTTTTTTCCTTAAATAATGATATAACACCATCTGATTGTAGAATGGCTTAATACATCTAGTAGTAATACCATCTGATTGAAAAATGGCTTAATACATTAAGTTGTCCAAAAAGTGTAATTGATCCTTTTAATTTCAAAACATGACAACTAAAACTTGCTTAACTTGAATAATTTAACCTTTAAATCTGACTTGGCATGAAAAGTGGTTCTCAAAAAACACAAGTAGAGCGTGAAGGAAAAATAAAAGAAAGAAAAAAAATGGTTGTCCCTTTTTCTTTGTTTCTCACGAGCAGCCGCCAATCTCCGTCTCAGTGAGCACTTGTTCAGTCCTTGTTTCAATTGGAATTCATTCAGTTTTTAAGGTTTGTAAACTTTTATTCTATTTAACTATTGTTTGGCTCTATTTCGAAATTAGGGATTCTGGTATTTTAGAATTGGTGGAGAAAGAGATGAATCATTTTTCACAAACCTCATGTGCTTCCATACACCATCAACCATATCATAATCTCTGTATATTTTAGGCTTCTAAAAGAGATAAATGTTTAAATAATTTTTTGTTTATTTTTATTATGATTTGGAATCAAATAAGTGATGTGTCACTTTATTACCTGCGAGTGTACTTCACTGCAAGTGACTTTCATGAATTAAAGTGTCATTTGTATCAAGTTTAGAACTTAATTGGTATATTAAATCGGGGTTAGTTGTCATGTTTTGAAGTTGAAGGGGTCAATTGCAGTTTTTGAACAACTTTGAGGGGCTGAGGATGTATTAAGCCTTGAAAAATATACTAAGTGATATCTGTTGCTGGTCAGTTTACAAAGTGAAACTTAGAGCAATCACTAAGTTGGTTTTTTGGTATTTTAACTATCGAAAACATTGATAATTTGACCATTTTTTTGTGTTGGAAAATGTAATAACGTTAATGTTGATAGCCATATTTGTCTGCTTTGCTAATGTTGTGGATATGTGCACATCTATGTTCTGTTTTTAATGGTTAAATGGAATGGACTGTTTGACATACTTGTGAGTATTTGTTCTTTGGATGAGGTATCTAGCTTGAGGATTTCTTCTTTTCTTTTGTTGTACTACTTTTGCTTCATGGGTATTGCAGTGAATTTGAAGTGATGAAGGTTGCTTAGACTCGATTTTCCACTTTAACACATTCTTTGCTCTCTACGTTCTTTTATTCATATTTACTATTTAGCTCTAAGCATTGTCTATAAAATGTTAGAGATTGGTAATCAACTCTTAAATTTCTATTTCTCTTTTTTATTAGTTCTAGAGTTTCTTGCTTTTGTCATGTTTTTGTTGTAATTCTTTCTAGTTTGATGCAAAATTACATGTATGAATCTACAGGGTATTAGAATTACATGTATGAATCTACATGGTACTAAAATTACATGTATCCAAGCTTGTGATGCAAATTTGACATCCATTTTGCAGCAGAAATACAGATTTACAGATCTGATCTGTAATTCTGGAATTACAGCAGAATTACAGATCTGTATTTCTGCAGCAGAATTACAGTGAAACTTGGTGGGGTAGGATTTATGCATTTTTGGAATTTGTATGCAATTTACACATAAATCACTTTGTCCTTCAATTTGAGACTTCTAATTAGCCCCTCAAATTGTAAAATATGTTAAACTTAGCCTAATATGTTCTACTTAACGTGACGTGTCAAAATATGAAAATAAAGAGAAAGTGAAAAAGAGATGAGAGGTGAAAAATATAATGAATTCATGTATATAGATATAGCATCAGGTATCAAAATCATCATGTAATTGAGTAATTAATTAGCTCGTATCATCACCATATATAGACTATAATTTCTATCTACATTCTCTCATTTCAACTGCTTGCAGATTACCAGCTATTGTCCTTTACTACCGCCGTCCTTGTTTTGCTTAACAACTCAGTTCGCCGGTGCTCATCTCCACTCCCCGTCACTAGGTTAGCTTCTTAGCTTCAGTTGTTGATTTGGCGTCGCTTCTGTTTCCATTTTCCTTTTATTTTTATAAATTTAATGCTTCAATTTCTTGTCTTTCAAATTTTAATTGATAGAAAGGAATTTTTTGTACAGTAATTAGTGTAACCATGATTCTTTCGAGAATTATGGATGAAATATTCGTAGTTGAGACATCCGGTTTGAATTGAATCAGAGAATGATTCTCCTAAATCTCCAAATTGTATCGTCCTGGTCCAATTCTTGAATTTTGTTTCTTCAATTCCATTATGAAGGTTAATTCTCAGGAATTCCTTATCCAAACTGAAGATTCGTAAATCCCAAATTGAATAAAACAGTGCCTAACCCTAGTCCAGATCCTTTTCTGTCTGATCATTGTTTCCCATCTTCGCCTTTCAACCTCCTTACCACAGTGACTACCATATTGGGCACACTTGTTTTTTACCATACTTATTATAGTCATTCGTCGTTGTTTCACAACAGTCGTGCCTACTGCCGTCTCACCACTACAAACCACCTATAGCTTGAAATTTTTCTCGAAACTGTGAGTTACTGAGTACCTGCAGTTCGGGCGTGTTGCTTCATTGAATTTTGGGTACCCCTCTCTGTATAATCAGTTTGATACTTCTTTCTTGTTACTCAATTTCGGCTCCATTTAAGTTCTATTCTGTTTTGTGCTATTTGCTGATTGAAGGATAAAAAAATTTTGATTGGTTGTTGCTACTGTTATTCTATTGGGATTGCTGAATTGATCGTTACTGTTAAAAATGTTGTTGGGCCTTAACTATCAGCTCGAGCTTTTAGTTTAATTGGTTAAGTAACATGATATCAAGAGCCACGTTGTTCAAGTGATCCAGGGTTCGAATCCTAGCAGGCACCATCTGTGATTAGATTTAACACATGGTAAGATGAGCCTGTGTTGTACACACTTCAAGCCTAGAGGGCTTTTGTGTGCTGGAGTAACTTAGATTAAAAGATGTTGTTAGGCCTTAACTATCAGCTCGAGCTTTTAGTAAAAATTACAAATTAGATTATGGATGTTCTTCAATTTGATTATTGTGGTTGCCAGTTCTAGTTCTACTTATGGAATTGTATTGCTATTGAGGTTGATATTTTAGGAATGAACTTTTGCCAGAAAGTTTGAGTGATAAATAGATTTCACAAAGTATCATGCAGTAAGTTCTTTCGACTTAGTGGTGAACTTGTATCTTTTCTCCTAATATCAACCATGTGGATGGACATTGAAATACTATAACTGTTCATTAACATTGAAAGAGTATCTTTATGTTAAATTTAGAAGTACTTTTAACGGGTTCCCAAATTAGAGAAGATGCATATTGTGATGTTGATGATGAGTGATGAGTGTGATGGATGATATGTTTTCAATGTCTTCTAATTTACTTTGAGGTACTTTCAAAAGGGAAAGAAACCCCAACTTTCCTCTCTTGTTTCCTTTCTAGATCTTCCTATTAGTATTAATCTTCAATTCCTGAAAATAAAACCTCTGCTCGTATCTTCATCGTCTCTGTCCTCAATTTGGTCGAAAATATTCACAGTCATCAATGTTTGAATGACTAAATTAAGGTATATCTATCAATTTTCCTCTTTAAGGCTTCTTTGATGCATTAGTTATACATGGTTTTCATTTGAGGCCTTGTGCGTTACTGATGTATATTCTGATGACTTGAATGCATTCAGTAAATTGCCAAAACCAAATTCCTACTGTCATTTGAACACAGAGAGTTTGTTTGTGGAAGCCTAGTAGGCCTTTTGCTAAATGTTTTCATATTTCAAATTAATTCTTACTGTGCATTTATGAATTTGGACTGTGTTATTTAGTCTGTTCCTTTGTTGCTATTTTCTTTTACCATTTCATATTTCATATATATGTTGCTTCGAATTGACAGAATTGATCAGTAAAGTGTTCTCTGGACATGGCTGAAGATCGAAAAGATCCATTTAAAGGAGTTGACTGGAAAGCTGTAGGAGGTGATATGCAAAAAAACCCTAGTGTTGGGGCTAAACAAATCATAAAGAAGAGACTTCCAAAAAAGATTAGGGAAATTCCAGAGTACTACTTCCTGCCTCGAAGGTCTTTGCCCTCTGCAATAGCATTCTATGGATCGTTTATTTTAGGTGGAATTGGTGCTGGTATGCTGCTCGAGGTTTGGATAAACAAGAAAGTTAAAGGTATCATGTTAATGCTTTTTTTTTCTGTTACACTAAGTGAAAACAGGAAAACACGAGATGGCGTCAAGAAAGTAAGAATACTATTTCATTTAAACGCTTATACATTTTTTATCTGGTATCGCAGAGGATGGAGGCGTCATATGGGAATTTGACAAATAAAACCTGGATGATTTTGCAAGAGTTCCCCTTCCTGCTGATGGGTTTTTTTTTCCCTTATAAATGGTCAGTTTGCACCAAAATGAATTTTGGTATCAATATAACCTAAAGTTCCCATTTTGTAGTTTAAGTGGTCCAAAAGACGTGTGCGAGAAGATAAAATTTGGAATTTGTGTTACAACTTGGGATGTTCTCTGTATTCCTCAAGCTTGAATGTTGAAATTTATTGATGTGCTGCTTGTGCCAAATGATTTCCAGTTATTCCATGATTAAAATCTGCTATGTATGAAGATGAAGTTGTCAATTCATTGGCAGAGACTTCCTCTGAAGCAAACATGAAATCTCAAAGCATGAAATGTAATTATATAGTTGTGTATATAATTTGATTGACCATTGCTTGATTACTGTGTATGGCCTTTTGACTGAACTGAATATTGCTGGTAAATTTATTGAAATTAATTTGTTGAACTGAATTAAATACTAAATCCCATTGAACTAAATTTTACCAAATGTAAGTTAAAAAGAACAGGGCTAATACCAGGTTAGAAAAATAGTGTGTGCCAACCGAGCTGCAAGGGAAAGAAAGATTTGGTAGCTTCTCATGTTCAATGTTGTCACGAAATGGCACACGGAAACATGTTGTCACGAAATGGCACACGGAAACATAAAGAATCAAAAACTTAAAAAATGGGAAGAGGATTAATCAACCATGGTTGTACACTTGTACTTCTTTTCTTTGTTTTACTTGAATAGTAGAATCTCTATGAAGCACGGACACGGGAAACAGCATTTTCCAAAAGCATGAGACACGAAAATGGTGGGAATATGACAAATTTTAATATATTTAATTATAGGGGTTTTTACAGATTTGGCTCATTTGAAGAGTACATTAACATATTTGATGTGTTTCTTTATCTTTCTTACATAACTAGTAGAGCTCAATTAAGTCAAGTAGATAAGAATCGCAGCAGTCCATTACACAACAACAATTAAGTTAATTAGATAAGAAACGCAGCAGTCCATAGACAAGAGAAGAAGAAGAAATGAAACTGCAGAGGCCAGCAAGCTCAACTTCCTTTCAAGTGAGTCTGGAAGATAGAATTTTGGAGCTTTTGTTTAATAAATTGGATTGCATATATCAATCAATGAAGAGAAGAGAGTAATATAAGCTCGAGGATTTACAGATCCAACTCCAATTACTTAATCAGAAAAAAAAAAGCTTGAATTTTGGGAGAATTACCTGCAGATTAAAATAACATATGAATCAAATGTTATCAAATCAACCATAAAGATTAAGGTTTTGTTCTTTTTTTTGGCTTAAAGAAATGACATCTATAAAATAGAAATAATGCCTTTTGCAGAGAACTTCTCAAGTGGATCGGATGAAATGAATTCCATTAATGAAATTAGAGAAACATGACATTGAAAGATAATTGATGTATAGAAAAACGTATAAATGTAATATTTTAAACTGGTCGAGTTCGTTGGATTGAGACCATAATAGAATTTCTCTAGAAAGCAATCCAATTGGCCATACTTTTTCCAAGGAAAACTTCTATTATAACCAACGAAAATATGATAATTGGGTATCTCTTTTGTTCATATCAATCATTGTCTGATGAAGCCACGAAAAACACGTGTCAACGTGTCGATGCCATTGTGAAAGAGAAGAGTGGTAGTGATGGTTGAAGCCGCTGGTGTTTGTCTTAGTTTTGAGAAAGAAGAGCAAGACAATACATAAAGACATTACAAAATTAGTTGACTGTCAGATTAAAACTTCATCTGACTTTCCAATATTGGAATGGAATGGAAGCTCAAGTTTATATATTATTATATTATTTATTAAACCCTTTCCATAATATAATATAATATAATATTAACATATGGACTCCATCTCCTCCGGCACTAGTTTGGTGTTGCTGCCTCTACTTCTCTTCTTCTTGTTGTTGTTATTTTCTCACAATGTAGCGTCTGGGAGGACCGTCACGTCTCTTCCGGGCTTCCCGGGTGTCCTCCCCTTCAACCTTGAAACCGGGTAGGCCACATTTTTAACAAATAACTAATTGAATTTGACATTATGTATAAAATAATTAACGTGCATGAGGAATTTTGGGATATACGACTACTAGATATGTAACGGTGAATGCCTCGGAGCTATTTTACATGTTTGTGGAATCACAAGGAAACCCTAAACAGGATGTTTTGCTCCTTTACTTGATCGGAGGCCCTGGCTGTTCTGCACTCAATGGTTTTTTCTTCCAAACTGGTACTTTTTTTCTTCTTTTTCTTGTAAAAAAAGAAATTAACAATAACTTAAACATGATCAGTCTTGCTCACTACTTGTTTAATCTCAGACTATAGTAAAAAAAAATTTGCCATAAAAAATAAAATTGGTACTGCCCCTTAACTTATATAGATTATTGTATTGTTAGTTAATTAGTAGAACTAAATATTTGTCTTGCGAGATTGTAGTTGGGTATATTATTTTCTGAAGAAGCCAACCAACTATTTCAAAGATGACCAATTGGACTGTTTGGTTGATAAACCAGCAGCTGCAAACAATACAATTTAGTATAACAAATAAATATTTAATTTCATTACTAGTATCACTTTTCATACTTGTATTAATGTAATAAAAATCTAATATTAATATATTTATGTTAATTATGAAGGTTTTATTCCGCTAAAACTACATAAGTTTTATTTTCCATAAAGTTATTATAGACATTTTTCGTCTAGTGTTTTAGTAAAGTTGATTTTTAAAAACTTTAACGTTATGTCATCACTATTTCAACACCACATAGCAATGACCATGTTCTTTATGTCTTATCAGTAGTTCATTTTAATTAATTTCCTTTCGTTCACTTCAATAATCTTCCATCATAAAACACTTCAATTTAATTCAATTTAATTCAACTCAACTCATCAGTTTAGTCTTAGAAGAACATTTTTCCTCCCCAATGTTCTCTTCTTATTTTAAGAAAAGAAAAATGTACTCTATATTTCAAATATTTGTAACCATCCATTAATTATCTCCTAATTAATATATAGGTCCACTACTGATAAACACAAGTGATTACTCCGGGGGATTGCCACAATTATATTACAATCCCTACTCTTGGACTAAGGTGCAAATTTCTTATTTACTTCATTCAAATATCATTTATTTTCATTATTATTTATGCCTAATAAATAATCTGGTTAAAACTTTATTTATCTTTTGTATATCAAAAAATTTGTAACTTATTATCTGTGGTATAATTTGGTAACAATTGACCCCTGAATAGTCCTAATTGATCACATGTAATCTATTTTAGAGAAAAGAAAATAGTGAATTGATTTTTTAATGCTTTAAAAGAAAAATAATACCAATAAACTAAAAGATTTTAGAGCAATTGTTAGAGTATAGACTCCCTTAATAGGTCCATATTTTTTTCTATACCTTAAATAACTTTATCAACAATTTTTTTAAAGAGTAAATTTTTGCCAATAAACTTTTGATACACAAGTGCCAAAACAAGCATAGGAAGGATTTTAAGATACAATATACTCAGAGTATGTATTCCAGAGTTATATCTTATTACACCCTAAAAAAATGTCATAACAACTCGTTAATCATTTATATTAATAAAAAATATAATATACTAAAAGCCTTTTATAATTTCTCTAAGGTCATATATTATTTTCATATGGACAAAATATTTCATTCACTGTTATCAATTAACAAATTGAACTTAAAGTTAGAGCTGATAGTTAAGATTCAATGACATCTTTTATATTTATTTCTGATATATTAATTCAATCACTCCAGTATTCCTTGAGCTTGAAGCGAGCACAATATAAATTGTGCAATTGCACTTACATTAAATAACAAATGAAAACCCCTCGCCTCTGGTGTGATTCGAACCTATGACCACCATGGTCATATGTAGAGTGTTTAACCACTAGGCTAACACCTTCACCACAAAGCGAGCACAATATAAGCCCATCCCACCATGTGTTTTTAGTTTACCAACAAATGAGGTTATAAGGACTCAAACTTAGTATCTTAAAATCGATTGAACTAAAAATTTAAACTGATGATTAAGACCCAATAACATCTATTGTAATCTCCGACCCTAACTATTCTCCTTATAATTTTCGAATTGTAATCTAAATGATTCATTTTAATTTAAAGATAATAAAATAGATTTGCCCAACTTATTGAGTGATAATAATAAAAGTATTTCATATAGTTGAATAAATGAATGTAGAATTGTATGAATGCAGTCATCAAGTATAATATTTATAGAATCACCAGTTGGGACTGGTTATTCCTATTCAACAACCCCTGAAGGTTACCTTACCTCTGATATTGAATCAACTGCACAACTCCACATTTTCTTGAGAAAGGTACGTATGTCAATATTCTATTATCTTTTCTTCTTTCACAATTTTCAGAATTTGATTTTTTTTTTCACTGTAATTAGTATAGATTCTGTTCTTTTTGACTAAAATTTTCTGAATTTAAAGTGAATTTGTTGAACTTAAGTAAAAAAGAACATGTATCCATTAGTTAAAACCATGTAAAAGTAAATTTGTAATCATCCATGCAAGTTAAGTTACAATTTTGACATTTATCCATTAGATTAATCTGATTGTTTTTTTTCTCTTTTTTTTAAACAAAATTGGTCTGATTGTTTAAATTACAGATTCTAAATTCAAATTTTAGGTGTAATAGAAAAGTTCATTTGAGAATTGATTCATCCAAAAAAAAAGATTTTCGAAACAGACACATTTTCATGATCCGGGCCTAACGGACTTTTTTTCATGAAAATGCTTAGCCTAAGCCCAGCTCGGTATAAATTTATGCGGGTTTGGGCTCGGGTTTGAAAATCAATTCCCAAGCCCAGCCAAATAAGCCCAGTTTACACAATATATTTTAAATAAGAATAAAATCTCAGATATATATCTATTTTTTTCATAACTTTAAAATAAAGTTTACAATTGAATACTTTCTTTAACTAGTAACGTATTTGAAACCTCTGTGTTAGTATGTGAATTTTTGTTGAGGCTATTGATAAGTTAAATAGTTTCCTTTAAATTTTGGGAGACAACATTTAACACATTAAAAAAATTTACTGCTTGTAATTCATATTAAGTTAGCTAACTGTGTACATAGTGAATTGAATATGTGAAGTGATAGGTGATAATAATGTTTTTAATAGACAGGCCGGGCCGGGATAGCCCGTCTTTTTATTATGAGGCCATGCCTACCCATAAAATATGTGGGCTTAGACGGGCCTAAACTGAGCAGGCTTAATATTATTTTTGACCATTCACGAGCCTAGTCAGGTACCTGGACCCGTGAGCAGGTCTAACGACAATTGACTAAATTGTAGTATTAAAATATTTTACGATTAGCTCTTTATAAATATTGCAGTGGTTGTCGGAGCACCCAGAATACGTAGAAAATCGATTCTTCATAGCGAGTGATTCTTATGTTGGTTTGATTACTCCACTTCTCGCCTATGAAATAATGCAAGGTAATTTATTTGTTTAGTTCTATTTTATTACTTTTTGTTTTTTGTTACCCGAAAGTTCCATTAGAATAGGATTATGTAGAAATAATACTACTGAACATGCAGGTAATGAAGCGGGATTACTACCATCTATAAATTTTCAAGTAACGATATAACTTATTTTCTCAAATTAAATTACATTGTTCCTTTATATATATATTTATGTTCTAATGAAATAATTAATTATTGAAATTGAATTGTTCAATTCAATTCAGGGAATAATTAGTGGATCACCGCATATTGATTCAGTTCTGGAGACAGATTCCATAATTCCAATTGTGTACCAATTGGCACTCATCCCCAAAACCCTATATGAGGTCCTTCTCCATTTATTTATTTCTTTATTTATAAAGTGGTTATCGAAATAACAAAAAAAAATGTTTTAAAATGTTGGAATAAAAGACCAAAATGACCTTAATGTTTTTCAAATGGTATCATTTTGACCCTCTGTATAAAATTTATGCGATAAATTCGGCTTCTCCATTCTCATTCACAATGTACGTATATATAGTTTACAAAGAGTTCTACATAAATTAGGAAAACCTTTCCTACCAAAATTAGGATATACGGTTAAATAGGCCAAATATAAAACAATATAAATATTCTTATAAACGTTAAATATAATATTCCTATATAGACTAATTAGGCTTCAACACCTTCCTTCAAGTTGGAGCATGCAAATCACAAATGTCCAACTTGCGCTTCAAAAACTCAAATTGTATTTTCTCGAAAAATAATATTTTATCTTCAAGCAACCTTCCTTTGCTTTCTTCTCGGTAACATGTCTTGACTCTTTTCTTTTCCATAATCGTATCTCACAATGCTAGACTTCTTGCATCACATGATATAATTCTCATAATATCATCAATATCTCAATACATCCCTCAAGTCGGAGGTGAGGATCCCGAACGTCCGACTTGGACGATACAGAATAAAATTTCAAATTTCAACAAATCATGTTGTCGATCATATATAAAAAAATACTTCTTCATTATGATCTTGACGCAATCTTTTCATCCTTCACAAAACTATTGCAAAGGTTTCCGGTTTAATTGCCTTTCACAAACTCTTGTAAAAGAGTCTTTTCCAACTAATCTCACCTCACAATTCTTGCAAACGTGTTTAGTTCAATTTCGCTTCTTATGAACTCTCACGAAAATTTCCGGTCCAATCTGGTCTCTCATAAAATTTTATGGAGGTTTCAAAAAAGAAAATACATCTAAAAACTGAAGGAAAGAAAATTTGGATTTTGGGGTTCGGATAACACAACAACTAACAAAAAAATTTCTACTTCTTCTTCTTCCTCCTTCGGGAGGCCGACATCAAATTAGCAGAAGCTAGGTCTTAGGATCTTAAACTTGGCTCGGATGCCATGTTAAATTTCCGTGGTAAATTCGGCCTCCCCCATTCTCATTCACAATATACGTATATATAGTTACAAAGAGTCCTCCATAAATTAGGAAAATCTTTCCTACCAAAACTAGGATACACAGCTAAATAGGCCAAATATAAAACAATACAAATATTCCTATAAACACTAAATATAATATTCATATGTAGACTAATTAGGCTTCAACACTCCCTAACGGAAAATGCCACATAAGCAGATCCATTCTGTTACCAAGTGTCAACTAAGTGCTACAACACTTGCCACGTCACAAAATAAAAATCTAACATAAACATCAAAATGACCCCAACATTATTTAATCATTACCATTTTGACCTTAATAACAAAAGTTTACATTTTACAGGAGTTATTAAATAATTTTTAAACTTATGATTTGAAGCTATTTTAATTTACAATACTTTAAATGATTAATGCTTTTTTGAATTGTTCTGGAAAGAAATTTTAGAACACACCAAACATACGGCGGCATATGTATACAAGACCAATAATTGTAGAATGTTTTGTCAATTACATAACGTTAAAATATTGTTTGTTGAAGGATTACGTGTAATCAAATAATAGGCTTGACGTACCACGTTATTCATATGTCTGACGTGCAGTAAGTCTCGCTACCTTTAGATTTTGTTAAATTTCACAAGCATTGATCATTTATAGGCAACCTAAATGTGTTGTAAGTTAAAGTAACTTCAAAAGCATTGATTATTTATAGGTTTAAATTGGGAGACATTGGTAACGGAATGGATGTGCTTACGTGGCATTTTCCGTTAGGGAGGGTCAAAATGGTACCAATTGAGAGACATTGAGATCATTTTGATACCATTTTATACGTTGGGGTCAAATTGATGCTTTCCTATAAACATTGGGGGTCATTTTGATCCCTTATCCCTAAAATGTTATTTAACTTGAATTAAAAATCCTAACTCATAATTAAGTTAAGATTCAATAATTATTTATATATTAATTTTTAATAAAAAAACAAAAAAATAGAACATACAAAAAGTGCTACGTTAACAAAGTAATATTTAAAGAGTTAATAAATTGAAGTCCAATAACAATTCTTTTCAAGTGTTGTGACCTAAGTACGTACTAACTTATAATTATGGTTTGCAACGAAATGATGATGTGCAGTCTGCAGAAAGCAGTTGCAACGGCAGTTTCTCGGACGTCACTGATGCAGTCTGTGAAGAGTATCTTGACGAGATTGACTATGTTTGTTTGTTTCTTTTTATATACTTTTCTTTAATTAATGAATTTGAACATCTTTTAACGAAAAATAGAAGTTGAAGAGTGTTTTTGTTTAAATTGTGCAGCTGATAGAGAATATAAATACAGAAATGGTATTAGAACCCCAATGCATCCAGTTATCTCCAAAACCTATTGATAATCATCGTCGGAGATTTCTCAAACAGAAAAAGTTGCCAAAATCAAGAATTGTTCCATTTCCTTTCAAGAAGAGATTTCGAGACTATTGGTGCCCGGTACGTATTCTATTTTTTATTTTTATTTTTGTCATTTTTAATTATACGCATGATCAAGAGAGAGGGACATATTTAAACAATTATCTATTTTTCAGAACTTTGAATACGAGCTTCTGGACATATGGGCAAACAGTAAGGATGTGCAAGATGCTCTCTATGTCCGAAGGGTATGTATGTATGTATGTATGTATGTATGCATGTATGTACGTATGTATGCATGTATGTATGATCGTAGTTGAGAGAGATAATTTGCGCTTGATTTATAACACAAATTGTATAAACTTTATTTGGAGTATTGCAGGGAACAAAAGAGAGGTGGTACAGATGCAACATAACATTGCAAGATGATGCATACACTTATGATTTTTCCGGTGCAATTGATTATTATAAGAATCTCACCACCACCGGCACTCAAGTCCTCTTGTACACGTACGTATTCTTTCATATGGTTACTTTGTTATCGTAGTTATTTTGTCATTACAGTTATTTCGACTTTAACATCATTGGATTAGTTATAAATTTTTAATAATGTCATCGTGCAGTGCAGATCATGATTTAGTAGTTCCATATATGTCAACTATGACTTGGATAGAGTCTTTAGGATTAACTGCAGATTATGCTTGGCGACCATGGTTTGTTCAAGGTCAAGTTGCAGGGTACGTATAGTCTTTTTTTCATTCATTTAATTCTCATATACTTGTTATTCTTTCTTTATTTTCAGAATAAAAAGTAAAGAGATCTAGTGCATACAATTTTAATATTTCGTGTTATATGTTATTATAGGTATACATTTAGAGACGAATACTATGGATTTCGATTGACATTTGCTACTTTGAAGGTAATCAATCCAAAATGATATAATTATTCATTAATATTTTTGTTGTACAATTAATAAAAATTAATTCTGGGAAATGAAATGAAATGTAGGGATCAGGTCATTCTCCAACTCAGTACAAGCCTTTAGAGTGTTACAATATGTTTGAAAGGTGGATCCACCATTACAACCTATAACTATTTCTTTCATTATTATTGATTTTTAATGTATCATCTTACTAATTAATAATTTCCATTAATTTCTGTATTTGAGAATAAAAAAAGTCCACCATTTTTTTTTCTTAAATTCAGCATGTAAGCTCCTCATAATTTAAAACCTTATTCGTGTAGAAGGAAACATAACCACTCTCCAACCTCTATTATATTAATTTAATCCAGTTTTATATGATTCTGGAAAATTATAAAATGGATCATTTGGAAAGTCAAAATTAGGGTTTTAAATATCCATTTCTAAGAAACTTGCATATGGAGAGATTTTAGTATATTCCTGGAGCACGATAATGTCCTACTTCAAACTAATAAATGGTTGGCATATGTTATGTCAACCAATAAAATTTTGACAACGTGTAATTAATTAAAAATCTATTTTTTAGTTAATAATTTATATAAAATTCTAGACTCTAAAAACTAAACCATAGACTCTAAATCATCGACCTTAGATACTAACGTATGTGATGTGTCATCGAATTATTAGTCCAGAATACCACGTCATCTGTACTCCAGGAGTATTTTAAAATTTCTCCAAGCGTTTAATGATTTAGAATATTGATGATTCTGTTTTTTTATTATTTGTATGTTTTGATGATTCTATATTGAAAGGATTTGATCTTAACTGATTGTTTAATATAGTAGGGGTCTTTGAATAGAGTTTGCAACATAAGATAATAACAAATTACAAATTCAAAATTAAGTAATGTAATCTGGATTAGTTCAAACTCAAATTCTGTACACAGCTAACTAGTAAAAAAGATGCACAATATCAACATGAAATCAGGAAACCAATCTTGACTTGGTCGACCCTTAATTCAGTCCCCTTGAAGTTGAAGGTGGTTGAACTTTCACCTTGTCGCCGAGTTCCAAAAATATGGATTTTGACTAAGGTTTAGCAAGGATGTCTGTTGTTTGATCAATTGTTGAGATGTACGAAGACTTAAAGTTCCTTTCGTGCAACTTGATCATGTTGGGGTGCAAACCTATATCTCACATTATCAAAATAGAGAAGTTTTTATCTAGTTTATAAGACTCAAAGTTCCTTTCGTGCAACTTGATCATGTTGGGGTGCAAACCTATATCTCACATTATCAAAATAGAGAAGTTTTATCTAGTTTATAAAGAGTATCCACCGCTTTATTAGTATGAGGCTTTTTGGGCACAGTCTCAAGAACTGGTATCAGTTCTATAGCTTCGTCTAGGCGAATGTGTGGAGAGCCCAAGATAGTGGACTTTGTTTGCAAAGTGCGAAGGAGGCGCCCTCCACGTGATCTCGCGATTGGAGATCTATGGGTTCCTTGTGTCGAAAGTCTTCCTGATACTGGCATTCAAGCGGCGGTCCCATTAGGTGATAACAACGGTACAAGATGAACAAATTATTGTTCGAGGAGAGAACAGTGATGCGGTCCTTGTGCTTGAGGGGAGGATTGTTGGGGGTGCAAACCCATATCCCACATGGTCAAAATAAAGAAGCCATATTTAGTTTATAAGGGGTACCCATCACTCTATTAGTAAGAGGCTTTTTTGGGAAGATGCCTAAAAACAAATATGTGCAAGCTTGGCTCAAAATGGATAATATCATACTACGTCCTAACAGATCACGGACAAAATGGATGTTGATCTCCAAGTACTTCGAACCGTCATGGAAGATTGGATTTGTTGTGAGATATGTCGCACCTAGATTGTCACACCAAAGAACTAGTGGGTGTGAAAGACCAAATTACTTCATGCAATACTGACCAAATCCATAAAACTTCAAAAGCTAAAGTTGTTAATGCTCGGTTCTTCTCCTCGTTGGAGGAACGAGAACCGCAATGTTGCTTTCGAGACCGCCATGAGATCAAATTAGGGCCAAGATTGACCGCGTAACCGGAGGTTGATTTTCTGTCATCTAAATCGGTGCCCCAATCGATGTGTGCAAAACTAACCAACATTGTGGAATGCCCCCGCTGAAACACTAAACCATGATTGGGTGTTCATTGCAAGTATCTTAAAATTCTTTTTACTACCTTCAAATGCTCGATTTTGGGTGAATGCATGAACTGACTTACCTTATTGACAACAAAGCTAACATCTGGTCTAGTAATGGTGACATATTATAGACCACTTATAATACTTCGATAAAGAATTTGGTCAAAGACGTCACTAATCTGAATTGTCAATTTCGTTGATGAGCATGCCGATATAGAAATACCCTTTTCTCCTTCGATTTGTGACCTTTTTAGCAAATCCTTAATATATTTATTTCGTTCTAATTATTCCACTTCTCACCCAATCTTTTCTCATATGGTCGCACATCTATCACGACATACATCTTCTCCATTAGCACCTTATGAATGTGACATTGTTTCACTACCGAACATTTCGTACCATATAATAATGCAGGTCTAATGTTGAGTCCATATTTGACTGTATTTTCCTTTGTATTTTCATAAGTATTTCGGGCTAAATCAATTAAATTTGCATAAGATTGTGCTAACATTGATCAAAGTGTAGCAAATATCATGTTTATGGGTAACAACAAAAATTCTAGACAGAAACAACCTTTTACAGCTAAAAGACAAGAGAAGAATGAGACAAAACATGCAAAAAGGTGTTTTGGATTGTAGTGTCACGGATGCAAGCTTGGGAGATGAGAGTGGAGCGCGTTTTAAGGGCAGAATCAACTGAAGACTTAGTTTAATGTGTAGTTAATCTCGTTTAATGTATTTCTGCAGTTTGTTTGTTAGTTAGTTTTAACTCTTTCTTTGATTTCCAGCCTATATAATGGATGTAGCTTTTGTTGCTGAAGTATTCTCAGACTTAGACATCACATCTACTTCAGTTTTATTTCCTGTACTTTCTGTGAAGAGATTTATTCTCTTCTTTAATGAAGTTTTCAGTTTCCTTTAGACTGTTTGCTTACATTATGAGTGAGTAGTCACTTTTCAAGTTTAACCAGCCTAAGCTGGTGGTCACTAGTACTTTTCTCTTTATTAGTAGTGTATGTTTCCAATCTTTCATCTTGTATAATGGAATGCCTATGGTTGGAGTAATTAATATTTCGTATCTTAGTGCATTTGGATGTTGGGAAGCTAATTTCCATTGCATTGAACTACCATTATACATATATTATCTTCTAAGGTTACTTGTCTGATTTTATACCAAATGTTCTCATATCTTTGGGATGCTACTCAGCTTAATGCAAGAATCATTACACTTAGGTGCATCTTTGTGCAATAAATTCTTAGGATCTTAAGAACATGTGAAAACTGACTTCAAGTGAATATGGAGTAGAGACCTTGGCATGGAGATTGAATAACATGCATTAATAATAAGAGAAATAGTACGCTAGATCACTAGCAAACAGGTTGGTTGAGCTTGTACTTTTCCATAATTGTTTTTAAATCATATTTCAATATTGCTTTGTTTTCATTAAACACAATCAACCTCAAACAACTTCAAATATTTGTCACTTGATACATCAAACAGACTGGTTGGTAACAACTTTCAGTAAAACCTTGCTCCAATCCTCGTGGGAATGACACTTGGACTTCACCATTACTACATACAGACCTAGTATACTTGCTAGTGTACTCCAGAAGTCAACATCTAATTTTCATGGTTTCCCTTTAATTTATTTAGCATGTCGGGATCGCAAAGAAAACTCATGACACTCGTCCATTTCAACCAACCAAATTTAATCCTATGTGCAACAACTCCATCAAATTCTCCATGTGTTTGTATAATAGATCCTAAATAACGGAAGCAATCTAAACCACGGAGAATCCTCCCATCCTTGCCTCCTTATTTTTGTTTCCACTAAACTTCCGCTCCAAATACTCCATCTTGTTTTTACTCAACTTAAAGCCTCTAGATTCCAAAAACTGTCTCCACAATTCCACCTTACTCTCTAAACCTTCTCTCGTCTCTTCAGCCAACCCAATATCATCTGCAAACAACATGCACCGCGGTAAACTATCTTGGAGTGAACTCGTCAATTAACCCATAGAGCTAGCAAAAAGGAAAGGGTTAAGTACGGAACCTTGATGCACTCTAATGGTAACACAGAACTCTTCAATCTTCTCAATATTGGTACGCATGCTCGGGTAAGCTCCTTATACATATCCTTTATAATGTCAATATACTTTATCGAAATGGCATTCCTTATTAAAGCCCACTAAGGTACTTCCCTTGGTACCTTATCATATATATGCCCTCTCCAAATCAATGTACTATATGCAAATATTTCTTCTTATTTTGATAGTGCTCCATCAATTGTCTCATTAGATGAATGCCTCCATATTTATTTTCTCGGCATAAATCCAAATTGGTTCCCTGAGATCTTCACACTTCTCCTTAACCTTTCTTGGATTAGTACACGCTCGTGAAGTTATATAGTGTGACTCATTATTTTGATTCCTCGGTAGTTGGCACAATCTTGGACATCTCCTTTGTTCTTATTTAAAGGAATTAGTGTGGTGTTACTCTATTCTGAAGGCATATTATTGCTTCTCCAAATCATGTTAAATGAAGTCTTCAACCACTCGATCTTAGTCTGCACTTGTGCTATTTTCTTTTTGATACATCTCCTACTTGGAAAATCAAGAACTGCTACTATATGTTGAGTCATCATGCTCTAACCAGGTGCGATCACACCTTACCATCCACATAACTCTTTCTCTAAGAACTTATGCAAAAAGTCAAATTTGCTTGCATTAGCGCCACTCTGATAAGTCAATAGGTGAGAGGTTCTTTTCATAAATCAAGTATTCATGATATTGAAGTCATATCCCAATGCAAAATTCAAAGTATCATTATTTCTTTGTTCTTGTCCCTAAACCAAAACCTTAACCTTCATGGACTCTCTCAAACCCATTCCGTCTAAACCCTACAAGTCCATCAAGGTCACCATCCAAGACCATCTCTCTGGGAATTTGTTGCACAATTTCCTCAAAATTATCCCAAAATGCTTCTTTTATAGAAGCATCCAATCTTATTTGTGGTGTATATGCACTACGCCAAATACCCCTTCAGATGACGGGCAAAAACCGTCATTTGATTGATTTTTTGTCTGTCACCGGGCTCAGCGCCATCTATCGACCCTTCAGACGACGGTCAAAAACTGTCACGTGAATGAATTTCTAATGACAATCAGCAAATAGTGAAACGTCATTGTACATTGTTTCGCATGACAGTGTATTTAATTTGTCCGTCATTAGAAAATAAAGAAAATGACAGTTTTCATTTCTTTTCTGTCATTTGATTCACTCGAGATGACACTTTTTATTTTATAATGTCGTTTAAATTATTCACCCAATAAAATATAATAATTTGGATTGAATGGAGCTCTCCTATATAAATTGATGACCTAAATTAAAGTCATAGCGACTAAGTGAAAGAGAAGGGTGTGCTGATGGCATATATAGGATCTGAAGGAGCAAAAAGACTTAAAAGTCATAGCGACTACCACCCAAAAATTAGCAGTCTTAAAAACTTAGATTTTCTCTGGATCAATTGGTAAGGGACACTTTTTTTATGCAATACTGAACAGAAACATGCACATACACAGAGAATAATAGGGAAAAATGAAGCATGGTTGCTATGGTTAGATTATGGTTATGTGTACATCTATGTAAAACCACAATATTTCATATATTTAAAATGCAAGTGAAGGTCATTGTAGCATTTCAACAGATTTGGGACAAGTGAAGGCCATTGGAAGTGTCATTCATTTCATTTTTACAAAAATGAAACCCCAATAACTACTATCAAGATTCAAATACCTAGGCTAGCTTACAAGCAACTTAGGAATAAAGTAAGCAAAAGCTATAATAATCATCATGAAGTATATCAAGAAAGAAAAATATCATTGATGTAGCTTCCAACCATGTAATTCATTCAAACAAAAACGGAAAAACAATGGCCAAAGTTCTAAGACAAAGATAACTCAGGGACATACCTCTTAGCATGCCTCATGTCCCACCAGCAATACCTGCTGCTGTATTTGCAACTAGATTTCCGTACAACTTAGGTGTCACCTGTAAATTTATAGGCAGCCTCGTAGCTAAAGAACTTGTGTTGCTCAACACCTCTCCATAACAAATTATTTGAAATAAAAGACGGAGACAATCAAAATCGTAATATGCACAGTAAAGAACAATAAAGCCCAAATTTCACATGGAACGCACTAAAAGGAGAGTTATACCCCCTAAGTTTACATGATACCGTTAACAAAAAAGCAATAACAACATCAAGGAACACAAATAAGCCTCCGAGAAAACTAGTCCTAATAAATGAGGCCAATGGATCAAATTATAAGAACTCACATAGGGAGAGGGGAGAGGATATCCTGTAGTTCTGTAGCAAACAAAAAAGACATGAAAATGAGCAGCAAACAGACTGCACAATGTGAAAAGAAAGAAATTCATGCAGGCTAATCAAACTAGCATCTCACACGAAATAAACTAGTTGAAGTAGTATATCCGTAGCTATAATAGATGTTCTGAACCATAGCAGACCATAAAAAAAAGTGATGAGATTACAACTTGAAAAACTAGCAAACTAATACCAAAATAACAATGATAGCATGAGTATCAAACTACTGCAATATTGAGTATCAAACTACTGCAACTAATCTTAACAAACATATCATGCTTGTTTTACATCAAGCCCCAAAGGATTGTACATATTGTGAAATCAAGAAACATTAAAACCAATAAGAAGCGTCTCACCGAAAAAACAAAATCACTAAAAGCCCACAACTACGCACAACAAATATTTCATGTTTGATACCCATCTATCTACAACAGATTACAAGTATACACAATACATAATAGGCATTACATATTCGTTTGTCAACAAAAGATAATAAATCTACAACTACAAAAAAAAACACTTCCCATCAATCTACAGAGAATTATAACACAAACAACACCAGTAAGAAACACACCACATAAACACGTGAAATTACTCACAAATTTATACACAAGCTAAATCAGAACAGAATTTTCCCAGCATTCATACTACCACAGCTCAGTTATCAATTAACATACACAATAACCCATAATCAAAAGGGTAAATATTACCTTCTTCTTGCAGCCAGAAGTAGCAGCAGTCCCCTCAGCTTCCGCCTTTAAATCAACCTTCAAATCTTCCACAATACTCTTACTCTCAAGATCCCAGATCTTGATACTATGCTCAGTATCCGCACAAAGCCAGTATATGTTTGGGCTAAAACACAAAACATTAGTAACCGCACCAACATCAAGACTATAAAGCCTCTTCCCCTCAGCCAAATCCCACAAAGATTAAACTTGCTATATGCTGAAATCGAGATGAGAAACACGCTAACCTTGACGAAATCCTCCGGCGCAACGTCGGGGAGGTAGAAGCAGTGAGAAACATGGATGAGAAGCGCGAAAACGAAACAGATCGAGGATAAAGATTTACTTCCTCGAGGCTCCATAGCCGTTTGTCGATGAGGCATCGCGCGCGCTGTTCGTCGAGAGAAAGGCAACGAGCCCGATAACTTAGGATGGAGAGAACGACAGACTGAACTTAGAAGGAGAGATTAGAGGTTAATGGTGTTCATAAGAAGAGATGAGAAAACCCTAGTTTGAGTGAAGGTATATCTGCAAAATGAAAAGGAAAAGAAAAGAGAAAAAATTGGGGGTTTGAATCTTAACCCTTCATTCCAATAATCTGATATCAACCGTTGATTAAAATTGGATTGCGCGTGTTTTTTTTTTCATAACTTTGTGCTCCGCTTGCTTCAAATTTGAAAATTTCATTTTCTAATTGTTAGTTCACATGACGGTCATTATAATCACCGTCATCTGATAAAAAGTGCATTTTGCACATTTCACTCACATGACACTCAATATTAAAGAGGTGTCATGTGAAAGGTATATCAAATTTCATTGTTTGCATTCAGATGACGGTTTTTTAAAAGCCCATCACAAAGAAAATACAGATGACGGGCATTAATGTGTCTGTCAAGTATCTAGTGTCATCTATCAAGGAAAATGGCATAGTGATGCAGTTATTATATTCATCACTCGACCCCATCACGAGCTTAATACTCATAATTCAATTGCTCTTTTTAGACATCGCGACTACATTATCAAGATGCTCTGTATCAATTAGAATACTTGCACTATTTCTACCCTTGTCCTTTCTGGAGTACCAAAATCTATAACCCAAGGTGTTACCTCTGTGGCTTTGGTACTAATCACTTGGTTTCTTGAAAACACATCATATTTATTCTCCTCCTCTTCATAACATCTACCATTTCTTTTAATCTTTCCATAAAAGCGACAATGTTCAATGTCCCAAATCTTAATCTACTACTACCCTTATGCTTAATGTTATCATGAACTAGTTTCTTTACCCGCACCCATCCATCACGCGAGAACATTTGCACATTTGACACCACCCTCGAGCACCTGGGTGGCATGTCTGCTTCGAGGCGACGACTGAACAACCCTTGCACATTTTTCACTACGCCTGGGCCTATGAAGCGCAACATGTTGCTGAGTAGGGAACACCCCCACGATATCAGTATCTGGGTTCATGTACTAAGATGTGGCTATGTTTTACACCGGACAACATAAAAAAAAAGGATAAATAAATAGAAAAAACTCTTGTGGTTATAAAAACTGTAAAATAAGTGATTATGATTTGTTTTGAAAAAAAAAATTGATCATTTATTTAGATTATATAAAATAACTTGCAAACTACCTCAAGCTAAAAAAATTACTTCATCCGTTTCATAATATTTGTTGTTTAAGGTTTCTACACACATATTAAGTGAGTGGTACTCACTTGGTCAATGATTGACCAAATACAATTTGGTCAATTACCATTAGATTAAAATTTAAGAATGGAGATTAGAACCTAATGAAATCACCAAGCTAATCTCCACCCTTAGATTCTGATCTAATGATGATTGACCAAATCGTATTTGGTCATATTATTGACTAGGTGAGTACAACTGCATATTAAGAAACTTATTAATTAGTATAAAAAAGAGTTTGCTATTATCATACTACCCTCTACTAGTTAATGCTTAAAATAACTACAAATTTCTAACTAATCATCATAGGGACAAAGTTGAAAAAAATGCATTTAATGCTTTTTGGAAAGTGTAAAACGTTAAATATTTTGGATTTTTTTTTTCAAAACATCAAATATTATGAAATGAATAATTTATAAAATTAAAGTTGTTTAGAATTATATTTTTAATTTTTCCAAAATCAGCACTTAAAGAAACGTAAGGGAGATTAGTGTGAAATTAGAGTTGAGAGCATAAGGGGGTGGTGGCGCAGTTGGCTAGCGCGTAGGTCTCATAGCTAAACTGAGTGATCCTGAGGTCGAGAGTTCGAGCCTCTCTCACCCCAACACTATTTTTAATTTTTGCTTCTTCAGGTGTTTAAGTCATTTTGTGTTCGTGTCGTGTCAATTCTCGTGTTCAGATACAGAAAATCTTTGGTGTCATTTTGCAGACAGTTGTCCTATCTGAACGGTTACACTACTACAGTCTCAGACAGTAGTCCCACTGCATAATCTGACCTACTGATCCCAGCTCCGGCCGCCGGAATGTCAGCTCCGACGACGCAAAAACCATCCGCCCTCACTCTGGACTTCCTTCCATACGTAGACATGTCAACTCTGTCTCAATCAGAACTCCGTAGTCTCTCATCCTGCTCTTCTTCCGACCATTTCCGTCCCGACAACATCGTAACCCCCTCCGTCGACCGCTCTCTCTTCAATGAAAGCACCGGGTCCCACCGCCAAACTTACTCTCGCCCCTCCTCCTCCCGTCACCGCCTGACCAAATCCCCAAACCCTAACCCTAACAATCCCCTTGTTGGTTCTGACCGCGGCGAAAGCCTTTGTATAATTAGCTTCCTCAAGAAGTTTCTATCTGATCACCCCGAGTTCCGCCAATTCAATAGCTTCAATGCTGCCATTAATAAGAGGAAGAGAGGGAAAGGGAACACGGGGGAGAGGGGAGTTGAGGTGGAGATTGTGAATAAGAACGGGGTTGTGGTGGACGTGGAGACGTTGGAGGGGTCTGAGGATCTGTATAAGGAGGAGTTGAGAAGGAGGACTGACGGGATGGATAAAGAGGAGGAATTGTTGGGGTTTTTTAGTGGATTGGGAGGGGAGTGGTGTAGTAGGAGAAAGAAGCGGAAGATTGTTGATGCTGATGAGTTTGGTGATGCCTTGCCGGTTGGTTGGAAGTTGCTGCTCGCGCTCAGGAGGAAGGACGGCCGTGCGTCTGTTTATTGTCGTAGATATGTAAGGTGTGTGTTGTTTTGGTTTTCGTCTTCTTTGTTTTTGCTGCATTTCATTTTATAGTTTTGCTCTGTAATTATTGTTAATGATCAGTGAAGAAAGGAAAATATATAAACAGGAAAATGGATGTAGAGAAATATAATATTTGATTCATAAGTCTATACCTTAGAAAAGAACAGTTATTGTTGAGCTGAATGAACTAAACCGCCAGATGAAGTTACATTCTTTCTGAGCAAAGCCTATTCCCTAGCAAGAACTAAACAAGTTAAGATATTTTGTACTCCCGTACCGATCCCTCTACCTCTAATTACTACTGCCGTATACTATAAATACCCCTTTAGAACAAAAGCTTCGGTTTGTAGATGGCAGGCTATGATCATTCAGAGATAAAGTATAGAGAGCAAATAAATTTTTCAACTCCAATTAATGTCTCTTCCTTCTAGTGGAATATTTTGAATGAAGTTACATTCTGCATGTATGGACGAGCTGATAATCATTTGCAAGCATTTCTTTTTTAGGAACTTTTGTAGGTATTTTAGGCAACCAACGAATTGGCTTTTCATGCTGTTGAAGAATGCATGTTCATACATTGTTTTTTACTGCTATATTGAAGCAACCTGAGCTGCCATCTATCTATTGATAGTTCTCATTAGTTTTTATATTTGTGCAGTATATATGTTAATCTACTCCTCTTTTGATGATCCCACATATATTTACTAAGAGATGACATGTCTTAAAAGTTATGGCAAATGCTGATATTATTGTGCCTTGTGGGAGTGGTTAAGATAGTTCGTACTAGATTGGTTGAGTTATTAGGCTATGGATATTGATGCTTTGGTAATGGAAAACATGTAGTATTTCACAAGTTTAGCGTTATATACGACAAATGTTCAACGTTAAAGGGCAGAATTAGGTTGACATTGAGAAGAAGAGAATTTAGTTGTGGCTACAAAGGTAACCTGGAATACAGTACTGATTGGTTAAGGTCTGTATGTATATACAGATATAGTTAGTCATCTTTTTATAATTTTATGATTAAATTATGAATGCTCAATTGAAAAGGAAAGACCCTATGATATATCTAATCTTATTCATTCTAGAAATACTGTCATTTAGTGGAATCTTCAAAACTGAAGAAACAAAAAGAAAAACGTGGACTACAGGGAACATAATTGCATAGTCATTAAAGGCACACCTTAGGCCAAGGCACACAAATGAGCACAAGGTGTTTGCCCTTACGCTTCTGAACCACAGCTCCTTTTCTGCCATAATTTCTTTTCGTTCATTCTTCCTTCTTATGATTCTTAAAGATAATTGTCCATTTTCCCAACAATCAAAGTGCTGACAAAGCAAGAAATTTCACTGTATTGGTTTAAAACATATAGATGGTGGTCTTGACTGATCGATGGGTACAGTAGATGTACCGACTGAAGAATGTAACTTGTAAGTGCTGCCCGAAACAGCTATCAAGTTGTCAGGCATTGGAACTATGGTCTGACAATTTTTTTTAGTTACAAAATAAAGGACTTAAGACAAATAGGAAAAATATGCTAGTAAACTTAGGACGCATAGGAGGTCAGAGTAATTAAAACTAATTGATTTTCATTGACTGCTGGCTCATAACAGATAGTGTTATATATATATACATCCATTTTCATTTTTAGGCCTCTGGAATGACCTGCTTTCTATCTCTAAGCCCAAAGCTTATTTTTTTTCAATGTTTTTCTCTTGAAATTCTCCAGCCCGGGTGGACAACATTTCGCGTCATGCAAAGAGGTTTCTAAATATTTGCAGTCATTCTTTGAGCATTATGATGCACAGCAGATGAGGGATTATGCAAGTTTCAAAACTCAGCAGATCCATAAATTGGTTTCTGAATGTGTAAGCAAATACTATATTGGTAGCTTTGTGAAATTTAACCTTGTTTAAAAAGGCTTATGATATTTTTGGCAGTATGTTGGTGCTTCAAGGGAGGAAGATCAGGGACAATCAGGTGAACATGAAAAGGCTATTGCATTGCTAGGAGTTGAAAATTTGGATCTGGCAGAGGTTCAAATACATGATATTTTTGAATGCCACAAATGTAACATGATATTTCACGAAAAGGACACATATCTGCAGCACATTTTGTCATTCCACCAGCGCACTACAAGGAGGTACAAAATTGGTTCTTCTGTTGGTGATGGTGTAATAGTTAAAGATGGGAAATATGAATGCCAGTTCTGCCATGAGGTATTTGATGAAAGGCGTCTATATATTGGTCATGTAGGAACTTGTGTAAAAGGAATTGAAGAATCACCTGGTGATATGATGGCTTTACAAAAGAGAAGCGACTCTCCAACCAATAATGAATTGCCTGTTACAGTCTCTAGAATGGATGCGTTAATTGAAATAGCTCAGAATTCCATTCGAGAAACGTCTCCTGGACTTGATGATGAGACTAGTGGTAGGTGTATTTTAGATCAAAACATGGCCTCGAATCCAGAACTATTGGCTTCAGTTTCAGATCACGAACTAAAATCTAATTCTTCTCCTATTGGACCATGTATAGAATCTAGTCTGGAGCCACATCAGCAAAAAGTTGATTATATGATTGTTGATGAAATTACAGAGCAGATAGATGATCCTGGCATTGTTCTAAAAGACAAGATAGATTCATCTGGAAATGAGCGACATGGTAATGGAGCTGTACCGCATCATGGAAAAGAATATGTGACACTATGCACAGTTGAACTTGGCAAGTCTGTCATTGAGCCTAAAACAGATTCTGAATGCCATTTTCTTGCACCATCGAATATTCAAAAACCTAGTAGCAATGAGAGTAATGCGGAAATGGTTTTTGCAGACAAACATGATAAGTATATGGTTGAAGATGTGGATAAAACTAGGTGTGTTGAGATAGAGGTTGATGTTGGAAGCAACAACAGGGTAGCAGATAACAACATTGTGAAGGAGATTTTACAACAACCCCTGAAAGACAATGAACTTTCCCATGCAGCTCCACAACTGCATGTGGCATTGATGCAGTCATCGTCAATAATTTCAACTAACACTGTAAGCTTCAATGAGGTATAATGACGTCATTAGTTTTTTCAGTTTTTATTTACATTAAGTTTTAAACCTTGAGGAATATTTTATGATCTCTGAGATAAAAAAAAATTAACATAAAGAAATATAGAAAGAGAGCAACATAGTGGGTCGATGATGCGATTGTCTTTTTTACTCTATGGAGCAATAAAATGACTTTTGTTTTCTTATTATATTCCTTGAGTTGATTTCAAAATTTTGAGTGAATTCATCCTTCATTAGTAATTGATATTCATGGCATAGATTAATGTGAAGATGGTTATAAAATGCTGTGAATTTTGATAAGTGAAACAACATAATAGGCAGTTGGACACAGAGGATTGAAAGATGCTTATTATTGGCTTCAAAGTACACTTCTGCAGGGAATTGTTTTTTACTGATAAATGCTGATTGAATATGGGTTCCATTTCCATAATTTCTTAATTGATAGGGCTCCAGTAAAGGCAGTATTGCTTTAAAGATTTCAGCAAGAAATCTTATAACTGAAAAAACCATTCTTTAGAGGGAAGAAATAGATACTGCATGAGATTCTCATTACAACTAAATTTACATATTTGCAGATTGATCTAAGTGCAATGGACAACAAGAGGGATGACAAAGTAACAGTATTTGAGGATTTGAAGTTGGATGAAATTGAGCAACTAAAATTTAGTTTCAAAAGTGAGATAGAGGTGCCACTACACTTGGCAAATAATTCTGAGATGGAAAGGGAGTTCGATGCATCAGTTCAATTTGAATCCGACGTAACTGTTGATGATGCTGGTGGACAACATTTTACCACGATGTGTGTATGGTGTGGAATCGAGTTTATCCATGAGGCTGCTGAAACTGAATTGCAGTCTGATTCGGTTGGTTATATGTGTTCTTCCTGCAAGGCAAATATCTGTGGGACACTAAATATGTGGGGTAAGTTAATTAAACTTCCACTTCATTTTTAGGGAGCTTCTTCTGGTTTTCCATATTTATTTCCTTTTTGTCATGTATATATCTGAATCTGATGGAGGACATTTTTATTCTGACCATGATACTGATAATATATGTTGGCCATTTACATCTCTTAGTATGTTTCTCTAGAGTACATCAGTGTGTTTCTATAGATTATACTTTTAGTGCAGGGCAGAGATGCTCAAGTTTTAGTTCAGTATGCGGCAAGTAGATGAATCACTGGCTCATGAGGGCTTGTAATGTATATATTTTCGGGATAAGGTACAGATTTAACTATGGTTATTGGGGGAGAGCGTATTTAGCCTCCATGTACAAAATAGTGCAATATAAAGCCTAACATTTAGCAAACAGTGTCCATTTCAAGCCTGATTAACAAAATAATGAGATTTTTCATGTGTAATTTCATGTTCTGACCACCCTGCAACCCTTTGCTAATATTGCCAATTCAGAATTTAAGTTCAAGAAAAAAGTCATTTTTGTTAATGAGGCTTGAAATTTCTCTGCATGTTAAACGTTTCACTTCGACTGTATTGTTTTGTTGCTGGAGGTTCAGTTTGTTCTCTCCCAATAACCATAGAGGGCTGATTGTAACTTATCCCTAAATTTCTTGACCATCTGAAAAGGACATATAATTTAGATATGGTGTGGATAAGCTAGTGTACTTTAAAGTGTCCGATAAACTTCAAACTCGGTCCCTTTTCTTCTAAATTTTAAGATGTACTTGGATACTTGCTTTACCACTTGCCTTTTGTTAGTCTGAGTTAATGGATTCAACATTTTCCCCTTCATTTTTGGTTGTTGATATGCTGTTTTTTTTATTTCCTCTTAACATTGATACTGACCAGTTTAACATTTTTGTTTGGTAGCAGATGCTTGATGAAAGATGTATCTAATGGCCAAGGATTGAACTAAAATTTTGACTTTTGAAGCTGCCAGTGGAAGTTGGTTATCAATATCTAGGTAATGTACATATTGAAATGGAATTACATGCTTACATGTTAATTCTTAATATTATAGGTTTTATGTAAATGTCATCATTTGTAGCTGTTTGGTGTACAAATTGATGTATGGTAACATGTTTTTGCAATCTTTCTTCGGCTGTAGCTTTTATGAAGTTGTGTATAGACCAAATGGATGTAGTTAAACCAAGGTGTAGTTTTGGAATATAGTTAGTTAAAAACTTACTATGTAACACAGCCTGATCCAGTGCAATTGATTATGTATAGATATTGTCCGCCTTTGGCCCAAAACGAGCACCATGAGAACAATGTATTTGGCTCTTGATTTTTTATGAATGTTAATACTAATAATAACAAAATGCAAATTAATAATAGTGCCTACTCTAGAACAATTACAAAAGAAAACAGTCACAAACTTGAAGGGTCAAATGAGATAAATCCCCTCTAAACAAGAATTTTAAAGTAAAAATGGGAATAACAAAAAATTCAGATAGTTTTCTAGTATACAAACTCCTCTTAAGGCTAAGGAAATCAGAACTTATAATGCAAACATGAGACAAATCCAACTTGAATTGGTAATCCTGAGCTTTAGACGCGCTGCTCTCGCGAGACAGAGAAAGCTTCTTGTCGGGAAGGGCAAAATTTCTTTTTCATTGATGTGTTAATTGGTGCTTTTGTCGAGGCATAGGTCGTGTTTGGCAATTAACAGATTTAGAAAAAATTAACGAATTTGACCACTTTTAGAGGATTTTACAAATCAGCCTCTATTTGGTAAAAATGAGACTGAAATAGCTTGTTAGTCTTAAAAAGTTAATTTTGAAAAAACTCATTTTATAAAAAAGAGTACAAGATTTAATTTTATTACCAAACATAGATTTTTCTAACAACACCGTTTATAACTTAGAAATCATCTGGAAAAACTTTCATGAAAAAGCATCTTTCGATTAATTTATAATTTGTATTGAAACAAAATAATAATAATTGAATATGAAAAGAAAACAACCGAAAAACAAAAGAAGGGGAGGAAGAACAATTTGATTTGAAATTCTCTCTAACTTTATGACGTTTACATTTCGCAAGGCTTTTCGAGAAACGGCTCTTGACTTTTTAGGTGCAAATTCAATTAAATTAGATTGTGCTTAACTTATTTTAGGTGTTTATGTACATTAAACATTAATTTGAAATGGGTGGATTAGATGTGATATCTAATTAAAAAATTATTTTCTTGTTGTATGTTTTTATTAGTGCTCCTTTAAAAGTGGTTTTTGACTAATCAAGGAATAGTATTAATAGCATAGCACATACATATGGAATAGGTTCCTAGGCCGTAGGCTAAATCTTGATTTGTTGTCGGGGATTAATTGACTTTAAATATATCCATAGAACCTTTTTCCTTCTTTAATTGTCAAAAATAAAATTACATTTGACATTGTTTGAGTAGCAGTACTAATATTTGGAAGAAAGAAAAACTGAATTGATTGTTATTTTAGTTTCGTATCAGATTTTTCAAACATTAATTATGTCTAATATATTTACAATGTTATTAACATAGTAGTAGGCTATGGTCATTTTGTTTTTTCCTTACTTTGTTTATACTTTGTTTTATCCACAATTGGATTAGTTTTTAACTCATGATTCAATGGCTAACAAAACAAAGTAATAGTTACTTTGTGAAAAACAAAGTGACCATAAAATATCCCATTAACATAATTTGAAAATCATGTCAAAATATTTTTTATTGTTATATCGTGCCAAAATGCTAATCCATCCATTATGAATTAAATGTCTTTTTAGACAAAAAAATCTAAAATAAGAAAGTATTATTATACACTTATTAATTACTCATTTAATATTTAATTTAACTATTATTCTTTCAATTATTATTAATTATAAAATATATTTACCATATTAGGTAAGGTTAAAATGAGAAAAAAAGAGAAAAAATATTTAAAAGGACTTTTTATTCAGAATTTCACTCACTGTCTAAAAAGACATTTAATTCAAAATGAAAGGAATATCAACTAAATTTGTTATTGTTAAATATAAATTTAAGTGATACTTTTGTTTTGTCTAAATGGCTAAAATGTTTACTTTGTTTCTAATACATTTATAATAACTAGCCAAAATGCAAAAATTTAAAAAAACTTATCAATTGGTTTTAGCTCAACTGGTACACTCAACAATGTATGAGTTGAAGAGTCCAGAGTTCGAATCTTGCTCCTCACAAATTTATCAAAAAATTAAAAAACTTATTTGTAGTTCTTATATCACAGTCAAATAATTATCAAATCAGTGTGTTCATATTTTAGACAACACAAAAGTAAAATTGATTCTGATTGGAAATGCTAATTGTAAATTTGCATCATTTTACCCTTTGCAGACGAAAAGCACATGTTAGGGGCAAAAACTTTGGCCTTTTATACGTAAATAAAGTCCAATAAAGTAAAGTAGTATTTGTTGCTACAACTATCTATGTGTCTTAATAATAAAGAGGTGGAATATAATCTATGTAAAGCTAGTATGCGCACAGAAAGCTTTAGTAGAGCAGGACTGCCTATTTATATATTTCCCTAAAACAAGTTGAGAATCAGGTCCTTTCTTAGTGGCTGACCAAAAGCTAAAGAATAATTAAAGAAATATATACAATAAAAAAGATTAATTAACCAAAATTGAATTTATAGGTAATGAAATTGGTTTTTTTTATAAAAAAAATTTGTCCATTATCAAAGCCCATTAACATAATTGTTATGGTTTTGATCTCACCTACATATTTAGCCATTCAAAAAATTTTAAACAAAAATAAGTTCCTATTATTTTCTCTCTCATTCCACTCATAATTCAAAACCGTTGAAAGTTCAAGAGACAATTCGAACACGTGAAACCTAAATTTTTCATTTCCAACGATATTTCGTGTCAAAATGCAATTCCGTCGAATCATCAAGTTAGTCGACATTTCAAGTGGATAAATCATAGTTAGATTGAAGAAACATACCAACATATTGCCCTCTAAGAAACGAAAGGAAAAACAAGAGTTCATTTTAGTTCATTTTACTTTGAAAATTATGTTTAAGTTGTGAAAAACAAGTTTTTTGGTTAATCCATGTCGTAAAAATTGGACATACAATTGTTGAGTTTGATTTTGCAAGTCCTTGTCAGGTTTACCTAAACACTACACTACGCGTCTTTTGGTTTCATAAGCATATTGTTCAATGAACGCTAAAAGTTTAGATTCATAGCATTTTGTGAAACACTATTCATACGCTACCTCAATAACAAGTTGATATATGTAGCGTTTTGTAAACGCTACATGATTTCTGTCTCGTTGGGCTAGGGTTGGTTTTTACAAACGCTACAATATTGTTGTCTTGTTGTGCTAGCGTTTTGATAACGATACAAATGACTTACGTGTTTTCATTAATTTATTTGCAGCATACTAGCACTCCAACTAAACAATCAATTAAAAGGAGAAAAGTTGGGGAGCGATACTTGTATCCCAAATATTCTATACAAGTTGTCACCTAACAAATATGGTTAGATTGGCATCACGAATGATCATTTTAGTTCCTCTTTATAAGTACTTTTATCAATTGCCTAACAATCTTAGCCATGGAGTTTTTTTTATCCAAATACACTAGCTTAGACTTTATTCTTTATGACTTAAATTCAACAGATTTTTTAGTTTAATAAAATTTAACAAAATTCAACCAATTCAGCAAACTGTTCAATTTAATTTAATTCAATTAAGTTCCAATCACTTCAATTTATCCATAAAGAACATAAGACTAGACAACAAAAATTTATCACTCCATTTGTAGCCAAATAAGACACAAAATACAAAAAAAGTTCAATATAAAAAAACTATTTTTTATTCTTTCATAAAAGTTGACAGCGTTGTACAATTTTCACGGTTAATTTTATATGAGTGTTTCTTTCCAGATTCAACTATTCTTTTTATGGGTTCTGTTTCTTGATTCTAAAATTATTTCATGTACTTCCATTGAATCCAAAATGACATTAAATTGAACACTTTTCTTAAGGGCCCTCCATGTCGTTGATGTTGTAGATGTTCACTTCACACTCTATATATGCACGTTTGATAGTTAGGATGAGGTTGTCCAAAATTGGATTGGACCAATAAATTTGGCTACTCTATGTATGTGGATACCTGAGGCAATTATTCATTTTAATTTTTATTGGTATATGTACCTCTCAAGATGTGATTGATCAAGTAAACACACTTGCACGAATGTTTTAGTCACATCAGAATAACTTTTTAATGTTGCATCTCTAAAATTTCTATTTTGCTTTTGTTCTAGAAACCAATTATATTCATATGTGTGAAAAAAATAAAAAATATAGGAGAAAAGACAAATAAAATTGTGGTTTTAATGTTCTCCAAATAGAGAAGTGTGGTTTCATTTTTTTACAAAGAGAGGCATGTGATTTACATAATTTTGACAAATAAAAGAAATTGACCAACACCATTTGTCACATCATCAAGTTAACCCTCCACGTCATCAAGTAAACATGACATGTCATCAAAAAATTAATATTTTATTGTGTCACGTCATCAAAATCAACAAAAGTCAACATGACGCATCATCAAAGTCAATATCACATGTCACAACTTAAGTGAAATTTCTTTAATTGTCAAATTTGTAAACCACATACCTCATTTTGCAAAAAATGAAATCACATTTCTCTATTTGCAAAATATTGAAACCACAAGAGTTTTATTTGTACTTTTTTCAAAAATATACTTCTTCATTTAATGCAAATATTTACTTTTTATTGCTTTGAGTTTTGGAAATTTTAAATTTACAATTCTACATTCAGTAAGTTTACCTAACAACCGAAATCTTTAAGTTTAAATTTAAACACATCAATAATTGGTAGCTCAACAATAAATGGTGAACTGACCTAAAAATGAGACTACGGTTCGAGTCTCACTACCAACATTAAAAGGAAATTTGATACCTTGATCCATCAAAATGTTCTGAAACAGAATTTGATACTAGTTATATAACCACAAAGCTTAAATTTAAATACAATTTTCAACCATTCATATATATGAAAAAATAGCCAGAGTTTTAACATAGTTGACTAATTTAGCCCGTTAATAATGTTAAAGGGAATTCTACTGGCTTAAACGTTTTGTAGAGAAGCAGAGGATACATCGAACAAACAAGGGTAATTTTAAATAAGTTTTTTATGGTTTTATATTTTTATAAATAAATGATTCTACTTTGCATTTGATCAAATAGAGGGTGGTGGTTTACATTGTTTGCGGAATTAAGAAAATGATAAATTGATAAATTTTTGTTGACGTGAACGAAGATCGTTTTTGTTCAAAACAAATTTCTGATATTTGACCTTAACTGATCTTACATAACCAGTCAAAGGTTTGGAAAAATATTTAGGCAAAAAATGATCTTATTTATGTCAACAAAATCGACAATTTCCTTAATTCTGCAAACAATACAAACCTCAGTCCTTTATTGGCTCAAAGTCAAACCACAATCTTTTATCTGCAAAACTGTATAAATACAAGCACACTTATTCGAAATTAACACAACAAACAAAGGTATGGCTGAAGTAAAATTATTGTAAACCTCTTAAAAACTGATTGCTTCTACAAGTTGAGGAGACCAATAGTCGTAATTAAAACTTTATCGATAGCTTGTCTATAATCACAAGTTTGAAAACCGTGTTCAAAGGGTTTATTTATAAATCGAGCTGAAAAAAGTCAAACTTTTACTCATTTACAGGCTTAGGTTTACATAAAGTGCTAGTATTCTCAAATTTCACAATTGGCTACGTAATCTATTATCAAACTATATACTTGTTGACAAAACACTTACGACATTAATATATCCCCTACAAAAAACGAATATTAATCCACTCAAGTAAACAGAATTAACCAATAAGAAATACGAATATATAGTTGTTACCAAAAAAAGAAATAGGAATAGTTAATTAAAAAGTAGATGATTTGGATCGTACATTCATGTATGGCGTAGGATTACCAATATACAGAATAAATCAAAAAACATAATCTTTTTTTTTTGGTCAGATAATAAAACAATCTGAACACTCTAAAGTGCATCCTCCTGCAAAACTATATATATACAATGACAATTCAACTTTTTACAATCTCCTCTAATTAATCACATAATTAGCTAATCAAACACCAAAATTATTCCAATCCTCGTGCTGAAAATGTCAGCTCGGGCAATTCTTATAAAAGATAGCAGAGGTTACAGTTGCAGTCATTGCAGGCAGCGATTTCCAAACTCGATAAAACTCACTCAGTTTAGTTGCCCTGCTTGCCACCGAGTTTCGGTCTCTTCTCCAACTCGAAAAATGGGAAGATCTTCTTTTTCTTCTTCTAGCGTTAGGGAACATCAAATAGGGCGCAGAGTTGCTCATGTTGTCGACAAGATTAAGGATACCTTTTCAGGGATTAGAAGTCGTAGGGGAGATAATAGTGATAGCGATACACCTAAGACTTTGAATTCTAATCCTTCTCCGTTGGCCGTTAAACCTATTTCTTTGGCCGTATCTAGAGCAGGACGAAAACGTGCGCTACTTATCGGAGTAACTTATACCAAGTTTAAATATAGACTTAAAGGGACTGTAAATGATGTGAAGAATATGAGGAATTTGTTGATTGATCATTTCCATTTTTACAAGGAGAATGTTCTTGTTCTTACAGGTACGTATGCTTTTTCAAATTACATTTTTCAAATATTACTTTTCAAGTCCTTCAACTTTAAGTATGTGTTCTATTGAGCTCTTTAACTTTATAATTACAAGGGAAAGTGGTCTTGGAAAAGCTCAATTATTTTTTGTTTGTACTATCAAATGGTTTAATTTTACCTTATTTTACATATACTATATTACCATTTACTTCCGACTTGGAACACTAAATTTACCATGGAGCCAAAATTAGAATATTTATTAGATAAAAAAAATAATCTTACCAACATATTTTACTCTTACATGTAATTAAAACATGTGAAGCTCTTTTGTAAATGACAATGTACATGCACCATATTGGAAAAAAAAAAAAAACTAAGTTGTTTTACTTTTGCTTACTATTGAGTCATTTTCTTTCATTCAACTTATTGAACTCCCAATCTTTTTAATCATATTCAACGAACTTTAATGATCAGACAAATCCTTATTGGGTAGAGTAGGCTTTAACTATAAATAATGGGATTTTTAAGGGAACAAAAGGGGTTCAATAGCACAAACATTTAAGGTTGAAGGGGTAAATAGAAACAGAAATAGCATTTAAGGGATCAAAAAAAGTTTGAGTTCACATAGTTGATTTGCAGAAGAGGAGAGGGAAGCAAATCTAATCCCGACGAAGAAAAATATCCAGACGGCACTGAAGTGGCTGGTGGAAGACTGCCGGGATGGTGATTCACTGGTGTTCTATTTCTCTGGTCATGGATTAAGACAACCGGATTTCGACAACGATGAGCGTGATGGATTCGATGAAACAATATGTCCGGTTGATTTTGTGGAACAAGGAATGATTCTTGACAACGATATTAATTCAACTATTGTTTGGCCTCTGCCTAAAGGTGTTACTCTTCATGCTATTGTTGATGCTTGTCATAGTGGAACCATCCTCGATCTTGTTTATGTCTACAACCGTCACATGTAAGCTTTCGTGTTTCTTTTCTCATACTCCTCCAAAATAAATAGGAGAACAAATAAATACTGTTGAAACATTTAGTCTTGTATACTTCAATTCTAACAAATTTGGATATAAGGATTATTGTAAAATTGGAAGGTATTGTTTAATCACGCACCTTTTTCAGTAGCAGAGTATACACCACGTAAAATCGCGAACGATATAATTTTTTTTTTCCAAGTATTAAGATTGAGAAAATGATACATATATTGGTTGATTAAACAGGAAAATTTGGGATGATAATAGTCCTCCGAATAAGACCAGGAAACATACAAATGGTGGTTTGGCAATTTCTATTAGTGCCTGCGAAGACAATGAAATGGCTGCAGATACCTCTGTACGTAACTAGCTGATTCTCTTACGAACTAGCTAATACCGAATGATCTTAATTAAACCTAAAAATACATTTTTGTGCAGGCATTCAGTACCGGAAAGGGAATGAACGGTGCATTGACGTATATTTTAATAGAAATTCTGAAGCAAAGTCCTCCAGATGAAAGACCAACATATGCTGATCTAATAGAAATGATACATCAAACCATTGATTATGTTAATAAAAGTGGATGTCTTCCTGTCAGAATTATCAGATCTATATGTCACACCAACTTATTACAGGTTTATTCATTTTACTACTTTGTTCATTCAATTTTCAGTTATAATTAGTAATTAATCCTTTCTTAGGTGATCTTATTATTTAAATATATTTTCTGATATGATGAATGCTTAATTTACAGAAACCTCTCCTTTCTGCTTCAGATCCATTTGATGTTAAGAATACACGTTTCATTTTGTAACTAATTTGAAGATGAATTCAGTTCATATTTTCATACAAGACAAGGCTGCTCATTTTGAATTTTTGACACAACATTATGCGGATATAATTATTCCTCGATATGGAGATTGCGTTTTCTCTTTGTTTCTTTTTATTTTCCAATTGTTACCAATAAAATGTTTCTGGGAATCTTTGCCCATGTAATACATATTACCACCTTTTCGTTTTCTTTTTCTTTTGGGAAGTAACAACTATTTTTGAGATTGTGAAATTTTTGTATAGGGAATGATATATGTAACCAATTCATTGATTCACTACAATACATAAGATTGTGAAATTGTGAAATTTTATATATTTGATTAATTACTTCTTTTATAGTATATGATTATGAAGTTTTACAATACCATTAATAAACTTGATTGATTTAATTATCTTAGATCACGAAGTAGCGTGAATTTGAGAAGAAAAATCGTTGGGACAAATGCTAAATACTGATTGTTTCGCAGTGGATCAAACTATAGCGTTTTTTGTTGTTTGTTTTGTTACAATGGTTTAGTTATTCTTGTTTTTCTACACTATATGCCATTGTTGGTTTATGCAATATGAAGTCGTCAAAGAAGGTTTCGACCCATTAAAGAACTGCTCTTACATCAATCCCTAGATATCCCATATGAAGGAGGAGTCTTCGCACTTGATGTTAATTCTCCACAAGATTATCCTTTCAAACCTCTCATTGTAAGATTTTAAACAAACATTTACAAGTGTATGTAGCAAAGAGGGGATATCTCTCTTTTTTTATAATGTTTATCCATGGAAACTAGGACCATGTTCTTGGAATATCAAAAATTTGATTTGACTATACTTTTTTGGGATTCATTTGTTAGATAAATATCCATATTGTAACTCTATTTTATTTATATGCATTTATTTGGTCTTATTGTGCATCTACTTGTCGATGGTACACCATCCAATCATCCTCGTCTAGACACAATCGGAGCCTCGGTGTCGGAGGAGTTTGCAATTGGTGCATATGTTGGAACACATTAATCCTAGTTTTGATTAGGTGACAAAATTAATCTAATAAGAAAATATATCCTCAAACTCTAAAATTATATTAGACTAACTTATGCAATGCTTTAAATTGTTACGAATAAATTTGATCAGTATTATAAGATCAAAAACTCAAAATCTGGAAATTCCTATGTGTAAGTGAATGTTATCTCAAAATGAAGAACTTCATTCAGACTCAGAACATGAGTGTCTGGTTAGTAATTGTTAATAGACCTCGCATTCCATCAACCTATTGCTAATGGAGTGAGAATCCCTTAACCTAGGAGTCATAGGATGACCAAGACCTTAAAAAAGTTCAAACTAATGTTTCGGAAAATATGCAGGTGTAAGAGAACAAAGGAAATCTGGAAGAAGCTTAAGTTAGGAAAGCTCATAAGTTTGGTAGGGATGTTGAATTGGACTCTATTGGATAGACCTACTTTTCTTGTTGTAGTATTTTTCTTGATAGTAAGAAGAATATTTTTAAAAAAGAAAAAAACAGATGCCTTTAGATATTGATACCCAAATCATGGTTTCTGGTGATGCTTTAATTATCTCCCATAGAATTTTAATTTCTGGGTTTGCCCATAAGAAGAAAGTAAAAGTTCTTGTTTCAGCCACTAGCAGGTAAGAAGAATTCCTTATAAATATAATTTTAATGGCAGCTTAGATAACTCTTTGAAAATTATAGCTTAATTCTTCTTCTTCTTTTATACCTTTAACATTTGTGATTTAATTGGAAAATATAGTCTAGTCTAAAGATTATTCTATTTACACTTGCTTAATCAAAGAAAAGAATATGTGAATTGATTACATTAATCTAAATGAAGTGGATAAGAATATATATACATTATATAATTATAAACGAAAGCAGCTTAATTTATAAGACAAAGAAACATCAGAAAAACATCAATCTTTCTTCCTATGAAATTCTCCTAAAGCTTGCCTTCATTCCATCTTTTTTTCTTTTCCAAATCTTTAATTCTGTAACACAAGATATGGATATTTGTAGTAATTATTGTCACAAAAAACAGAATAATCAGAATAGGAAAGAAAATAGTTTGCTGAAGCTCATGAATCCAACTCAGTCTCTAAATACGAAGCCATCCCCTTTGGATTCTCGGAAAATGCCGCGGGAGGCAAGACCCAGGAAGCGAGCTCTGCTTATTGCGGTGAGTTATAAGAAGCAGAAGTATGAACTCAGAGGAACTATCAATGATGTCAAGAAGATGAAAGATTGGTTGATCTTTTACTATGATTTTAAGGTTGCCAATATTCTCATTCTCACGGGTAAGGGCACACGGAATTTTCTATATGCGACACTCTTGTTTGCTGTTGTTTATTTCTCTATTTAATTTTCGAACATTCCAAGATTCGTGGTGTTTCCGATTTTATGCATTGAACTCCTTTTTTTTTTCTAACTTGATATATTAAGATTTCAGATTTGGATCCATCAATCATAAGTACATTTATTTAATACGTGGTTAATGATGTGCATGACCTCGTACATTTACCATTACATGTCTTCGTCTAGGAAATGACAGTCTATAGATTCTCTGTACTCACGATTAAATATGCAAATTCTCATTTTTAACTTTGAAAAATGCAACTTCAACTGGAGATGGAATCAACCATACATGTATAACCGAGTTTAATATTCATAATTAATTATTTTTACAAACTATATCTTCTGTTCAATCTATAGAATGAAAAGAACTTTAGTTTATGCATAAAAATCATAAAGATCATTCTCCTGAAATCTATTCATTGCAATGAAAGCATCTAATGGCTTAAGGTTGGTTAAGAATCGGATTCCTAGTCTATTCGACATGTCTTAATTAGGAAATAACTTAACTCAAGGGTGCTCCGAGAAAAATTCTACAATACTCTGATATTAATGTACAGTATTTCTTAACAAAATAAACGGTGAGAGAATTGTTATCAGAAGCTTAAAGGGTATAATAAAAAATATACATATACTATTTCTATAATTAAGGGGCTCGTACTTCCGATGTACCATAGAAATTCTCATGAACACAATAGACCTTTTCTACTTTCATGTACTATGCATATCAAGTTTCAAATCGTGTCAAGTTTTCTTGTGTTTTCTACCATAAATTGACAGTTCTATTGAGAAGACATTATTCCTAAAATTGTATTTGTTTTGCGGTATAAAACGTAGAAGACGAGCCAGATGATAAAAATTTAAGTCCAACAAAGAAGAACATGGAAAGGGGCATGAAATGGCTGATGGAGGACATGAAGGGTGGTGATTCGTTGGTGTTCTATTTCTCAGGACACGGCCTGAGGCAGCCGGACTTTGAAGGGGACGAGAGGGATGGGATGGATGAATGTATATGTCCTGTAGATTTCATGGAAGCAGGGATGATTATCGACAACGAAATTTATTCAACCATAGTTCGACCACTGATAAAAGATGTCACTCTTCATGCAATTATTGATGCTTGCCACAGTGGAACTGTTCTTGATCTTCCTTATATGTACAATAGAGATACGTAAGTCTTCACACTCAACCGGAAAACGTCTAAATTTGTTTCAAATGGTTTTTGGAGAATACGATATTTTTCTAACAAATAAATCAAAATTTTGTATTTAATTTGGGATATTCTATGGTCACTTTGTTTTTCACAAAGTAACCATTACTTTGTTTTGTCAACCATTGGATCATGGGTTAAAAACTAATCCAATGGTGAAAAAGACAAAGTATAGACAAAGTAAGGGAAAAACAAAGTGACCATAGCCTACACCATTTAATTTTATAACTTGGAGCAATTATAAGTCCGAATAACATTAGATAGAGTAATTTTGGACTCACGTAATAGCCCGTATAACAAAATTAAATAACTGTGAGTATTTGGATGAATCAGAAAGAGATGGGACGATAACAGCCCTCCATCGGGTGCTAGTAAACAAACAAGTGGTGGATTAGCTATTACTTTTGGTGCTTGTCGAGATGATCAAATGGCTGCAGATACTAATGTAACTCTTGATTCAAATTGTTGAATTTAAATATCAATAAACTTAGATTAAAGCTAATTAAGTACTCCTTTGATTTAATTAGAAAAGATAATTGAACTGCATGCAGGCATTTAGCCCAGCAGATTTGAGGATGAGTGGAGCATTAACATTTACATTAACAAGAAGCATTGAAAAGAAAGGCAAAGAAATAACATATGGTCAACTTCTTGATGATATCTATGATGAGATTGAAAAGGCTGACCAAGAAGGTTGTCTTCTTATTAGGGTCTTCAGAAAACTACTCAATCAAAGATTACTCCAGGTTACCACTCCTTTTCACTTTATTTCATAGCAAACTATGTGTTGGTTCTGTCTCATCGAGTAGTGTTCGATTCCAACCTTGTGTTGAGGTTGTCTCTTTGAGTAACACTCTGATACTAAAGTCACTAAGATATTGTTGTTTTTATCTGAACTCGATTGAATTGAAATGAATTTGTTGAACTGAACTAATTGAAGCCTACAAGACTCAATTTTATCGAATTTAAGTAAAAAAGAACATGACAAAAATCGTAGGGCAGTTAAGAGTTGTTGGGCTTGTCTCTTTAGTAGGCAGTAGGCTTCGAGGTGCAAATGGGCCTAGAAGACCTTACTTTCAATTGGTTTGATTATTAAAATAAAGTGTTTTTCTCATAGGGAGTAAAAGCAATACTTTGAGCTTGTACTCTGCTATAAACTAGGTCTTGTGGATCCAACTAATAAAAATAGAACACAACATATCTAGTGTAATAAAACATGGTACGTATTTATAATGAGTATAATGGTTAGGTCTACTCAGACCAGGACCATAATAATATTTGGGGCATGCTAAAATTATGATATAAGTTTTATGGCCTAATTTGAGCATGTTAATTAAAGTATTACAAAATTAAATAAAGATACTATATTATGAAGATATGGGGGCTAATTCAAATTTGGTTGGCAGAAACCTCAACTTTGTGCTTCAGAAACATTCGATGTGTACAAGAAGTTGTTTGCTCTGTAATGGTGAATATATATACACAAATTGACCGGAAGATGTGCTATGGAGGAATGAAAATCTGAGAATGTATTAAAAATAAGGTTGTCTTGTAGATGATTAAAATAAGGTGTATGTGAATATATAGGATTACATACCTTTATTTATGCATGACCAATGAAGCATATAATGATGTTTTTGTTCATCTTATACATGTACATATTGTATTCTCTGCCTTTTACTAATGTGAGCTCAAATGCTTCCAAACTCATTAATTAATGAAATTTCTAACATATGTAAGTTGTGTATGAATTTGATTTTTAATTGGTTCATTGGCATCAACAAATAGAAACAAAATTTGTCTCAAGTCTTAACTATTAGTTTAACTTTAAGATTTTAGTTCATCAATTTGTTCATTTGACATTATTAGTCTTTCTCAAAGATCTGACAGTCCATTCGGTTGAGTATTCTGATGATTTATCTTGAAGCATTTCTAAAGTAAGTGAAGCTTCTGTCTTCTGGCTCTAGTTATCTTCTAGTACTAAAGTTATACTTAGAGGCAAACATTAGCTAAATAAATATTTCTACTCTCTACACTTTCGATAATTCTGTAATATCATATCGTCTAGTGTGAAAAGACCGTGAAGAACATAATAAAAGTGAAAACGATAGAAAAACATAAACAAAGTTCAAAATGTGTACAATAGGAAAAAGGTGAAAAGTTGGAAAAACTTAGAAAATGTGAAAACCGCTAATTATGCAAACATGAAAAGTGAAAGAAGTTAGTTGTGAAAAATGGACTAAACACAACATTAATTTTGCCATATTTTCATTTTGTTTTTTGCCTAAGGGAATACTTTGGTGGACTTTCATAAGAAAAGACAGTTCAAAGAAATATATTAACATCATAAAGGACATGAGTTGTACGAGGGAGCTTGCACAAGCGTGCATACCAGTGTTGGGAAGACTGAAGAGTTTTCTATTATGATTCGCGTGAATCAAGGTTCCGCAATTTTTGTTGTCGTTTTGGGTGAATTGACAAGTTACAATGGTGCATGTTGTTTGCAAAGCATATTGTGTTGGAGAATAAGTTCGAAGTATGGAGACAAACTTTGGAAACTAGAAACTTTAAGTTGAATATGAAGTAAGACAGAATATTTGGAGCATAAGTTTAATTGTGCCAAAAGTAGGGAGGCAAAAACAATCACCTTTTGGATGGGAGCTGGATTGTCCAGAGTTTGCATTGCTTCCGTTAGTTGGGGTCTAATATCCAAACATATGGAGATGTCGCTCATAGGATTGAATCTGGTTGGTTGTAGAAGAGTGCTACGGGTCTTTTTTACGATCTCGACATGCCTAAATCCTAACTAACATAATGAAGGGAAAATTCTAAAACACGACAACTAGACCTGCAATGTTATACGTATGGAATATTGAGCAGTGAAACAATGTCACATTCATAAGATGTATGTGGCGGAGATGTGCATGTTACAATCGATATGTGTAGCGATACTATAAAAGATTGGTTGAGGAATGAAATAATTAGGACAAAAGTAGGGGTTACATGAAGATAAAAGGAAAATCGACTAAGGTGGTTTGGCCATGTAAGTCGAAGAGCGAGTGATACGCCGGTTAAAAGGCTTCAATAGTGACAAATAGATGAAATGGTGATATAAAAAGGCCGAAGGAAATTTGGAAGGTGATTGAAAATGAGTTTGTTCGGGATTGAAAATATGACAATAAATAGAACGGAGGGGAGTGAGAGAATTTACGCGACTTGACTTCATAGTTACTTATGACGGTCCATGTTAGCTGATTCCGAATCATTTTGTAATTAAGGGGTTGTTATTGTTGAATTGACGCTATCTTCACCCCGGTTTTGGAAACCAAAAAGAAAATAAAGGAGGAGGAAAGAATTTAGAAGAGATCAATCATTACTTTGATCAAAATCACAGTATAGCTTTACAGTTTTAATAAACAACCATGTGATGATGCCAATTTTGAATGCATGAAAAAAAAAAAAGTGATATGCAGAATCAAATCATATATTTTGTTCTTCATATATGAGACATGAAATTCGTGCATGTTTATATCTTAATTTGAATACTTTTATCATGGCAACAGTCATAAATTAGAAAAAATATCCAGACATTTTTCTTGATGTGAAAACTATATAAACGAAAAACATATATATATATTCAAGTATAGTAAAGGGCATGTAATTAATTAAAATGGTATCCATAAAGGTTGAAGCCAATCTTGTTATATCTCCTACAAAAGATATTAGGATCTGCTTTGGGACCATTCCCTCTATCTATGCCTTTCTGCCCTATCATCATCATATCACACCCAAAAAACCTTAATTAATTATTTAATCTAGAAATATAACCTTTAATCTTCTTCTTTTCATCTCCATTATGAGTCCCTTCAATTAGGAATATGCAATAGTATCAAAACTAATTTGTGGCTATACAGGTATGGATAATAATTTAGCAAGAAGAGAATGTAAAGAAAATGTTGTAACCATATGAATTGAGTTTCTTTTCCCTAGTCTTTCACATTTTAACGTAAACTTTAAAGATGAACATAAAATTTTGGTATTTCGAGCAAATCTGCATAAAAACGAAATTGAAGTTCGAGTTGGAGTTATTTCATGAATATATTAATCTTGCCACAATTCCAACATAAAATATACTGTAATAACGTATGTGGTATTGAATAGAGCCACAACATGAAGATGTATCTTTTTAGGTTCACTCAATCATGAGCCATATAAATTTATATATAAAAGAAAGAATCTGAAGGTCCAATCATCCAGCAAAAAAGGAGATGATGCTGAGATGCAGCATCGGGTTCTCTACTTCATGACATGCATCCATCGAATATGTACATTTGACGAGAAATAGTAGTTGCTACACTCACATTATATTATTAATTTTCCTTTAATTACCATCAATCTCCACTCCTCAATAATTTATCTACATTAATATTCTAATTAATAACTTCCTAAAACTTCTCTCCATCAACATTTCTGGATTACTTATCCGAATTAATAATTGGTTTGGACTGTTTTCTGTCTATCTAAAGACTCCGTTTCCGTGTAACATAGATCAACAATTCCAATGACGAGCAGAACAGAAAGATGCGGGTGGTGCAGTGTGCAGCTGCTGGTTCCAGCGGAAGCCCAATCAGTTCGATGTGCAGTGTGCCAAGGGGTAACGTCCAGGGTTCAACCATACGACACATTGAGTCATGTCCGAGACTCCATAAACCAGGCTGCAAACAGGATCATTAACAAGGTGTCAACTACTGTAACAGGTTCGGTAGGCAGCTATCCCGGGGCGGGGAGTTATGGTTATAACTCAGCATGTTATAATTATGTAAAACCTCCGAGGCAAATGGGAGTTAGTTCAGGGCATGGAAGGAAAAGAGCGGTGGTGTGTGGAGTGAGTTATAAAGGGACAAGTTATAAGCTTAAAGGAAGTATAAATGACGTCCATTGTATCAGATTTTTTCTTGTTGAGAAGATGGGATTTTCTACTGACTCCATACTCATGCTTACAGGTACTTCTTTTTTATATTATCAAAATAGGCTTAATGCTTACAATGATACCAATTTAGACTCAACGTCTAAAAATAGTACTAATTTAGAACTTGGTAATTGAATTTGACACACTGACTTACATTATCAGTCACGTTATTTTTAATATATATTTAGTGTGCGAAAACAGACAAATCATATTCATCAACTACGTATTTATGATGTGTCGAAATTTGTTACCGAAACCTAATTGGTGTCAATTTTTTAAACATTACGTCTAAATTAGTATGGTTTTATATTAATTGGATGAAAAAGGCTAAGCTTGGAACTTTGAACTAGGCCCGTAAGGTCCAAATTGATGTAAATACAGGATAGCACATTAATATTTGAAAATGAGAGGCTCGATCAGGGTTTAGCACAAGCCCATTAAAAGTTCTATGCCCCCAACATAATAAATTTATACCTTCCTAAAATAAAAATTCATTTCATCAACTTTTACAAGTCCTTCATCAATCTGATAGGAGAAATACAATTTATGCAAGTCCAATTAAAAAAGTATAGTTTAGTATTCCAATTGCTAAAGACTAAAAGTATATTACGAAAAAATTGTAGAAGATGAGACAAACCCGCTAAGGATACCAACAAAAGAAAACATGAGAAGGGCAATGAGATGGCTAGTGGAGGGATGTGAAGCAGGAGATTCTCTAGTGTTCCATTTTTCAGGGCATGGTTCTAAGGTGTGTGATGATGAAATGGAGGGTCATGATGATGCCTTATGCCCACTTGATTATGAAACTCAAGGAATGATAAGTGGTGATGAAATTAATCAGACTATTGTAAGGCCATTGCCTAAAGGAGCTACTCTGCATGCCATCATTGATGCTTGTTATAGTGGTTCTATTCTTAACCTTCCTTTTGCATGCAAGATGAACAGGTTTGCAATTTATAACTCCCCTTTTTTGTTTATCTTTATTCCATGGTCTTGTTTGAGGTTATTAGTCCAAAAAAGATAACTTTATCTATGATTTACAATTACCATTTATTACATATAGAATTAGTCAAGAAAAACTGGTTAATTAGTTTAGTTTCAAAATATTTAGGTCCAATTTAATATTGTTGTCGTTAAAAGTTGAGTTGTGAAAGTTGTTTTCCCAAGAAGTTATAAATTGTAGCTTCTCCAAAAGAAGCTTTACAAGGACAACAACATTACATATACAAACGTTGCTTTCAACTTTCCCAACTTTGGTATCTGTTTTAAAGAAAACAATTTTGCATTTACCAAACGCTACTTTTAGATGAAAAAGCTATGAAAACTGCTTTTCGAGCTTAGGAAAACAATGTCAAACTGGCCTGTAGGTCTTCTTCTTTTCTTTTACTTAAATTCAGTAGAATTGAACGGTCTTGCTCCTTAAAATTCATTTGAATTGAATTCAGTTTAGCAAATTCACTTCAAATATGTTCACTGGCATTCAATTCAGTTCGTCAAAAAAGAATATAGCCTTAGTAGAGGAATTCTTATTTCTTAACATATATATGTATGATACAATAGGGAAGGATACTACACATGGGGAGAGCAAATTTGTTCATCAGAAATGATTAAAAAGGGAACAAGTGGAGGAGGTTTAGCACTCTGTTTTAGCGCTTGCACCGATGATCAAATTTCAGTTGATACCACTGTAAGACTCTGTTCCTTTTTACTTATTTTCAGTAACTTTGAATTGAGTTGAGTAAAATTCAGTTTAATTCAATTCACTCGAAAAAAAAAAAAAAAAGGCCTAGGTTATCCCTTATTGCTCTACCTTTAAAAAGAGGGATGGAAAACAGAGGTGAAACAGGGGAGTAAGAATGCTTTTTATAACATTCTATGAAATTGTGATGTAATAAAAGTGGAATGAATGAATGCAGGCATTGGCAGGGAATGCCGCAACAGGAGCATTGACATATAGCTTAATTCAAGCAGTGGAAAACGAACCTAGTTTAACATACGGCCGATTGCTCAATGCCATGCGCCATGCTATTCGTTCTGCTAAAACATCTGGTTTACGCCTATCTGGTCCAATTGCTTCTCTAATTAATAGAACTCTTTTTAACACTGAGCTTGCACAGGTCAGTCGAATCACCATCTTCCCGTTGTCATTTTCTCTTTTTAGTTTAATTAGCTGCAATGCAATTAATACTCATCCCACAAATTTCTTGCAGGAACCTCAACTGTCTTCTTCTGAGAAATTTGATATTTACTCTAAGCACTTCGTACTCTAATCTACTTCTCATAAGGTTATTTGCACAGAAGATATCATTAAGACTATTTATCTAGAGTTCATATCTCAACTTTCTTCAACATGTATCAAAGCCAACTAGTCCATTGTCGAGCTGATCTTATCTCTATTCATATTCAAATTCTTCAAATCTTCACTAGGAGATTATAGGATGCCATCGTGTAATTATGTGCTAAGCTAATCAATGAAATGTAATTAAATACTTGCTATTTATTAATTCGTGTTATTGCTAGGGAGCCACTTAAAGTGACTTGTTGACGCTCTAAACTCACTTAAAGTGATTTCCCCTAAACATGATGAAACCGCTACGTACTTCAAGGTGTCCATGTCCGATTTTACTATACCATGTAACAATAGAAAATTAATCATGTCCCATTTAGCAAGTTGAGGGGGCTAATGAGTAAGATATCCTTACAGGTTAGGGAGGAATCATCTTTTCGAACCATGTTTAGGTGCTATTGGCATTCCTATATTGCTACCATGACGCGAATACCGTAAAAGACTAAATGGTCACCATCAATTCATGAACAAACTACAATATCTATTGAGGCTAATAATAAGTCCACATAGCTACAATAAGATCATCGAATTACAGACCTTAATTACAGTATAAAGTTGCATGTTTTAGCAGAAGTTTCTATAACACTTTTAAAGAAGATGATTTTTCACCTTGTAAAGGGGAATGAATGAGAAGCTTACGAGAAGAGGAGCACCATTTTTCATAAGACGAACGGAGATTAGGCCAATCAGAAGAAGGGCAATAAGAGAAATGGTGAAGCCATAGAGATAAAACTTGCTCTTTCTCGTCTTCTTCATCGAGTCTCCCAATCATCCCTTCAAGAATTCTCTCTAGTTCTATCCTTTCGGTTGAGCTTAGAACAGGAGCATCAATGCCGTTGCTTCCTCTGCATAGCAATGGCAGCCATGCCATTAGCATATTCTTGTTTGTTTGCCTTTCTTGGTGCTTCTTCCCTTCTTCTGCTTCTTCAGTTTCTTCTACCCTCAAATCTTTGGCTTGCTTTAACAGAAAGGCTGCATGAATAATTTGATGTTTGTTTGGGTTAGAGGACAAATTCTCTCTATTTTATGGAGGACATGGAAAGCAAAAGCTATAGCAAAAAAAAAAAAAATCTTGTGTTCTTTTCTTCATATATTTTTCTAAAATCATATCTTATGCTTCTTTTTCTTAGCGGCTCTAAGTTAAATATATATCTCTTGTTTTATAAAGGATTTATGTAGCCATCAAATCTACACTGTAGAGTTGCTTCAAAATAAATTTTACTTACAAAGTAGTCTTTCAACTTGACACTCTGTATCAAATCAGTTCAAAATGAGAATAATTTCGAACTAATTTAACCACAAATGTCAATTTGAGAGACCAAATTATGGACTAATTTTAAAATCCAAAACAAAATAACTCTTTTACTTTCTTAACTTGTTTAAACTGTCGTAGGTAATGTCGCTACAAGTTGAAGTAAGTTGAGGTGACAGAAAAATCAGTTTGAGCAAATTAAGGTAACAAAAAAAGTCATTTTAAGTTAAATGATCAAAAAGTGGTTTCAAGCAAATTGAGCTGTTGCACATATTTGTTTTCAAAAGTTCTTGTGGTTTGTTTTTAGTAAAAATATGACTTTCAAATGTATTGATTAATATTAAGGAAATTGTCAATTCTAATAATAATGTGTATAAAGGCATTTTTGCCAAAAAGAAATATATCTAACCTTTGATCCTAAACTTAAAATGACTGATTAAATATCTTAAAAAAAATTGAACAAAAGTTTCTTCTTTCATATGACCAAAATTGACATTTTCCTTAATTTTGCAAACAATTCATTTTACAATCCTACTTTTACTCAAAAACAAACTACAAATAATTCACTAATATTAAATTTAACTCAAGTTTAAACTCAAATTTTTGTTTCCAAATGACCATTTTGTGTGTTTCCTCTCTTATTGCCTCATAGTCATAGAGGAATAAAGAATAATTAAATTTTGGTTAAAAAGCATATACAAGATCAGAACAAAAATTAAGCTCAATTCAAGAAAATAATAGAAATACAGAGATTTTTTAGAAACCGCAACGCAGATAAAGACAAAGGAAAAGAAAAAATAGGATGGTCTGTTCAGTAGCATAATATTCAATATTCATTGATGAAGATAGCATATTCTTAGGATGGCCAATAGATTTACACGTCTGACCTTTCCATTTTGGCATTTGGCAATACATTTTTGACTTAAAATCATACTTTCTGATTAAACAATAGCAAAAAGACGACCAATAAAATAAAAAGATTTTGCTTCCCCTTCTTTCACCATTACATAGGTAGTTGTTACTTTTAACTATAAACAAAACATAAAAGTTTAAACAAAAACCAAATATTCAAACCTATACGAAATTTAAATTTTGATCATTTTCTAATAGCATATTTGTGTTTACGTTTTTTTGTCATAATAGTGTTCATATTTATATTTTTAACAAAATCATAGTTGTGTTTAGTTTCAATGTTAAATTGATAACGTGTTAAGAGGTATTTTGATATTAATTTATTGGTTTTAAAATAAAAAGTTTATTTCTCATTTTCACATTTTAAAGTTGTAAACATATAAAATTAGGAATTTACTAATAAATTAAAACCAAAAACACATTACCGTATCATCACATTTAACAACATTAGTTATTTGTCTTCTTTTGAATAACAATACTAAACACAATAAACACGGACTATTTTTTAGGAATTACACTCAAAATTATAGCCTCTAACTAAGCAGTTTGATTAGGCATAAATTATGGAATAACATTTTTTTGTTTTTGGTAATCTAAATTAGGGAATAACTTGACATACCTGAAACTTTGACCAAAGAAGTTTGCAACCGCGGTTCGGCCGCCAGAGACAACCAAGCCAGATTGGAAGCCGAAGCCCACCTCCAAACTGCCTCCTCTCCACATCCACAACCCACCATCTTCTCCGACAACCAAAGTAACTCCGCCGCCATCTTCTCCTCCGACCTCTCTACTCCGTCTTTACCCAACCGAACCACCTTCAACACCCGGTTCAACCCAAACTGACCCGGCCAACTTCCACAACCCAACTCCATCATAGCCGCTTCAAGCTGCCCAAGAGTCCGCTCAAAAGCCGCCGCCAAACTCACCCTATTCACTTCCCGTAAAACCTGAACGTTCTCTCTATCATTCTCATCTATCAACCTCTCCGCTAAAGACCGAACAACTTCATACTTCCTCGAACTAACCGGAACGTCGTTTACTATCGACAACGTTTGTGAAAGTGCTCGAGCCACCGCGGAGTCCGCAAGAAAGTAGTTGTGGGTTGTTCTAGAGTGTGGTTTGATGAAATATATGTTAGGGTTATTATTAGGGTTTAGAGAGTGCAAGAAAGAAGGAAGGAAACGGAGGAAGAAGAGGAAGAAAGTTATAAATAAATGGCGAAGTAATTCGAGGAGCTTGAATTTATCGGCGAGATGGATGAAAGATTTATCGGCGTAGAGGAAGACGGGGGTGAGGAGGTTTCTGAAAAGTAGAGAAGCTGCCATGGATGTGGAGGAGTTTTCTGCCATCCCCATTTTTTGGGGTCAATACAAATGTGGGAACAAGAGTTTTGTTTTAGAAAACTATATATGAGGTGTTGTGTTGTGTGTAAGATTAATACGGACGGTTGACATTATACATTTGTTTATTTATTACGTAATTATTATTATTATTTTCAGAGAAATTGCGTAATTATGATTAATTAATAATCATATTAGTTTTTATGGTAGGAAAATATATGGGATTCATTCATTACTGCTTAATATTCCTTATGGTTTTTTAAATTGTATTGTAGGTTTGTTATATAAAGGGATTACTCTCTTCATTCTGAAATAAAAGTTTTTTAGATAAAAAAATCTGAAATAAGAGAAGCTTAGAAGTATCATTGTACTCTTATTAATTACTTATTTCACATTTAATGTATCTATTATTATTTTTATTATTATTAGGGTAATTTCCTAAAAAAATCCTTGTGTTTACGAATTTATGTGTTTATTTTTCTGACAAAGCAAGGATTGTGTTTATCTCCGTTACCCAAAAGGCGGAAAACCCATTGATGGTGTTAAATGTGATGACGTGTCAATGGGTATTTTGGTCTTAATTTATTGATTATGTTATAAAAAAACTTATTTCTCACACTTTAAAGTTGTAAACACGTGAATGTTTTAGGAATTTACCGATAAATTAAGATCGGAGATCCCTTGCCACATCATCACATTTAACACCGTTAATGAATTTTCCGCCTTTTGGGTAACGGTGATAAACACAATCCTCTTTTTGTCAGAAAAATAAACACAGACACCATTTTGACAAAATTCGTAAACACATGGATTTTTTTAGGAAATTACCCTTATTACTAATTACAAAAATATATTTACCATATCCCAAGATTCTCAATTCTTTAATTGGAAAATGAAGAGAAAATAAGTAAGACAAAATTTAATTCAACCAAGGTTAAAATGGAGAAAAAAGAGGAAAAATAGCTAAAATTAAATTTGTAAAAATATAAACTCACAAAATTTTGATTTCTTATACTATACCCTTAATTTTTATAAAACAAAAGTAAAAGAGTAACATTAAATAAACAAAGTGAAAGGTGATGTAAGTTATTTATTTCAATTTAAGTTGGTAGTTTATGTGACAAATTAATACACATGAGGAATTGGAATGATGTGGTAGCGTGTGGAGACAATTGGGTAAACTCTATGGTGGAAAATAGCTGCCTTTTGCTGTCTTCATTTCTATTCTTTTCTAGTACTCCAATGGTTTTGTGTTTCATGACAAAATTGCTAGTCAATTTTAGTTAAATAATAATCAAAAGTAATACTTACATGCACTGTTATAAACCAGATTGTATGGCGGCTGCCTAGGTGATCAGTATCGAGAATTTAATTTGTTGTGCTTAAAAAGTTTATATCTACATAGAGCAACTCCAACCCTCCTCTTCATTTCACTCCCTAAAATATTACTATTAAACAAATACCTCTCTAAATTTAATTGTCTCGAATTCCGCACACACTCCAACCATACTCTCTATCCCTCTCTCTATTTATTATTTCATTTTATTTTAAAAAATTATAACATTATTTTAAAACATAATAATTACAACAAACATATTATAACCATTATGTTGGATGTAAAGTCGGGTTAGAATTAGTACAAGCTCGTACCTAAATCAAATCTATTAAAATCGAGAGTTAAGTTATTTTGGTTAAAGATCAACACTACAAGAAATTTGGTTTATAACAGGAGTAAATCCCGTCGTTAAAAGTACTAATACTGTCGTTGTTAACTTATAACGATGGTATTTTGCCTTTGTCGAGCCCTGTTATTACCTCTTTCGTTTAAAGGTATACAATTTAAATAATAATAATAATAATAATAATTGGATTGAATGGAGCTCCATAATCGCTATAAACTAAAATTATAATATTATCAATACTTACAAATCAAAATGTACATAATTTATTCATTTTTGAAACCTCCAAATGTACATAATTAAGTACACAGATTTACAATAATTTAAATGTCTTGGATCCTATACAAAATATACATATCGTAATCCTAAAATATGTATTACACATCTCAATATCCAAAGAAAAGGAAATGCGTAGTTACTCGAGACATCCCTTCTAAATCATATATCTCTTATAAGTTGATTAAAGAATCAAATAGTCAAGTTTGGAGTTTAATGAACACATCACCTATAATGCCAAAATTCACAGAAACTATAAATATACAAAACAGATTAAATGACATTATTATAAATAAAAGAGAAGTTGATGAAACGAAAACGACTAGAGATTGAAGAAATTGACTTGACCCAAGTTAACTTATGAGATCAAATAGACAGAATATGTACAAAAACATAACTTATGCATTAGCAAATCCTACAAAGAGCAAATAACTATTAACATGTGACCTGAGAACTTTGGCAATTTTTGTTTCATAGGTGCCTAGAAAAGGATTAGCAGCAAAATCAAGCTCAATAAACAGAATATGTAAGAAAAGTGTAATCAGAATTATAGATTGTAGATTCTATAAGTAAAATAAAAATGGGACTTAATGAAAAAATATCAGCAAACCAAAGTACTAATATATGCTTTCTAAATGACACTTTAAATGCTCCAATCATGCAAGACAGATTTAAGGCTGCCTAAGCTCAGTTTCAGCAACATTAAGTGATGATAATTTAGCTCAATCTATCTGACACACATTTAAGGCTGCCTAAATAGCAAAAGAAACTAATCAGAGTGAATACAGGTCAAGCTAAACACTAGAACAACTCTAAATAACATAAACACATGAGGTCAGCATATACTTGTGTTTCCTTGTTCAAGGAAAATATTTCAGCATGGAAATCAATTGCCATTGATTTTAGTAGACGGAATGTAACAGAAACATGACACAATTACCAATGACAATTTAACATGTTCTGGCAAGGATATCATCATTTATCTGATTTAAGGATTCTAATAAATTATCTACATTGCTTCCATTGATCCAGGAGACTCTCTACTAGGGAAAAATTACACGCATTGATGTAAAAGCAAAGAACTGTAAAACATATGAAACTAAAACAGAGAATTGCAGAATCATTGTAATTTTAGTCATCTCTAATAAATCCTCCCTAAACTCATACTATTAATTATCTAAGTTAATTATTCACCACCATCATCTATTATCCTCTTTCTCAAGCAACACTTATCATACTATCTCCATTATTGAAGAAAATTTATCACTTGTAGTTATAAATTTGGAGCAACAAACAACCATCCATAGACAGTAATGTAACAGAAAAAAGCATAACTCGATATGATGCTAATCATAACTCAGTTCAATTAAAAATAATCAGAGTTGCTTCTATCTGTTCGTATCCTAACAATTGACCTCCTCCTTCATTGAATCATTTATCACCTAACATAGATAAACACTCTCTGTACCAACATGAAATTGACATAAAACCCAGACCTAATTGACATAACACCCTGACCATTAAGATGATTTCAATATTCAATCTCCATAAGTTAACATGAAATTGACATAAAACCCAGACCTAATAGAATGAAAATTGCAGAAAAATAAATCATATAAACAGATTAAGTGAAAATACAAGATAAAATTGACAAACCTAATCGATTCTAAACAAAGATGGAGTGATGGAGAAAAGAGAGCAAAGAAGGATAAAAATAATACAAAAAAAGGGAAATAGGGAGCTCTTCCGCTCGCCAACCATAGGGAGGGTAAAGGTGTATCGCCAAGTATTTGCCTTGGAACGGGCTTCTCCCTATCCAGCTCTCCAAATTTAAGGAGGATGCGCTTTTAGGGAGCCCGTTGGAGCTGCCGCTTAAAACTTTATTAATTCTCTATTCTTCGACCAATTCCTAATTAGTTCTTCAAAATTCCTAGTCATCCAATTAGTGTCTAACATCTTTTACAAGAACAAATTTACACGTTATGCGCCGAGTTCTAAAAGCAATTGCAGCTTGTGTTGAACACATAAACTACCTGAAATTTGAGATTTTTTCCATGCTGTTTTGCAAAGTTTTTCTTGGCCCTTTCCAATATGTTAATTCATTAAGGGGGCGTTTGGTTCGGAAAGGAATGGAGAAAGGGATACAAAGAGAAGGGAAAGGAATAACCTCAAATCCCTCAATCTGTTTGGTTCGCACAGGAAAGGAAATGAAAAGAGCTCTGATTCTCAATATAGCTGTTTGTTTTTATATACGGAATTAAGCTTCCATTAGTGAATTCTTTATGCAACTCCATTGATCTATGTTGTCTTTTTTTAAGTATCTATTTCCTACTCTACTTGTAGCTTATTCATCTCTTTTATGATGATGATTATACCTCCATTTTTCATCTGTATTGATTGAAAACCAAGATTAGCAATTGCAGCCAATATTTGATACTTTCAGAAAAGCAAATTTGAAATTCAATTCAAAAAACACAAAATTCAATGAAATATACAAATCTATTTAACTTTGTAAGAAATAAAATAAAAAAACAACTACATGTTCTGTAAAAGAAAATGCAGTAACACAAAGAACTGATAAAGGGCAATATTTCATGGGGAGTAAAATTAGCAATATAAGGCTTTGAATTGAAATCCAATCTTGCATAAACAATAGTCAAAAAGAGAAGGGCAGACAATTTAATTACAATTTCATGGGAATCATATCTCTTGTTTCCCTTTCCCATTCCTAAAGCTCCAAAAACAAACGCCCCCTAATTGATTATGTCGATTCATTTCTTCCTCTTCTTTCCACAATGCTATGGAGTAAAAAGCTAACCATGTAATATGAGCATCTCTGCAGTGTTTTGCTACTCTTTCAGTAGACTTAAAATAGCATATTGGCCCTCTTTGGTAAAGAGCGGCTTCGACTTTCTCATTTTAGTCCAAGCCGCTCTTTGCCAAACAAGGCTCAATTTGCGCATTTACAAATGCATTTTAACAAATTTAAGCAACACGATAATCTAACCTTTGAATAATTGGTAAATATTAGCTGCACATTTAAACTGGTTATAAACTATTATTTGACAATTTGATCAAACCACAACATTTTAATAACCATGCAGGGAAAAACAACCATGTTCAATCCGACTAAAGCCATGCATATGAATCGGAGAACGAACAAAGCTTCTGGTTTTTACTATGATTTGATGTGATAATGATCCAACTTTACTCCCATTCTACAATATATACCAATTCCTAATAGTTTATGACATATTTACAAGCCTTGGGCGTCCTGTTTTTGGATCCACATCTACTCGAAGACCAATTCCAGCAAGCTCTGGCACCTCAACCGACTTCTGAAGCTCCAATTCGGCCACGGCATTCTGGTTTTCTGCATTCCCTTCCAGCAAGTTTCTCACACACCATATTCCCCATTCCCTTAGAAACGGGTTTTCTTCATCAGTAACGCACTGCTGTAAGAGCAGTAGAACACCATTCCTCTGCCTTATTTCATCTTGAACATTCTTTCTTAGGAAGGTACAATTGCCGATCACTGCAACAATGTCTCTCCGGAATCCTTTGTAAGGGCAAGGTTTCAAGGATTCTGAGGAAGACGGTTCTTGGTTCTCATTCTGTTTCATGGCTCTCTTGATAATAGCAGGAGGCTCAAGTTTACAAAGTACACTTAGTAGTAACTCGATAAGTCCATGTAAAACTAGAGTATCGACCACATCTACTACATCCTCAACGATAGCTGTCTTACCGTGCTGGGCACACATATCTCTCAAAATGGTCAATGAGTACCCGAGCACATCAACTTCTGCAGATCCAGTTGGAAGACCAGATTTGGCTCTAGAGCCGCATTCAATGACCTCAAGAGATCTCTTGAATATCCCAAAAGCAAACATTGCAAGATCATTTGATACAGTTATGTCTCTGAGCCGTTCATTCAAGATATCTGATACAATACTCAGCAGATATGCTTGTTCTGATGAGAAAACGTTTTCACTTTTTTCGGAACCGCCAATACAATATAATCTAGAGAATAGTTTAGGAAAATATATTTCCTCCAAGCAGATTCTTGATAGTAACAGCTTCAACCAATCTTCACCGAAACCAACTGGCATAAAAACAACGCCTAATCAATACCATCTTAAATAACAGAACAGATAATAGATCGAAATGATGTTTAACATAAAGTAAATAGAAGCATACCTTTAGAAGCAGTCCTCACAATTTCTGTCACAATAGACAACCCTTGGTCTCCACAAAGCTCTTGAAATAGGCTAGGGTTTCCATCACAACACGAATAAACTATCATACATAGAGGATCAGAAGTATCCTGACTCTGCACTTTTGCAACTGCAACGAACATAGAAGGAAACAAGCAACGCCATATCACTTGTTGATGTTCTTCTCCGGCCAAACAAACATTTGCCAAGACCTGCAATCCTACACGGATAATACTGCACTTTGGCTCAGAAAGAAGGCCTGCAGACCTGAGAACAACAGAAATCATCCCAGCCCCATCCAATTCAAGAAAAAGGTTTTGATTGCTGATTTCTCCCGCACACAGGTTTCGTAGGAGTTTTAAACCAAGCATGAGATATTCATGTCCAGAAGGGTAGGGTATAGATTGGATAAGGTTCACAACAATAGGAAGAATACCCTTTGAAGCAAGATCAGCACGGCCATCCTTTATTCTGGAAGCTGCTATTAGACTTTCTAAGGCTTCTCTCAGGTTCGAAAAGTTTGAAGCCCTAAACAGTGGCTCGAGGAGATCGTCTGATAGAGACATTTCTTCCCTTGAAACATCATTGACTTCGCAACCCATCTAATGAGAGATGAAAATGACGTTAAAATAAAACCACAAAAATTGAACGGTCCTCAAATTGTTGAACAATCCTCACTCCCCATCTCGAGCAAAGAGAGCGGGAAAAAACTTTTCTTAGAAGTAGTTCTATGCATGCAGAAAAGCATGTTTTAGTACAAAGAAACAATATACTACTGCATGAAAAACAACACAAACATATGGAAATCACATGAAGTGTTAAACTTAGGTGGATGGAATTACAATATGTTGTAAGAATTAAGAAAAAATATACTTTTAAAGAGTCTAAGAGGCACAAAGTTACAGCTCTGGAGTTTTGAAACAACATCAGAAAGTGTAAACAACATTTCATTCTAATAGTCATCTAATATACTCCTTCCAGCATGCATTTCATTCTATAGCTCATCCACGGGCAGAATTAATCCAAAATCAACCCCATTATGTATTAGAATTTAGAAACCATGAATCGATTTATCTCATCAATATCTCTTTCATATAATGTCATCATCACACATTTCATATTGGCGATTAATTAATAGAAGAACAAAAGCGAGAAGAGTAATAATAATTGTACCTTTCTCGGAGAAGTGCCAATTTGACCTTGAAGTACAAATAGCACCAATTCAACCCCACCATTTATGAAATTTTGTAATTATAGCCTCATCCAACAACATTTCACAAACACAGGTTAAATTAATGTAATTTGACCTGTCAAGTTTCCTTAGCAGAGGCTATAATAACACTATTCATAAACGTTGAGACTAAATTGGTGCTATTTGTGTGAGAGGATCAAGTTAGCGCTTTCTCAATAAGCAAACCTCGAGGCCAAATTACACTTTGCATCCAATATTATATCCCTTATTAAACTAAGCAAATCATCAAACAATCTATTTCTCCATACTTGTACAAGGGTTGATAATCCATATCCAACAAGTGATCCTAACCATTAATTTTTCAATCAACATAATTCAGTAATTTAAATGTAAAAGTGATAGTTGAACAAAGTTTAAACTCCTTTGAATGTAAATAGCAGATGTGGAAATTGCAGTAAAGATCCCCAAATTAAATTAAACAAGGATTAAAGTGACTAACCCAATGAAGCAGTTGCAATGGAAGAATCAAACTGGGATGAAGTCGAGCAATTGAAGAATAGAAATTAAGTGTTTGGTTCAATGTAATCAATAAATTAAACACGGATTAAGGATTTGGATTTGGATTTGGATTTGGGTAACAATGGTTCTCAATAATGGCATATAGGCAGGAGTTTACTTTCTCAAAAACCAAGATTTATATTAGGGTTCTGCCTTCATACCCTCTATTTATTTTAGGAAAACTTTATTTTATTTATTATTTTTCTTACCAAAACTTAGGCCCCGTTTGGTAAAGCGTTTCGTGGGAGCATATAGCGTTTCGGTAGGAGCATATTGCATTTTTGTTCCAATATGCTCACAAATAGGTGTTTGGTTATATTTTTGGAACTACAACATTTAGAGTTTTGGAATCAAAACGGAGCGTTTCGTGAAAAGCTCCAATTTGGAGCTTTTCGTGAAACGCTAGTTTGTATTTTAAACCACAAGTAGACTTTGACAAAACTACCCCAACTTATTTTTTTAATTTATATTATTATTAATTTATATTGGTAAATAGTATACCCGTATAAGTCTTTTCACATGTCAACAGCAACTGTTTTTATAATTCTTCCAAACACTAATTATCCAACAACTATTAGCAAACAGCAACAACAAACAGCAACAGCTAACCGCAACAGCTAACCGCGACATCTAACAGCAACCGCAACACCAAACGGAGCCTTAGTGTATTAAAGATCACTAGATTTTAGTAAAGCGGCAGCTGAAGAACTTTGAAGTCATTATGAAAGTATATTTGAGGATTGGTTTAGACAAGTCAGAATTTTTTGTACTTAGATGGTCAAATTGGTTAAGTTAGAGTCTCCATTTTGAGCGTCTAGATAGGTAAAATATATCTATTGTTTAAAATAATGATAAAACAAAAATGCAAGAAAAGCTTATAAGCCTCTTGGAGACAGTAAAATTCTAGAGTATTCAATTTAGATTTGGAATAACTCTGTAGTAATATAGATGTATTAAATGAGGATTTTAAAAAAAATATATAAAAGTTTAAACGTATTCTATCCATATTTTTTTTTTATAATTTGTAAGGAGCAGATTCGAATCCTAGTCTCTCCACCCACACAAAAGGTTTAATTTACTTTTGCTTAGATTTATGAATAAAAAATCTAAAACATTTTATCTTCATCTCTGCCTCGAGATTTCATGGAATTTATTTCTTTTTTGCTTGTCTTTTGTTCAATTTTCTCTTGTCTTCGATTTTTGTTTCTTCTAATTTTTTTAATTCCAATTGGTTTCCATTAGCATTCTCTATTTCAAAATCAATACAAACAAATATTGGGAATTGCCGAAAGCATCAACAAATTTTCTTATAAATTTTTATAAGAAAAGAAGAACAAAACATTTACCATTCATCATTCATGAACATACTACTACATACATCTTCAACTTTACAATCTGAAATGAAATTGCATTTTTTACTATCAAACTAAAATTTTATTCAATTGCCAAATCGCGTAAAAAAATACTTGTTCTAACGGTTAAAAATGCAAATTAATGCATATTTTTAAAAAATAACATTCGGTTATAGTATTTTTATCAGAAATGAATGACATGCATCCAACCAAATTAAAAACCGTAAAAGATGTTTCATGTCTAAATTTACTCCAAGATGGAATCTGCTTTGGCCGCAGAAATGTTGTTTCTAGCAAAAAGTGTGCGCTCCAAGATCTACAGATTACTAGTTACACTGCAATATCTATACAACACTAAAAAGGCTCCACGGAAATTTCATAATTCCTATTTAATTCTAGGAACTTCATACTTAATAGGATTTAATGTCTAAATATCGGAGCAAAGAGGCAACGTCGGCAATGCGAAAAAGCAACCTTACAATACAAAACTTCCTTTGAGCTACCATTCGTCAAGCTAAAGCCTAGAAGACATGAACTCAACAAAATGGTTAACAAAAATGTCAACTCAAAAAGAGTTGAAAAGATGCCATAATGTGTTTCCATTAAGTATAAATATTCAAAACTGAACGCATGTATACATTGCAACAAACAAGCCGATGTGAACATAACCTGCTTCCTTCATTCTCCGGAACAGGAAAGCAACTCAGGCAAGACGCATCCAATTAGCGACTGCCTCATTCATTTGTTTTTGTTTTTTTCAGATAAAAATGATACACCAAAATGATCTAAAACTATGCACATGGGGACGTCTTGCCGTCTTTGTTTCTTTGATAAATATCAAAAGGGAGTAAAATACACCTTTGATTAACTTCACTATGATGTTTTTATGAGAATGGGGAGGATCATTTTGTACACCATTAACTCATCAGTTTTCTTAGTCTTTTCTCAGCAACGTTAGCTACCTTATTCTGTGGTTCAAGAACAAGAGCATGCTTGAAATCTGTCAATTGCCAAAACAAAATTCCTTGTAAGGCAATGCTATAATAAAATATAAAATCAACTAAAAAAAAAAAAGTCTGCATTTTTCCACCATCTCTTCCAAATTATATTCATGCTGTCCTGAGAGTGAAGAATACCAAATCTGCAACCCTTTTCCTCTTAATCAAAAGTTGCCAACCAGTTGATTTTTTCAGCAGACAACCATTTGATCTCAGAGGTAACTGATAAGTTTTCAGCAAACTCAGATACTAGGACAACAATTATTTTTCCAAAAAAAAAATGGAGAAGCTGGAAAAGAATAACGTGTATGCCCCGTGTATCAGTGCTCTTATGATTCGGACAACTAAGAGTAACGCCTTGTTTGGTAGACTATAATGACGGAGATTATTTGATATAAATAAAAATAAGGGGGAAAAGAGCCGAAAAACATTGCAGATACACACGCCATACTCAATTTAAATAAGGGGGAAAAAAACAAAAAAACATTGCAGATACACATGCCATAATTAAAATACTTCTGTATTTTCTTAGGGGGGGGGGGGGTGTGTGTGTACCTGGCACAGTTAAACAGCACAAAAATAAAGAGTTACCTTGAGCAGCCTCTTTATTGCGGAGCAGTGATTCTCTAGCTGTTCCACGCCTCAAATATGCCTTTACATTCTGCCAAATAAAAGAAAAAAAAAAACTCAAGAATTGTGAATATATTTTGAGCTCTCATTTTTGTGCAAATGCTGAGAAAATGAGTGTTGTTCTTCTTAAGTAACACTTGTCCACTGAACTGAATATCAAATTGTTCATGGCTTCGAGGGCTACTTCATAGATTGATACAACTAAGTCTATTATAAAGGCAATGCAGGTCATCAGCATCAAATTTGCAACATGTATTAGAACCATGATATTCATCCAGGTCTTCCACCAGCAGAAATGTTGAAGAAACTCGATTGAAAAGTATATTATAACCATGAACGCAAACATGTAAGTATGAATAAATGAATAAATCCAGAAGGATTCCCCATTTTCTATTTGTTTTTTGCAGTCAGCAGTTCATAAGGACAGCAGAAGCAAGATCAGCAGGCATGCAAATTACATTTAGTCTACGGAAAATCAAGAAATGCATACAGAAGAAAAACAAACAATTGCATCTTATGTTTTTTTTTTTCAGAAGGTTCTTCGCCAAGCTAAAAGGCTAATGCAGGATAGAATATAGAAAATAATGTTTATGGACTATAGAGTAGTGGAATTGGCAACCAATGGCAAGTGCATATTGTAAATGCATACTCCTCGTCCCCTCATTTAAAGTGACAATGACAATGCCAATCCCACAAGATATTTAACAAATACTTAGACAGTTTCAGGGCTCCTTTAGGTCGGTCCATCCATGGTACTTACTCAACCAAAAAGATCAGAGAAAATGTTTATAACCTATCTTATCACAAAAAGTTGAGCAACATAACATATTAATCCACGACGAGACTTGAAAAGAAAAGAATAACCAAAAAGGACAGTATTTTCATTCAAATAATGCAATCACGCAAGTTCATTCCATTACCTTTTTATCAAGTGATATGGCCCTAGTGCAGTCTTCTTCTGCTTGCTGAAAGCTGCATAAATTGAGATCAATAGGTAAAGAAACCAATAAACACAACAGAATTTAGTGGAATATACAATTTGAGAACCAGATAAAAAGAACCAAACCATCCTAATTCCAAATAAGCTGCTGCCCTGTTGCCATAGTAAGTTGGATTCGTCCCATTCAATTTAATGGCTTCAGTATAGTAACTAGCAGCCTTATTCCACTGCTTCCCCTTAAATGCAGCATTCCCCTGAAGCAAAAATTCAGTCATCGGGAAAATAGGAGGGCACAGAACCAATATTTCTTTTTTCATTCTATTATTCTGATGGGTCATTAGAAGTGTTTGTGATAACTGGCCAATTGCAACTTCTGTTGCACCTTGTAAGGGAAAGTGAAAAAGAATCAAGCAACTGGAAGAAATGAGTACTAGTGAGAATGAGGATCACAATCAGATGTGTAGACACAGACACCTTTCATAGACTACTTTTAAAACTTCAGCAATTAAACAGACTAACATTTCAAAACATTCAGACCCTGCACGCCAACCCCACAATTAGTAAATGCCAGAACAAAGATACTCTCCCCTCCAATTCATTCCTATGTCAAAAAGAACTTTTCAGAAGAAAAAAAAAACATTTAAAGAATTGTGGGAGTGGAAAATGCACAGAGAGTCAAGTTTGCATAAAAACTTCGAAGGACTAAGTATGACAATTCTGCAGACTCAATTCTGGCTAAATTCCTCGAGTGCATCCAAAGCCAAAATGATAGATGGGAACCCAATAAAAGATCCAGCAAAATGTACAGTTCAATAATCATTTAATTTTAAGGCAAAACTTATTTTAAATTCTTAAAATAATTTTCAAATAGAAAGGGAAAACAGCAGTATGAAAGGTCAGGCCATCAGTAGAGGCAGGTTTCAGGCATGCATATCAAATTATGTGGATCAAATTTCTAGCTGACATGATATACAGCACCAATTTCAAGCAATTGTATTATTAAATCCCAAATCTGTGCACTGGTGCAGAATGCACGGGCTCAATTTACACCCTATGCCTTAACAAATTCAGAGCACAAAAACCACATCTAAACATGTGTCGAATTTATCAGTAGAACTCGTCATAGTTACATGATTACATCATTATTACTTTGTAAAGAGACCCAGTTAGGAAGTTTTCATTGCAACTAATTAATGTCTTGTTCACAATTCATGCATAATAACAGTAACAGTTAAATCGACAACATAAATTATTTAACTCACGAAGAAAGAATTTAAGGAAGACAAAAGACAAATGAACTTATTTTCCGAAACAAAGAAATGAACTTAATATAAGCACTAATCTTCAATTTCAAAAACATTCCTGTTGAACCAACCTTTTCTTTCAAAAGTTCAGATTCATCCATATTTCCGTTGGTATCTGGCAATGGTACAGAATTAGAAAAGCTGCGGACTTGTTCTTCAAGAGATGAGTACATGTCCAGAACCGTATCAAGGAGAAATTTATCAGCTCCATGGACCGATAGAAATGAGACAGAGACAGGACAGTCATCATGTTTTCCCAGGGGAATGGAAACCTGACAGCAGAATGCAAACATTAAAAAAAAAATAACAAAACATAGAACAGTACACATAACAAAGCCCTTGATGAAAGTCAAAATTTCACATTGCCGTGTTACCTGACAACATCCTGACATGCTTGCAATGCTTGATAGTATCAATGCTCTATCTTGAGACTCTGTAGAATACCCTTTTTTCGTATTAAGCTTCAAGGGAGGATCTGCAACCGTGGGAATAACTAATATCCCATCACCCTGTCAAAAAAGACGGATGATAAGAGACTGTGAAGCATAAGACAAAGCATAAGATAAACCAACATGCTAAACAAAGATAGAGATAATGAATTCTAGTAATATCTACGAGACAGAAAGAGAAATAGATTATGACATACTGTAACACGATAGAGAAAACAAAGGTTCAGCTAATCATATATCAATATTATTTCTGTTTCATACTATGTCCAATTTATTTACATCTATAATGTCTGTTTGATGATGAAACATGTGGTACATGAAACAAACATCCTTCTATTCTTTGCAATGTGAATCGGATGTGTATCGCTACAGTCATGTGTTAAGCTTTGCAGCAAAATAAATATCAAATGGTACCAAAATTATTTGTACCATTTACCAGTTTATAAAAGAATGGTGCACCATAACGTGTCCAAAAATATTTAAAATGCACATGGAAATAACAAAAACACTGAAGTATGCTACTAAGATTGACAATGCAGTTAACTCTCCCAGAAAAGTTACTATACAGGAAAGCAGGAAGACTAACTCAATCACTAGAATTCAATGCAATCAAACCAAACACTAAGATGAATCTACTTATCAGAAAATCCGAATACCTTTAAGAGACGGAGTATAGCAGTTCGCATCTCAGACCTGACCTTGTATAACAATTTTACGTTCTCATATGTTGTATTAACAGCTGCAAGAACATTACTAGAGACATCAGGCGCTAACTTGGGTTTCACTGATTTAACCCATTCTTCATGATTTGTTTTGAACTCATATCTGAAAAAAGCAGTATATGTATTACCGATGTTAGTCCCAAATGTAAACAAGGCCCGAACTGAAGTCAAATGTCAGAAGGCCTATCTCAACCTTCAACACCAGTAATCAGAGAGAGAAGGAAGAAATTCAAAGCCCAAGAGACAGTACAAGCTTCCATATTACATGCTCAAAAAGAGATATCCACTGATTCTCATTCATGTATTTTATCAGCACGAAGATGTGCCAGTGTAACCAACTAACAAGCATAAACCAGAAAGGAACCTCACAGACAACCAGGTAAGACAACATTTAAATGTCATATGAACTAAAGTTGGCAAGCAACTTTCTTTGGATGACAAATAGAACGTTGTGCAACTTGAGTCCAGCATGTTTTGATGTTGGTGTCCTATTTTCAGATGACACCAGACCAAATCCATCAACCATGTGATTTAGAAATCCAGAAGTCAAACTATGAAGATTAAAAAGTTGATTTGAATAGGTCCTTATGATTTATGGAACGACAGCAAAAAGGAACACTGCACTTAAAACTGACATGACATTCTATAGGTCATACTTTCAGAGGCATTGAATAGTGAACCATCAATATGACTTGCATCTTATACACTGGACACAAGTTTTTCCTAAACTATCTCAAAATCTTCCATGTTAGGTGATACATAAATAAGGTTACTTTTGAGGCGAGGAACTGCCTAGGCTAGGCCTGTCTCTTTATTCTTAAATAGTGGTCACGATTCTTCAATTCAGCAGGAAACATAGTACTTGGTTGACAGTTAAGCTTCTTATTTTTTTATCACATGTGTAATTTGGTCAGTTTTTTTGTTCTCCTATAAAACTATTATCCCTAACTTATCGAATGTCTATTTCAGGCAACCATCACTGGATGTATTTCATTCCAGAATGTGAGCAAGCTGTAAGGCAATTAGATTTTTGATAAATTGATACTCACAGTCACAGATGTTTTCTAAAGTTACCCAAAAGGAAAAAATAAAAATAAAAAAATCTTAAATGGAGGGACGTGTGTATAGAAAACAATTGGTGCCTTTCGTGCGCAGGGTAGTCATTTGACATCATATGAACTAATCAATTTCATGCATCCACATAGAAAAAAGAATATACAAGACAGAAAAGATAATAAAGATATTTGGGAGCACCTTTGTAATGAGACCATCACAGAAGAGAGAGCTTTCAAAGCAGATGTCCCTTTCGACAGATTTGTAGATTCTTCACGAAACTCTTTTAGACTTGAAACATTTGAAGCAATATACTGACCGAAGTTCATATGGTTTGGAGGCTGGTCTGTGCAATCAACAAAACAGTATAGAAACTTCAACAATAATCGTAATTGTAATGTCCTCTTTACCCTCTTGTCCCTATGAATTCTGGGAGAGGAGATTATCATCACATTGTATCTTTCATAGTTATCAATAATGAACAAAAACATGATAAAACACAAAGGTAAAAGAACATGATATACAAGGGGAAATTGATAATTTCTTTATTACTTTCTTTTTTTCCCCTTATCATACTCTTTCATCTAGTAGCCATCATGGTTTCAATAATAAGCAATAATATTTACAGTCACACAACACAAATAACCGGATAAGAAATGGGGCTCTACAACTTACAGCCAGAGAGATTTTCGATGGCTTTGCTAATAATATAATCAGTTTTCAGCTTGGGAACCTTAGAAAGCTGAAAAAGATCATCAGCAAAAACAAGGCGCCTCACCCTTCTAGATTCCATAGTGTTCAGCTGAAGTAAAGCATGTCCAACACAATGTAAAATAGAAGGATCGCGTGCAAACCACCCTAAAAATTTGCATACAAAAATTGGATTAGCAAACCATCAGAACCAAAATAGCATTTGAAACAAAGGAAAAAAAATACAAGTAAAGATCTCAAATAACTTGTAAAGCTCAGCAGTTTAAGATCAATTCAATTAGAAGTTAATCCAGTAGTTTACATGCACGATGTACCTGATTGCTCAAACCTCCTATTTCAGAATCAGTTAACAACCATGCCTGAGTTCAAATCCAACTAGTTGGAGTAGACTATATAAATTTTTATTTTGCAATTCGTTTGTTTCTTATAAGATCCTCTACAAGATCTATATTAAGAATCAGGATAAAAGAATCTTTTACCAAAATCAAACACATTATCACTTCGTGTTAGGCATTTTCTGCTTTAAACTATGTAAGCAACCAACCAAGAAAGACTAATCATATATTAGGCCAGTTTCACTCTTTATTCTGTAATATTTATTCAGCAAAATGCAAACATATTCTTACCAACAGTGTCAAGACTTTGTGAATTTGGAATGGCTCCAATCATAGATACAGTCCCATGGGATGGTCGATAGCCAAAAAGGCCACAAAATGCTGCTGGAATTCTTATACACCCAATGGTATCTGTACCTGTAAAGTTATGAGAGACCCAACTTAAAAACCAGATAATACCATGAGAATTTAAGTAATTCTAGGGAAGGTAGTACAATTACCAATTACTAAAAACTTGCAGTCAAAATCATAGATTCAAATTGCTATTGAGCATAAGAAGCTACAAGAAAAATAACTTACCCACAGCAAAATCAACAATTCCAGCAGCAACAGAGACAGCTGAACCACTAGAAGAACCACCGGGGACGAATGATAGCATTTGAGGATTAACAGGAGTTCCATAATGCATATTCTCACCAGTTATACTGGTGCCACAACCAAACAAGAAACCAAACATAAATTTACCCGGCTTTCCAAACAAAGATAGATATATAGCAAAGCATAAAACTTTACCCCATTGCTAATTCATCCATAACAGTTTTGCCAACACAAGTAGCCCCATTCTTCAATAGAGTAGTCACCACCAGTGCCATCTTATCAGCAACTCCATGTGTCCTCCTCCAATCCGGATTCCCAAATCCCGTTACATAATCCTTCACATCAAAACTGCCATATCCACAAAAACAAAGCAATTATCACTCACTCTCAAATCCTACAATCAAAAGATATAAGCTATGTTGCCACGGACACTGAGAAACTTCATTTCTAAAACATAACCTTCATAAATTAACCTTAAACACGGATACGGACACGGACACGGGGATATAAGTAAGGATGTAAATATGCAAAAGTAAAAATGAGAGTGATATACAGACATGTCCTTGATGGCGAACTTGAGGCCGGAAAGAGGCTGCCGGGGAGCGGGAGGAGGAGGCTGCGGAAAAGGAAGTATCTCGAATCTTTCAACGAAAACTCCAAAATCTTCACGGCGGAGCATCATCATCGACTTCAATCTCCGCCTCCGCGTCTCCGCCAAGATCACGATCCCCGCCACGGTGACGCCGATCACCACCCATACCTTAGGGTTGGAGGAATGTTCTTTGATCAGATTCAGCTGCTTCGACATGTCAGAAGCAGTTACAAAGATGACAAGCAAATTGTGTTGGGTTTTAGGAGGGTTTTTGATGGGGATTTCTAATTTTTAACTCAAGGGTTTCATTTTTCTTTTCTTTAATTAATTATTGGCTTAATACATATGTAGCCCCCTAAATTTGTCCATTTTTTTCACTTAGTCCCTCAACTTAAAGGACAACCTATTAGCTACCTGAACTTGCAATTGTTTTCCACTTAGCCTCCTGAATTTGTAATGCTTTTCCATTTAGCCCCCTCAATTTGTAAATGTGACCCACTTTGCCCATTTTATGCTGATGTGGCATGAATTTTTTATTACCACTTATATTATGTCATGTCAGCACAAATGAGCAAAAGTCATATTTGATAAGTTGAGGAGGCCAAAAGAAAAAAAATACAAATTCAGGTTGCTAATAGGTTGTCCTTAAGTTGGGGGCTCAGTGAAAAAAATAGACAAGTTCAAAAGGCTGTTTATATATTAAGCCATTAATTATTGGTTTTTCTTCGGCTAAAATATGTCATTGGTGTCTAAATTATAGTCTATTTTTCAAACTTGTATTTATAAAGAAATTTTTGTCTAAACGGATACCCAAATTATAAATAACTTTTCAAATTAGTACCTAATTATCGGTTGGTGACCTGTCAACCCAAATTTGACTAAGTTTGACCAAATTTTCTGTTAACCCAACCTATTGACCACTGTATACAAAAACATCAAACTAATCTTTTGTTATCTATTTTCTTCATCTTGTTATTCATGTTCTTTATTTTCTCTTTCTTCCACCATAACCTCTTCTCTCTCCTCATTTTCTCTTTCTTCCATAGTAACTCTTTTCTCTCTTCTCTCATACATTTTTTTTCTTCATTTTTCTCTCCTTTTTCTTTTTTAGAATTTTTCAAATTCCAATGTAAGAGAGAGACAAGGAAGAACATGAAGAAGAAGAAGAAGAAAAAAAAGATAAAGAGAGTTAGTTTGGTCTTTTGCATAAGGTGATCTATGAGGTTAACAAAAAAAATTGGTCAAACCCGCGTTGACCGGTCATCAACCGGTAGCTAGGTACTAGTTTAGGAGGTCATCAATAGTTTGGACATCCGCTTAGGTAAAAATTTATTTGTAAGTACCAGTAGTGTAATTTACTCGTTTTTCTTCGTCTATACTACTGCTATGATATTCAGCGCGGGTGACATACTTTAACGTTTCCCCAAGAATCTTCTCTTGTCCGATATTATTCTCCCGCTCCACAATTATTTTGGAAATTTACCAAGAACTAATAGAATTTACATTACATTTTTAAATAAAAAAAATCACTATAATTTTTATTCACTTTGAGATGAAAGATTGTGGTTTACCTTTTAGCAAATCAAATACTAAAATTTCATATTTGGGGCCTATTTAGTTTACTGTTGCGGTTTGTTGTTAAGGATTGTTGTTTGTGTTGTTTGTTTGTTGTTTCCGAATAATAGATTGATTATAAGTGTTGGTAAGATTATTACAAATTGTTGTTATTTAGATGTAAAATGACTAAACTGCATATGAATTAATAAACAAATATAGCAACATATGAGAAGGGTAGTTTAGGCAAAAGAAATTTAGTGACAACTATTATTGCAAAAAAAACATGATTTCTCTGCTTTTGGAAACAACAGCTTTTTATTAATTCAAACAACAAACTCTTCGTAATTTTAACCAAATTTTCATATAACTCCTTTTATGTCGAAAACAACAAAACTAGCATGGAAAAAGCAAAAACAAGCACCCCTTTAAGCTAAATGAGGACGTTTTCTTATTGAAACTATTAAAGTCCACATTGACGACTTCAAAAATGATATACTTCAAGAAATACTGATGAATGAATTAACTCTGAAAAATTAAATCATATGAGATAAACGGGTTTGGGTTTATCTTATAACCATTGATATCTCAGAGTAGCAAAAGCGGATCTTTACACCACGATCTTGTACCAAGATTACAAGAAACCACACAATGTTTGTTGAGGAAGACTTTTTGATCCATAGATTAAAAAGTTGATGAACACAACACACACACACAGGGCGGCGGTCAAATATAGGGAGGAAAGGTAGAGCTCTGACGTCTCGTGTTTATTATAGGGTTAGGGTTGCCCTATTTATAGGTGGAAAAACCTTAACTCTCCATCTAACTTAATGAGCCTCGCTAACCAATCCATCTCTTAAGATGGGGGCTTGTTCCATTTCAGACGGGTTAGATTTGGATCCATCCCCATTTAATCGTAACATCTCTCACTCGCACGCAATGGAACCAATTCCAAAGAATCTCATCTCGATCTCTAATCTCTTGTTTAGCAAATAGTTTGTGCAACCGACATACTATCGAGAGCTCAAGTGTTATATACTCCTTGGAGATATATAATTGATCGATGTGCATGCTTCAAGCTTGGGACTATATACTCATTGGAGATATGTAGCCTTTATACTGAGACATGAATCGTCAATGGATTATGCATTATCCTAAATTCTTTTTTCACATCCACTGTCATAATTTGGAACTCAAGAGTTCATCTAATTTCACAAGAATTCTTAAAAGCATAAGTGTCCGGACGGTGAAAGTCAGAATATCTCAAGATGTGAACTCGATGGAAATCTTTCCTTTTGATTATATTTCGTCTATCATAGTGTGACTCGCTTATCAAGTCGAGCTCCTGTTGGTTGGAATTAGTACATCAACCTGAGGGTTACTCTTTCCAAGGACTTAAGGAATAAACTAGAGTTATAAGGATAATTTTCTCAAGAAATTCTAATTTTGAGATATAAGTCTCGGACTAGGAAAAAGCGAGATCGATTTTTTTTCCATCTTTTGGTCGCTAAAGTACACACGTCATATACACGTGTCATGGTTAGAAACTATTTTAACATGTTCTTTTACTTATATGACCCGTCATATGTAGATAATTGATTTAAATCCTTACCAAGGTTCCCATTACTATGCCACCAATTACTGATTAAATTTTTGAAATTTGGAAAGGACATCCATGCTGTTTAAAACCGGAAAGAGGCCTTCGGCTTAGAAACTAAAATGCCCTTAAAATCCACTATGACAGGTACATGATCCGACCTATTTATTTGAAGGTGCCAAACCACCGCCTCAGGAAATCTGTGCCTCCAATTGACATTGGAAAGAGCTCGATCCAACCGATAAACAACCCTAGTCCCTCGAAACTAGGTGAAACGATGACCTATGAAACCAAGATGAATTAGATTCAAGCTGCTAATCTAGTTTGCAAAAGGCATACATCTATCAAGAACTCGAGCTGAACCCTCACATTTCTCCTCCGACGACTGAATGGAATTAAAATCTCCCACAATGATCCATAGTTCAATAATCATATGATCTTGGCTGATCAACACCTCAAAAGATAACCGCTTATTACACATTCGGAGCCGAACATACACACGTCAACAACCATGTAATACCATGCAGTGCACCACTATTAATAGTTAATTGGCAATGAAGAAATTGGATTTGTGGAAATAGTAATATAAATTATTATTTAAACTAAAAATAAAACAAAAGCAAACTACATGTACAACTAAAAAATTATGAGACTGAGGAATTTAAATTTGGTTGAAAGTGGATTTATGAAAATAATAATATAATATTTTAAATTAAAAATAAAATAAAAGCAAAATAAGTGTAGAACTCTGATAAAAGAAACAATTAAAAAGTTTATATGTTGGTCTTATGGGTTGATTGGAAAAATAAGGTAACCTAAAATTGATTTGAACACGTGATTTCTCGTGTAATTTTCTCTATAAATATTTCGTGATGAATGATCAATGCAAGCTCACATATATAATTCGCTTTTATTGAATGGGCTTTAAAGGCAATGGACACTCCACTTTCCAGAAGCCCATTGGAATTCAGTTGAACAAAATCCCACATCGCTTCTTTATGCCTCTCCAAGAAGTTTATAAACCTTCAGCTTTCACTATCTGTTGTCCCTTCGGGGACATCCGATAAAATTGGAACGATACAGAGAAGATTAGCATGGCCCCTGCGCAAGGATGACACGCATAAATCGAGAAATGGTCCAAATTTTTTTTTAACTTGTTTTCTTCTTCTGGGTTTCAGGTAGTTCAAATGCTACATCTAGGAGGATTTCAGGCTAAAGCAAGGTAGTTTACAGTGTTGAAATACTTGTTGCATACATGTGATTATTGATGATTAATTTTTTTTTGTTTCAAGTTTTTCGGGATAATTTAAGTTGCCCTCTTTGATTCGTAAGCATCGCCTCTCAAAATTATTGTCAGTTGCATCTCTTAGCTAATTGCCCATATGTATGTATTATAGACAGATTAAGGAAGCTGGCATAGTTAGTTAGAAGTAGAGTACATGTATCACATTTGATATAAAGTTCTTTATATTAGCATTTACGGTCTGCTTGAATGAGTCTATTTTGAAGGTTTTATAAAGGATACCCTTTTAATCCCTCCAATAAATAGAGCTTCTTTTAATGTTTTTAATTAACCTCGACTTCGATCCATTTGACTGTAACAAATTCCCTCCCCTCGTACCATCTTCTTAAGATCCTTAGTTTCAGGTTCATGGGATCATGTTTGTTACTAGTTGCAATTTTCAGCCTGTAAGTTGATTTTACTGTCATTTTAGATAGCTCTGACTTGTTAATTTTGAGATATGGTGGTGTAATTTGTAGCTTAAAGTAATTTATGCTGTAACTTCGTCTATATGGTGCTTCATAGCACCAATATAGTAGCTAGCATGATATTTCTTTCTGATAGACCTTGCTTCGTTATTGAAATCATTAGAACATTAATGGGGATCTGCCATTTTAAGGAATATTCTGAATTTCTAACAAAAATGTATTGGCTGTGCATGGTGATTTCTGGTATAAGCGCGATTAGTATTTGGGGGAAAGGAAGAGAAGGTATTGGCAATTGTTTGGCTGTTTTTTAGCAGAGCTCCTACAAGTTTAGAGAGGAATTAAGATTCATCTTCTGTTCCTCGGGATTGTGAGTGTTTTTAGCTCCAATCATCTATCATTTTATTTTTTCTTCTTTATGTTCCATATTAGTGATTCACAATCTACTAATATACTGCTATCCATATTTTGTTGTGTTTTGGGTGCTTGTTTCTGATCTGTTTATGATATTTATTCAGTCAGAACCACAAGTAAAGCCTCAAAGAGCAGTTCCGGTTTTGCTTAGAAGCAAAAGCGAAGAATGGCCCTTTCAGAACCTAGGTAAGCTTAAGTCACGGTTTTGTGGCCTTGGTTTAGCTGAGGCTATCAAAACTTATGGGATTTAAGTTTTAATGTACCATAACAATCACAGATTGTTAATATTTGATTGAACTAGACTCTGCTTGCTTCGCTTGGCAGCGTTTTGAGTGAATTTCCATGTCCCACTCTGCACGATACGATCTCGAATGCAAAAGTCAAGAGCATTGCATATTGTGAATATTAATACATTCACCCGCACAGGTGAAAATGTTTGAGGGTGCTAGGGTGATCAGAACTAATTGCAGAGGAAGCATTTTAGATTGTCTGAGTTGCTACCCTGAGCGAGTGATTAAAGAGTTGAGTCGCTTTACTTCATTAACACCTGTACTTGACTCCTTATATCTAGTTAAATTCCTTAATTGGAGTTCTTAGGAAGACTGCTCATACGACATCCACCATCCCGTCACTAAGTTATCTGCAAATCAAATTATATAAGACTTCAGAGACCAGATTAAAGCTACTCTCTGAAGCTTGTGAACTTCAATTCATGCTTTTCTTTTGAAATGGAAGTGGAAAAGTCACGCCAAGAAGGCTGGATGGTTGAATGCAAACTACAACAACTAGTTATTTTTGATAGAAATTTTCTGATATTTACTTGCAACTTTTGTAGGCTGCATCATCGTTGACCAGCTAGCTTTAAGATCAAAATGGGACCAAGATGGAAAGGAAAGAGCGCAGAAGCTAAAGCACTTGCAGATCCTATGTCTAAGATTATTTCACAGCTCTCTTCTTCTCTAACACAATCACATGCTTGTGGGCTACTCACAGGATGCAGTGTTCTTCTTGCAGTAGAAGCCGAGCAGATTGAGTTTCTTACTCGTGCATGTGTTGGCCGGCCTGTCATAAGTGCTGAGAAGGAGAAACAATGGTTTCAACTTGGTTTGGAGGAAGCCTTTTACTTACAATATTACTTAAAATGCCTGAAGATTGTTGGTAATGATGATTGTGAGAAGAATACTGATGAGCTATGGCAGTATAGCAGATCAAAGATGGCAACTTTCCCTGATTTATTCAAGGCCTATTCTCACCTCCGTAAGAAACACTGGGTTGTGAGGCCGGGATCACAGTATGGTGTGGACTTTGTTGCATATCGTCACCATCCATCTTTTGTTCATTCTGAGTATGCTGTCCTTGTTTCATCAGAAGAAGGTGCTGGAAGATTGAACGTTTGGTCTGATTTTTATTGCACAATCCGACTTTGTGGAAGTGTTGCGAAAACGTTGTTAGTTGTTAATATCAGTAAACATGAAAATGGCGATTCCTCTCCCTCGTGTCTGGAAGAATACTCCGTTCAAGAGCACATTATCACTAGATGGAGTTCAGAACAAAGTCGTGAGGATCAGACCAGCTCTGAAAACAGAACCAGGTAAGAAATGCTTCATTAAAAGCATGGATTTTGGTAGATTTGTTTGGAATTATAATGTTTATGTTGGAATTACTGCATTAAGATACGATGGAATAGCCCCTACCGAAAAGCTTGTTAGGTCTTTATTTAATAGTACCAGAATTTTTTATTCAATTTTGGAATGACTCTTTCTATATGTGAGATAATGTTTTCCTTTGATTTGTGGTATCTTTTGGGTATTATGTCACCTGTTGATATTTGTTTTGTGTTCTAACCAGTTTGAGTGTGAGTGAGGTGCGTTAAATATCTCACAGGAATGACACTTTTGGGTTGTCTTGTCAAAAACGTGTTACGTTATCTATATGTTTAATATGATAATATATTATATGAATGTATGAAAAATGATAATCGTGCTGTGTTGGATAGGTTGCTCTAAAAATCTTGGTGTCCTGTAAAATATTGCCGCCCTTTACGTAATTAGGAAGCTAGATATCTCCATATATACGTGAGTTAATCCTGTTCTTTTGAGGTAACTTTTGGGACGAGTTTAATTTGGTTGAAGAGATTCTGCATCAGCTCATTAATTCAATTCTTTTTATCCCATGAATCTGCAGTGCTGAATGAGATCAATTTTTTGGTCTCTGAAATGCTTACGAACAGTAGGCGGAGCAACAAATCATTTTTGTCTGACCATGAAAGATAGAGAAGGAACTCGACCTATGAATGTGTCAAATTGGGGTAAAGGTTCACTCGTGGTGTCATTTGACACGAATGAGCTCTCGACGTAGGAAAAACTGACACGCGCGTGTTAACTTCTTAGATCCTCTAGATGATATAACTTAGAAATAAGTGGTCTGCAGTTTGATGGATAGTAATTGGTGATGAACATAAAAGTTATGGTCATGAATTACTGCATATGTCAATTGTGTTTTCTGTCATAATACAAAGTAGAGCAATTTTTTACAGTTCATCATTTGATTGCTGGTGTACTGGTTTTCTTAATATAGGCCTGTTTTGTTTGGACCTTTGTTGTATTTGTTTTGTGCTCTAAATTTCCTTTTACTGATAGAAAAAAGCACATGTCAAAAAGTTAACAATCATAGGGTGGCATGCTGTTTTGGATTAATTCAATTAAATACATACATTAATAGAGTTATAAAGTTGATTTTAGACCAAATTAACTCTATCAATCAAGTTAAAAATGTAAAAATTGACACTTTATAGTGGTAACATCTTAATAGATTTGGATAATTAACTACAAATTCTCTGCAGGCGGCAATATGAATGATTGTGATTCATCTCAATCAGCCAATAAATGACATATAGATATTACCAAATGGATAGGACAATTTTAATGGGTGTTTTTTAAATGTTTGCAATTTGTACACCACAAATTAACTTTTGGAAAATTAATCCTGATAAGTTGATTGGAAATTGACCGATTAAATTGTCAGAAAAAGCTATTGACATCCAAAATTTACATACATCAGTCCAAATTTAGTCTTCAATATAATCAAAGAGATACACGTTTGATGCGTCCGAATTTTCCATTATATCATTCATACAGGGTTTTCCATAACATATTTAACCAAATTAATAAGAAATCATTAAAACTGATTCGGGGTTGTGTATTTAGGTAGATAAAATAACAAAAATTGGATATGACAGCAACCTAAAAGCTAATCTTATTTGAAAAGATAATGATATTTTTATATTTGGAATAGAATCGTTAGGAGAAATTTAGCTTTCAAAAATTTGGATAAACACGGCATATTAGTGGTAGTAGTCGACCATGATCATATACAATCTACAGTTGAGCTATCAGTCTTTAATTAGTGTATAAGAACATGATTGAATCAATAGGTTTTAAATGAAAAACCTAAAAAACAAGAAAAGAAATAGAGGCAGGAAAGAAAATGGCAAACAGGTAAAGAAGGTTCAATATATTAACAGCTTCTTGAACTTGTTCAAATTTTCAAGTTAGCTTTCTCAATTTAAGAGACAATTTATTAGCCACATAAATTTGTAATTCTTTTCATTTGGCTCACTCAACTTGTCAAATGTGACTTATTTTACACATTTTTGCTGACATAATATATCATAAGTGGTAGTAAAAAATCTCATGTCACATCAGCTCAACAAAAAATGCGTCACTGTTTGACAAATTAAGGAAGACAAATAGAAAATAATTAGAAGTTGAGAGAGTCAAATGAAAAAAATTACAAATTTAAGTAACTAATAGGTGGTTAGAGATCCTCTAGAGTTCCAAGGAACTCCATGTGTGGAGTTCCTAAGATCTCAATCACACAATAAGATCCTAGGGCGCTCATTAATTAAACAAAACACCTTTTTCTCTCTCTACCTTTAAATGAGGGCCCCAAGATCTTATTGTATGGCTGAGATCTTAGGAACTCCACACATGGAGTTCCTTAGAACTCTAGGGGACCGATAAGAGTTGGTCCTAATGGTAAGACACTCATCTTCTACTTGAAAAATTTGAGGTTGGAGTTCCCACTACTCACCGAAATCTACAATTTATCCTAACCTTACGAGTGGTTAGGCCTACCTTTACCTAAATTTTTTCTATCCAAGAATAGTTCGAGGGGATTAAGAATGTATTAAGGCAATAAAGAAAGAAACATAACATGGTAATCTCCGAGAAGAGAAGCATTGTTAGGAAATTAACGAATATACCCTTGTTGAATTAATTCATGATATCATAAACACCGAGTGATTTAGTTCATAAATAAGTTTGTTGTGTTATTCATTAACTCACTCACTCACACGTGTACTTTTGGTGTTTTTTCTACATACGTGTCTGCTCTTCTTCTTCCCAAATGTCCCTAAACTCTCACCTTTTCCATCTCCACAACTAAACAAGCCCATTTTTTTCCTTCTTTTTCTTTCCGAACATCATACAAAATTAATAAGAATATATTAAAATCAATGGCATGGAAGTTGATGAGGAAACTGCTACAGATTAGCGCTGATGCTAATTATCATTATCATGGAATTACAAACAATAATAATAATGATTGGTGGGATGAGATCGATGAGTCAGAACAATGGCAGAAAGGCATTTTTTCATTCTTGTCTGCCTCTTATGCCCTCGTCTCCATTGTTGCCCTGGTATGCTTTTCTTTTTCCTTCTTTCTTTCTTTATTCGCTTTTATTCCTATTAAATCTTTATTCATTAATAAAAGATCCGAAAAATTGCGCAATTGCACTTACATTTATATTAAATAACAAAGGAAAACCGGGTAAAAAATTCGTGTGTTTTGTTTGTTTTCGTTATCGTAATTGCATTCGATCCTAATGTTGTGTGTTTTCTATTTAAAATTCTAAGAGTTAACATTACATAGGAAAGCTAATAAATATAAATTCCTATAGTCATGCTATAGTTGTAACTATACAATTTTAGTGTTCACCTTTGTAAGGCTCATCCTCAAGCTTGAGTATAGATAGTTGTCATGCGTAGTTTGTTACAAATATATTTTGGTGAAGATATTTCTGAGTTGCTCATCAGTTGAACACATAGGCTGTAGATATGATATTATATACTAGCTTCCTACTAACTAAATGATAGTCCACCTTAATATGCTTGGTGAATCCATGAACATAAAATTAGATGCATTATGTTTGATTGTCGCAACATAATTTCAGTGGAGTAGTAATTTTGAATTCAAGTGGAGACAAAAGGTGATGAATCAACATGGTGCAACATAAAACAAACTGAAAATGCTGGGGATATAGCTCGATACGCATAGAACAAGATACAACATGTTGCTTCTTATTCTTCTAGGAAACTAAATTTTGTCCAATGAAAACACAATAGCGGATAGTAGTTCTCTTATCATCTTTGGATCCGTAGCATCTGAGAAACATTTGATCAGCATTGACAAATCAGATAAATGTTAAATCTGAGTATGACCATGATTTTTGTATAGTAATCTTTAACCAGAAGTTCAAGCACAGTCCATTGATCAACGGTGGGAGAGACATAAACTGGGTAACAGCACTCACAAAATACGCTAGAGAATGAGAAGAATGCTAGGGTATTTATACAAGAGTCTAATAGCTAATAAATATAAGTCATGCTGAAATTGTGACTGTACAACTAGTATTTATAGATGTAACAAGAAGTTTGTATTTAGTTGGCTCTTAATCGCGCTTCCCTCAAAATTTATTAATTATCTTATATTTGCTAGTTACGGCAGAGAGCATTTATATATGTAGGCAAGGTAAATTTTACCCCAAGGTTAGGATCAAGTTCCTCAACAAACTTATTAGTTGCCTTCATAAACCAAGCTCGTCGAGGGTCAAGTTAGGATCAAGTTTCTCAACAATATTAATCGTTTCCTTCACAACTTAAGCTCAATGATATTAACCTCATACCTTTGTGCTGAATACTGAATTATTAGTTGCTTACATCTAGTTCAGAGTAAAGTATAACCCTGCATATAGTTACAGTTGGCGTTTCATTGCCAATTAATACTCTGCCAGTAGGATTCTTCGGCCTCCTACCATGGTCTACTTCAACTAGTATTTTTTATTTGTACTGTTAAAACATGAGTTAATTTAATTGTACTTCATTTTCTCTTGTGTTTTGAAGTGAAAATGCAACTTCTACCAAAATGTTTGCAACTTCATGTGCTTTCGCTTTTATGTCCCCATGTACTTATTTCTACTTTTCCTAAATACGTAAATTAGTCTTCACTTTATTTGTGATGTTTTTGTACTATATTGGAAGCTCTTGTTTTGCATATGAGTGTTTATTGGGAGCATACTGGCTTTCTCCTCATAGATATTTCTTCTTTTCATCTATCTGCTTTTACCATCCTTCATGATGAAGAAAAAAATGCATTATTTTGTTTTTCGGTGGTAAATTTCAGGTACAACTTTTTCGTATCCAATTAAGAGTACCAGAGTATGGGTGGACGACTCAAAAGGTGTTCCATTTGATGAATTTTGTTGTGAATGGATGTAAGGACCTCATAGTATTTTGCTTTAATTAATTAGTTGTAACTTGTAAGCTTGCTGAAACTAAACTGCTTTTTTATCAGTGAGGGCTATCCTATTTGGTTTATACAAGAATGTATTTCTCATTAAACCAAAGGTAAGTTTCTCATTCAGAATGCTGATTTTTGGAGTCTAAGCCAATGCTTGGTTTGTGGGATCGGAGGGAGGGAATGAGTGATTGGATGGATTTTGGGGATGTGACTGAACATATTTAGGTTCTGATTGTACTTTTCTTCATCTACCAACGTCTTTTTACTGCAGGCCCTTGAAATTGTGCTTTTAGATCTTCCAAGTCTTTTATTCTTTTCAACATATACATTACTTGTGCTGTTTTGGGCTGAGATATATCACCAGGTATGTCGTCTTCTCTTGTTTTGAGTTTTATATTGTCCTATGATAACTAACATGACCTAACGCTTGTCGTTACTTGATTTAGGCAAGAAGCCTTCCTATAGATAAACTCAGACCCACGTATTACATCATTAATGTAGTTGTCTACTTAATACAGGTTTGATATGGCTATCTACTTCTTATTTTTCACGTTTCGGGCCAGAGGAAAATGGTCCAATTTATTTCTAAAGTTTCTTTGTAATCCTCATGGTTATAGGCATGTATCTGGATATATATGAGGTTGAGTGGAAGTCCTGTTGGAGAGGAACTTGCAAAGCTCTTCTTTTCAGGTCAGTTTTCTTTTACATCATCCAACTAATGATGTTCTTTGGTAATAAGAATATTCGGCCTTGTCATTCTTCTCCTTTCTTCTATGGTCAGGCGCCCCGATCCATAGGGCTAGGCCACTAAATTAATGATAGGCCTGTGCCAAGGGCCAAATATAGTTTATAAAATTTTAAATTAATGATTATATTATTAAATTAAAATATTTGTGGAAACTTGATCTGGATATTAGTGAATATTAAATGTTACATTGAGATACTATTCAACCATTGTATCATTTCATTAATACTGGTTTTTGTTTAAAAGAATTATTAATTACAATTAACATTAGAAAAGCCTTCATTAAGTACATTGAGCCTATATAACTTGTTGGATTGAAGACACTTTTTTGTAACTATATAAGAATTCATCTTGAATCACTTCTTTCTCACTTATAAGGCTATTCAGGCCTGGCCCTAGGGGTAGGTCTATGGCTAGCGGTACATGGTCCTGCCCATGGTCCTTGGGATGTAAAATAGGAAAACCTTTTGAACTCCATATCCGGGGCTTTTTACCAGTTTTCAATTATGTTGTCTGTTTTTCGATGAATTTCTATTAACTTATTGATAAAACATTTCCATCTTAATTTCTTTTGTAGTGATTTCATTTTGTGCTGCTCTGGGCTTCTTGGTATATGGTGGGAGGTAACGATGAACTTCAGTATCGCATAAATCTCAGTATTTAACATAATGCACACCTTTACTTAGGTTCTCTTTTGTTTGTAGGTTGTTTTTCATGCTGAGGCGATTCCCTATTGAATCTCGAGGTCGTCAGAAGAAGCTTTACGAGGTTTGTGTTGGAGGTGTCTACTTGATTTGGCTATAGTAATTTGCGCAAGTGTGTGTCAATTCAGAAGAGACGAAGAGATTTGCTTTGCCTCCTTAACAGTTTAACTTGTAGCTTCTGTTTTCTACTTGGTCTTAGTTGTATATAACTGTCAACTTTTGTCATGGCAGGTCAGCTGCGTAACGGCAATTTGCTGCACTTGTTTCTTGATAAGATGTATTGTGGTGAGTATCATTCCATTTAAAGTTAGAAAGTAATAAATCAAACTTGTGCAAAGCGAACCATGACTGAGCAATTTTCGGGTTTTAGGTATCCATATCAGCCTTTGACAAGAAAGCGGATCTTGACGTCTTAGATCATCCTCTTCTTAATCTTATTTACTACATGGTTAGTTTCATTTCTCTGCTATAGATGAATTCTACACAATCTTTTTCTTGGGTTCTTAGCCTTGCCTGTGATAGGATGCACCAAATTTGCAGCAGAAAAATTAGTGAACGATTTTCGACTATATTTTCTTAGAAGTCCGATTGGATTAATATTACGGAACTCACTGCCATCGATGAATTTTGTGCATTTTTTACTCTTTTCCGTGCCTTATTTTGCTATTTCTTCTTTGTATCTATTATGCAGTTGGTGGAGATTGTGCCTTCTGCAATGGTGTTGTTCATCTTGCGAAAACTTCCCCCAAAGCGCATTTCAGATCAATACCACCCCATAAGATAAGTATTCCACTCTATGAGAAAATAGTTCAGAAGATTAATGAAAGATAGAAGCGAAAAAAGGAAAAAACTACAGAAGATTCTTTGAGGTTTTTTAATGGATTTGTATGCTTGAAATTGTCTCTCGCATGTATATTCTGCTGGAACTTCGCCAAGTGAATTCTATTTGTATTTTCTTTTTCCTTTCAAATAGAGCTCTCATTTTCTGAGACTACACCACAACTTACAGATGCGAGATGGCTTGTTTGACGTGATCTGTTTAACATGATTATCATTTTTGCTGCATCTATGTCCTATAATTCGTGTTAGCCTACTTTCAAACTAGAACGAGAAATAATTTTGTAAATTCTTCGTTGGATTATTATCTTAGAGGGATGTATATACCATTACATGGAACATAGGTATGGCGTGTGGCATCCGGAGTACTGTATAGTCTTTCAAATTTGAAATTTCTCCCAGTACGAAATTGGATCTGTCTCATATGCTAATATCACAAACAGACTCGAACTCCAGTCGAGTCCAACTTGTTAATGTATAGTGCACAGAACTTAGAGATATCTTTTAAATCCTATTTTCTTTTTTTAAGTTTTTTGTTTTTTGGATAAGGGATCAAAATGACCACTCTCAACGTTTTTGGGAAGCACTAAACCTTGGATGTATAAAAGGATACCAATTTATCTTTTAACGTTATTTAAGATGTACAATTTTGACCGCAACTAACGGAATTTGTTGCATCAGCGAGTTCATGTCATTAAACACTACTGTTTAATGTCACTTCTCTAATAAGTTAATTCCATTATGTTTTTGAGCGGATAGGGATTAAAATAGCCTTGATGTTTTCTAGAGAAGTACCAAATTTAACTAATTGATTGAGGATGTACGACTTTTGCTCGTCTCCCCATCAACAATTCCCATTATGATTTTGGGGAAGTTAGATCAAAATCGCAATTTAGGCTCAAAAAAGGAGTTTCATTGTGGTTGGTTTAAAACATATAACAACTCTTGTTTGCTCTTAAGGAGGTCAATTGCACCTGTTTTGAAAAACATCTGTCTGCTGCTTTTCATGAAAAGCAATTCAATTATCAAAATTGCCCCTACAGACACCACACAAAAATTGGATTGAATGTATACATAAATAATTTTTGCTTTTCATGAACACGTTCCTTAGTTTTTGTCTTTAACAGCAAATCCTTAGTTATTTTATTTTATTTCTATCAACTGTTATAATATTTTAGGGTTGCTTGCAATTAACTTTCATTTATTCTTTGATTAATGTCTTTAAGAAATTTTTTTTAGTATTATCGCGCTTATAAATTAATAATAAAGAAAATTAGGTTTGAACTTATGACCTTTCATTCATTAAATTAGTTTTAACTATTTCACTAAGAGTGCCTTTGTTTATATTGCCTATACACGGTTTATTCGTATCCATTAAATTTGTGTATTAATTTTAAATATGTCCATATAAGTCATTTTACATACTAACGATGATAATCAATAATAATTTTACTAGACACTAATAATCAAACAACAATTGTAACAACAAATCGTTACTGCAAACAACAAATTTTAGATGAACCGTCAGTTATTATAGACGAGTTTTTTTGGAGAGGTTGAAGATGGAAAATAAAATAACCAATAAGAATTGGTCCAAGTGGTAAATCACTCCATCTTTTACTTGAAAGGTTTGAGGTTCGAGTTCCCGCTTCGTCAAAATTTAGCTCTTATTGGTAGGCTATCTGTAAACTCCACTGTAACCCTAACCCTCATCGAGGTCTGTGGTTTACCCTGGCCTTGCGAGTGGGTAGGCCTACCCTTAGCTAAACTTTTCGTCACCAAAAAAAAAAAAAGATGGAAAATAAAATACGGAATTCAAAGAGGATGGGAAAAAAAGAGTTGTTTGAAGCCTTAAAAATAAGGTATCTTCTTAACTGCAAAATTTGACAAAAACAGAAGTATATGAATTTGTGGTAGAATTCAAAATGAATCGTTAGACTTGAAAGGTGGTAGGCCCATTCGTCCGACTTAGAACATGCGGCCCATTTGTTTTATATTGGAAACTTCACCCTGGCCTCTCCTTTTGAAACGGTGTCGAAGCATGGGTAGTTTGGTCTTTTCGCTGATGGTATTTGGCCCCCAATCCCCATGGCAGAAGTACCCAGGAAAAAAGTAACATGCTTCTTCTTCTTCTTCAACACTGCGGTATCCGGGTTTGCTCATCATTCTCGACGTGAAGGTGTGTTCCTTTGTTTTTATTTTGGATAGGTCGTTGGCTAGGATTAGGGTTAGGGTTTGGATAGGTCTTTTTATTTATTCGATTTTCTGTCTAGGATTCTATATCGTGAGTTTCAGTTGCGTTTCTATGGCTGCTTGAATTCTATCTGTTTTTCGCACCGATGCTTTGTTTGAATGATTCCTACTGCTCTGATGCATATACGCCGTCTGATAACTTTAGGTACTTGTTCTTATTACTTTATGATACTTTTGATCTATTACACAACATACCCATCTCACTGACTTTGTGCTCCCTTTCAGTTTTCTATTTGTCGTCCGCCTCAATCTTACCTATTGAATTCCCTGTTTGTATTCTGTTTTGCTTATCGTGCTGCAATCTTACCCTGACTGCTTTTTTTAGCCCGTATATTGTTCTTTTCAGTGCTCTGCTACATTTGTCTCTTGCATCGTGCTCTTCCTATAATTTCATGGTTTTTTTCCTTATTACTGTGTGCTGCCTTTGCTCTATTGCACAACATCTCCATCTCGCTGACTTGGAGTATCATGTTTCGCCTTAGTCATTTTGCCTTGCATTACAGGCTAGATGCCTCACCGGTGGGACCTTTTCTTGGGACATCCTCTTAGGCTGCTTGCCTCGCATCGGGTTTTGCATAAGTTTGTGCTTGCTTGACACACTTTCTGTTGCCTCCATTTTAAATTTCAAATGTTTTTCCCTACTTTTTCATTTCAATAGATAAAAAACAAAGTTCACTCTCTATCGTTAGGCCATACATTGACTTGCTTGATCTTTTGCATATACACCTTCGTATAGCTTTGTGGCACTTCTTATTATTGTATGTTTCTTTTGGTCTATTATACAGCATATCCATCTCGCTAATTTGGCATGCTCATGTTTTGCTTCTTCCGCATTTGTGGTTGTTTGATGGGTTTGGGCTCTGTGGCAGCATAGTGGTCTAAGTTTTGTGAACTGAGTTGGCGTAAGTTTTGTGAACGGTGGTAAAGATGAGTTCTGTGGCAGCATAGTGACTATTTTTTTCTTGTAGGGGTGCCTGTACTCCTTGCCCTCTGATGGTTACCATCTCATGCTCATGTGGTGAGACACACTTTGAGGGAATTGTTCATTTTTCGTTGCCGAAGAGTATTTAAATTTTTTTATTTTAGCTCTTAGAGTCATTCTAGAGGGAGAAAACCAAAATATTACTCCTGTACTTGAAACAATTTGTCACTTTGATTCTTTTACAATTTGGCCTCTTGCTGCGAAATATAGACAGACGATACTACTAAATTACACAATTGAAGAAAATAGTTTGACCACATTCATATTCACGTTACACTACTTGTATAATAAACTATCTATCAAGGGCCAAGCTTTCGGCCAAGGGTGAGATTTTATAAAAACTTGTATAGGAGTCAACTCTGCCAAATTACGAGGACCAAAGTAATTACCCACACCAAGTACGGGATTAAATTTTAGCTTTTGCCCATTGTAAAAGTAGATTTTGAATTTAATCCTAAGACCTTTTCTTGCAATCTCCTCCTTTATGTTTTCATGTATCAGATTGGGGACTTAATAAAGCTGTGATATAGTCTCACTTCGACTTGCACTTGCATTTGTTATGCATAGTCTTCCAATGCTCAATTTTTAATATTATATTCATGGAGTTGGGCAGGTTCCTTGTGGTTTAGAGATGGACCAGAAGCCTCCAAAATGTCTTAATTTGTGTGGTATACCTCCTTTGTGCAGGCATGCATCATATAACAAGGTATTATTTGCAGATTTAGCTTTAGTTTGTTCAATTGCATGGAATATTTTTCCTGCTGTACCCTTCCCACTTTGATGGGGTTTCCAATCATTTAGATTGAGGCTATTGTAATGCATGGTAACCATTCTAAATGGATTTACTTAGATACGATAATAGGCTCCCAAGCATTATCTATATGAACATAATTATATCATTGTGATGAACAAAAAAAGGCAAGCCAATGCATGGAGTATTGAGGTCAAGTGCATGTTAGTGCAAATGGACTAGAAGCACTTTTGGTCGCTAATAACTTCTTTTTTATTTTAATGATCCGTATATCGACATTTTGAAGTAGTGAAAATCTCTAGGAACATTATAGATGTTAACCACTGTGTTAAGTATCCGGCATTGAGTAGTTATAGAGGCAAAGTGCCATATAGTACTACAAGTGGGAGGCAATCTCCCCCCTTTTAAGATTCCTTTCGGGGTGGATCTAGTTTTGAGGTACTCAACATGGTATCCAAGCCATCAATTTCAGTTTCAGCCACTTTAGAGGGGTGTGCTAAGTAACCAAATTGACTTGTTATAAAGCAAAAGGTTAGGTTCAAATTGCTCAACAAACTGAATTTTAAATTGCTCTGTTGCCTTCTAATTTATCTCTCTTTACGTACTTATGCAAAGATATGCTGCTTTTTCAGCCTCACAAATGCCATTATGGAGCATGCCCTCCTTGTCGCTTACTTTGTGAAGAAGATTATCCATGTGGACAGAAGTGCAACTTAAGGCTTGCAAAACTTTAATACTACTGAATGTGTTCTAAAATTTCTGGTAAAATGGCTAATTCCAGAAGTGTCCGTCCATGATATCCTTATATAATTCATGATTTAGATGTCATGGTCCAAGTCCGCCACCTAAGCCAGAGTTCACGTTGAAGCCAAAGAAAAAGAAAGCACATCATCAGAGTGAATGCACTCCTGGATCTCCATGCCCTCCTTGTCCGGAACTTGTTTGGAGACCCTGTGTTGGCCAGCACTTTGGAGCAGAGAGGATGGTCAGTACCGTTGATTCGTTTTTCTTATTTTCCTTGTGGGAGCAATTATCAAATAATGTAATTCTCTTGTTTCTTTGGGCTTATTTACTTTCTCCCGCTGTGGTTATCTCCTTGTTTCAGATGGTCTGCTCAGATAGGAAACTGTTCTCTTGTGATAATTTGTGTGGGACCCCCCTGCCGTGTGGCAATCACTATTGTACAAAAACTTGTCATGCTTTGAAGAACCCGTCCACAAAACCACTGATCCAACAAAGTAGCAAGTTTTGTGAAGGGTGTCGTCTTCCTTATGAAAAGGTATCAAAATCTTATGCTGCATTACTTTTTCGTTATTGATATTGGTTGTCTGGTTATGACCAGAACCTGCCATAAACAATTTATCATATTCTGAATCTCCTTTGTTGATTTGTTCCACTTGACTAATCATTCAGGAGAGACCTCCTACGTGTCCACATCCATGCCCTCTCCGATGTCATCCCAGGGATTGCCCGCCTTGCAAGGTACTCATGACACATGCTTGTCACTGTGGTTCTATGGTTCATGTCTTTGAGTGTATAAACAACAACTCCTTGCCGGAAAAGAAACAAATAGCTGCCCGATCATGTGGTAGACCTTGTCATAGGTAATATATAGATTCCTCCTATTATATTCCTCCTATGAATTAAGAAGAAACATTTTATACGTTAAGAAACATTCAGAAATTAATTTGATTTTGGTAATGCAGGAAGTTGACTAATTGGACACATTTATGCTCTGAAACCTGCCACCCTGGTCCATGCCCGTCCTCTGATAAGTGCATCAAAAAGGTAATTATCTTAATTAGGTCGTGATTAATTACCTAAAAAACTCTTACTTTATGTTAATTAGTGTTTTCCCCAAATGTTTATTGATTTCATCAGCCACATCCACAATTTGTGTTACAAGGTCACTGCTCGGTGTCAATGCCAGACATTGAAAAAGGAGTGGCAACGCCGAGATGTTCAAGCAGCCTACCGCGGAGCAGCTTGTGAACCCAAAGATGTGTCTAAAAGTCAATTTGGAATTGGACTTCTTCCTTGTAATTCCAATTGCAAGAGCAAATTGTGGTCGTAGATCAGGAATTGCATCAGCGAAAAGCCAAAGACGTCGAGGTAAAATTTAGTTTCATATGTCAACACATAGAATCATCACCATGTTCTACAATTATGCCGATTATTACAACAGACGTCTTATACTAATTTGTCATGTTTTCATATTGATCCTGATGTCCGATTGTGGTGTTATTGAAGGAAAATGAGCTTTAAACTGAAAAGCAGGCATCTAAACGTAGAAAACGACGTGATCGAGTACAAGAAACGAAGCAGATTTCAAGAGTTCAGGTATCATGTCTTATGCGACTGCACCATATATTAAAGAGATCATTCCTATTCGCATTTGTAGTGCCATTTTTTCGCCTTTTTTCATTGCACCGCACATTTGGTACCAAAATTCTTCTCTTCATACCTTGAAGAATGTCATACCTTCCCCATTTGTCTAATGATAACTATTCTATTGGGGCAGAAATTTCTCGCTATCATAAAGTGGATTCTTTCAGCCGTTGCCCTTTTGGTTACATTGGCGATAGCGACATACTTCGGTTACAACAGTGTCTTGTGGCTTGTGGACTGGATGAATGAAGTGGAAGAACAAAGGGAAAGGAAAGGATATCCAATAATCTAACTGATGAACTTCTCCTTTGTGTTGAATCTTGCATAGTGTAAACAATGGTAGTGTTGTGTTTAAGTTGAATTAATTTTCCAATTCCAACATATCACATGATAATTAAAGTGTTTGGTTTGTAATTAAAGCCTTGGATTGTTTGGTATGCCTAAATCTAAGATTAGGAATGCTTTAATTCTTTGATAATTCTCCTATAAATATTTACAAGTTTCATGAACTTGTTACATTACTTCTTTCTACTTCTATCTCACCACTTTAACTTCTAAGATGACTATCTCTTGTTCTTTTTATTATTTTTTGTTTTCATCAAAGTGTTTGTGTCGTTAGCCTTACTCCCAACGTCATTGTAGCCACCAACGGCAAAGGAGGGGATTATACTAAGATAGCCGATGCCATACTTGCTGCACCAAAAAATTCAAAACATAGATATATCATACACATAAAGAAGGGTGTGTATGATGAACAAATAGTTATTCCATTCGACAAGCCTAATATTACTCTTATTGGAAATGGTATGGAAAATACTATTATTACTCACAACATAAGTCAAAAAATTCACAAAAAGAAAGTTAACGAGTCAGCCACTCTGGGCGTTGATGGAGAAAGATTTTTGGCTTTCAATCTCACGGTTAGAAATACTGCTGGACCGGAAAATGAACAAGATGTAGCTATCCGTTCAAATTCACCGCATTCTGCATTTGTTGGTCTCAGTATCGAAGGGTACCAAGACACGTTATATGTGCAGGTGGGTCCACAGTTCTATAGTAAATGTAATATTCACGGCACTATAGATTTCATCTTTGGAGAAGGGCCCGCAACATTTCAGAATTGTCGAATTCTGGCTAAACAAGGTGTTAAGGACACGAATAATGCCATAACAGCTAATGGTTGTGAGAACGGGATTTATCAGAATAACCCCTGCGGGTTTTCATTCCATTTGTGTACCCTTACTCCTGATGATGACTTATCAAAGTCACATTCACCAACACCGACTTACTTGGGCCGAGCATGGAAAAAAAACTCTACAACTGTCTTTATGGAATGTTTCATGACACGGATGGTAAATTCATTAGGTTGGCTAGAGTGGGATGGAAGAGACTATAAAATAACCGTGTTTTATGGAGAATACAATAATTCAGGGGAAGGAGCTGTGATGAAAAGTCGAGTGAAATGGCCTGGAGTACACCGTAGCATAGACAAGAGCACTGCAGAGAAATATAGCGTGTCAAAATTTTTGAATGGAGATAAGTGACTACTTAATCTTGATGTTCATTATATTAAACAATTACTGTAATTTCCTAATTAATTTAATAAAGGGTATCACTATTTACAGCCCACTTTTTCCAAACTACAGCCCACTTTGACAAAATTGCCCTTTTCATTATGAACAAAGTGATGATCAATATGATTACACTATTTTTGAAACTACAGCCCACTTTTGAAACTCGAACATTAAAAATTCAAAATTTGAGATGTCGAATGATCCGATGAATTTAGAATAGAACAACAATAATCAATCATTAGAGGACGAGGTACTCAAACATTTAAAAACACATTAAGATAATATTTTTTTCAAAAAAAAACGAATTTCTATAGAGAAACGGCCCCCTAGGCCGTTCCTCCATATGGAGAAACGGCCTAGGGGGCCGTTTCTCCCTATGGAGAAACGGCCTTCTAGGCCGTTTTGCCCTAAAAACGATCTTCAAGACCGAAAAATGTCCATTTTTTGGAATTTTTGATCAAATTAACTATTTTCGAGTTCGTTTTCATACTTTATTCGTGTTTTTATCCATAATCGAGAGCAAAAGGTGTGATTTTGAAGTTAGAAAATTCAATTTTGAAAAGAAGTTATTGAGAGGTTTTAGAATTTCAAAATCAAGAAGCAAGTTATGCCAAGGGTATTTTGGAAAAAAGTGGGCTGTAGTTTGGAAAAAGTGGGCTGTAAATAGCAACCCACTTTAATAAATGCTTTACATGGTACTATAATGACTTTTGTTTTACACTAGTATTGTAATAACTTATTATTATAAATAAATGTTTATTGTATTATATTATTTTTATTATTTTATTGTAGTGTGCTTTTAAATCTATATATGTATGTATAATTTGAAAATGAATGTTTAATTAAAAGTGAAAAAGTTTGTTTCATTTCACTAAGATAAATTTTTAAATTAATTTAGAATTAAAAAACTAATTATTATGTTGTAGTTATTATTATATGCATATAAATACAAATTAAGATGATAAGTAAAAATCTCAATTAATAAAATTGGAAACAAACTTTACATTTTTTGCATTATGCAAATAAATATATAGTTCAACTTTTATATATATTGATATTTATCAAAAAAATAATTTATATATATTGATGTCCTTTAAATTTGTATCTTATAAATAAATTTATTTCTTTTCTTAAAATTAAAATTTGTATTATAAATACCATAAACTTTATTTCTTTAATTAAAATATAATACGGGTATTGTTATTTTCCCACCTATACATACCATATTTAGATTTTTCATGTAATCTCTAAAAATAGATCGTTTACTAAATTTGAGAAATAAGATATAATAGCTACTATAAATATAAGATATATTTTAAATATTGTTAATCTACGAACAAGTTTTTAAAGGAGAGGAAAAATACATCTTTTGTTGTTTGATTTAATTAGTTTGCTTTTAGTGATACTTTTATTGATTAGCTTTTGTAAAAGTATGGAAATGAAAATCCTTAACTAAAACAAATTTGTTCAAGCATCAAAGATTCTAAATTTTGTTATGATTATTTGAGTTCGCATCTTCACCATATTAAAGATGTAGATTGTACTAACAGTCTTTTGAAAGCCTTTTGAATAGAATTGGAAATGGAAGTGTTGAGATTTATGGTGTTATTCAATCTATGATCAATCAAACTACCGACAAAGTGTTGCAAGAAAGATATTTCAACTGTTTAGAATTTTTTGACACAACTAAAGTTAATATTGAAAACACTAGAACCTGTGAGTTAGAAGCGGAAAATATGTTAGCGTAATGAGAGCAGTTGAAGAAGCAATGACCGAGACTGACAATTGTAAGGAATAGTTTAGTTCACCACCTGCCATCGATTTCACTTGACGAAAAAATTCAAGAATTTATCTGAAATCGTTGTAATTGTAAGTTGTGTTTTATGACCATTTTTCTATATATTTTTACCGCTTGTGCATGTGCTTGTATTTCCAATTAAATTGTCCAACATGTCTCATGATTTGATTCTATAAGAGTAGAAGTTTGGTGTTTTGAGATTTTATCAGTGCATTTTTGCACTTCAAAAAAAAAGAAAAAAGTTGTCCAAAATATACAAGGACGGTAAATGTAGCTTTGAAAAAAAGCAAAAAATTGGTCTAATAATCAAAAGGTTAAATAACAAATAAAAATCGAGATAAGCTACCATAATAGGTTTAACGTTTGCAAAAAAGTATCAAAATAGTTTTAACGTATAAAATGACACCAAATTAAGTTCAACGTTTACAAAATGACACCAATTTAGCCTTAATGTTTACAAAAGACACCACTTTAGGCTTCAGTATCAAAATTTGACACGTCATACATACTGTTAGCGATAATAATATTGTAATGTAAATAATAATAACAGGAGAAACGGAAAGAAGATTTATATATATATTGATATGTAAACGATTACAGATATATATAAATCTAAACACAAATAAAGAAACAGTAAAGTATACTCGACCAAATTACCGAAGGAACACTCGAGGCTTTTGCAGTTTCCTTAAGACAAATTCGCCACGTGTTGGCGTAGTCTCCCAGGATACAACGAGTCGTTAGCGAACTCAAACCGCACACGATCACTATCACCGGAAGCAAAGAACAGTGAGCAGAACAATAGCTCGAGAAAGAGAATTTTCACACTGTTTCAGAATGTGTCTAGTTGGAAGAACGAAAACCAACTCTTATTCAAATGGGTGAGAATTGTAACTGTATCATTAACTCGTGATTAATTCACGTTTAGTATCGTTTAATTTCTGTAACCATAACAGTTTCAGAATTTGAAAAACTGTAACAGAAATTTCCGAAAAGAAGAGTAGCAAAAAGGGTCGGCCCACGGGCCCCCAAAGTCGAACGGCATTCGCGTCGCCCACGTGCGCCCCCAACCCGGTGGGATTGGATTTGCACCCCCCCCCCCCCCTTGCGCGTATCCCAAGGAGCATAGCTTGGTTTATTAGTTTGAGAACCTTACAAAGCATCCTCAATATAAACCCAAACACATAGCTCTAGGAAAGGCATGTGGGATGGGAGCATTTTTCCTACTCTTAAACATATCCAAGAACCCATCTTTGAGCTTGAATATTTCTTTCATCACAAGTTCGTTTTTGGCGTGTAATATACCGTTGGAAAGTTCACGTGTCATAGAATATGTTTATGTGAAAACATCATTATAATGACCACTTTAACCCTTGTATATATTGCCTCAAAAATGACACTAAAATAATGTATAAAATACATTATTTCCAACACATACACAGTTGATGAAGATGATTTGTTTGTTTTCGCATAGTAAGCATATATTGATATCATTGACAATATAAGCCGGAGTGTCAAATTTTGTTACCGAGTTCTAAATTGGTAGCATTTCCGAAACATTAACCTAATTTGGTACCATTTTATACATTAGACATATATTGATACTTTTCTGCAAACTGTAAGCTTATCTTGATACTATATCACATAAAGATATATCAGTTGTGCTCACATGGTCAATGATTGACCAAATACAATTTGGTCAATCACCGTTAGATCAAAATCTAAGGATTGAGATTAATTTGGTGGTTTCATTAATATCTAATCTCCACCCTTAGATTTTGATCTAATGGTGATTGATCAAATTATATTTGGTTTGACCATGTGAGCACCACTCAAAGATATATGTAAGTTATTGTATAATTAAATATAAGTGATTGTATCGCCTGGTAGAAATGAAGTTAGAACGAGAAAATTAATGTGTGTAAGATGGGTATGACCTAGTCGTACAAAGACAACGTCATTAAATTTTCTTGGACGGAATTGTTTTTGAAAGGGTAGAGAAATATAATGCTTTGAATTTTAATAGTAATAAAATTCAATCAAAAATAAATGAAATAGTAGTTTAATTAATTTTTAGTGTAATTATTGGAGTTCTAACTAATATGGAATTAAAAATTTACTACGTTTAATTGTTATTATTAATTATTATATTATTACAATAAATTTAGAGACTTACGCGTAAAGTTATCTATCATCCTTAACGATATTTTTATTTCCTATGATATATGGCTAAGTTGTGCAATCGTTTCTTATATCATTGATTTTTTTTTTATTTTGTTTGAATCTTTTCTTAGAGTTGAAGAATTTAGACTCTGTTATTTTTTAAATTTTTTTTTATTTATTTTACACTAATTTTTAATTATAATTTTCTCTAGGTTCTTAATACGGTCTCTAACTTTTGGATTTGCAAGCTTATTTTTGATAAGCATCTGTTTAATTGATTTAAAGAAAATTTTATATTTTATTGTTCGCATTAGGGCTGAGCGTGGATTTTGGAGATTCTTGAACCAGATTGAATACCCGGAAAAAAAATCCAGAATTGTCTTGAACCGTTGACTTTTTTTTTAGAACCGAACTGGATTGTACCGTTGACTTTCATTTGGTATAATTCTGGAGATTAGTTAATATCCGAACCGAATAACCGAAAGGAACTGTACTGAACTGTATTAAACCGAAAGAACCGAAAGTACCGAACTTTTAATGTATTATGTTATGTATATTAGATATAATCAGTGTATTTGCGTGGATACTTTTCACAATATATTATTCTAGTTTTTAGTTTCCACAATAAATATATATGTTATATACATGTATTGTGATAATTGTTAGTGTATTATATGCAATAAACCTTTAAACTCCTAGTTTTTATACTATAAGATTTTTATTAATTAAAAAAAATACATATTTTATTTAGTTTAAATCTCCGAATCTCCGGATTGGATTGGACCGAAATTTTCAATACAATCCAATCCGGAGATTTTTTTTTTTCAATACAATTCCGAAGATCTAATTTTTGGGATCCCCGACTTTTAGTACAATACCGGAGATTTTCAAATCCCCGGATTGTTAGGCCCGTACTCACCCCTAGTTCGCATTACTGAAACTCTTGGTTAAATTTCTTTATTAATAATTGCTCTTTTTATGTCTTCCATCATTTTTACTCACATGTGAGCTTTCAAAAACTCTCAGCATTACATTTTCAAGACACCATTATATTGGAGTGTTATATTTGGAGCTTATGACGAGTGAATTATTAGATGATTTTATTGTGCAAATAAAATCTTTGTAAAGTTTATCATATTTTGAATTATTTGTAAATTATTGTTTATAGTGACGGTGATTATTTCATTGATTCCATGAAATCTTAATATTAACTAACCTCATATATAAAAATAGTGTTATTAATTGATATGATTTCAATTTCCTTATTAATCGTTCTAAAAACCTATTGCAAATAGAAAAAATTCTATTGTAATTTTTGGGAATGTAATATGTTCCTTAAGAATTTGGTGGAAATTCCAAGATAGATAATTAAAAATGAAAGCAAGATTTGCAACACTGTAAAATGTTTTATTAGTGTACTAAGTTAGTAAACTCATTTTCAAAAGAGTTCTATATATGATAAGAAAATGAAAATTTCAAAAATTAAGTAAATAGATTAAGTGTAAAATAAGCTTAATGCATACAGTCAACGACAATAATACCATTAGACCTTAACATCTATAATGGTAAAACTGAGAGGTTCGAACTGACAATCAATTCGATTTTACTCGCATGAATAGATTTAGTTTGCATAGTTGATTAAGTCTAAAATTATGCTTAATAATAGTCAAGAACAATAATACCATTAGGCTTAAACATCTAAAATGGTAAAGCTCAGAGGTTTAAGATTGAAAAGTTAGTTTAATTCAAGGCTTGTGAGAGATGATTGCCGATATATTAGCATAGAGATAGAATTGAATTGACATTATAAAATGCCGTTCAAATTAACTTTGAGGATGATAGTTTAAGAATGTAATGATGATTTTAGATGATAGAAATTATAATTTATATTTCAAATTTTAAATTTTTGTTACATAATTATATATAAAATTATATATTCATATATACTTAAACACGAAGCCGTGCATAGCACGGGAGAAAAACTAGTATGGAATTAAAAATTCAGTACGTTTCATTGTTATTATTAATTATTATATTATTACAATAAATTTAGAGACTTACGCGTAAAGTCATCTATCATCCTTAACGATACTTTTATTTCCTATAAATATTTGGATGCCATTCAATCAGTTCTCCAGAAGAGAGCTCCAGAGAAGAATGCAGAGATTCTCAGAGTTAGGAAAAAAGCTGCTGAGGCTAGTGAAAAGAAATCAGATGATGAAGTTTCTAGAGATGTGCCTTTAAGGCAAAGGAGACACAAGAGTAAAGCAAACAGAAGAAAGTTTGTAAGGAAGACCAACACTGTTCAAATTCAGTCTAATCCTGAGTTAGAAGATGCTGAGTGTGAGAAAAATGAAATGGATGTTGATCCAAGTGCCGAAGATGAGTTTGTGCAGCTTACATAAGATGATAAAGATGTGAATGTTGAGCTAACACTGGATAATCTTGTTAAGGACTCAATAGTTGATACTGACGTGACAGAAGCTATGGCTAAGAGAGTCACGAAAGAACAGGAAGATGCTGAGACTATCTAGATCTGTCATAGATTTATGGATGGGTCAAGGCAGAGAGATAGAAGATGAAGACACAACTACTTCTGATTTCTCAAGACATGTTGAGGATTTGGACACTATGAATGTTACTCCTCTCCAGACCTTCATATCTCCTGAAACTTCTATTCCCTCTCCTATCATTCCATCTCCCAAACATTCATCTCCACTAATTTCTGTCGCAGAAGTCAGTGCTCCTTCTACAATTTTTACTTCTAAAATTTCAGCTTCTGGAATTTCAGTTTCTATCCCTTTCATTCCTCCTTATAGATTCATTCCAGAAGTGAATTTGGCCTCTGGCCCAATCTTTTCAGACTCCATTTCAATTTCTTCTTCCAATATATCTCAACCTTTTTCTACTAACTTTCCTACTTTAGTATTGTCAGCTCCTCCAATCACACTTCCTTTTACCATTCCTTCCTTCTACCAATCTAAAACTTCTTCCATTTTTACTTCTACTACATCTTCATTTTCTACTACTTTTGTACTTTTTACAACCTTTGTCCCTCCTTTAATCCTAACTTCTGGACAAACACCTTCTGTGTCTGTACCTTTAACTCTTCCAACTTCCACTCTAATAAACTCTTTTGCTGGTTTAACTACAAATTATGACTATCTCACTGAGATGCTTTCCCAACATGAGAAGCGTAATTGGTTTAGAGGTTCAGGATTCATTAGGGCCATGTCTGTGCCACCAAATGCTGGCGCAGTACCAAGTGCAGTTGAGCTCAGGAGAATGGCTCAGGGAGGTTCTGATGACTTTCTATCTAGACTTGCTGGAATTGGGGCTAGGCAAGCAACTCAGGATATCCTTGCTCAAAGCATGATCCTTCAGGAGCTAGCCTACTTGAATCTCTGGTTTTCAAAACAATAGGTACACAAACCAGTTCGTACATTTTTCCGGTCGACCGGGTGGCAACTCTAGTCAAAGAAGGCTAAAGCAGCTATGAGCGCCCGTTTCCGCTCACAACAGACAAATCTTAAAGTGCTTGGTTTAGTTCTTTTGGTCGCCCTTTTGATGTACTTTGTTTTTGTACTCATACAAGTTATTTCCCTTTAGATTTCATAATTTGCTTTTGGATTATTTTTTCTTAACCTGGCTATTGCATTTAACATCACTACCTATTCATAACTTTTTTTTTCCTACACAGCTTTCACTCTGTCATTTAACTTGCGCTTTTATTCAATGCCAATTTTCAAAAACTTTTGAATGTCGATCGCTCCGCAGAACATTCTTCCAAACAAAGATTTGCTTGACGCTCACATACAAGTTAACCTTGGTACACCCTTATGTATACAAAGACGGACAATTCATGTCATGGCAACTGCGTCTACACTTATGTATTTTACATTGTAGTGTTTTTTTAAAGAATATGATATACTACTATGTGGTTTAAAAGTTTACAAATAAAAGCATGAGTGATGTTTTTTTCCCAAAACAAGGTATTCCAAATTACATCGTTAAATTTTAATATGATTTAGATCTTTAACATCAATACAGGGTGCTCTACCGACAAGACTTTCTATTATGGTTTGGGATTCTTCACGTCACATTAATAATAGTGATGACGTCGCATTATATGAATAGTCCTAGCCTAATTTAGTCTGAGATAACAAAATATTTGAAAAGAGGGATAAGCTAGACAACTATGCGAATAGTCATACGCTAGATAATTGGACTTAATTCTAATCTCATGATTCTTTTGACTATGCAACCCGAATTGAGCAGCTAAGACCAATTATTATGAGTAATTTTAGTTTCCAAATCATCTCTAAAATTTTGGTTGAGCGGCTAGCAATTGTTGATGAGAGAATGGTTTTTTATAATCAATTTGGCTTTATCAAAGGTATGAGTATTCATCAATGCATAGTTGTCGCCTCAAAAGGTGTTAATCTGTTTAACAAGAAATGTTTTGGGGGAAGTCTGGCCATGAAAGTGGATATTCAAAAATCTTGTGATACTCTCGATTGGAATTTCTTATTAGAGGTCATGGATACTTTTGGCTTCTCTTTAAAATTTCAATACTGGATTCTAAATATTCTTAGGTATGCTCCCATTTCAATCATAACTAATTTGACACTCATGCATGGACATTTTGCTTGTTCACGAGGAGTTAATTAGGTAATGTGATCCTTTTTTGCCTATTTTATTTGGCATTGCTGAAGACTTTCTAAGTCGATAGCTTAGTTTATATGTTTCTCAGGGTAAATCACTCATATGTTTTATACTAGATCGAATGTTTCATTTCCGACTCATCTCTTTTCTGTGCTGCCATGCTTCGGAATTATTTGCAAGTTATAAGTCAGATTTTTTAGCACTACAGAATGATATATGGGCAACATGTTAATTGGCTTAAATTTGAAGTCTTCTTTCAGTCCAAGCATCTCTCAAAACCGCCGAGAAGCACTTTTTAACATTAGTGGAAGTAAGATTGGGACGCTGCACTTTCTAAAATGACTAAACTCGTCTTTTAATTATCTGGAAAGGATCTTGAATTGCTCTTGTGTGCCTACTGGGTCTATTTGTTTCTTTTTAGTAAAAATGGTTAACCCGACACAAACGAAATGGCCTAATCCTAAGGGTTTAACATGATAACATCTTTCTTGTCATCAGGTGTATTCACTACTGACAATTAGTAATAAATTTCTTTCGCAAATAGTTTGAATATCTATGGACAGGATCACTTGCTACAAAAATTCAATAATTGTAAAATCTATATTTGTATTCCTACTGTCTCCGATACAAAAATGATCACCATAAATGGAGAGACAAATGTTCTTTTCCTTTACAAGAATTAAAAAGAAAAAAACATTGCTGAAAATTACATCCAGTTTAGATACTTTCTTGAGTTTTTATTCTTTTAAACTTCGGTGATAGAGTTAAAAAAAGAAGAAACCGAATCAACAAGATCACATATCCTATCAAAATCGTCAATTTTTTCGTTAAGTGAATCAGGGATGTCAGGTGGTGTAATAAATTGTGAATGACACAGGTCAGCCTCCCTCGTTGCTTCTTCAGCTGCTCCCATTAGGTTTTCGTATTTTTTTGCATCAAACTCTTTGGTTGTAGCCTGTTCCATCATATTTTTAGCTGTCGCAAAAAATTCTGAACACTTGGAATATCTTTGTTGCAACACTTTGTCGGTAGTTTGATTGATCATTGATTGAATAACATCATAATTCTCAACACTTTTATCACGAGCTCTATTCAAAAGCGCTTTCAAAAGATCGCTAGTACGATTTGTATCTTTGATGTGTCGACTCGAGGTCAAATAATCATAACAAAATTTAGAATCATCGATGCTTGAACAAATCTGTTTTAAATGAAGATTTGTAATTTTTAGACCTATATCACTTTCACAAGGGCTAATCATTAAAAGCAAACAAATAAAACCAAACAACGAGAGATTCATTTTTCCTCTCCCTTAAAACTTGTTCTTAGATTAAAAATGTTAAAAATATATCTTATATTTATAGTAACTATAGATTCCGTTTTTCAAATTTACAGGATATCTATTTTTAGAGATTACAAGAAAAATTTAAATCTGAAATGTTTATATTATGAAAAAAAACAATTCTCGGAGTCTATTTTAAGGAAAGAAATAAAGTTTATGTTATTTATGATACAAATTTAAAGGACATCCATATATATAAGAGTTGAAGTAGTATGTATATATTTAAGGGTGAATTTTTTTTTTAAAAAAAAAAACTCATGTGGTTACAAAAAAGTTACTGTGATTTACTTTTTGACAAAAAAAGTGCATGTGATTTTTTTGTTTCGCCGAAAGAGTGATTTTGTTATTTGGATTGTTGGTGTGCCATAGTCCAAAAGGCATTTGTCAGGATATGATTTTATATGTTAGACTTGGATTTTTCAGTTTATAATCATATGTATTGTTATTTCTTTAAGGCATTAATCTATTTCCCTTTATATCTTGTACTGTAAATTGAGATAGAGTATCCATTTGATTGTTATCGGACAAAAGACTTGTGTGTTTGATAGTTGTATGGTAGTAACACTTACTAGCCAAAGTACTAGGATGGTCAGCTATAAACACGGGTACATGTGGTATGCACGGGACTGGACCGATCCAATACAAGAAAGTCACATGGTGCAAATATGTCATAAAGCTTTCTTGAGTAGGACTCTAGTGTTTTTAGGCCTGAACTCATTATAGTATTAGTATGGAATCTGGTTAACTTTAATGTACACCTAACATGTCTGTAACAAGATACTAAATACGGATACGTTAGGTTAGTCATTGAACATATTAATGCTGATCAGAGAGGAATGGGATTACCACTCGTCTGATGATGAGATGGTATCACCGGGCACTTGATAAGTGGAACTGAAAAGTTCATAGCCATGTCCGAACAAGTTGGTACAACTTGGTCTGATTGATCAATTCACTTTAGATCAAGAAACATATGAACAACAGAGAGGATGACAATAACCATGCCTCTAATTCATACTGTAGATATTAGTTGGTAAGAGACATGCAGATGTCACTACTAGTTTTCACCTTCTATAGAAGGGTTGAGTTAACTGTTTCATGTGGGGATTGAAATAGTTTGTTAGAACTCGCTTTCAGTCGTTAAGAGTAAGTCTTACAGCCACATGGAAACAAGCCCTAAGAATCGTGCACATTGAGTAACTGAACGAGAATTTATGGACTATATGTTTGTGGAGGAAATTGCATTGATGATTAGTTAATGTGAATCATTAAGGTAACTAGTCAATGACTTTAGGTTATTGTATGTTATGTATTAAGTTATGTTTAATTGATTAATTAATTAGGTTGATTAATAAATTAATTGATATAGTAGTAAAAATAGAACAGTACATTTAGTTGAGAGATTAATTGATAATTTAATTTAATATAATTACATATAACTGCACAACTATTAATCTTGTGGGTTAGTAAAAGTGAGTTATTGTAGTGCAGAGATTAAATGTGAATTAACCAATTTAACACTAACTATAAAAGAGAATTAGGGTTCCTAATTATTATTTTTAAATGAATCAAAACCTTAAAATACTACAGTAGATTTTCGGCCTCCCTTAGACTAAGAGTGGCCGGCCGAATTCCTCTGACGTCCCGCCTTGCAGCGATTCTCGATCGATAGTTCCTTGTGCACGTGACTAGAAGGTTCACATGACTTGTGGATTCGCTCAGCACCTCGTTAGAGGATTTAACCCGTGAGATTTAGATTGCTTTCTAAATCACTAAACGTATAATTTTATGTTGTTGTTAATAAACCATTTAATCGAAGATCCATGAAATTTTAGACTTAACGTACAATATTCCGCCGCGCAATACGTTAAATTCAGTGATAATTTCCATCAGTGACATTAAAGCATAAGTTCTGATTCAATGTTTTGATTAGATCTAACAAAAATTTCATGATTCGGGTTTTTGATATTTTTTCTCGAATGGTTTTCCTGAATACAATATTAATTGGTTGTTATTTTTGTGATTCTTGTTTTGTGTTTGATTGAGAATCTGGGATCGTGCTTCTCGGGTTCTGCTAGATTTTATTTAATTAAAATTTTTTTTCATCATTCGAGGTAGGCCACGGTTTACCCAACGCCGCCGACCGGCGAACTGCTGCCCCTCGCAGCGGCAGCCCCGCCAGGGACTGCTGTTGGACAATAGCCCGAACGCAAAGGTCCGAGCCCGACAACTCTCGGCTCGACAAGTACGGGCCAGGTGAGTTCGGGATATAATTTTTGATTTTAACGGGCGAATAAGTTTTAATTTTTTCGGGTTTGAAATTTCGTTTTAATAATTTAACCTCAAAAGTTATTCGGCTGAAATTGATTAATAAAAATAGCGGATTGAATTTTTAATTAGGTTGGTTAAAATTTTAAGTCCGGGTATTATTATTAATAAATCCAAAATGAAACGAGGGTTATAATTAAAAGGTTTTTTTTTAAAATTTAAATCAAAGTTTTATTAAATTAAGTAATTTTAAAGGGGAATTATGATGTGACATGCATAATTTAAATTCTAGTATTTATTTAATTTTATGGGAATAATTAAATGAATACGGTATGAGGGGAGATTCACGAAATAGGCTGAGACACCAGCAGTATTGTCGTATACTAATTTTAGGGTTTTGAACTTCTCAATTCGAGTGGGAGCGAAATAGGCCGTTGTGCGATATTAATGGATGTTAACCATTTAAGGCATTAAAATGCTATAAGTCAAAACCGGTAAAATTGAGGGTCCTGGTTAATGGGACCGTACGGGCTAGGGTTTTGAGAAGGAGAGACCGTACGGTCTCCTCATCGTCTGGGCAACTTTAAAACTGTCTTTTGGCCGCCAGTTTCACTTTTACGTTCCCGACTCGAGTTTTCTATCTCCTCCTTGCAACTTCTAATTTTACTCCCACACTTAACAACTTTGATGGCTTTCGATGGCAAAAATTTGGCATTGGGGCATGTAATTCCACCTCCGGAGGCGCGATATGCTTAGACCCATGGTCGGCATCGGTCCACTTCGTACTTCGAGCTTCACCATGGAGATCTCGTTCCGCTTACACTCCAGATGTTGGAGCACCGCTTCAGGACCTTGGTACGTTCATTATTTTCTCAATCTCGTGCTTTTATTCCCGATTTTCAATTTTGTAGAATTTTGCATTCCGGTCAATTCTTGCTCGTTTTGTGGTGTTTTGAACTTCTTTATGTGATTAGGATGCATGCTAAATGTCTTTTGCTCATAATTTTGTGAATTTTGTTCGTCGTTGTAGAATTTTGCACTATTTTTCGCGTCCAGCAGTGTGGAGACCGTATAGCCTGAAAGGAGACCGTACGGTCTTCGTGCTTAACATACGGTTCCCCTTGCTGGAACTGTACGGTCTCCTTTGCTTGACCCGTATGGGCTCCTCATATTTTCCCAAAATCTTCATTTTTTCTGATTTATCGTCTTTTTGCTCTAGTCTGATATGTTCAAGAGTCATGGTAGTGTCCAAACGGCGACCGAGTGGTACAAGCGTCTTCCGAGGTCAGTTAAGACTCGTGTGGATGAGTCGCCTTTCCAGGCCTTCTTTGCCGGATTTCTTGCGGCCAAGGTCACCACATCTCTGGTGGGTCTAGGGGTGCTGGCAGAGAGATGGTCCAACTGTACCCGCACGTTCCAGTTTCTGTTCGGGGAAATGACCATTACTCCCCTAGACGTGGCGGCCATTACCGGCCTAGGATCCATGGGTGGGATGCCACCATTCACTCTTCCTATTCTCGGCTTGGAGGAGATCCACGACTTGACCGGTCGGCCATTAGCTCTTTTCACTATTTCATCGGGTACCGGCGACGACGGTATACGCCTCTTATCAGGGCCGTAACGGAGCCGACTACGGAGCAGGAGAGGGACCAACATGCTCGTTATTTCCTGAGGTTCGCTCTGTGTTCCACCTTGTTTTTAGAGACGAACGACTGTTGCGATCTCATGATCCTAATGGGTCTATGGGACCTGGACCGTCTTGGAGATTACTGCTGGGGCAAAGTGGTTCTTGCTTTCGCGTACATGCTACTTGATGGGTTATGCCGCTCTGCTGGGAGCGTTTTTGGCCCGACCATGGTGGTTGAGGTATTTTCCTTTTATCTCTTTGTATTATCTGTTGGTTTCTTCTATTTTCTTTAGCTGATTTGAGTTTTGCAGGTTTGGGCATATGAGCATTTCCTCTTGCCGAGGCCTTCGACGAGACCCGGTTTCCCTCAGGTCGGGTTTTTGGTATGGGCCTTGCTCAGGGGCTGAATCCTCACAGACTACCGCTCGTGCGTTCGTCGAGGACTTGACCTGGGATATGGTATGTTTCCTCGTTGTTTGTTTCTTCAATTTTTCTCATTTCCTTTTACTTTACTGACACTAGTTCACTTTCAGCTGCATGATCGCATTTGCCCCTAGTCTGCTTCGGCCGCCGCTGCTTGGACTGGCGAGATGACGACCTCCCGGGGGTTGGTGGACACGCGGATGCTCTTAAAGGATCACTTAGACTACTCTTGGTACCTCGGGGAGTATGTCCATTGTTATGAGGATGGTCCTGACGGTCGGAGGATTCCCCTAGACCCTCCGGCTTTGATGTTTTGGGGTAGGGCCTTACGTTCTATTGAGCGGGCCGTTGCGGCTACCGGGATTTCCATCTTTGGCCATGCCGGGTGATGTGCACAGATTGTGCGTGTATTTTGATAGTGTTTAGGGCTGTTTCATTGCATTTATCTGCATCTTTTCTCTTCTTTTCGTATTGTTTTCTTATAAATGCATTGGAGCAGGTCTGGATTGCTTGTTGAAAGAAGATTGAGCAGAAAAGAATCATTTTGAAAGTCTAAGCTGGGAAAGGAGCAGTCTGTGCTTGGAGAGTAGCCTGTGCCAGGGAGAAGAATTGTTGTTGAAGACCCGTGTCATTGTGGTGACGTCACTAGGACGCTCACCCTGCTTTTGCTTTTGTCCCACGTTAGAACTTTGTCCTTTTGCTGGGTATTTTGGGGATTGCCATTTATTAGGGCATCCCCTTTGTTTGTCTATTTAAGGGAATGTTACCCTTTTGCTTGAACATCACTTCTTTTATCTTTATCTTTTCCCCAACTTTTATCCTTTTAGTTTTTGTTATTTTCTCTCTTTTGTTAAACAGTTTCTGAGTTTTTACTTCATCTTCTTCCTTGGTTATTCATTGCCATTGGAAGAGGGGAGTTCTTATTCCTTAAATCTTTAATATAAAAGCTATATTTGGATGATATTTTGTGTTTATGATATAGATCTTGCATGATGATGTGTGAGTAGTTCATTTACGTGGAGTGGGCTGGAAAGGTACAAATGGGTCTCTAATAATCTTTGTTAAACTGTTTTTACGTGGTTAACTTGTAGATCTAGGCTTAAATGTCCATTATATGTTAAAGGCCTTAATATATATGCATGGGTTGCCTATGTTTCGAGAGGAAATAGGTAAGATCTGGATCTAGACTGTAAGGTAAAGCAAATAATTAGCTAGAAATGGTTGTTAACCTTGCTTGATGTGTACGGAACTCGTGAGAAATCAGACCCTGTTCCGGCGCATAGACCTGTGCAAGTTAGGTGAAAGTCCGTAGAAATGCTATTTCATCTTTCTTTTATTCAGTCTCGTCATGGAAACGTGAGGGAATGATACTTTTGAAACCATTTAACCACGTCTTTACAAGTTTAACCTAGATCTGAGAGATCTGTGCGTACTGGACCTTGTGCTCATTCCATGTACCCGTTTATTATTGTCTTACAACACCCTTTTCCAAGCCTTGTGCTCGAGAACAACCCTGTTCTCACCAAATCAGCCTTTTATAATTTGTTTACTTGCTTTCTCTTTATTCCTTGTCTTTTCCTGCTTTAAACCTCCCCTTTGTTACTTGTCTCTCTTAAATCTTCATCCTTGAAACGAATGACCCACAAATCTCTGTGGATCGATACTCTTACTTACGTTTTATACTGTGATTGATGACCCTGTGCGTATACTGACTTTATTATACCCCTGTGCTAAAACACGCATTACCGGGCGCGATTCTTTGCTCCTCCCTCCCACGGAGGGTGCCTATGCCATGGTCCTTTCTTAGTTTTTCCCTCATCGAGATTCCGCGGGGGCTGTCCTAGGGACAGTAGGTGGTGTCGATGACAACGATGAGGGTTCTGGCGCCCGTGAGGCTGCTGCCGCGGTATGTTCTTTTAATTTATCGCTCATTTAGTCTTGTTGCATGTTTCTTGGTTTACTTTCTAACCATGTCCGTTTTGCAGCCGTCTTCCTCCCGTAGTCGCAGGGTTCATCCTCGGGGCAACATTGATGCCGGTGACAATTAGAGGCATGTTCCGCAGGAGGGCCCCAGTCAGTCTTCTCTCGATTGGATAGTCAGGGACGTGGGGATTCGTCCTTCTCATTCCATCACTTTCTATGACTGGATGGTTTTCAGGAGATCCCCTTTTTTTAGAGTGAGCGGGTGACCTACGTGCCTCTTGGGACGACCCACATATGTGCATTTCTTCTTCTTACTTTATGCACCTCTTTTGCCCCTTTTACTGAGATGTTTTTACTGTTCCAGGTGCCAAAAATCTCGATGACAAGGATGACGAGTCTATCGTTCAGCCCGCGCTGCTTGGACGACTCATACGCAGGCTGCCAGGGTATGTATTCTGACCCCTTTTTTACTTGTAAGTATGTCATTTCACCTGCACATGTGTATGTATGTCTGTATGTATGCGTGTGCGTGTGCGTTTTCTCATACAGTCGGATCTTGGGTGCAGGATGTCATGGCGGAGCGGGATGCTCAGATAGCATCTATGACTTATCAGTTGGCTACCCTGGAGGTGGAGGCGGATCGTCGACGGATGAGGCGCACCCGGTGACAGGCCCGGGGAGAGGGAGATAGAGGGTTCGAGACTGGGAGCTCCCAGGGTTCTCAGGAGTAGATTTTCATTTTTATTTTCGAGATTTTGTACAGTGCCTGATGTTTCTTGAGACATATATTAATTTGATATGGCTTTTATTTTTCTGAATGTTTTTCGTATGTGATGGCATGATGCATTTTTTTATTTCATTTTACTCAACGCAATAACATACATAACACTTACTTACACCAAACTTTAACTAAAACTGAACCAAGGACGAATCATGAGATGATTATTTGACTTTTGCCCCGACTCGCGTATTTTGTGCATGAAACTATCTAAGTCTTGTCCATGTTGATCGGTTCTGTCAATTCCATTCTTTCCATGTCTGTCCACCTGACTTCTTTGTGAGAAAACTTCCGTTTGATGAGAATGGCTCTTCTCAACAAAATTTTCGTTTGATGTCTGACGACTCTTCTCATTTTGGTTGGAATTTCCCCCGGGGATCGATGGTCGAATGTCGTAGCAGTTCAAGCAACAGATCTCCTACTTCCGACAGTCGAGACCCAAATTTCACTTTTTTCGCATACGTCGGTTAGTCTTTGTTGATATATCTGTTGTCGATCTAAGGCTCGGAGTCGATTTTCGTCTAAGGATCCGACTAACCCGTGCTTTTTATCCATCATGTTACTGAAACCTTTCCCTCTAGGGTTACGTGCAGCGATTTTGTCTCTATGTCCAATGGTAATACTGCATCCATTCCGTAACAAAGCGTCTCTCTCGTAGAGGTTTGAATAGTTGTCCGACATCTCCAGATTTTCGAAAGGTAGTTCCTTTGTCTAGTCTTTACTTTTGTTAAGCATCTCTACTGGCACGTGTTTGGGTTGGGCAATGGAGGCGAAGCCTGGTTGAGAGTTTTCACCGATGCGGAGGGCATGTCTGGTGAGGAAAGTGGGTGTTTGGGTTAGGCAACGGAGGCGAGACCTATTGAGATTTTTTATGAAGTGAATGGTGGACTTGGCGAGATGAGCGAAAGTTCGGGATAAATAATGATGGTTTGGTCTATGGAGGTCGTGGGACTTGCGAAGGGTATAGGAGTTTTGATTTGAGGTTCTTGATGACGTGGGGGTAGAAGTTGGGAGAAGGGTAAGAGTTTCGATATAGGTAGTGGAGGTGAGGCCTATTGAGGTCCTTTGGTGGTGTAAAGGTATAATTCATGGGGAAAGCGTGAACTCGGGGTAAGGCTTATGTAGGTTTTTTTAGCACCAGAAGATGAGTTTCCTAATGAGATCGAGAGTAGTTCCCGGGACGTTGGAATCGAGGGGCTGGAACGTGACTTTCGATGGTATTCTCATAATTGCCCTTAGGGTGAGGTGTTCATTGCTCTAATTGTTGTCTAAGATGACTCCATGGGTTGCCAACTTAGCGGGCTGCCTTTATTGTTGCTTAGGTTGCCCTCTTGGGTTTTCAACCTAGCAAGCTTTCTTTCTCGACATGTCTCACTTTGGAGGATTCAATTTTGTATACGTCTTCGCTTATCCAAGAGGGATTCAAGGTTGCCTCTATTTGACGGTGTTCGGTGAGAGGCGGATTTGGCAGAATCGGGGGTAGTCTTGGTTCATTTTTAGTGTCAAGGTTATCATGATATAATGTAATGTTATGTATGCTAAATGCGATCAGTAAAATGAACTAATGAATGCATGGTGCCATTTTTAACAAATCACATAAGTAAGCAAATCGAGATTTTCAATGCATTTGGAAATGCATACATCTTTGTGAAATCATTAAGTCCCTATCATACGAGATCAAATATAATTAAGGCTTCAGGATTCAGATCTTCTAAGTCCCCTCATTTTTCTTGACCTCACAAGCCGGCTTGGGATTCTTAACGACTCTTACGAGTGCTCTTGTGTCTTTATTTTGTTTGCCCCTTCGCTGATTCTCATCTTGGCTAGCTTGTCCACAAGGTCCTCGATCCATATTTCTGGGATCGGGAGCGGTGCATTCGTGTCAGTTGCAGGAGGTGTTCGCCATCTCACCACGTCGGTTTCCATTCAAAATCTTCTTCTTGTGGCCATGGGATTCCTCCATATTCTTCTTCCAGGTGACCTTCTTCCCCAAAGTTTGTGATTGGATCAGACTTTTGTGTTTCAGGTGCGGATTGGAATACTTGTTCTGGTCTGGTGACGAGGCTAGCTATTGTCTTTGCTTGTTCTTTTATCAGCTCATCGTCTGACAAATCTGAACACCGATTGCTGGCTCTTTCAGGGGACCTTTTAACTCTTCCCTCGAGGCCGGCTATGACCTTGGCCTGGGTATGTCCTGACTGCACTGTATTTACTGATAGACATTGTGGAGAAAAAACCCATCGGAGTGTGTGTCCTTGGTACCCTGTCAATATGTTTAAGAACCTCCTCCCCGTGAGTCCTGAGTCGACCATCATAGTCCGTGGAGGAGGAACTTCACGGTAATCTCGCAGAGGGTCTTTCTTGGCGTTCGCGGGTTTAGGGGTTGTTATTTCCCCTTCTTCAATCATTTTTACGATATTTCTCTGCAGTGCTTCACACTTGGTTGTGGGATGTATGAACACTTGGTGGTAATCACAAAACTTTTCCAGATTATCCGTTGGCACAATGACGCTCGGTGGTTTGATATGGGGGATCTTTCCCTCCTGGGTTAGGCGATCAAATTCTTTCTTGAGGTTCATGTTCAGGTGTATCGCGTTATCTTTTAAAGAGGATTTTTTACATTCAAAAAATTGTGTTCCTTGTCTCCTAGAGACTATCAGTGATTCGTCGCCTTGCATCGTGTTTGTTCTCCCGTATGGGGCTCTAGGGATTTGGTTGATGGTCTCTTCTTTCGCATTTTGGAGTGCTCGGAGAAGGTCTTCAAATATCCTAAAGTTCTAGTACTGGGTAATGCCTTCGTCGTTGGGTAGTGCTCCACTCGGCTTCAAGTGAGACATTAATGTTGTTCCTCTCTTCATAGGTGATTCCTCCCCCTTGGTGTATTTGTATGGTTGGTTTATGGTTGTCGACGATGGTGGCTGCTCGCGGAACCTCTTTCTATCCAATTCCCCTGCCGGGGTAACGATGTCTCTTTCTTTTTGGTTGAGGTGGTTCATGGCGTAATTTAATTTTTCATCTAGGACATTAGGTCCACGTGGTCCCTCTAAGCCGTGTGGTCCTCCAAACTCTGATTTTGTCTTCTCTAATTGGTCGGCTAGGACTTTCTTGCATCCTTTTTGATGGCTTGGTACATCATCCTTTGGTATTCTGGTGATTGCATCATGGATGTTAAAGCCCTGGTGATTTCAGTGGCCACGTCCGAAGCGACATTTGTTTCTCCCATTTGTTCTGCTCCCGGGTCGGATGAGTTTGTAACTCAAGATCCTTCTGGTTTGGTGACAAATTCCGCCCCAATCAACCTTTGGTTTGTCTTTGCTTGCGTTCGTTCTATATAGGCGAAGATTACATGAGTCTTCCGTTTTGGTTCGTATGAGGTGTGTATGCATGGACGGATAAGTCTCTTCCGCTTTTCGGCTCGTTGGAACCTATTTGGAAACATAACCTCATAAAATGCACAATGATGAAGGTAATGTTTCTAAACGAGGTCTCTGAATTATGCAGATATGAGGAGTCGAGTCACTGTGTATTTCCATGAGGATTTAATTTTGACAATGGGCCATCCCTTCGTCTTTTGTTAGCCGGTATGTCCCAGCTTGGTCATCTTTTCGGTTCAGATTAGTATTCTGTCGCATCCTTCAAAACCATTTTCTATTTTTTAGAAGCTGACGTTCGTGACAACGTTCTTTGTCGGGTTGCGACGGGGTACTTTCCTGAACCGAGGAAATGCCTAGACAGCGGTATTCAGACGCTCTATATGCTTTGAATATGCATGGATTATCAATCAGTGAACCATCAAAATGAAAAGTCGCCACTCCCTCTCAATCTTCACATGGTATAGCCCCTGCCCTAGGTGGGTTTCTTTTAACTTCTTTCCTTTCGATGTCAAAACGCTCTCATAGACGTAATTTAATTCATGTTTGGGGGTAGTTCATACGGAAGATATCTATGCTGACTATATGAGGCTTCGGTCTCGTTTGATAGTACAAAAGGGTTCCCATAGCAAGATATACCTAGCGCCTTCCCATTTAAGAGTTTTGAGCAGCGTGTCAACCGTACAAGGCTACATGTGGTGTTACAGATCGACCTATGCGTCCCTTAAAGGAAACGACAGTAAGTGCGACCCATAACACACGTTGACCATTCGAGATTTTTCTTTTATGCATTATGAGACTCACACACCCGAAAAGAAGTAACTCCGTATATAGCCATAGACTCTCAGAATGCTTCAGTTGTATCCCAATTTTTTACTTTTTATAAAATAATTTAGGAAATGTTTTACAAAAGGTGAAAACCAAATATACATCCCTCCATCAATAAATTAACTTCAAGAAATTGTACGTTGAAGCTAATTTATAACAGTAGAATATATTTTTGGTCCCCAGCAGAGTCGCCACTGTGAGCGGAAACGGGCGCTCATAGCAACTTTAGCGTTCTTTGACTAGAGTCGCCACCCGGCCGACCGGGAAAATGTACGAATCGGTGTGTCAACCGATTGTTTTGGAAACCAGAGATTCTTATTTACGTTCGTGGATACAACTTGTTAATTTCGACATTCTAGACCCGAGAGGATCTTTAATGCAACATAGCTCATTATTATTTTGTATTATTATTGTTATCACACAAAATATTTAAAACACAAATATCTTTACAATAAACCGTTAGGTGAAACGGTACACAACCCTCAGAAGCTTACCCTCGTTGCGTGCCAATAAGATGTTCATAAGCCAATACCTGCCTTAGAACAGAGCTTTAGGGAGGAACCTTTGGGCCGGAGGTGCGTAGGGCGTACTTCGAATGATTGGAAGGGAAGGATTCCAAGGGAATCTTCCGGACTAGAAGGATTGTGCTTTTACTCTAGCGGGGCCGAGAGCAAAGCCGAGATTTAGAATATTTGGTGACTGGACATATATTTTGGCTATCGGGGAAATGATTTGGTCGTCGTGAGGACTTTTAGGGGATAGGGGAATTTATAGAGGAAATAGCTCTCAGAACCTTGGATTAAGCAATTCTACCGTATCAGAGGCAATTTTTGTCAGAGGCAACTTTTATCGGGTCGAGAATAACTTAAACCGAGCTAGAGAGAGAGGTGAGTAAAGGATTGTTGGTTCATGAATGAGAGATTTCAGATTCTATTTAAAGGCATAGGTCTTGACCGTTCGGTCGTACGGTCAAGTATGCCTTGACCGAACAGTCAAGCTTGTTGTGACCGTATGGTCACAACAAGTCCCGTCTCAGACGGGCTTTTCATGAAGTCCAAGGCCCGACCAAAGTTGTTTGTCTTTTAGCGCACACGTGGCATATATGGGTAGGGGGACCGTATGCCACGTGGCATGACCGTACGGTCAAGGATGTTGTGACCGTACGGTCACCATACTATTGAGGTGACCGTACAGTCCATGAAGGAAAAAGGGGTGACAGTATGACATTTTTATGAAAGAGGACTTTCTCACAAGTTAGAGGGTGTCAACCTTGTGTTCCCGGGGTGGGGGTAGAGGAAGTTATGACTTCGGGAAGTCAATCCGTTCTTTATCGAGTATTGGCGTTTGGGCGACTGGCGGAACGAGGAACTCGGAAATTGTTTTTTTCATTGGGTTCAAAAACCAGTGCTTACAATTATGCTTTAATATTATTTTGTTACGGTATAATTCACATTTTAATTGTATTTTTATATTTAATGTATTTAATAAGTATTAGAAATATAGAAAAATGCAAATCCGACTAGTTCCCGCCTAAGCATTTGGAGGCTCTGCCGCCCTAGTACCGCCTAGAGATATTTAAAACACTGGTTAAATCCCTCATCTATTCAAAAGTGGACCTATTGAGCCCATCCATACTAACTTGGTTGAAACTTATTTGACACATAAGTTCACTCACTATACAAGATATAGCATCACATATATTTTAGGGTAAATTCCAAAAACAACTCATGTGGTTTATTTTTTGTCAATTAAAGGACTATGGTTTGACAATTTTAGCAAAATGAGTAAACACGACCAAAATGATAGTTAACGATTTCAATTTAAAAAATTTCAAGAATTAAAGTTGTTCAACCGGACGTCTACTATGTAATCCCAATTTTGATTTTCAAAAATGACGAATTTTAGAACTTTCTCTCTCTAAATGTTTACTTTCACTCTCATGGCCAAACAACTCTAAGATGACCTTAAAATTAAAAAGTTGAAAATTTAAAATTGTTTAAAATGTTATCAATTCTTGAAATATTAATTTTTGGATGTAATTTTGAATTCAAAATCTATATATTTGCAAAAAAAAAAGAAGGCTTAAACACCTTTTTGACCCTTGTGGTATTCAAAATGTTGGCATTTGCCCTCTGTGGTATTATTTCGTCACATTTACCCCTTGTGGTATCCTAATTCGTCACATTTAGCCCTTAAATGGATGAAAAGAATACAATTTTGCTATCTGTTGCCCCATGTCACAATTTGACATGTGTACATACCACGTGACAACTCAATTTGAAAAAAAAAAATTGAATTTTATTACAATAAAGTGTTAAAAAGCTGAGATTTCAATTGATGGTTTCGTTGTAAACCTAATTGGTTACTTCCGATTACGTAAATCAATAGTTCAAACCATACTTAAAGGTAGGGCATTTCCAATTTTTTATAGGAGTTTCTGTACCTGAAATAATGGTATCTCCAATTATAGTCACGTGACATGTGAATATGTAAAAATGTGACCACATAAATTGTTTTTGGGATTTGACTTATTTCGATAAAGACTAAAATACCCAATTAAAAGTTACCCATGCAACCGTCCAAAAACTCAAAAGTCAAGTCGTGAGTGGAGGTCGAAATAAAAAAGAATATAAAAATAAGAAAGAAAATGAAATAAAGGACGGGAAACATGGAAACATCCTCCCTTGTCTTTCATTCCTCATACTTTTATTAACCAATCTCTCATTTCTCTGCTGCATTTTCCACTGCACTGCTCAGTGAGAGCTGCAAAAATGGCGGCGTTGGCTCTATCCATTGAGGAGTTCTTGAACAAGTGCGAGCAGTCTGGCGATTCCGCATACGCTGCGTTTAGGTTAATCTTGGAACGCCTTGAGGATCCCAATACGCGAGTTCAGACTCGCATCTTCCTTTCCGATCTCCAGAATCATGTCGCCGCTGAAGATCATTGTCTCGATAAGTTTCATTTCCGGATCCAGGATATCTTTCTTAACCAATACGAAGGTATGCGTATTGAAATCGTAGTAATCACTCTTATTTTTATTTTATTTTTGTTTGCTTGTATTGTGATAGCGAATGAATGAAGTGCGAACTCTGAAATGAGAGAACGAAATCTGTGATTTACGAGTCAAGTTTAATTTTGATTGATTAGTATCTTCTTAGCTGCTATGTTGCCCGAACACGGATACGGACACTGGAAAAACGTTATTTCTAAAGCATAATCTTCCTCAAATAGCCTAAAATTGGTGTCCGACATACAGATACGTAAGGAGAAGTGTCCAGAAGCAAATGAATGAATTGCGAACACTACAATGAGAGAATATAATCTGTGATCTACGAGTGGAATTTAATTTTGATTGACTGGTATCTTGTTACCTGAGAATGAGGATGTTGATCTTGCTTTTTATTGTTATTGTGTAGTCCGGTCCTAAGCGTTTGAGAATCTATATATGAATACTCTATATAGAAATAAGCTACCAATTATTGTATAAATAGTCCGATCCTTTATTTAGTAATAATCTCCCAGTTGTTATAGAAATAGTCCATTTCCAAGTGTATTACTATATAGAAGTTTTACTTTACTGAAATACGGTTCCGTCAACTTGTTACGTGGTGTTTAATTTTCTGGAAAACAGAGGAATCTGAAGGAAAATAGCGAAATTAAGGAGGAGATATTTACTGTTGTCAGAAAGGAGGAGATATTTACTTTTTGACTTCACTTCTTTCTTACTGTTCCAATTTGTCTTGGTATATATCCTTGTCTTTTTCATAGGAGCAAATGGCACTTCTTCTTTTGGCATTTTGCTTCTGTTTATGGTTTTCCAAGTTGCAGTTTCCAAGATTACAAATATCGAGGTCATCAATGGTAGATAAACGTCCTTATATCAGAAAAAAAAAAGTCGTTATCATAATACTAATAAACAAACAATATCCGTGGCTCCAATTATTTGGTGATTGGACCAAGTAAAGAATCAATTGCTTTTACAGATAATTCCATTGCTATCCTTTGTCATCACAGGCTTTTTAAATCAGTAAATGACATTCTAAAATATAACCATTCATTGGTAGCAGGAGATGGAGCATTCTTTTGGAATATGTCATATTTGGAGGGAACAGATTTATAACTTTACTTGCATATGGTACTTATGTCAATGCGCTTTTGAACACTCAATCCCTATCAACGCTCTCATATGACAAACTGGATTAATAAATTTTGAAATGGGATTGGTTCCACACTCAAAACGGGTTTCTAATGATTCTGATAATCTTAAAGTGGGTCGAACCCAGGAATGTGCTACAGTAATTTCATGATTGTAACATGGATAGTTATCCTTACAATGTGGCTCAGTTAATTATCTATGTTGCTTTCAAGAAAAGTTAAACTTCATTTGATGTCTTTATTGTTTGAACATTCCTGCTACATGAATAAAAGGCTTACCGGGTTCTCTTTTCCTGTTTTTGCTGGAGTGTAAAAAGTTTAATGTCATTTAGTTTCAGTTCTCTAGCTTTATCAGGGTTTTACTTGGATTGTGTTACATTCGCCTAACAAGCTATTTTTGTAAATTACTCCGTCGGAAATGTAGAGACAACTATATGTGCTTATATGTCTTCATTTTTTTCATGGTAATATTTGTAATTCTGTTTTTACAAATTTGCTTGACATGGACACCTTATATTTTCATTCCTATATTGAGTTCGTTACTATATGCTATATTAAATAAGAGAAGTAGAAGACTAGTGTATCTTTTTTTCTTTGGTCTATTTGTTTTTGGAACTTTAAGTTTTAGACCTCTAAAATAGTGTCTTTTTAGCTGCTCTGATGCTTCTCTTGGATTAGGCTATCAGGGTCGAAAGAAATTGACAATGATGGTTATCCCGAGCATTTTTATCCCTGAAGACTGGTCCTTCACTTTTTACGAAGGATTGAATAGACATCCCGACTCGATCTTCAAGGATAAGACAGTTGCTGAGCTTGGCTGTGGAAATGGATGGATTACCATTGCTCTTGCTGAGAAGTGGTTACCTTTAAAGGTTTATTTGATTTCTTGTGTTGTCTTGTTTCTTCTTGTATATAGGATTCCATAGAGTGTGCTATACACAGCTTTCTGTCAGTTGCTTTAGTCAGTGCTTAAACAACCTTTTGCAGGTGTATGGCCTTGATATCAATCCTAGAGCAGTAAAGGTTTCCTGGATAAATTTATACTTAAATGCTTTGGATGAAAAGGGTCAACCCATCTATGATGCAGAGAAGAAAACATTACTAGACAGGGTGGAGTTTCATGAATCTGATTTACTTGGTTATTGTAGAGATAATGATCTTCAACTCGAACGGATAGTTGGATGCATACCCCAGGTATTATGAAAATTCATGATACAGCAAATAGCAAAAACAGAAGCCTGATTGATTTATCCTGCGACTGATTCTGTTTTCACCAGTGTTAGTAAAACTCTTATTTTGCTTCTTCACGTCTTTGCAGATTCTGAACCCAAATCCTGATGCAATGTCTAAAATGATTACAGAAAATGCCAGTGAGGAATTTTTGTATTCATTGAGCAACTACTGCGCACTTCAGGTTGGAGGCAATCTCAATTTTCCTTTTATCTGTACTTTTAATTTTTTCGTAGCTGCAAGTAGTATATTAGAGTTAAATGGAATTTCTTCCTCTGCACCAAATAGGAGCCTGCTGAATTGATGCTATAGATAGTCAAAGTGCTTGTTTAACACTGTCTTATCAAATAGATAATGACAGTTAGAAATTTTGCTGTCTGAGACTAGTGTCAAGGACTTAGATTGAATCTCATCTATGTTAAAACTATATTTAAATTTTTACCATTTCTCATATTATTGTATCTGAAGGAGTGCTGCTTTAATTTTAATCATGTGGATCTGAAGGAGTGCTACTTTACTTGTAATCACGTGCATTGGAAGGCAAAATGTGATTTCTACATTCTAAAAAAGTTTGAAGACAACTAATGAACTTACAATAATGAAATGCCTATGCATCCGTAAGGTGACAAGCATTGAGGGAGATGTGTGTGTGTGTGTGTGTGTGTGGGGTGGGGGGGTTGTTGTTGTTGGATATTAGTATTTATCTTTAAGTATATGAATTTTGATTTCATTATTTATAATGATTCATGCAGTATCACAATCATGTGTTCTCATTGAAAGATTCTTTTCTATGCTTTGTTTCTGGCTTTTACTTTGAATTGTTTGTTTCCGGCCAAATGTAAGACAGTTTACTCATGACCTGTCATGTTTAGACAAGGCTTTTAGTTCTCTCTCTTTCACACACACACACTCACTCAATTTTTCAACTACCTTCTCTGTGTGCTTTCTTCATATGTGGGGTTAGATGGGGGAGGAACAATTGGAGTGTGTATGGGATATTGGGGTGAGCCTCGCTTAAATGTTGCGAGCTACTTGCTCCTGTATTTCATATTGAGTTCATTTTTGCTAATTCTTGTTTTTCCTTGTCACTATTATAAAGGGGCTTGTTGAGGATCAGTTTGGCTTAGGATTAATTGCTAGGGCTGTTGAGGAAGGCATAGCTGTAATCAAGCCTATGGGGATTATGATTTTCAATATGGGTGGTCGTCCAGGACAAGCTGTTTGTAAACGCTTATTTGAACGCCGTGGGTTTCGCATCAACAAGCTTTGGCAGACTAAAATTATCCAGGCATGAAAACTTGTCAAGTAAATACCTGTTTGTTTGTCCATACTGTACTCCTCCTGAAAACATTTTGTTGCAGGCTGGTGACACAGATATATCAGCATTAGTTGAAATTGAAAAAAACAGTCCACATCGATTTGAGTTCTTTATGGGTCTTTCTGGAGATCAGCCTATTTGTGCTCGAACAGCCTGGGCCTATGGGAAGGCTGGTGGCCGCATTGCTCATGCTTTGTCCGTTTATAGCTGCCAGCTACGCCAACCAAGCCAGGTCTGTGGTGAAATTTTCATGATTGTTATGCTAAGCATGTGTTATCACTTATGGTATATTGCTGAAATAAGGGTACCTGAAAAATTTGAGCAGGTTAAGAAAATTTTTGAGTTTCTCGAGAATGGCTTCCAAGAGGTCAGCAGTTCATTAGATTTATCTTTTGAGGATGATTCCGTGGCGGAGGAGAAGATTCCATTCCTTGCTTATCTTGCTAGTGAACTGAAAGAGAGATCATGTTTTCCTTATGAGTCACCAGCTGGAAGCAAACGTTTTCGTAATCTAATTGCAGACTTTTTTAAAATATATCACCATGTTCCACTCAATTCCAATGTAAGAATGCATTCCCTGCTTTATCAATAATTATTATCTTGTCATTTCTTTTCCCTGTAAAAGTCAGACTATGTTAACCACTCAGTATGCAAAGAACTCAAAATTTATTCTGTTGCTCATTTTGTTATTGACCAAATTGGGCAAGCCAGAGTGTTAACTTACCATGGAATATAATGTGGCAATGAGTTCTTTCTTTGTATAATTTTTTGTTTTTTTATACTGGTACTCAGTTGGTATTTTACTAGTCCACAATTTCAGATTGAACCTCAAAATCTATGTGCTTTTCTTACAAAAGTTGACTTTCCATTGCATATAGAGAGAATGCTACTCCCTTTATGATTTATATTGCTTGCATCTCTCACATTTTTTCATTGTATCATGCCCTATGTAGCTTTGTACTGAATGTTGGCTTGGTCTTGTTAAGGATGGATAACAAAGTGGGAAGAAATTGTTTGTTGAAAACCATATTGCAAGTCATGTTTTTGCTGCATGAAGGTTGTGTATGAAATATTGATTTTTCCTCTCCTATATATAAACAAAAAATGACTAAAAACACTTATATTTTCGGCGGTCGTGATTATGTTGCGGTGCTTCTCATGCAAATCCACAAGTCAAAGTTCTTTGTACTTCGAGTTCAGTATCGTGCACTATTGTTTATCTCTACATGGTGTTTCACCATATCCTACCTACATCCTAGTGAAGAGAACCATAGTACCATTTATTTTTATTTTTTGGAGTCCTCTAGTATCATAATCATAGTACCATGTTCTTTCTGTAGAATTCTGTTAATAGTGCGTTTGACATGCTTTATCGAAAAATAATTCGGTGTACAGTAATAGTTAATCCAACTGAACTGTTGGAAGTTTTTCTCATATTGTACAGATTGTACTCTATGTGCTCCATAGTCTATTCACCTTTATTTTGTTCAGAATTCTGATACCAGTAAAACATGACTAATTATCACACATTTTTTAATGTCTGTATTATATAAGCTGCATTTTTTACTTGCCTTTCCTGTCTTCTGCAAGAATGTTGTCATTTTTCCTTCGAGGGCTGTTGCGATTGAAAATACTCTTCGATTATTCTCACCACGTCTTGCAATTGTTGATGAACATCTGACTCGACACCTACCCCGACAGTGGTTAACATCTTTGGCACTTGAGGTATGATTTATTTGATGTACTATCATATTTTGTTACTCATGTTATAGTTGAAATGATTTAGCTTTTATATCTTGAATATTCCCGAACAGATGCACAATTGTTAATATTAATGTATAAATTATCTTTTGGGTTGAGTTTGCTTAAATTGAATGTTTATGCTGTGTTATTTACACTGCAAGTCATAGACAAGATATTTGAGTTAAATTTGGAGTCAAGAAAAAATATCTATTGAAGGACTATAATTAACAATACACAAACTTCTGCTCCAGATATAATCTATAAGGGATTATATCTTGCCGGAGCTTACAGTTTCTAAACTTAGTATGCAATTTGTTATTTTAAGGATTGAAAGAATGCATGTGGATGCATTCAAAGCTGAGAGTATTGAAAATCCAATTTAAAAACATTTCTTCCAGTAGCAGCTCTTGCTAAAACTTGACATGTGTATATGAATACCATTTTGAAGTTTATCATTGATTGTTCACTAATTTCATAACTATCTAATTAGATTAAGAAGGATCAAGATCTTTACTTTACCTCTTGAAGATCTTGAAAACTTTGCATGTAGGAATCCCTGAACGACATCTGTAGCTTGTCCACGCCAAGTCTTTGGTCCATTCTCACAAGTTACTGACATAAAAAAAAAAAACAAAAAAAACAAGCCTTTCCTCTTCCCTTTTCCCCCAAATTTTAACTTGATCTATCGGAAGAGTTATGTATGTGAAAGGGTTTTCTTCTTGCCTTCACGTTCTTTGCTCGGCTGAAACTCTCAACCATTAGAGAAAAATTTCTATTTTAGTTCTTATACGTAATAACTTACCCTCCAAAAATTAACAAGTGGCATGTCTTATGCCATCGGATCTGTATCTTGACCAACAAAACTGCATGTCTTGAAAATGTGCTTGCTCGCATAAACTAGCATTAAGTTTGATTTTCCAATTGAACCGTTAGGCCTGCCCCTTCTCCTGTTGAGAACTTACTGCAGGATACTTGGAAGCATTCAGCTGTCACAACTCTTATATTTGTGTCTTCTTCTCGTTCCTTCACTAGTTTTAATATTATTTTCATCTTCTAGCCATCACAAATTGTTCGTCTTAAAGTGGTGTTTCGTGAGATGCATAGACTCATGATATGCCTTGACAAGCAAGAGCTTTGTTGATTCTTAAGATGACTTTGAAAAGGTAAAAATTTGGACTACTTTGATGGGTGTGTAATTGTTATCGTTGGAGTGACGACAACGACAATTGTTGTTCTATGCTTTCTAGATCTTCCATTTTTGAGAATGTTCGGTATCGGGTTTAAACAAGTAGAATCTGTAATGCTTATGTGCCTCCTCATGTAGATTGCAGTAGTTATAAAATGATGTTTCTCTTTATGGCCTTGGACAATTTGCTGTCTATGTTGTATATGTCAGCTTTCTTTTTAATTTATTTCATAAAAAAAAACTTGAATTATCATCTAAATAGAGCTCCCTGCTTCCTCCTTTTCTTCTACGGAGTACACATTTTCTGTTTTGTTATTGTCTACCAACTCTCGAAGGACTTCTTTTTATGGAAGAAGCATCGGTGTCTTCAGAAATTCAGAAAAGCTTGCAGTGTTGCTCTTTTACTATGTGCATAAAGATGAATTTTGACATAGAACTATTTTTCGTTCTCCTTACTAATGATGACAACTATTTATCCAACTGTAGGGTACAGAAAACTATGACCCTTCAAAGGATGTAATCACAGTCATCGACGCACCTAGACAGTCTGATTTAATGGTAGAGCTTATAAAGAAACTGAAACCACAAGTAGTGATTACTGGAATGGCTCAATTTGAGGCTGTCACAAGTTCTGGTTTTGTTCAGCTTTTAGATATTACTAGGGAGATTGGATGCCGGCTTCTGTTAGACATATCTGATCACCTTGAGCTATCCAGCCTTCCAAGTCCAAATGGAGTCCTTAAATATCTTGCAGGAACACATCTACCTTCACATGCTGCTATCCTTTGTGGCCTTGTGAAAAATCAGGTATTTGCTTTATAGCTGTCAACTCAGGTTGTTGCTCAGAGGGCCACAAAATCTTAATGCACCTTATTTCATTTGGAATGTTTTTTATGCTGTAAGTTCTCCTTGTTAATTAAAAATTTATGCTTGCTCCAGGTTTATTCAGATTTAGAGGTAGCTTTCGTCGTTTCAGAAGAAGAAGCTATTTTTAAGGCCTTGTCCAAAACTGTGGAAGTTTTGGAAGGAAATACTGCACCGATCAGGCAGTTATATTATGGTTGTCTTTTCCATGAACTTCTAGCTTTTCAGCTTGCAGACCGACATCCACCAGCAGAGGTTTGTCACTTGTTTTACTAAGTATCCTCATTATTCAGTTTCTTTAGTAATTACAGGAAAACACCATTTTTTGGATTAGAAAGATAATCAAATGGAATGGCATAATAATCAAATATGAACAATTCATCAGAAAAAGGACATTGCAAGAATCTCAAATTCGATTACTTTTTGTTGTCGTACGTTTATTTCAAGTTTTATGTCATCTCAGGTTAATCATCAATTTTGGTAGAAAAACAAGTTAAGAATATAAGTTGTGGTTTGTCCTGAATTGATCGAGTTCTTTTTTTCCCCCTACTTTGTTGGCATCCTGGGAAGTTCGAACCAGATTACCAATTGAGCAAAAATTGTCATTTCGTGAAATAAGCCTTGGAAATCAATGCCTCTTGAACGCATTACTTGTCACTAGAAAAGTGATACTAGTTTCAACTTTTTTTTCTTTTTTCTGCTTTTCGCTTTGAATCTAATGACCAATTGTTCTCAATGTTGGTTCTGGCACTGCTCATTGAAGGATTTAACATTAAATGATACTTCTGTCATTTCTTATGAAGTGGCGATTGTTTGTATTTACGTTCTAGTATGAGTACCTAATTGATATTCTCAATGCTTTTCCCAGAGGGAATGTGAAAAGAGCAAATCAGTTAATGCAATTGGATTTGCTAGTTCTGCTATTTCAGTTCTCAATGACTCTGAATTGTCAATTGATGAGGAAGAAAGGTCTTCCTTGATTCATATGGATACAGATCAAAGTTTCTTGGCCATTCCATCTCCTGTCAAAGGTGCAATCTTTGAAAGTTTTTCGAGGCAGAACTTAGCTGAATTAGAAACTGATGTCACCCCTAGCATCAAACAGTTTATCAATACCAGTTACAGGTTCCCCACTGACAACAACACGGAGTTCATATATGCAGACTTTACACAGTCTCTGTTCAATAGGCTGATCCTATGCTGCATCCAAGAAGGTGGAACATTTTGCTTCCCAGCTGGCTCGAATGGGAACTATGTTTTGGCTGCCAAGTTTCTAAAAGCGAACATTTTGAGCGTTCCTACCGACTCTGGGTCAGGTTTCAAGCTGACTGGTCAGGCACTAAACGGAGTTCTTAGCAAAGTGGACAAGCCATGGGTTTACATTTCTGGTCCGACGAGTAACCCTACAGGCTTGCTTTATAGCAACAAAGAGCTGGAAGACATATTAACTACTTGTGCAAAATATGGGGCAAGAGTTGTAATTGATACGTCATTCTCAGGAATGGAATTTGATTGTGAAGGTTGGGGTGGCTGGGATTTGGAGGCAACATTATCGAAGTTGAATTCCTCTAGCAACCCATCTTTCTGCGTTTCTCTACTTGGAGGATTGTCTCTGAAGCTCCTTAGTGGAGTACTCAAGTTTGGGTTTCTTGTTTTGAATCACCCTTTTCTGGTCGATGCATTTCATGGTTTTCCAGGCTTGTGTAAACCTCATGCCACTGTCAAATATGCTATAAAGAAGTTGCTGGCTTTAAATGAGCAAAAAGCAGGGGACTTGACAGATGCTGTTGCAGAACAAACAAGAAATTTGAAATCCAGAGCGCAGCGCATGAAAGAGGTAATCAATTTTTTATGCTGGAAGCTTTCTGTTTTTCATTTATTTTATTTTTCATTATACTTCTTAAATTCCAAATTATAATTGAAGAGTGAAAAACTAGGAGTGTCTTTTGTGAAAAATGCTGAACCATAGGACTGCTGTCAATCTTTCATTTTTTAAATCTCAACATTTATGTCGTGTTTTCTATTTAATTGCTGACCTTAATGCCAACTCCTAATTTTAATTGTACTTGTGGTTCTGGAAGAGAGAAGTTGAATTGTGTTGCTCACATGGGAAGTCTATCTGCTTCTGCTTTTCTATTTCCCTGAAACTTTGAATAGGCATAAATCATAATCTCTTTTCCGGTTTTAAGAGATTAAAGTTGAGGTAAAAGAAAAGAGGGAATTGAAGCCTATCCACTTTATGGATTTTCTAAATGCACAGTTAGATTCAGTTCCCTATTCTGTTACTGTTTTAATGTATAAAATCATTGAAACGAAATTATCGGTTTTCTCTCTTTTCTGCTGAACCATGTGAACCTCAAATACCTAAATGATGAATCGTGCAATTTTGATTTGTTTGTCAGACACTGGAAAAATGCGGGTGGGATGTGGTGAAGCCAGGTGGTGGTGTTTCATTGGTTGCTAAACCTTCTGCCTACCTGAATAAGGTTGTTAAGATCAATCATTCTTCTGACAATGATTCAAAATCTAACACTTCTTATGAAATGAAGCTTGATGACACAAATATCAGGGAAGCCATTGTGAAGTCCACAGGTTTATGCATCAAAAGCAGTTCGTGGACTGGGATTCCAGGCTACTGCCGCTTAACGTTTGCTTTGGAGGAAAGTGAATTTGAGAAAGCATTGAATTGCATAATCAAATTTAGAGATCTCATCAGTAACTAAACTGACTTGTCATACCTGATATTTTCATCTGATTTGGTGTGTTCACGGCATGGCCTCCCCGTCCCCAAATAAAGCAGATTTGAAATAATTCAACTCACAAACTCCAGCAAATTGTAGAAGCCAGCATCAGCTGAGATCTTTTCTTATGTTTGTGAAAGCATTGAAATCCATTTTGCTTTTTTCTTTTATTGGATTTCAGTACGCTACAGCTTTTTTTTTTTGTCTGAAGTATGTCCAAAGTTAAATGCGACTTGAACTTTTTTTTCCCACTTTGTTTTGTTCTCCTGTAGTGGACTAACATATTTTGCTGCATTGAAATATAATGCTTCACCCATGTTTTTTTTTTCTGCTTCAACTTTGTGCTCTAAGAGACCCCTTTCTCTTGTTTTCTCTGGAGATTTAAACTTAAAAGATATTACTTCATCATAGACATGAACGCAATGAATTGGAGAATGATGTTTTTCTGCAACATGTTTAACACGACATTCATGGCTTTGAGGGGGAATTATTTTTTTGCATGTTTCTCACGTTTATTAATGGGACTCAATTTCAACTTGAATAATATTTTATCGAATTATTCCCCTCGAATGCAAATCTACTGTAGAGAAGGGCTGCACAAATTAGCATGAAAGTTTCTAGTTCAGTAAACTGAGAGCAAAATGATCTACATACATTTGGACAATCAAATATATACTCCTATCATTTATTTTTATATTTTGGGTTCCAATTTGTTCTTTTTTTGTATGACGTTTTGCATTACCAATGCATTTTTTTCACTAATTTTTCAAAAGTATCTTTATTTATTGATAAAGATGTTAAATAGTTAATGCAGATAAGACTTAAATATTAAAGAGAGAAAATTTCTACATAGAAAGTAGTGACTTAGAAAGGATAGAGTAGTTATTTTATTACTCTAATTAATGATTTATTAGCTTTGATGAACAACCTTCAAAGACATAAAAAAGAATGGAGGGAGTACTAGTTTTTTAAATAACCTTATTGTTCATTGTAACAGTACGAGTGTGGGTTTTAAGGGATCTTAATTAGAGATTAATTGTTGTAAAAAAAAACTAAAAATTAGAGATTAATTAGTGAATAATTTGGCTTTATTATTGCTTTAGTATACAGTTAAGGGATTAGTTAGACAACTGTATTCTAGGTGTGGATTATGTACTTGTTGCCATGTCAACTGTAGTATCTCCTATATAGACTCTCCCTTAGCAATGTAACGTTTACCAGAAAATATATTAATGGAGTTCATCTTCTTCCCTCATTCTTCCTCCCTTCTCTTTTATTTTCTCCCCTAATCTCTATTTCTATCTTCTATCCTATTCTTATAGTCTCCTTTATTCTATTTCTTTCGTAAAGTTTAAATGTCCGAAATCATATTCCCGACATTCATATCTCTTTCTTGTTAACTATGTCAATTATTCAATTATGTTAAATTTCATTTTTAAAATTAGGGAAAAGTTTAAAAAAAATGTTTGTGGTTTCCAATTTTTGCAAATGAAGGTTTGTGGTTTCAGTGTTTGTAAATAAAGGTACGAGGTTTCATTCCGTTAGCAAATAAAGGTACGGTCACTAACACCGTTTATTTTTGGTGACGGGCACTTTGACCACAATTTGACCAACATGGTAATTTCGTCATTAACAAAAAAATAAAAAAAATAAAAGTAAAAGAAAATGTTTGTGGTTTGGTTTTTTTGCAAATAACAACCCGTGGTTTGATATTTTATTAAAAAAAGAGGTACGAGGTTTGATTTAATTAACAAATACGGTTTTAGACTAATTTATAAATTAAAAACTACCAACAAATATTCTTGTAAAAAACAAAACAACAAATTTTCTTATAATGTAAGAGTAGTACTTAAAATGTTGATCCATTTATACAAAATTTTGATTATAAGGTCAATAATGAAGTTTCAATATTCATTTTTCAATATTAATGTTCATTCAAACAAATTAAAATTCATTCAAAAAAAGAAAATACCCAAATTCATGAAAATTCTATGAATCCAAAATACCCGAAAACATTATAAGAAAATTTGTTGTTTTGATTTTTTGCAATAATATTTGTTGGTAATTTTTAATTTGTTGTTTTGGTAATTAAATCAAACCTCGTACCTCTTTTTTAATAAAATATCAAACCACAGGATGTTATTTACAAAAAAAAACCAAACCACGAACATTTTCTTTTACTTTTATTTTTTTTTATTTTTTTGTTAATGACGAAATTACCCTTTGGTCAAATTGTGGTCAAAGTGCCACGTCACCAAAAATAAACGGTGTTAGTGACCGTACCTTTATTTGCTAACGGAATGAAATCTCGTACCTTTATTTGCAAACACTGAAACCACAGACCTTCATTTGCAAAAGTTAGAAACTACGATCAATTTTTTTAAACTTTTTCTTTAAAATTAGATTGTGATATTTATCAAATAATTACATGATTTGATACCATTTACACTTTTGATATTTAACATTGACCCACGTATTTCTTTCTTTTATTTGATACCATTTACACTTTTGATATTTAACATTGACCCACGTATTTCTTTCTTTGTGCACTCAATGGATCAAAATAACAACCTACAAAGATGCGGTAGGATGGAAAATACGTACATCGTGATGAGTCTATTTGAACTCATCTATAAAGATGGTACGAATAAATAATATCTTGTAACACCCAAAAAGCATGAAACAAGAAAGGTGAAAGTAACAAATTATTTATGAGGTCATCCATGTCCAAACGAGGAAGTCGAACTATATTAGAAAATGAAGCATACCAACAAACATGAGCAATAGCATTCACCCCACAAATTCCTTGTTATGTTTATTTTCATAGAAAAAGAAAAAATATTCATAGGCCATACTATATACCTACTTTATCATACTAATTAAAACCAAAATCAAAGTTGGAAATCCCACACAGATTACACTCACTTCATCACTTGTCCAAAAGAAAAATAAAAATAAAAAACTGAAAAGAAAAATCATTCTATGGATAAAACTATAACCAAAAGCATAGAATGATTAACAACTATTTTCATTAAGTTATTATATCACTATGCAGGCAACTTGCTTCATCGGGTTATATTAACTATTTACAGGATAAATAACTTGATTTCATATAGACGTTGATAAAAGAAACCGTTTTGTATCCATCATCCTTTGGATCTTTATAAGATCCAAAGCAAACGACTCTGTCCGAACTTTATTTGCAACACTTATTTAACAGTCCTTACACATTCACACAATAAACGTAACCCAACACATCACATAACACCCGCCATAAGGCCTACTTGTGACTTCAATTAGCAAATCAATTTCCTATAATTTAATTTAATTTTATATTTTTCAGAATATTTTATTTTCACAAATGAAGCCCAGTTAGAACCATTTCCAACGATACTGCTGTTGTTAATTAACCAATTCAAAATGTTATATCTAAAACCAGCAGTAGATGTAGAATATAAGAACCCTGATAAATTATTCTTATTCACATGCAGGTGATTTAAAAAATGCAGCATTATTTATTTGGTGCTCTCAAAGGATCATGCTTGTATTTAGCACACTTGTCTCAATTAATTTATAAATGCAACAGAGCTAAAATATATAAATCTGTCACATATATACAGGTGTCGACATTATATTTTGTTTCCCCAAAAAGGAGTACAATTGTACTTAAGTTGGAAATTTGAATAGTAAGTACACTTACTTATCTCATCTTAAGTACTTACAATCACATCGAGTGACTCCTGAAAATGTGCTCTTGTATTCTAGGACAGGACTATCTATTACTTAATTGAAGTGAACTTCTCTCTTTCACGTTGGTTTTTGTCATAAATCATATATTAATATTCATTCTTATTCTGTTAAAAAAACTAATAATTCATTTTTTCTTTTTTTTGGTAGAGGGGATAATTCATTTTTTCTAAATTAGCTATATATTTAGATTTCTCAAAAAAGCTATATATTTAGATTTTCATCAAACAATATATTAGATAAGGATGAAAACCTAGATTTCACGTTTAAGAAATATATCTATGACATCCATCAAGCAATGAGTGTAAGGGTTCCAATCCCATAATTGAGTGAATTCTAAAAAAAATAAAAAAATATGTATCATCAAGTTGCAATTTATTTAACCGATAGTTTATGACAGTGATTATTGGAGGCAATGACGGCATATAAACAGTAATGGGATCTTAATTAAGTACATCTATTTATTAGACCGTCGAATGGAAAAGAGTTATTTTTCATATGCAATTACATAATTTGGCTAAGCCTCTATCCTCCAATATCTCCAACGTTTTGCCCACCTAATCGTTTATGGAATTGCACATTTTTGTTAATGAAAAAAATTCATTTATCCGATAATCAGACTTTGGATTGCTCCATTTTTCATAGATTAAATTTAAGATTGTACTTGTTCCTCTCGACTCGTATCAACACATTTATATTCACTAATTTCAGCAAAATTCTTTAGATATTCGGTCAATAATTTAATTTAGTTTAATCATAAAAAATATAGCCTAACACTGTTTGTCGAATCTAGTGTTTTTAACTAACCACGTAAACTATCTTTATCTCTATATTTATCAATTATTAATTTAATTTGCAGTGTGATAGTTAGTTAAAGGGTAAATTTCAAAAACAATATATTATTTTTTACAATATTATCAAAAAATAGCATGTGGTTTGCTTTGTGATAAAATAGTAATTACGGTACAATTTATCAAAAGAATGATCTTTTATTTAGATCTGGTAAAAAAAGACTGCTAACGACCTTAAAATAAAAATTTGAAAGAATTAAAATTGTTTAGTACATCATTTACTATAGAACTGTATTATTTTTATTTTTGCAAATCAACATTTTCATAATTCTCTTTCTACACTAAACACTCTTTAAATGACTTTATAATTTATCAACATTTGTCTGAAATACTTTTCTGACCTTTGACGAGTAAGGAAATTGTCGATTTTTAACAAACATCGCCAATTTATTTATTTTTTTGATAAATTTAAAAGGTACCTCTCTTGTTTTTTTAAAGGCCCTCCATCCATCGTACAGAAGTCACAATTTGCAATTCCTAACGGCCTTTCTTCCTCTCCTCCTACCTACTAACACAAAAAACCACACTCTTCATATCTTCCCAATTTTCTTTGCCATGGCTCCCGCAACTTCTTGCGTGGCGGACGCATCCCGCGCCGCCACCTGCCGCGACAGCATCGCCGCAGCTCACCTCAAACTACTCTCACTCTTCATCATCTTCTTCACAAGCATCGTCGGCATTTCATCTCCCATAATCCTCGCACGTTACTTCCACGGAAAACCACTCTACGACAAAGCAATTCTTCTCATCAAATGCTTCGCCGCGGGAGTAATCCTCTCCACCTCATTAGTCCACGTCCTCCCCGACGCCTACGAGTCCCTCGCGGACTGCCACGTGGCATCAATGCACCCGTGGAGGGACTTTCCTTTCGCGGGGTTAGTTACTTTAGTAGGTGTTCTGCTTGCTTTGTTTGTGGATATAACCGCGAGTGCTCACGTGGAGCATGGACATGGCGCGGGGGTTGAGATTCGGGGGTTGGAGTATACCCCGGTGGGGATGGAGGGAGGGGAGATGTGGAAGTTGAACTCGGGAGACGGAGGATCTGCAGAGGAGGATAAGAGGAAGTTGAAGCAGAAGTTGGTGTCGCAAGTGTTGGAGATAGGGATAATATTTCATTCGGTGATAATAGGAGTGACGATGGGGATGTCGCAGAATGAATGTACCATTAGACCTCTTGTTGCTGCTCTTGCTTTTCATCAGATCTTTGAAGGCATGGGCCTTGGCGGTTGCATTGCTCAGGTATGTGATTTCCGTCGATCACAGGAGATTTTATAGTACTCTCGATGTATGAATAACGTTATACTCCAATCTAATATATAGTTAACACATACCACTTCAACCAATTAGATTTTATGATCCATTAGGAATTTATTGAAAATGTGATAATACATTAGTTGCTTCTAAATAAGAATTAAATTAAAAGTTTACAAACTATCAATGAATAACGGTACGGGATGATAATAAACTACTTCATTTGAATTTTCTATTAGCAGACTAAGTGTAAATTATGTAGAATTGTAGATATACAATAAGGCCAAGTTAAACTTTATCCATAAAATTTAATAGGATAATCTCATGATATTTAGATTTTCACATTAAACTATATAAGAAAGACTAATGCTATTTTTGACTGAAAAAACACTAATGCTAATTAAATACATAATGCATCATTGGTTACGGCCAAATTAGCAATTGACATCAAAGTGTTGAAATTAAATACTTATTTCATTTGTGTGTAAAAACATTAATACTAATTTTTCTTCTTTGTGGCTTTTTAGCCCTCCAGTGTATCGAGAAAAAATAAATATGATTTTTACAATTCATAATCAAATTAACTTTTTCTTAGATTTTCAATTTAGATAACTTAACGAAATAGATGTTTGTATCTGACAACTTAAGTTTAAAGTTTATAAGTAGGATTTGCATTATTTTCATTTGGTAATTAGGATATTTGGATGTTATGCAATGTGACCAAGCTTTCTATTTCATTTTATTTTAGCTGTTCTAAAATTTACGTGATTGTTTTAATTGCTATTTATGTTCTGTGAAGTATTTGATTAGCTAGTGGAGTCCAAAGTTGCAAACTTTTGACTGGAAAGTTCACTATGTTACTAAACAATAAATAACTTGAGATTTCTTCTTGGGTTGGAACACCACAAATTAATGATTTATGGTATGTGATATATAGAGCTATAAAGAAAGTGTGCTCCTTTTCTTCATTAAAGTATATGACTATGCTACCTTTTGCATATCTTGTTAAAATTGATAGGATTCTACATTTTATGCTAAGTAATGACTAAAAATGGCAGTTTCATTGCTACATCATGACATCTCTAAGTTTATTTTTCCCAACAATTTAAAAAAGACGTGAATTACATTTGCTTAAAGAAGAGAGACGTGAATTACATCAAAAAATTAAATTGAAAATGGGCTCAATTTAAAACATAAAATAAGTTTAGGGCTTCAATTAACAAAACATGAAAAGTTAGGTGGCAAGAAAAAGAAATTGGCCTAAATAGGTGAAAACGATCCAAAGAAATCCTGAACTAAAAATAGTAGTACATGATATTTCTTAGGTCTAGCAAATTTCAAAGAGCAAGTGGTATAAGAATAAAAGATAAGTGGAGATGCATACATTTCAATGGCTCTTAATTGTTCGTAATTATAACTAATATTGCCATCTAACTCCATTATGGAAGTCCCATAAATGCATGTGATTTTCCATTTCTTAACAAAAAGATGATTCCATAAATGAATGATTGCTTCAACCAAATACTTATCCTCTAATGTTATTACAACTTCATTTTTGTGATTAGTAGAAACTTTAGCTTAAATTACCAATTTTTAGGTAAACACAAATGAAAATTAGCAACGATTTTCCAGAAAAGAGTAGAATTCCCCCCCCCCCCCCCCCCCTCTTTTATCACTCAGTTATATAAAATAGTAAGTTTACAATGACTTCTAAAAACATCAAACACTGTCATGCTAAGAAAATGTACGGTAGTTATACAATTAGTCGGATAAGGATTAACCGGTATAAAGGAGAAAAACTTGCAAGCAATGTGAGTATTATTGGTAGTTCCATGAGAATATCACATAGGAATAGGAAAAACATGCATCCTTAATCCTATAAAACTAATTAGCAAGACTTTATTTGACGCATATAGATATATATTCTTTGCAATTTGATTGTGTTTTAGCTCAAATTACATGTGGCATAAATTCTAATGTACATTTATGGGCATTTACAGGCAGGCTTTAGCTTCAGCACAGTGTCATACATGGTTTCTATGTTTTCAGTGACAACTCCCATGGGGATAGTGTTAGGGATGATCATTTTTTCATTAACCGGATACGATGATAGTAACCCGAAAGCATTGATAATGGAAGGATTATTGGGATCCCTATCATCAGGTATATTGATATACATGGGTTTAGTTGATCTTATAGCGGTTGATTTTTTTCATAACAAGTTAATGAGTTCTGGTCCTTGGTTAAAGAAGCTATCTTTTGTTGTACTATGTCTTGGCTCTACTTCTATGTCGATTCTTGCTCTTTGGGCTTGAATTTTCTTCTTCTTTTGAAACTTAGACTGATTTATATCAAAATGAACTAAATTAATGATATACATTACAATTTAGAAGTTCGTTACATATATATCTTGTGCATGTATATGGTTGTAAAAGAACTAAAAACTGATGAATTGATATCATGTGAATTAAAACAAGATAGGGAGACATTGATCAAATATATGATACTAGAAGAAATAAATTTGGCAATATACGTTTTATTTTGTGTATCTCCACTACATGTACATATCTAAAGGCACTTTTTTTTCTTTTTTTTTTTTCATTTTGTTTCCCTCTTTTAGCTAGTTGGGGAGAGGGGGGCCAATACCTCACACATCATACACGTATATCCAACTACCAACATAAATAATCAATACAGTTTGATCGATTTAACAACCAAACCAAGTTGTCAATTAAGTTAATATGGTTCATGATGATTATTTGTTACCTTTAGTGACAAATTCAGGATCAAATGTCATAGAGTGCTTAAATCCCTTTCAATTGAGTTATTTGAATGCCAGATACTTTTATTGTGTTTTAATATATTTTATCAAATTCCAATTTTGACGGGGATTTGCAAAAATATCACAGAAATCTAAACTAATTAAATTATGGGTATTTTCCTAAAAAAACTCATGTGTTTATCAATTTTGACAAAATAGTGTCTGTGTTTATTTATTTTTTTTGACAAAACAAGAATTGTGTTTAGCGTCGTTACCCAAAAAGTGGAAAAATTACTAACGGTGTTAAGTTTGATGACGTGGCACGGGGTTATTTGAGTCCTAATATTTTTTTCTGATGTAAAAAACTCATTTTCACACTTTAAAGTTGTAAACACGTGATTTTTTTAAGAATTTACAAATAAATTTAGACAAAAACACATTATCACATTTAACACCGTTAGTGATTTTTCCACTCTTTAGGTCAGTGGCGGAGCCATGAATTGAAAATTTGGGGGGGGCTAATTTTAATTTTGGTGCAAAAAAATTTTATCCTTGTATATTTACATGAAAATAAAATTAAACGATGTATAAATTTTAGCTTTCTTTAACAATGTTAACATATATATTATTGGTGGTGGGCTTATTTTAAAAGAAATAATGAGCTGGGCTTATAATGGGTATTAGTAATTTTATCTTTTTCTCTAACAGAATTAAAATTAGGGTTTATGGAGGCTTCCATGTACAACAGCCACCAACAATGGGGGGCCTTATTTCCGGCCACTCCTACTCCGACCAAAGGCTACTCCGCCGCCGGGAGGGCTCTAGCCTACCCAAGCTCTGGGCTGGCTACGCTACTGCTTTAGATAACAGACTTAAACACAATCTTTATTTTGTTAAAAAAATAAACACAAACACCATTTTGACAAAATTGATAAACACATGAGTTTCTTTAGAAAATTACCCTTAAATCATTTAAGGTCAATAAAATTTACTATAAACGTGTAAATTTTGCATATATTTTTCAAGTGCCAGTAATCAATTAAAAAGACACCAAGTGATATTAATATTTTTAGAGGCTAGTATGATTAATACCAAAATTTCGACCATCAAAAAAATAAAAATAAAAATACCAAAATATCGCATATTTTGTACATAATGGATCAGGCCCAGTGAGTTATAAATATAAAGTCCAAATATGCAATAAAAAACTTAAATTACAGAAGCCTTCAGCCCACTCTATGAAAAGAAGAAGCATGCAACTTCTTGAACATTCCTAAGAACATGCAATTGATTAATTTTCATAATTTCATCCCAACATCACTCTAGAAACTCATAGATGTATCTCCACATAATCTCACTAGAACCATCCAGAAACAAAACCAACCTTTATATACCCAGTTAACCCTCTTCCTTTTTCTCCATCAAAAATCCAGAAGATTAACATAAAACCTTACAATTATTCAAGCCAACTTTTCTTACCAAGATCATCTATTTTTCATCCATCAATGGCAAACCCAAGTTTCATTTCCACACTAGTTCTTTTATTTTCAATGATGCCCGTTTTGACCACCAATGCTTTCATGCCATACACAACAAGGTCCAACCTTTGGGATTTAATGTTACCAACAGAAGACCCTTTTAGGATTCTTGAACAAACCCCTTTAACTATCCCCAAAGGGGTTGAGTCTTTGGCCTTAGCAAGGGCAGATTGGAAAGAAACTCCAAGATTCCATGTCATCACTTTGGACATTCCTGGAATCAAGAAAGAGGATGTTAAAATTGAGGTGGAAGAAAATAGGGTGTTGAAGATTAGTGGAGAAAGAAAGGTTGTTGAAGATGAAGTTGAAGGTGAAAGATGGCATAGAGCTGAAAGGACTAATGGTAAATTTTGGAGGCAATTTAGATTGCCTATTAATGCTGATTTAGATCATGTTAATGCTCATCTTCAAGATGGTGTTTTGAAGATTACTGTCCCTAAATTTGCTGAAGAACAGAAAAGGCAGCCTAAGGTTATTAACATTGTTGATCATGGTTCTTCTGGTGAGGATATTAAGACCACGAAGGCTGATGTGTGATGTTGATTTTCTTCTGATTATTTTAATTTTTGTTTTGACTTTTTTTTTTTTCTATGATAATGACACTAATTGATGGTGTTTGATCAAGTATAAAATGAGGATGTTTTATTTTTATGGCTGTGTGAGTATTTGGTTTCATGTAAGTAATCCATATATTATTGTGTAATAAAAAGTAGTTATTTCATTTTTAGTTAGTTTTTCTTCTCAGCTTTTGAAAGCTCATCTACCAAAATTCTATGTGAAAAAGGTGGAACATTTATGGTTATAAAAGAGAAAATTGGGAACATTTGTTTCAATTTGGGCATAATCCTAATTATTTTGGCCAGTCACCTTCAAATTGCATTCTTCTCGAGAAAAGAGAAGCTCCATTAAAAAAATAAAAATTTAGTCTTTACATGAAATATTGGCCATGTCTGGAAATAGTTGATAGTTAGCTATTAGCTGATTTGACTAGCTGTTTGTATAAATTCGTTTGATAAAATATAGTTGATTGTCAATAATTGTTTATGTAAAATGAGATATAAGGACATTCATTTGTTTTCTATGAATATTATATTTATTTCTACTAATTCATGTTCTTAATCACTTCTTAAAAAATTAAAACATAAAAGTAAAATATAAGTAACATAACAACAAAAAATTCTAAATTTTTTACCAATATATAAAAGTGAAAAAAAATTAACGTTAAAGCAATGACCATTTAACAATTTTTTGGATTGGTAACAAAAAAACAATTTTTTGAATCCATTATTCCGGAAATAATTTTTACAAGCAATAAATTTATATTATTTACATGTTAATCTACGTGATTTATATAAATTAATATTAATAACAAGGTTTGTAAGAACTTTTAGATTTCTAGTTAAATAGTATTTGAATTTTTGGAAATTTAATTCCAAGATTTGGCATATAAGGGTAGTAACCAAGGTTAATAAGGTCATTTAAAGTAGTTGTTTCAAACCGTTAATTTGAAAAGGCTCATAAAATGAGCGTTTTTAAAATTAGCTTTTTGAGTAGGGATGGCAACGGGTAGGGTACCCGCGGGTAGTGCCCTTCCCATACATGTACTCATTAATTTTGGCATTTCTCGTACCCGTCCCATTACCCTAACGGGTACACTTTTGCAATCCCATATCCTAACCCTTGTAAATAGCGAGTACCCACGGGTACCCATACCCGTTCATGCATAATAGTTTCTAATCATAAATTTTTAGAAAAAAACATCTAATCCATACATAAATTTAAAAATAATTCCAAATCTAAAAAAAAGTTTTCATCTTGATAGAATCTTCATTTGTCTTGCATTTGAAATTATAATCCACATTCATTAACCTTCAAAACAATAATGGGCCATTATTATAAACCTATACAAATTTGATTGAGTTACATATATATTTATATATTATGTATACTTTTTAATGAGACGAGACGGGTACGGGTACCCATTACCCATTACCCTCAAATATATCACGGGTAACGGGTACCCTAGGGGGTAATCTCATACCCGTCCCGTACCCGCAATGGGTAGTGTTTTAAATCTCATCCCCGTCCCGTACCCTTTTAGACCGGGTATGGGTAAACCCATTAGGGGCGGGTAGTGCCGGGTACCCGCGAGTAGAGTACCCATTGCCATCCTTATTTTTGAGGGTAATAAGCTAATTTAATAATCTCTTCACCAAACACTACATTAAAGGTTTAGTTGGTTAAATCATCTAAAAGTAGTCAAATTCGCTGATTTGAGTTCAAATCGCTCTTTGCCAAACGGAGCCACTCTCTAACTAACAATAGATAATAATGAAGAATTACGAAATAAAGAGGTTTTTCCGATTTAGTTTATCTGAGATCTATTAACATATTTGTTGTGTATTTTAAATTTTCTATTTATTTAGCAGTTCATATTATTGTCTACAATATTCTAATTTTCTGTATTATATATCTTTATTAAGTCTCAGTTTTATAGTTGTCACTCCACCACATATTTAGCTAAGCACTAAGACCACAAACTTACCAAGAACTGAAGGATTGTTAATCACAATAGATCAGAAACATTTTTTGTGTAAGTATTATGTTTCGATTTTATCTACATTTTAATATTTTTAATTTCAAAAGCACAGCTCGTAAGTTATTAAATTTAAGACCTATATGTGAAATTACTTTAAGAGTTCAGATATAATGTTTCCATGCAGAAAGTACAACATAACCCTGCAAAACAATTTCTTAGTCATTCACTTTCGTTCAATTAGTAGAATTAAAAACAAGTTTTATGTGTTCGTGCTTGATTAGATTATAAATACTTATTCCTCAATATTCGAGTCACATTGCTTCATCATTTGTCTAAAATCATACACATCTCCAAATTTTAAACCGCTTAAAAGCTCGAACTCCCATTCCTCAAGTCTTACATCAATATTTGTCAAATTGAACCATATCCCCCTCTTGTTTGCTATTTTTATGGTCTTTAACAAGTATAGTATGAAATAGATTTGAGTTAAATTTAGGCAATTGAATATCTAAAAACATCCCAATACACCTTATTATGTATAACTCTATTTGTGTAGGAGTCAATCTCACTTTTATCAACTCACTGAAACTCGTGTTAGCTCGGACTGTAACTGTTGCGTTTGAACCAATAGTGTTGCCGTACTTCTATTGTTTAGGTTTGAAACGATTTTGATGCGGAGGGTAACATTTAGGGGGTGTATTGTATCCGAATTTTAAAAGACTTTTTAAGATGGAGGACTTTTGTGGAGTTTAATGGATTTTTAATGATTTTTGTAGAGTTTATAAATTTATCAATGACTTTCATAGACTTTTTTCCTAATGACATTACTTCGATAGATTTTTAAAGACTTTGATGAATTCATTTTCCAATGACTTCATAAATTTTTAAAGAGTTTCATGGCTAAAAAATACAATCGGTTACATGGTGTTCTTTTGTAAGCTTCCGTTCCTAACTCTTCTTCATTGTCTCCAATTTTTCTTCATGTGCTAGCTTCAATTTTTAAAAAATCCCAGTCGGCTATTTGGTGTTCTTGTTATCGTGATTTGGATTGTACGTTTCGTACTTGGTCAGATTTTGGTGGATATTGTTTGGTTTTTGAAAGAATTGAATTTGGGTTTGAAAGTTGCAGTGGGTTTTAGCTTGTTCTTGGTGGGGTTTTAGGTATTGTTATGCTCATCCAAGACTTCTATTCATCTTCTACTCCATTTTTTGGGAAACCAATAGAGGCTAAAAATGGTGGATGATGGGGATTTTTGCTTTTCAGTGCTTAAAAACGGATGGATATACAAAATGGCAAAAATCCATTGAAAGAAAAAAAAAGAAGGAAAATGACATGGATGTTAATGATGAAGATGCAATTGTATAAGAGGAAATGACTTGGATGATGATGATGATTATGATAAGAAGATGAAGATGAGTATTGATGATGATATTTTTTGTTTAAGAACAAGCCAAGAAGAAGTATTGGAGTTTTACGGGTTGGTATACAAATTGGTTCAAATCCGTTGAAATTTTGAGGGAAAAGATGAGAGATTTTTTGTTAAAAATTCTCATAAAATTCTATAAAAAGTCTACAGAAGTCTAATAAATTTTGTATTTAATGACTTTTTGAATACCTCTAAACTCTCAATGACTTCATATAAATTAGAATTGAATACTCCTAAACTTTTATACATTTTTAAAAATCAATTAAAATTCATATTAAATATCTCTAGACTTTGATATACTCTCTATAAATCTCAATTGAACACCTTCAGAATTTTAAATTTTTTTAAAATCTAGATACGATACGCTCCTTACTTTAGTTCTAGGCACTAAGTATTTTTCTCGAAAGAAGAACATTTTGTCTAAATATGTAATGAAGAAACAAAATGACCTAAATATATAAATGAACCTTTTAAAGTGACCCAATTTTCTAATTTGCAAACTGTACTTAGCACAACTGCACATTTCAGAGTTTGAACTCAGTAGGCAAACATGGAGGTTGAAAACCAAAACCACAGCGAAAGTCTTGAAGAAGGTACGGAAAATACCAATGGAGTCGATTTCCCAAACCCTAAACCCCCTTCCGACTCCGATGACGATGATTCGGATGCGGATTCTATGGAAGAAGATGACTCCCAACTAAACGAAGAGCTCAAAACCCTAGAACTCCACCTCTCCACTAATCCTTCAAACTACGACTCTCATGTTCAAGTAATTATTATTCTCCTACCTCTTTCTTTCTCATTATACTTCTCGAGTTTCCCTATTGAAAAACATTAGGAATTAGGAACCACTGATATTCCATTTAATATAGTATTGTTCTTCCATTTCTCAAACTCTGCTCATGAACTTGTAGATAATGCACCTGTAGCTATAATATCATGTTTATATGTGATAACTTGCGATTTCCGGGCTTACTTTTATGTTTGTTGGACCTGCACTAAGTCACCGGGGTTGAGAGCTCTGGTGACACTGTGACGGACACCAGCGGTCAAGTTGGTTAGGATAATGGGAAAGGAAAGCTTTGGAAGGAAGTAAAAAAGGAATAGAAGAATGTTTTGTTTAATTGTGTACGTTGTGTATCACAATAAGGATGATTATGTAGGCTTCTTTTTCTCTTTCCCTGTGATTCTACTTCTTGAGTTTCGCTTTTGCTCCTCAGATTGAAAAACAATGTGGAACAGTAAATTTAGGAACACTGATATTTGATTTTATATAGTATTGTTTTTTGATTTCTTTCGAACTTCCGACTGTGTCGTGACTTGTAACTAATGCAGCTGTAGCCATAGATGGGAATTTGATCTGTAAATTAGTTAAAATGCTTAGGTTAGGTTTTGAGGTTAATGGAAGTAAAATGTTAACCTCCATTAACCTTCATTTAATCTCTACAGAAACTCACAGAGGAGGTTAAATGGAAATTTTACATTCCATTACTCCCGTTAACCTCCTCCCAAACAAGGGCTAAGATGTAAATATCACGTTTATATGTATGTTGAGAAGTTTATATGTTACATTTTCAGTACATAAAGCTTTTGAGGAAAATGGGAGAGATAGAGAAACTGAGACAAGCAAGGGAAGCTATGAGTGCCATATTTCCATTGACTCCTTCAATGTGGCAAGAATGGACTAAAGATGAAGCTTCTCTTTCCACTGGGTAGCTATATCCTTTTGCCTTTTTCTTTCTTTTTAAGGACTGAATTTTTGTCTATGGATTAGGGAGGATTCATGTTGTTGCCATGAGCTGTGTTGCACAGCTGTATTGGATATACTTTCAAATGTTTCCTGCAGCAAAATTACTGTTAATAGCATATGGTTTTTTTCTGCTGCAAGTTTGTTTCTATTTTTAAGGAATTTGTATCTTGCACTTTTTCATGAAAAATGCTGCATATTTTGTAAAACTAAAATTACAAGTTCCTGTTTTGGCTTATGGTCAATTGCAATCCTGCATGAATAAATCTGTAATTAAATATGAATTTTAGGATTTCTTCATGTGATAGATAGTTAAAAAGATAGGAATCTTCTATCTAGAGGTTTGGGATTCCGTCTGACTTCATTTCAATTGTACTCTATATGATAGAGAGAGATGCAATTGCATTCTATAAGATAGTAGTTTTAGTTTGTTTTGTGAAATTTTGGCTGTTAAACTGATTCATTAGAATTTTTTTGATAAAATTCTGCAGGCCAGAGGCGTCTTCTGTGGTTCAGAAGCTTTATGAGCAAGGAGTGTTTGATTACCTGGTGGGTTTTTATTTATTGATTCATATGAATCTATTAACTCTCAGTTATATACATCTGCGTATGCCTTCAAGACTTCGTATCATATTTAGCTTCAGTTAGTCGGATTGTTGAATAAATTCATTGATAGGTCCACCCGTGCTATTATATTGTCGATCAAATTGGAGTATGTTTTTGGCTGTGAAATATCAAACTCATTTTGATGCCTTTTCTTTTGTATGCATGCTTGTAATATTGATAAAGTCTTATTCTAGCATAGCCCTTGTAGCTTGGTAACTATGTGCTTCGCTAAAGCTCATGAGATATGTAGGGATCAGTTTTGCTCTTTCCTTATGCTGGTAAAATATAAATTCAGGGTTATAAAGTTTACCATTTAATAAGGGTATATACGGGGAAGCCTCTCTAGTTCATTGAAGCAAATATTTATAGCAATTCCAAATTCCTAATACTATATCATGATGTATGTGACAATTTCATGCCTACTAAACTGGCTTTGTATAACTGACTCTAACATAGTTTTATGCAGTCCGTCCCTCTTTGGTGCGACTACTTGAATTATGTACAAGAATCTGATCCGTCAGTCTGTGAATGTTCTGCTGATGGGATTTCAAAAGCAAGAACTATTTTTGAGCATGCTGTCACTGCTGCTGGTTTGCATGTTTCTGAGGGAAATAAAGTATGGGAAGGCTACCGGGAATTCGAGCAGGCTGTCTTATGCACCATTGGTGATGCTGACACCAAGGTCAGAATCTACTCTTCATATCCCATTACGTTATTCAACATACTAGCATTTCTTTCCTACTTTCTCTATGTTGTACAAGCACGCACATACAGCTGCAAGCTTTTCTGTAGCATACAAATTTACCATTGTGAATTAAGACTAATTCAAATAAACAATGAAACACAGTTATGTACATTTATGTTCATTGGTCATTGTATTGAGTATTGACGACAGATTGGATATTATTAACAACTAAACCAAGCTGACTGATATACATGGGACATGAAATTAATTGAAATCTTGAACATAACGATGTTCCCATGAACTTGTTTGCTTCAAAGTAAGAAAAAGTATTGTTTTGGTTACAGCAGATACAGTCACCCAGTCCAGATGTTTCTAGTGGAAAGATTGAAATGTGATGTTCTCTAACTGCTCACCAGCTTACTGGTTCTTATTCATTTGTCTCTGAAGCATTTAAGCGTGAATATGGTTAGTACAGGACACATTTATGATCCATTCATGTTCTTGTCCTCGGGTATTGTGAATCAGATGTACTGCAATGATTTTGGCTGACTACTTATGTAATGTATCGCTCCGAAGATTATTGTGGTATAGGGGATGAATTAAGTTTCTTTTTATGTTTGGATGTTTCTTTGACAAGTTATGGTAAAGAGGGGAGAAAAAACTGTAATCTTAAAGTACTTGCTTGGCAGAAATCTGAAATATTAGTATCTAAGCAAGAAAAATTGAACTTGCGATCATTTTCATTGGAAAAATGAGGGAGGCTTCCTCATTTTACAATCTTTAATGGTCTCTTCTGCTTCTGTTCACTGGGCCATTAGTTCTTATCCCTTTTTTGATTTTCTGAAAATATTTTATATTAATACTGATAGCTAAATTATGTCTGGCGATGTACCTATAGATTTGATATTAATTTGTGCTACTGATTGCAGGCTAAGGAATCACAAGTCCAACGTATTCGGAGTATTTTTCATCGTCAGCTGTCTATCCCACTTCATAACTTGAGGTCAGCACTGCTAGCTTATAAAGCTTGGGAAGTGGAACAGGGGAATGCTCTTACTGCTGAATCAAGTGATCTGGATGGGATTCCATCCCATGTTGGTTCAGCATATCGAAAGGCCACAGAAATGTATAATGCTCGTGCTCACCATGAAGAACAAATCTCAAAGCAGGACTTATCTGCAACTGAAAAATTTCAAAATTTCATGGTACGTAAAGCATTTTACTATGATTTTATGGATTGCTTTTTTAAGCAGAATAGGGTACTTGAGGTATTCTATAGAAAATTTTCTTGCTAACTGGGACTTTTTTTGTTGTGATTTGAATATTTGACTTGGGGTTATGGCTGACCTTATTTGTATATCTCTTTGCTGTTTGCTCCTATACTTTCTCCTTCATATTTTTTGGCTTCTGCATTTAAGCAGTGTTGAATAGCAAGTATTAAGAAAAAGCATTATGTCTTATTTGAATAATGCATAACCTTTCTATTTTTCTGTAATGTTGATCAGTTTCGCTTTCCTGCATTTTCTTTTTCTAATTATGATTTGTTTAGAAAGTAACGCATTTCTTTATTTGCAGAATTACTTGAAATTTGAAAAGTCTGCAGGTGATCCTGCCCGAGTTCAAGTTTTATATGAACGTGCTGTCACTGATTTTCCAGTATCGAGTGATCTCTGGTTGGATTATACTCGCTATCTGGACAAGACCCTGAAGGTTTTCTCTTAATAGCATATTGCATGCTTTCAGGTTCTAAGGTGCATGGCCAGTTTGATTTATTAACTTTTGTCCTTTTTCAGGTGGGAAATGTTGTTAGAAATACTTATATCAGGGCCACAAAAAATTGTTCCTGGGTTGGAGAGCTTTGGGTTAGATATTTGCTTGCGTTGGAACGTGGCCATGCTTCTGAACAGGAGATATTCACTGTATGCTGCTTTATCCTTAATACTCATATGCTTTCCTTTCTCTTCTGGATGGAATTTGACATACTGATTCGATGTGTTTACAATTTTTCGTGGCTAATTTTATCCTGGTCCATCATTTCCGGCTTATACAAAACATTATATACAATAGACACAAATGTAGCTAGAATTTCAACAAGGTTGTACATCGTTTGTAAGTGTAGGTCTCACATATTTGTCAGAGTATAATGAATCTGGTGGTGGTTGTCTTCTAACATAGGATTATGTTAGGTCTATTTCTTTAATAGATGTGCTCTTCATTTTAGAAATAGAAAATCAATTCAGTTGGAAGAGGACAAGGTAAAGCTAGAGGAGAAAAACAAAGAAACCATTCAGTTAGAAGAGGACAAGATAAAGCTGGAATGGTGGCAACAATGCAACCATTCAGTTCCCTGGATTTCTCTTCTTTTCTTTCCTCTTGCTTTTCCTGCTTTATCTTGTCCTTCTTGCTCTTCTCATTCCTGTGTGAAGTTTTTCTAATTATGTGGAAGGGAATTAATCTAACATCCTTCTCTTCCTAGTCAATTAATTAGCAGTCTTGCAGATGATTTATTAGCTCGTTTGATACATTGATTTCAGGTCTTTGAAAAATCACTGCAATGCACTTTCTCAACAACTGAGGAGGTACATATGAATGATTTAGTTATCATTTTCACATCTTCATGGTTACGCTTTCAGTTTTCCCCCCTTTATGTGTTGATGTCCTCCAATTTCTAAACAAAATCTGTTTGTCTTTCAGTATTTGGATGTATTTCTCACTCGGGTAGATGGCTTGAGAAGAAGAATTTTTTTTGGGAATGGAGTAGAGGGTGTCTTGGATTACTCATTAGTAAGGGAAACCCTTCAGGTTCGTATCTTTCTTCACTTCATAAGTGTTTAAGATCTATGCATGACTTCTAGACTGATATGAATATTACAGAACTGCTATGGTTACCTCCTGAAGTAATTAAATATAACTGGTTTTTGAGATGCAAGTTAACAGCCAATATATCTGTTTTTTCTTTTGACGATTTATTACCAAAATTTCAGCAAGCATCAGATTATTTATCACCACATCTGAGAAATACGGACAGTCTGCTTCGCTTGCATGCTTATTGGGCTCGTTTAGAGCTGAATTTAGGAAAAGATTTAGAGGCAGCACGTGGAGTTTGGGAGAGCTTGCTTAAGATCAGGTTTGTGAATTTTGATTTTGGCCATTTTTAATTGGTGGTTTTTGTCATTTTATTAAAAAATTTCAGGTTAAATTTCTGTAAATTTCCTTTATATTTATTTTATTGTTTGGTGTAATCTTATATACAGCGGCTCGATGTTGGAAGCCTGGCTAGGTTACATAGCAATGGAAACTGAACTTGCTCACACAAATGAAGCTCGGTCCATCTATAAGAGATGCTACTGCAAAAGGTTTATTGAACCTGGCTCAGAGGTATGCATCTCTCATCTCTCTATTACGTGCTGTTCTGCTTCCTTTAGTACTTTATGGTTGACCTTTGAGCTTGTTAATTGCACTTAATTTCTGAATGGTAATTGGTTGCTAGCTTATTTGCCCCTCTGAAACTCATTTTTAACTCTTTTCTCATACCTTGTGAAATGAATGTAGTTTATAACCATTTGAAAACTTCACATCCTTATCCTGCAATACTGGAGTGATCTCGATTGGTGAGAGAATCACCAAGTACTCTTACATTGTTTGGAGAGAGGTTTGAGAGTGTTAATAAAGTTCTGGTTAATGATAAACCTATAATTGGGAAGATGACTATGTTTGTGGAAAGGTTAACAAGGGCATACACACTAATGGTGCTTATTAACTCATAGCACACCTATGTATACTAATTAATCTATTTTTCGTGTAACTGACTTCCTTCCACAACACTCCAGACCACGAGTCCCTCTAATCCCGAAATTAGCCTTCACCCCTATTTAGCAAATTCTCTATCAGAACTTCCTCTGAAGCAACAGAAAGCTTGTTCATGATGGCATCTGGGTTTGGTCATTTGAACTCAAGATTTTATTGGTTTCCAACATTTGGAACTTTTTGGCTTTGCAGCAGAGAAATATACATGTTGAAATGAATGGTAAAATAATCAGCGCATAATTTTGTTGTGAAAAGAAAAAAATGTTTAGTTCCTTTAGGACAACTTGCATGTCGTTGGGCTACTATCTGATATATCTTGATGGGAAACGTTCAATGTAAGGGACTCAGGTATAACTGGGTGGTTATGTTTTCTCTTCTTGTGAATTGGAATTACAATCTTGGGTTGTAACCATGGGGCATTTATTGTTTCTTCCTGTTTATGATTTTCAGAGTGTTTGATTTGAGGGATTTTGGGTAGAATTGATTAATGCGAAGCATGGATAACTTTCTTTGTTTGTGAATGAATAGAAGGGGAGGATGAATTAAGATTCTTCCATCCTCTTCCATCGGGCCATAAGAAATCAATTTTCCCGTTTTGGTAGGATTGGTAATTATTAACTATTTAATTAACTATACACCTATATCAAGTCTATCTCTTATCACCTATCTATTTATCTTCAGACCCAACATCGTATGAATGTAAATTTATTTGTGTGTATATATATATATATATATATACATATTATTTGTTAGAATTTGAACTTTTTTAGCTAGAATGGTTGTGTGATTATTTTAAATTACTATAAGTAGCTACATTCCCCTCCTACCGAATTTAATCCATCCCTACCAAGACACCCTTTTGGAGACAATGGATTGTCCTATGAATAGGTGATGATATATTGTATTGGCTTTTAATGGTACTATGAACTCTTGCTGATTTTTATACAGTACTTTGTGGATTAGATGAGACCTTCCTTCCTAATCAACAGAAATCATTCAGGACATATGTCACTCTTGGCTGCGTTTTGAGAGGGAATTCGGTACACTGGAAGATTTTGATCATGCCGTTCAGAAGGTAGACTTACACCTTCATTTATGTGTACTTTACTTGTTCTAAAACACTGCATTTTGCCTGCTTAGATATTATATTTTATCAATGAAGCAGTTATGTCTCTCTGATTGTACATAAATGCAAATGCTGTAACGGCTCTCTATTTTATTGAAATTTAAGAGGAGCTTAGTGAACTTCCCCTTTTTTTAGTGGGGATACTATGCTATGCCCGTAATGTTCATGGATTGCACTCCTTTAGCGCATTTGAAGACTTCCTTTCATTTAACTAAAACTGGAAGTTGCTATGCCATTCTGTTGAGCTAGCTGGCAGACTTACAGGCTTTTTTGTACTGCTTTCTGAGCTTTAAACTGCTGTCTATTTTTTTTCTGTCCTATTATTGTTGAGTGGTTGACGATAACTGTTCAATGGAGGATACGAAATGAGAGGATCCTGGTTATTTTTGTGACACATTAATTATGATCTTTCGTTTTAGGTGTTGGTGGGCTGGATAACAGCTATTAACTGGGTAGAGATGCTTTATTTTCCTTTTCAGGTTACGCCTCGTTTGGAAGAGCTACAACAATATAAAATGCAGCAGGAAACAAAAGCATTTGCTACATCAACAGACCGCAAAGAAAAGCCCAGTAAGAAAAATGTCCAGGAAAAGAGAAAGGGAGGTCCTGACTCTACTGAAGGACAGTCTCCAGCAAAGCGGCAAAAACAAGCATCTCAAACCCAAAAGAGAGAGTCTGACAAGAAAAAAGATGTGTCACAAAATGTAACTGAAGTTAATGAAGGAAAAGAAGCCCAAGCCAATGTTGTAAGGGTTGATAGTGCAGATGAAATACCGAAAAAAGACTCGGACAGTAGAAGGAATAAGGTTTACACAGATGAATGCACTGCATTTGTATCAAATATTAATCTCAAGGCAAGTTTCCACATTTTAGAATAGGAAAGATAAGCTTTCCTTCCTTCCTTCCAATTCCTGGATTATTGCATAATGATTCATTCTTCAAATTTTAAATATTTTGCAGGCAAATTCTGAAGATTTGCGTAAATTTTTTAATGATGTTGGTGGGGTTGTTTCAATTCGAATTCTGAATGACAAGTTTACTGGAAAATCAAGGGTAACTCTCACCATTTAGACATGTAGACACTCTTTCCTTGTGCTGTTTCAACTTTTACTTCATTTCCATGATAGAGAATGTGATATAATATTACATGTGAACAAAGGATAATATTGGAATAGAAAAGACATGAACAGGGTTAGCGTTATATTAGATAATATATAGATCAGCTAAGGGGAATAAAAGGCATTCGAAAATTAATTTGGGAGCTGCCCTCTAGGCTTGGGAGGAAGTTTCTCTCCTTTGCTAGTGCAGAATAGGTTTATTCTGCATTAGATTATTGTTGTAACTTGTCCTATTTTCATCTAATCTTTATCATCATTAGCATCAGTTATATTTTTTCATATTTTTGTTGGTTTATCTGTGTTCGATGAATTACATTCTTCTGAAGCTCTTTTAATTCAGATTTTGAGTATGCTTTTGTTGTATAAGATTGTTTTTGTTATATGTGATTGTTTTGTCATTTTTCATTTAGTCTTCATTTGTTAGTTTTATAATTAATAGTATAATGCTCGAAGAATTACAAGTAGGGCTTTCAGCCATACTTTAGTCTTTTGAACTAGGCTTATAATATTAGCATAATAGTGATAGTGATATCTGGTAGAGTATCCAAGGGAAAAGGTTGAATGAACACTGTATATTTTGATTGTTGCAGACCTGTAATGTCAATTGCTGATATTTTTATTGATGCTTTTGTGCCAATATGATTGATATGTTTCTTCTTATTGAAGGGCCTGGCATATGTGGATTTCTCGGATGAGGAACACCTTGCTGCAGGCATAGCCAAGAACAAGCAGATGTTACTTGGGAAGAAGCTGAGCATTGCACGATCAAATCCTAAAAAAGGAGGCCGTAATATATCCAAGCAGTCCTGTAAGTCACATTCTTCTATCATTTCCATTGTTTGTGCATGAAACGTGTGTCTTTGGGATACAATCTGTCAATTACTGAAATATTCATGTTTGCTATCAAGCTAGAAGGGTGTTAGAGCCTTTCTTTCAGTTGCATTCATATTCAATACTGATTCATGTTATTACTTTTCTTGTTTCTATTGGACTGGTACAAGTTGGTTATAGCCTAGTTGATATACCTACACAAAGTGGAGGTGCGAGGTTGTAGGTTCAAAACCATCCATTTTCAATCACCTATGGTTTTCAAAGAGCCCATACGGTGGCTATATGGTGTCTCGAGCCTTTCCTGTTTGCCTGGCTATATGCTTAATAGTATATAGATATGTCATAATTCTCTGAAGTGTTCAGAGTATTTCCTTGGTTGTATTTTGTTCAATTAGTTTATCTTGTTCCTTAGCAGTAGAATAAAGTCCAAAGGTCAGCGATAACTAATTGATAACTGTAGATTCCTCTTACAACCACAAACTAATATGGATCAATGGTCTCTTTCTCACTTCGATCAACTTTTTCCTTTTGGTGCCAACTGCCAAGCTTCTGTTTTATTATTTCATTTCCTCCCCCATTTCTTCGAGAAAAAATAGAGATCTTGTGCTATGATACTATTATATATCTGGTTATTTAGATGTTTTGGAAGTGCCTAAGTAGCTGGTTAAAAAGTACAAGAATGTAAAAGTGTCTTTGGGTGATCTAGTTCTTGCATTATCAAATCATATGGAGGAGCTTGCAACGATACTCAGCAAGCTAGGAACAAAGAAATTCAATTAGGCGGACTTAATATAATAAGCATAAAATCTATTATAGGATGTCAAAGTTGGCCCTTTTAATCGGAGTTCGGAAAGCTTCTGAACCGATAAATGCTCAAGGAAGAATGAAAATGACCTTCTAATTTCATCCTTTTCCAATTCTCTACAAACTATGGAAATGTAGAGAAGCCACTATAAGGCCCTGTTCTTTTTTTTGACTGAACTGAGAAAAGCTGAACTGAACTGAAATGGCTGAATAAAACTGAAATTGGTGAACTGAACTGAAATTTTTGAACTGAAATTGTTGAAACGTGCCGATTTTAAGTCAAAAAGAACAGGGCCTAAGTAGAAATAAGAGCTGGAACTATAGAGGTTCTATGAGATAAAGGAGAGATGTTGTACATTTGTTTGTATTGTCCAGTCTTGCCTCTATAAATTTGTTGTCTACTCGATCTCGTCTAATTTTGTCCCTTATAAATTTACTTACAGCACACAGTACTGACCAAAGTGGAAATGAAGGACAATCTGTATCTGAAACTTCCAAGGAACCTACGGCTTCGCAGGCATCAACTGCCACAGCACGTAACATTCAGCTCAAGGGGAAAACCACATTATTAGTTCCAAGGAATGTGAGGGCACTTGGCTGGACTTCGGACAAACCAAAAACTGCAGAAGGGGATGAGCAACCAAAATCAAATGATGAGTTCAGGAAAATGTTTATCAAAGGTTAAGATTTGACTGACAGACTCTTTTGAAGTTTTTACCTAACAAGTGATTAGAAAATGCAGCTGCTGTAGGAAGTTATAATTACCAGACTAGGCTTGCTGTTTTGTTTGTATATTAGCGGAACTATATACTTGATAGAGGATAATGGAATAGCTTTATTAAAACATGTACACATGAACAGTTGAATGAAACATGCAGGTTCGGGTATTCAGAAAAGGGAAAGAGAATCAAGAAATCTAATTCCCTTTGATCTTGTTTGTTTTGACAAAAGAATGAAATTCATTACTCAATTTTAGTTCTAGGTTTACCCAAAAATACTCTAATCCATTTTCCGCAACCCCTAAGCTTTTGGATTCCCTTTCCCCCATCTTTTCCATATCCATATGCAACCCACATACTTCATCCTTATCTTGTCTCTAACGCCCTCCTCTCCTCATGCCAGTCAGTTCTCCTCGTCGATTGCTCCTCTCGTCAACAGCCAGTTCTTGCCGCTGGCCGTTCCTCTCGCCGCCGACCAACATTTATCTCGAGCGCGTGCCGACAACACTTTTCTCTCCCTCTTCCTTAATTTATTTTTGTGTTATTCCTCAATTGGATCTCTATCCTCTGCAAATGCATAAACAAGTTTTTTTTTTTGTTCTTTGCTTCTCTTTAGTTGATCAATTGATTTGTGTTTTAATTTCGTAAGAAAGAGATGGGTCTTCTTGAAGGGTTGAAATCAACCAAATCCAACGTTTGCTTCGGGAGACAACACATGATTAAGCACTTCCATTGCAATTTTGATTCCTAGATTCTCAGATGGCATAAAGAATATAGTTTTGCCGACATATTCATGTATTTCTGTGTATTTTGTAAAGTTTGGTTTTAACAGATCATATTTTCTTTTGCTAGTTTTGTATTTTGTTAATATGTATATATAAGATTATATACTTACGGGAAATTCTATAGTCACTTTGTTTCGGACAAAGTAACCATTACTTTGTTTTGTCCACCATTAGATCATGGGGTGAAAAGTGATCTAATGGTGAATAAAGCAAAGTACAAACAAAGTAACTCAAAAACAAAGTCACCATAGCCTACACCCTTACTTACATGTTGTGGCTCTATTCAATGTTTCGATTTTTACAATATACAAAATTATATATTTTCAATTTTTAACTGAATACAAAAGTAAGATATTTTGAAAAAAATTTTATCCATAACGATTGAAACAAGTTTGATCATAAAAATTATATAGATTATTTGAAATAGAATTCAATTATATATGTTTAAATCTAAGTATGTTGATTTCTCTATTTGAACCAAACAATCACAAAGGGAATCATAGAGTATTGTTTTCCCTTTCCGAAACAGATCCAAATAATAGTCGAATTTAGGGTCATTTCATTCCTTTTCATTTGTTTCCCTTTCTTGATTCATTTTCTTTACCCCTATGTAAATCAAACGCAACACATGAATCATACACTACTGAGTCAGTTTTGGGTTAATTTGATAAAGAAATGTCAATTACTGGTCTAAGATTTGTTAGATGGTGCCAAGTTTTGCTACAAGTATGTATTATTAATTATATGCTGGATCAAATTTAATTTTTAGAATACTTCCCTTGTTCAGTTGGAAAATATCTTCCAGATATATCCAACAAAGTATTAAAATATATATATGGATTTTTTTCTGAATAATGCTCACTATGAGGATGTGAATTTAAAACACTGGATGATGAAATAACTGAGAATGAGAAACATGGAGTCAGAACTCAGAATCATTCATGTTGAGGGACCATCTTCCATTTCCATTTCCATAATAATAATAATAATAATAATAATAATTGATAGCTAGAAATGCAAAAACTTCCACACATTTTCTGTGCTTGAATGGCGGTAAAATAAAAATACACCCAAAAAAATCCATTGGGTTCAGATTCAGAGGGTTTTCTTACACGTCTCAGCTTACCCCTCTATCCACTAGACTAGTCACTAGATCAATCATTTTTCGGAATTTTTCTTAGTGGGCTTCTTATATAAATTATATAGTCTTATATTGTCATTGCTAAAGTATCAAATTGTATAGTCACTGGCATTTTGGATTCTGGATTATATTTTCAGGTGATGTCAAAACATGCATGTAACGAAGTTAATGCTCGAGAGGTTGACAATCACTTACATTTTATATAATGTAAGTGATATTTTTTTGGTTTTTAATTAATTAATTAATTATATAATGTATGATATTTTTGTAATCACTTGCATTTTGTTTTGAATGGTTGCATAACAAAAAAAAAAGGCAAGTATTTTGATTAATATGAGTAGGTAATTATCTCCAGCTATTTTCTCTTCACTTTCAATATGAGATTGATTAGTTTTGTTTTAGGAATGATGTTTGCTTAGGTTTTCAACCTTGCGCTCCAAATAGGACGTTACAATTTATTTACCCACAAAGTTTAATTAAGCGCTAAAATTTATACTATCAAGGAATCAATTGATGGTTATTACATTCCACCCAAAAATGTGAGGTTATGGGTTCAAATCTCATGATTGTAGAAAATATAGAAGCTTAAAAAAAAAAAAAACTATAAATTTAAGTTTTTGGTCAAAATTCAATAGTATTTCTTTTTTTTTATAGTACTTAAAATCAAGCAATGCACTGGTTTTGTTTTTATTTTATTATTATTATTATTATTATTATTATTATTATTATTATTATTATTATAAGAACGGTTAGGATTTAGTTTAAATTTTGTTTTCTAAAGAATGAGTTGCCCTTTATGGTTTGTTATTTGGCACAAATATTTACTTGTGTAAGAAAATAACATGGTAACAAATTATGAAGTTTGAGGTTTTTTTATGGTTACTTTGTTGTTTATAAATTAATCATTATTTTGCTCACTTTCATCATTAGATGAGGGTATTGGATTTTGATCCAATGGTAATGAAGACAAAGTAATGATTAATTCAAAATAACCATAGCCTACCTGAAGTTTGATAAAGTTAGAAATCTGGAATGGAAATAATAAATACGAATAAAAGAAATAGTAATATATGAAAAGATTGTAATGAACAAGAGAAGAGAAGAGAGACATAAGAGAAAAGCTTGTGGGTTTGCACATAAAATGATGAGATGAAAGCATGCAATTGTGTTTTCAGTTGTCACTCGCTCTCTTTTTGTCTCCTTCTTTATGGGATCATGCAAATACTACTCTCTCTCTCTCTCTTAACATCTCTCTATCTATATGTTATTTGAGAGTACAGGAACTCTTATAAAATTTCATATTAATACTAGATCACAAATATATATTACGCTAACCCGATAACCCTTAAGACGACGGCTCAAAACTTTCATTAATTCTGTAGGAAATATAACTGGCACGAAACTCGTTGTTGTCTAAACTTTAAATAAGTCTTTCAAAACCTTAAATGAGAACAGAGCTTTTAAATGATCCTAATGACGTTTTGTAGACTTAAGTATGTCACTATGACATGTTTTAGATGACAAAGTTTTCAATTGATTATATGACAATGTGCTTTAATTATTAGTATTTGTATGGATATTGACATGATAAAGTTTATTAATTATTTGTGTTTATATTTGTATTGATACTAAGATGACATTTTATTTAAATTCAATATCTGACATATAAGTCATTGTATAGTTCAAAGTTTTCAAATCAGTTTTGGGGTTAGATGCTTAATGCGTGCTTTCGTCTTTCAGAATTTCTATTATAGTTGCAGGGGCTGCCCAAGCAGGGCCTGCTCCAGAATTTAAGAGGCCCCGAACTGTTTATTATAATTAGTTTTTTTAATTTTGACCGCCAAAGTATCTTTTCATTTACAACTTAGATAAAACTAGTTGTTCACCCGAGCGATGATCGGGATATGAATTATTTTTCATTTTAAAAAAAAATATATAATTGGACAAAATCTATATATATTTTAAATATATCAATTAAATTTTTAAAATGTAAATGAGGAACAAAAATAACCATTGTAATAATTATTTAAAAATAGTTATAAAAAGTAATTATTTAAAGATATGGTTAAAAGGAATATGTATCTAATTAATATGATTTCTAAAAATAAAATAAAATAATGTAAACATACTCTACTTGTCTAATATAAATGTCAGTAATTTTCACATGGTCCATGACGGACCAAATAGAATTTGGTCCGTCACCGTTAGATATACACTCTTTCGATCTAACGGTGTATAATTTGAGAGATTATTAAAATTAAAAACTCTAATTTTTTACTTTATTCTACGGTTTACTGTGATTGGAAAAATAACTGCGCTACATCGTCCTTCCCCTAGAAACTCCGATTGCTCCTCCGGTGAAGTACTAAACTCAATCCATCATCGAAGTTCAATTGCCGATTCAGAATTCCGATTCTCTGCCGTCGTCGAAGTTCAGTTTCCTAAACCCTTTTGCTCCGGATTTGAAGTACTAAACTCAATCCATCATCTCCTTTCACACCGAGAAGTTTTATGATAGGACTTCCATGTAAGTTTTTATTTCTCTAATTTTAATGATATGATGGATTTCAGTTTGATGATATATGGGTGTTTGTGGAATTTATGCTTATGATAAATCAAAGTAATAATTGGGTTTCTTGTAAATCACAGTTGATTTGATTTTTGTTTGCTTTTCTTTTGGATTGTGTTGTGATTCCTCCAAACTTGACTCAGAACCCTCTTTAGAATCGATGTACGATTGTCTATCTTCGATATATCAAAAAATGGATTAATCTCATAGTTTGGCTGAGAGTGAATTGAATTGGTATAATTATTACTATTATTATTAACATTACTAGTATGAGTAGGAGGAGTGTGAGCAGTAGCATAGAGATAATTAACCATAACCAATCCTTAAAATGATCTAAATTGACATCAGAGTTGGAGGAATGGTGGTGTGAAACATGCAAAGCATTCAAAATGCTGATGATGGTCTTCATTTCTGCTGTATATCTCAAGCTGAGTATTAACAAAATATAGTTTTTATTGTGTTTGTCTAATCTGGAACTGCAATTTTTTGATCACACCTAACCACCCATGTATTGGATATCTATCATGAATATAAGCTCGATAACTAGCTGAACGCAAAGCTTCTTATTATCTAGTTGCATCAAGCTTTTCCAGTATCTTTATGATGTACCGTACCCCAAATAATTTATGTGCATTCTGAAACATCTTTGTTTGATCAATAGGAAAATATGGTGCCAGAGGACACTCCATCGAACATCGCAAACTGGGGCCTCTAAGAAATATGATTATCCGCCGTTAGTCAGTAATGTGGCTGATTCCAAGACAAGACTACTGAAAGAAGGCAAAGGCTGTGCTGTGGAAACCTTGCAGGGCCAGATCTTGATGTAGAAAGGAGATTGAGTTCCACGAATATGCAGGCTAGAAAGATGTTATTTGCTGATGTTCTATCTATTTGTCCATTAAGTTCGAAGAAGATCTCGATAAGTTTTCATGACAGATGTTGGATAAGTTCCCTAACCTTCAAATCGATAAACGGGAATGGAATGCATTACCTAATAATGAGATAATGAGCAATGCGTTTCCAATCCTTTTTCGTCTGCTCGTGCTTGTTGTCGAGCTTCAGAACTATAGGGAGGCCTTTGCAGGGCATTCCGTGAGCGAGATAGCTGACTTGCTTGCTCATACAAGAGCAATATGAGCGCAAAAAAAGGCAGTCTGATATGATCAATAGATCAAGAAGAGGACACTGAGGGCGAAGGCACAAAAGCAGGCATTAGAATGAGAATAAGGGGAGGCTTCCCGGGTTGGTTCTTCGGATAGAGAAAAGAATTCAGTCTTACGCAATGAGATACTTAATGATACAGCTGCTGATCAAGTACTCTTTCTACCCGAGGAATTCTCAAAAGAATGATGCTATGAGCAGATTATTGGTTTTTCTAGATTAATTTAGTCAATTAGGCTTTCATGGTTGTTTGATATATTGTATCAATGTTGATGTACTGTTGATTAATTTTCAAAGAATAAAAAGAATTTTGTCTCTGTTAGTTGCATAACATTCTTAATTGATTTATTTGTAATGCTAATTCAAGAGAAATTAGTGCCAAAATGAAAATAAATAGTAGCTTCAAATTTTAACATACAAAAGTTGCAATTTCATTTAATGCAAACCAATATTGGTACCAGAAAAAGAATTGAATATCTCTTACACAAAGTAACATCAACTATAAGACAATGAAACATAAACATAAACATTGTTCAAAAATACTTGGAAGATAATCAAAATAAATGTCCAGCCATCAACTTCGAACTTCTAGCCACATGAATCCTTCTGTTAACTACCCATGAATCCTTCTGTTAACTACAACTGCAAAGAGAAAAACCATGAGTTCAACTTACCAGTTCCAACAACATCACAATAAGAGATTGATTTGAGAATTTTAGTACAGGTCATGTGAGCATCAAATAAAACAACTTACAAGTTATAAGTCATCAACCAAATGATCCTATTCGACCAATGAATTATTGACATCGGCTTCAACAACCGTTGACCTAAATTATATAATAAATCGAATAAGCTAACCAAATATAATAGTAAAGTATAAATAACACTATATATATGTAAGTACGTACTTAATTGACGGGCATGTTTTTCTAGTATGTTTAGTACTTCGGCATAAAGAGCAATGCCTAACTTTTCTCTTCTTATCTGCCCATGATATTAAGCGTTTTCCACTCCCTTTAGTCTTCACTTCAAAAGGATCAAGATAACGATTTTCCTGACAAGTTCCAACCATGACACTTTTGGTAGAAGATTGCCCATGAGAAAAGTTTAGTTCCTTAAATTGCTTCACTATCCCTTCGAAAGATTTTATTACAAATTCAGTACCTTCAATTGAAGTAGCAGCATCATCGATTAGGTTTGAAGCAATTCTAAACATATTATTGTGCCTGATTATCAACGAACTATCTCCACTATCTTTGCCTGAAAATGTTTCTTTACGAACTCTTGAAAATATTGTCCACCTTCTCAAAATATAGACGTTTGGCAACTCCATGATCTGTTTGACTCGTAAAAAAGCCAAAATATGCCTACAAGGAATACCTTCAAACTCAAACATTTTACAACTACATGTCACTATGTTTGACATTTTATCATGCACAAGTGTTCGCATTCTAGAGTTGTTAGCAAACACCATTTTCGCCTTGTAAATACCATGAACTTCATTGTCTTGTACGAGATCAACAATATAACCATTAGCATCATGCAATTGAACTTGAAAATGCTGAAAATACTTTCTAGTATACAAACGAGCCATTTGGTTCTCCATTAGCATTCCAAACCGCAAAACAGGTGTCTCATTCAAATTCTTATGGTCTTTAAGTAACTCTTCATGTCTCTGATGAGCAAGTGCCCTATTGAAACGTGTGACAAAATCCATCAAACTGTTTTCTTTACTGCAATACCGCTTAAAGAATGCATGTTCAAATTCAACTCTTTGGCTACTTGACATTCCTGCTGAAAAATACTTGTTGACATAAGCAGGAATCCACTTTTCCCGCAATTCATACATCTTTTTCAACCATTCATTATTTGTTTGTCCACTTCTTTCTAATTCTTCAAACCATCTCCTATCGAATTCTTCTTCAGTCTCTGAATCCCATATGCACTTTTTAAATAAGTCATAGTAACTTTTCATAAAAGCAACATTAGTTTTCTCTGGAACTTTCTTTAGAATATGCCATATACAGTACCTATGAAATGTGTTTGGCAAAACTTGTGCAATTGCTTTTCCCATTGCTTGATCCTGGTCGGTGATAATAACATGTGGAGGACCATTAGGCATTGCCTTAAGCCAACTGTTTAACAACCACACAAATGAATCAAAAGTCTCATCACTCAAAAATGCACATCCGAAACCCGTCGTTTGCCCATGGTGATTCACACCTACAAAAGGAGAAAAAATCATCTTGTAACGATTGGTGTTATACGTTGTATCGAATACGACCACATCACCGAAATTTGAATATGCTCGTTTTGCAACTGAGTCGACCCAGAAACATCTAATAAGCCTTTTCTCTTCATCAGCGTCAAATTCAAAAATGAATTCATAATCTTTCTCTTGTTCAGCTTTGAAATGCTCATACAAAATGTCTACATCATGTCCCTTAACTTGTTCTTTCTCATTTCTAACCGCATTCCACAGATCCCTTTCAATGCAACCAACATTTTCATGCCCACCAGCTTGTGTTTCAAATAATGCGAATTGCTGGTACACTGGAATGTCTACCTTTTTTAGGTCTTGTACAAGATTTTTCTTCGCCATTGACAATTTACGATGTGATGATAATATGTGAACTCTGCTTGGTGTCGTAGGGGGATGATTGTGTTCCTCTATGAAACTTTGTACAACATAAAAACTTCCATCATGACGTACAGATAACTTTGCATTGCACCCTGTTCGAATATTCTTACGTTCTCTTTCTTCAACTTCATTATTGTTTCTCCATGTCTCATTTGTATTCCCTTCTTTGAAACATACATATTTTTTCCAAGTATCTATTCCATTCTTCTTTGCATTTTTGCTTTTCCGGACACTAAATCCAGCCTTATGTGCATAGTCATTATAAAACTTGTACACCGCATCCAACGAATCAAATGTTTGATTAATTTTTGGTTTCATATTATCTTCAACATCAGGGATATATTTCTTTTCAGTATCTTCGAAGATCGGTTTATCTGACATAATTTCCATGTCCTGCTGATTATTATAAAATCAACCATAAGCATTAGTACGATAAAGACAATAATAAAGTTAAAGTGTTATTGGAATTTCATTATTTAACTATTCTTATCAATTAGAGTAAACAGTTTATATTTAATCAATTTGTGTAAGGCTGTACGCAAAACAAATTTCTTCAAAAAGGAGCAAACAAACAAAGTAAAGGGGCGAAAGATTGAATTAACGAACTCCAACTTACAAGAAATTCGACGACAACAACGAATTGAGTTTAATACTTCAAGGGCGGAGCAAAAGGGTTTAGGAAATTGAACTTCGACGACTGCAGAGAATCGGAATTCTGAATCGACAATTGAACTTCGATGATGGATTGAGTTTAGTACTTCACCGGAGGAGCAATCGGAGTTTAGTACTTCAAGAGCGGAGCAAAAGGGTTTAGGAAACTGAACTTCGACGACGGCAGAGAATCGGAATTCTGAATCGGCAATTGAACTTCGATGATGGATTGAGTTTAGTACTTCACCGGAGGAGCAATCGGAGTTTCTAGGGGAAGGACGATGTAGCGCAGTTATTTTTCCAATCACAGTAAACCGTAGAATAAAGTAAAAAATTAGAGTTTTTAATTTTAATAATCTCTCAAATTATACACCGTTAGATCGAAAGAGTGTATATCTAACGGTGACGGACCAAATTCTATTTGGTCCGTCATGGACCATGTGAAAATTACTGTATAAATGTAACAATACTATACATACTTACCAAATTGAAACGAAACAAATTGAATTATAAAACTCTCATCATGAGAATGTTGCAACATGGATAATAATCCAATAACAATTCTTTAACGGTTAATTACTTTTATAATTTTATTATTCAAGAAAGATTTATTTTTTTTATAAAGTCTAAGAGAGACTTTTAACAAATCTAGGGAATTTGTGGTTTAATGAAACCTAATTAAGATGCAAATGTTTCTATTACATCCTCTAGTTGCACAATTACTTTGTAGAAATGGAAAACACAATAGAAAATTGTGTTGATAAATTAAACTTATCATTTTGTAAACATTATGTCTAAATAGTTTCCACCTTTCAATTAAGATAAATTTGATAGCTCAATAAAGAATTTACTATTAAAAAAATAAAAATATTTAGTGTACAATAAAGAGTGATTAACAATACAATATAGATTAAAAAAAATCTAAGCCAAACATGTTTTGAAATCGAAATAACTCATGAATTTACTTGTAATTCTGTTGCATCTCTTCCAATAATTATAATTCCTTTCAACTTTCTGAAAAACCCAAAAACCAAAAATATATATTAATAGTGAGCAAAATCACATGAAACAAAATTATATTATGTTGGCAAAAAGCATCTTGAGGCCCCTGATCTTTCTCTTTTCGGTGCATTAAGCCCTTGATCTTTTATTTGGATACATAAGACCCTTGATCTTTTATATTTGGTTCTATCAAGTCCTCATCTAACAAAAATGGATGATTTGTTAACTTTCACAAATTAATAAGACCAATTGAAATATTGCGACACCTAATTAATTACAGTTGATTAAATATTCAATAAATTATTCAACAATTTTTTTAAAAATGAACAAAAAATCAGTAGTTATTGTCGTTGTTTTGCTCATTTTCTAGCCATTTCAAAAGTAAAATTGAGGAGAATGAAAACATAGATCAAATCTAATGAGTGATGTTTGATCATGTTCTTTATGCCTTATTAGTACTTATCGGTTGTTCATTTTAGTTTAGTAATTTGTTTTCAGTAAATGTGCTTCAATAATTTTCAGTCATCAAGAATTTGGCCTTAATTTGTGGGACTGGAATTGAAAAGAAGAACTAAGATGAAAAAGAAAAGAAGAGCAAAGGTGAAGAAGAAGAAGAAGAAGAAGAAGAAGAAGAAGAAGAAGAAACGATTACATAAATAAACTTGAGAGACAAATTGGAGAGAGACAAAGAGAAATGTTTGAGAAAGAATGTGGGGCGTTACTACATGCCAATAGGCGGAAAAAAATAATTGTCAATTTGAGAAAGACAATATTGTCTTAAAAATGTAAGTAAAAAGCAGAGTGAATCATATATATTAATGAACCATTCTAAACGGGCTAGATTTGTAATTATGCCACAATATTTCAATCTTATTAATTTGTTAAAGTTAACAAATGATCCAATTTTATTAAATGGGGGCTTGATAGAACCAAAAATAAAAGATCAATGGCTTAATGTGTCCAAATGAAAGATAAAGGACTTAATGCACCGAACAATGATCAGGGGCCTCAAGATGATTTTTGCCTATTATGTTTGCCATAAAATTAAAATGTAAATCACACTCTTACTTGTGATATGTACCATATATGCATAGACAAAACTAAATGAAAGGGTAATTGCCGATATTAATCCATATTTTCTAGTTGTTCAATTGTCAAAAATGAAAAGAAGAGTAAATTACCATAAGGCTTTATAATTTAAATTAATATATGGAGGAAGAGAATGAGAATGAGAAAATAGTACATATGAAATCAAAAAATGATCCTTACCTTTTTCATTTCTTCTTCAAATGATAACTAATTCACACCCATACGTGTAGCACAAACAATAAACTCATTTCATTTTCATCTTGCTAGAAAGAAATTGCCCATCAAAAATATATGAGAGGATCCATCATTTCATTTTATCATATATATGTGTATCATAAACCTTAGGTTTCCTAACTTTAATTCTTATTTCTTATTATGACCATTAATGTTTTTAGTTACATTATAATCATTAATTTTAAAACGTTAGCATTAGTATATTTTTGTTTCAATAAAGAGAATATCAAAAGTTTTTTTCAATTATTGAAAAAATATATAAAATGTTTTAAAAATTGCTAAAAATATTTAAAAAATGTAAATTCTATTGATAGATAGTTATAGCAAAATGAACAAAATTCTTTGAAATTTTATTTTTTATGAAGCGGAAACCAAAAAAAATGGTTGGTATTCCTATAGAATTATTAGAAAGAGATTTAAATAAATGAGTAAGTAAATTGCATTTAATGGTAAATTAAGTTTATAATAAAATATTTAATAAAATTGGAAGAAAAAAATTGAAAATCTCAAAAAAAAAAATGAGGGAGTGACACCTAAAATATTTATGAGATGGGTTATTGTGGTGAAGGAGATTTGATTCCCCTTTTATATATATATATATATATATATAGATTATATAATTACATCATAAATAACGTGTAGTTTAACGTAAAATTAACAAGCTACACCATAATGAAATATTAATAAAGAATTTGTTTAAAATTCTTGTAAAGTAATATATTGATATAAATAATTAAGTAATTTTTAAATTTTAAATTCTTACTGGTCAATTGATTTACCGAGTTGGATTTTCTTTTTGGAGGATTCAGTGTCAATAGAAGTAAAAGAGTAGGAAAAACTATGATATTATGAGCTGTGGTATCTCGCCTGGTCGATTCAGATTGGTCTCATTCTATGACTTATGTCCGTGGAGTTTCTTTTCCCACTAACATGCTTAATGCACATGATGTTCTTATGTTTCTGCAAATCAACGGTCGGGAATATGAAAACGTTAAGTGAAGTATTTCATTTATACGTAATATCTCGGGGTCATCTTGTTAATTGAAACAAATCTGCCATCTACTTTGGCACACACCTCGACGAATTGTCTCTTTGATCGAGATTGTCCCTATATCGGCGGGTAAGTTGCCATTTAATTACCTTGAAGTTCCTTTATTTCGGGGTGCTCTGAAGTCTAGCCATATTTTACCTTTTCCTGATACAATTCGTTCGTTGTTTAGAAAATAGAAAGGAACGTCACTGTCCATGGCGGGTCATTCGACATTGTTACTTAACACGTTGAACTAAAAGCTCGAACTAATGGTTAACGCCCAAAAACATATTTTATATTAATTTGTGACACACTTCATCACACAAACATCCATATTGAGTTTGAAGCGTGCACAACACATACTCATCCCGCCATGTGTTTTTAATTCACCAACAAATGAAGTTATTAGGATCCTAATTTAGGACATTTTTGTCAAGATGCTCTGATATCATTTACTTAACCAATTGAACTAAAAGCTAGAGCTAATAATTAAGGGCCAACAACATAATCTTGACATGCATTGATCATATCAATTCTCTCTAGCTTATTTGTATACTATTTTATGGTCTACAATTGGCATGTCGTGCTTCACAATAGACTAAATAGTTCGACCCAGAACTTCTTGTGGACGGGTGAGATTGATAATCGAAGTTAATTTGCATTTCTTAGAAAACCTGTTGCAAGAGCATTGAACAAGGGTGTCCCGGAATCAAGCAATTAATTACAAATGTACATTTGACTCAAATATTTTATGTATGAATGGAATCTATAAACCGAGTTGTGTAATCTTGGATGATTGGGAGTCTTTCCTTGTACTACAAGCAAGTTGTTATTTGGAGAAAATCTAGAATGCTCGTCGAGTACAATACTTCTTAATCAGATACTGATAACAACCAGAATTGTTATTGGGCTTTGAATGGTCCATAGCCTCAAGCCCATTGATTAGAGCCTAATATTGGCCCGCCTATCGTCCCGCCTCCACTAAGAAGGGACTCGCCTACTACTCCAGAATCCGCGGAAAGAAGGATATTTCTCCATCCACCGAGAAGGATTATCCGCAAAAGGCGTTACTCGCCACAAGCCTTAATCCGCATAAAGCGCGGTTCGCCAGTATCTCTCTTACTTAGGAAGATAATCTGTCATGAAATCCCATGTTTTAAGGAATTAGAATCTCTCTGCTGTTCTATTACCTTATTAACTACGGATTGATCTAAAGAGGAATAAGAGTCCTATTAGGACACAAAATCCTCATAAAAGCCTATATATACAACGTATTATTCAACCTAAAAGGTACAATCTCAATTACTTGGCTTTTACGTATTCTTTTTCTAAGAAACCTACTGACTTGGGCGTCGGAGTGTGTTGGTGTGCCCTAGTTCTAGGCATAGTTATTTGTTGATGTATTGTACTTTTGTTGATTGTACTATACATTTGTTTTATGGAATAAAAGGCATTAATTCATTCAGTCAATATATCTTGTATTATATGAACTGTATGAAGTATCCATTGATTGTATATCATAAATTACCAGAAGCTAGTTCTACTCATGGGAATGAATAGAACGTAAAGCTTTTACGAACATGATATGTACACGTGTACAGGATATGTTTGTAGGTACGTATGACCAATACGGGACTTGGTCGATCCGCTTTAGAAGGCACATGGTGGGAGTGTCATTGCCCTTCTATAAATGTAGATCTCTTTTATCTGTCGACCTGATTTCAATATAGTATTGAATGAGGAATCTGATTAGATTTGACATACGCCTAACAGGTCTGTAAAAGGATGCCAAATACGGGTATGATTGGTCTAGTCAGTGAACTGATTCATACTGATAGTTGAAGTGAAGGGATTACCACTCACTCCCAAGTGAGATGATATCATTAGGCCACTCGATGAGTTGAACTGAGAAATGTGTGGCCACACTCAGATAAGCTGGTTACTTATCTGTTCTTCAGTTAACTCTAGATCGAGAAATATCTCAAGCTTTAGAGGATGACGTCCACCATGCCTCATGCTTGATATATCGATATGCATGGTAAGAGATATTAGAGAATACTACAGGGTATCTATCTGTATGAGATGGACTAACACTGTAATCAATTGGTGACTGATATGGTCTAGGCAACTCTCTATCAGTCGTTGAGCTAATTGATTATGGCCCACAGGATCGTGCACACTAGACACTGAGACTTGTACTCGGAGAACTAATACATGTAGTGTATTTGGGATGAACTTATTATTAGTTGTTAACTAATAATGTTAATTGATTAATTGTTCTAATTGGAACAAGTTAATTGATTGTATGGAGGGATTAATTATTCAATCGGGTTAATTAATTAAGCGATTGATTAATTAGATTTTCTTTAGGGGTTAGTGTGTGATTAATTATAACCTAATTGATGTTAATTGAATCTATTGTATTCTATTGTGGTACAATCAGATTAATTAAATTAATACAGGTACTGAAACTGTAATTAGTCGACACACTATAAATTAATCCTAATCGATTGAAACCCCAGACTTTCTGACACAAAAAATCACAGAACCCTAATTCCCTCCTCACTGAATTCGGCCGAACTCCCTAGAGTGATCCCGGAGTCTCCGTTCATCGTTCTTCGTGCCTCTTGCGAGTACCTGATCACTGGAGGTGTCGTGCATGTGAATTTGGAGGAATCACCGATCGTGCGGTTCGTCCATCTCTCTCAGAGGGATTCCATGTGAGTGACTAATGTAGATTTAATCACGTTAATTAAACAAATAACATTGAGGCAATGATAAAGATCAAGTGAAATCTGATCAATGATTAAAAATCGTTTTTCTCGCTTCCGCTGCGCGACTCTGATCGTTGATCAGATTCCAATAGAGTGTTACCCGGCAAAACCCTCGCCGGTTCTGTTTTGTAGGTCTGACGTCATCCGAGGAAGATTATTTTTCGCCAAGTTATCATTGGTGCGGTGAGCGTGGAACCTTCTTCTTACTATTGAGATTTAGGGTTTTCACCATGAACACGTCAACTTCAAATATTCTAACGATCAAGTTGATAAAAATTGAGTAATCGATCCTCTATATTCATTAGTCTTATTCGATTATTCATCATATATACACCGAAGGTAATATCAACTGCTTGATAACTTTTATTGTTTGAATCTTATAACCCAAGGTGATATGGTTTGGTCATTATTTCATTAATAACTTAATTAATAAATTAAGTTAACACAACCAAACCCATCTTTTTACCCAATTTCAATTTCAATTTCTATGCGTTTATCACTCTTTCTAAACCTAGCAAGGAGTCAATTTTCGCAATTTGAGGGATCTGCCATGTTTTCCGGCATATATTTCCGCTCATCGAAAGTCTACCTCCGACAGAATCAATATCTCGTTTTCGCTGCGACTGAGGCTCATCTCAGTTCAACTTGTCTGATTGTTTTTGTCTTGGTGATTATAAGAAGACAGGAATGGTTTTTTCAACGATGAACGACGAGGCTGCGAGGTCAACGGAAACCGTTTCAGATGAATCGCGCTTTGGTGTTCGGAGTTCAAGTGACTTTTTTTTTGCCATTTAGAGTAAGAATAAGAATGTCACTGCAAATACTAATTTACCCTTAATTAATATGCTGAAAATATCTCCATTATTCTCTCTAATAATATATTATTCCTTAAATGAAAATGGTAGTGATGAAAATTCCTCAAATAATTGTTTATTTTATGGCCAAAAGGCCTTATACTTTGGAAAAAGTAATAAAGTCAAAAAGCTTTATATTATGGAACGAAGGAAATACTTGTTTAACATTGAAAAATATGAACAATCTTGTATTGGTAATATATTTACATGGATAAGCAAGATAAAGAGAGGATTCGGACATATTTTGTTAGGTTTGACAAAAAAAGAAGGGACAATGTTGCATATATAATGCATACAGCTCAAAACCCAAAACCTGACCCAAATCTTTCTTTATGGAACCCAAATCAAATTTTTTAGATCCCAAAAGAAAAAAAATATGGATAAATATCATAAATTGGTAATGATGAAAAAGAATTTTTCTTTAATTGTTCTCCTCTTTTCTCTAAATTTTGTTTTTAGTGTTCTTCATGTTCTTTATTCTCCTCTGTATTACCTCTCAAATGCTCCACTTGAAAATGAAATTAAAGTTAAAGAATCCTCTTTGAATTCTTAGGTCAGTAGTCAACCTTTTTTCCTTTTATGATTCGAAAAATATATCCCACAATTCTATTTTTTTGAAAAGTACCCCACAATTATATATGCATTTAATATAGAGTGCTACCGATATATTTTACATTGTCCCGTGAACTAATGAGAATCGTTTATAGCTGCATGTTGGTTTGCATGACTTGGTCAAAAGAGTCGATACATGTCACATCATCCAAATTGAATAGCCAAAACTTATAGAAGATTCTCTCTCTTACATGTATTCTACTTCCTATATTAGTAAACATATCTCGAATGTGAAAGCTTCTACTAATCGGGAATGTATTCTAGAACTCTCTTAACCGATCTTTGTAGGTACTCCTAAACAGTCCTAAACCGACTAGGACTAGGATCCTACTTTTCCTATATAAAGGCAGATATATGTATACCCAAGGTAGTTCACTACACTCAGTCTCTTGAGTAAATTTTTCTTTCGATCATTAAGTTCTATACAGACTTAAGCATCAGAGAGGGGTCGTCGGTCAACGGTCCCGCCTTAGCTTACGTTTACTATTTTGCAGGTTTAACAGGCTTATGTGGCCGCTCAGATTAGTTCAGTAGTAACAAATTGGTGCTGTGAGCGTGGACTCATCAAAGTTCATTCAAAGTCATGGCAGATGGTGAAGATATCAATGTCAACGCTAACCATGAAGGACATATCCCCATCACTGAAGATATGGTCAATACCATGTTCGAAAACATTGGGATAGACGACCCAGAGAAGCGAAGGTGGATGGATCGCGTTGATGTACATCATGCTCTAGCTAATAGCCAAATGACAACAACTTTCCAACAGTTTGAAGACAAAATCAAAGAGCTTGAAAACAAGCAAAACACTGAGAGGGAATGATCGCGGAGCACTCGTCAAAAGTTCTGGACACTCCCGGAGCAAAAGTAGACACACTACTTCCCCTCGACCCAGTGGTCATAAATGAGGGAACGATGATAAGACTCCACTTTCTAAGAAGGCGGGGAAGAAAGGGAATGAAAGATCAACATCACCACCTAAGTAGAATATACTCCCAAAAAGGAAGGATCACTTTTGGGATAAATCTATGCTACATAGAAAGTGTTCAGAAAAGCAACTGTTAATTGAGCGGGGAGCTGGGACTACGTTTGTTCCGAGTGCCTAACCTCCCTTGCCTTTGGCAGCTAAGCTAACTAAACTATTGTCGATCAAAAAGCGACTCACTTACAGTTCAGAGTCCAGATCTCGTGAATCAAAGGTGGAAGGACGACCAGCAAAGAGCCAGAAAAGAGAGCAAGAGAATTGTTGCGTTATTTCTGCAAGTCACAGTTTCACATATAGCTTTAAAAGATCGAACCCATAGAGATGGAATAATATGTCAACTTTTTTTTACTCGTATTCATTTACTTTTTACTTATAGTTTAAACGATAATTGAAATTTATTTGGTTGATTAAGAACGCAACTTATTGTACCATGCCACATACAACTTATACTTCAATTCAAAAACTCACAAAGTTATGTATTTCTTTCTATTCCTTAGACAAAGTCATCTATTCATTTAAGCACATAAATTCTTGTAACAAGTAATCTTTATATAACCAATATATTTCATTAATTTATTCCGATCTTTCGATTCGTAAAATAAGCTATTCTTACATGAACATTAATTAATAAGACCAAATGGAACTATCCTAATCAATCCTTTTTAATCAACTTTACCACATAAGTGAAACTATATCACAATCTAAACTACCAAACAGATTTAAGATCATTAAGATTGTTAGTTGATGATTTATACTAGATAATATACTTAGTAACTATTTTGGTGTAAATATTTTACTAAACATGCAAACTAGTTTATTCAAGAACATAATCATATGAAGAACACTAATCTCTTAATAAACTTGTTATCGAATTCATACAAGATACAAACAGAAAATCAAAGCATAACAAAACATAAACAATAAGGGAAAATTGGAGCGTCAATCATTTTTACTCTTGGAATGCGTGTCAAGCCTCGAGCGTTCTTGTTTGTCTTTTCTTCGATGAATGGATGAAACAAGTGAATTTCTCGATCTAAACTACAATGCTTTAGAAATGGAATGAAATCTTACTGTAATTCTGATATGAATCTGATTTTGATGGTGTGCGAATAGAATAAAGAAAAAAACTAGAAGAGAAAAGAGTATATTAAAAATAAAATAAAATAAAATAAAAAATGACTATATAGAATATTTTCAAGGAAGTAAAATAAAATTTTGTTCGGTACATAGCAGTACATGCTATGTACCATGGAATCATTGTTTATTATTTAGTAAAAGAATATTTAATAAAAAAATAATTGAAGTGTTAGGGTACAATAATAGATTGCATCTTACTTTTTCTAATGCTTAGATTGCTTATATAATTATACTAGGGTTTAGGATTAGGGTTAAGGTTAGCTTCACCAAGTATCCGAAATCACAATATTGAGTTCTGATGAAATCTTTATCTTTTAAATGACTTGTATCTATATATTGACAACATATTAATTCCCCAGATTGAATTACAGATTTGTAAAATGGATTTAAACATAAATTTAATCCGTAAACCGTCAAATTATAAAAGAATTTAAAACGTCAAATATACGGTTTATGATTTCAATTTGAGAGAGGGCAATGTCATTAAAAAATATAGTTTATCGATATGTAAATGTAATTTTCTTAAAAGATACGAAATGCACTTCATTGTCATTAAAACTTAAAGATATAATTTTGGATAATTTATTTTGTAAAACAATTCATATCACGGAGAAAGGCTCAGGTGTGACAATGGGCTTATGGTGTGACAAGAGAAAAAGGTGGGGGTATTTTTGTAATTGAACAGAGGAAGGTGTCAAATTTGTAATTAAATGAAAAATGTTTATGCGTGGAAAATGGAGGGAAGGAAGAGGAGGTGATGTCAGCGTTGATGTCATCTCTGGGGAAAGAAAAAATTTTAATTATTTTCTTTAAAATGCATTTTCTCGCTCTTCCCGAACTCATTTTTCAAAAAAAATTATATCACTGAACTCGTATTATTTAGGCGGTCATTTTTTTTATCCATAATTGCTATTTATGAGCGATTTTTATTTTTTTTATTTTTCTATGGTTGTTCCAAATTGAATACTCGATTGTTTCAAATTAATCCTCTGTTGTTTCAAATTACTATTCGGTTGTTCCGAATGAAATATTCGGTTGTTCCATATGCTATATTGTTTCAACAGAATACTCTATTGTTCCAAATTAATACTCAGTTGTTCCAACAGAATACTCTGTTGTTCCACAACTACAACATATCATTTCATACAAGCATGAATTAATAAATAACATAATTTTGAGTCTTTGCTCATTTTTGTAGTCTTCTCCATGTGATAAATTATCACATACAACCTGCAAACCTTCAATTAATTAATTTGATGCCAACAACACAGAATCAAATTAACACATACAACATATTTTAATTCTGTCTTTATTTTAATTTGATAACTCTTTTGTTTGAGATATTTTTGGCGGTGTAGATAAAGAGAGGAAGAGTTTGTTTGAGATATTTTTGGCGGTCTAGATGAAGAGAGGAAGAGTTTTGATAACAGACTCGTCAATTGATCCATATAGTGAATATAAATGAAATAAATGAAATCCTTCCGGCGAGTCAAACAACGACGAAGGCGAGTCCAGGTCGCCGTTTGATGATGGGAGGTAGCGACGGCAACGTCGAGGAAGCTTCGAATTGAAATCAACAGGAAGCTTCGAATTGGTTGAATTGACAGGTGGCGGGAGCGACATAAGTGATTGGAGAAGGCTGGAGGAAGGTGGAGGCGGGGGGCGTCACCGACGGGAGGAGGACAGACGTCGGGGAGAAGCGGAGAGGAGCGGCGCGCCGGAGCCCCGACCATGGCTGCATCAGTTTGATAAATGAAAAGAAAATTGAAAAATTATGCTTAGAGACCTAATAAATTACACAATTGGTACCTGTCTCACCATAAGAGGGCTGTCACACCATAAAAGGGGTGTCTCACCTGAACTTGACTATCATATCACATACCTTTGTTTGCAAATCATTAATTTACATACCTTTATTTGCAGAATTAGTAAACTACGAGCAATATTTTTATACTTACCCCGAACAATTATATAGATCTTTGTCCATTTTATTTTAGTTAAAGGAAAACGATTGTCTTTCATCAAGTAACAAAACCATGGATAATAATAATAATAATAAGGGTAATTTCCAAAAAAAACCCATGTGTTTATCAATTTTGTCAAAAAGGTGTATGTGTTTATTTTTTTGACAAAATGAGGATTGTGTTTATCTCCGTTAACCAAAAAGCGGAAAAATCATTAACGGTATTAAATGTGATGACGTGGCAAGGGATATTTTGGTCTTAATTTATCGGTTATGATATAAAAAATTCATTTCTCACATTTTAAAGTTGTAAACACATGAACGTTTAAGAAATTTAAGGGTTTTCGGTCTTTATTTATTGATAAATTTCTTAAACATTCATGTGTTTACAACTTTAAAGTGCGAAAATGACTTTTTTATATCATAACCCATAAATAAAGACCAAAATACCCCTTGCCACGTCATCACATTTAACACCGTTAATGATTTTTCCGCTTTTTGGTTAACGAAGATAAACACAATCCTCATTTTGTCAAAAAAATAAACACAGACACCTTTTTGACAAAATTGATAAACACAGGGATTTTTTTTGGAAATTACCCTAATGATAATAAATTACGAATAGCACTTTAGTGTTTTTCAAATTTAATGAATTCATTTCATAAATGAGGAACAAAATAGTAAATGTATACCAATAAAAGAATACACTAAATGCATTGATATAATTGCTATAAATGGTAAGTTTCGATTTCAATAATATATGATTGTGAATGTATGCAATCCTAAGTTAATTAATAGGCTCAAATCATATACAACCACATATACTAAGCTAAAAGAAGTCAGTTTGTCCCTCCTTCCAACTTATGAGACGTTCTATTAGTTCCCTTTATTCATTTCTTCAGGAGTGTCCTAGTCGAGAGTAAATTGGAAGTATTCTTCCTCCTTTATTTCTTCTGGAAATGCTTGTTTGTATTTAGAGCTATAATTAACCATTTATAGCTGGTAAACTAGAGTACGCGCTCTAACGGCTGAAGTTGTTCTTTCAACATGTAAAACATATAGAGTTAAACCTGAGGCTGCTGGACAGCGACCCCTCTCAGATGCCTAAGTCAATAAAAATTATGAGAGAAATGGGAATTGGAATAAAACAATAAAGCTTGTGTAAATCGCACCTTGAATGGTGTGAGATCCCTCACTTATATATATGGAAGATATGCGGTTACCTTTCTCCGGTAGGATTCGACTATCTAGGCAATAATAGACTAGCTAGGAGTCTTCTTATTCCAAAATCAAAGTTGAATAAAGGAAACTACGTGAAAACACGTAATGACTTAGCTTGCAGATACTAAATCCTATAAGGATTGTGATTCCTATTTAGAAAAGGTCTCTATTTCGAAAGACTTGATGTGACTAAAGAAGAAGTGAGCACAACTTATGTGGAAGAAATGTATCTCTAGGATGATGCCACGACACATTTCATTTCGTCGGACATCACATACCATCATAGTTTCAACCGTAACATATTTAACAATTAAATCAAATCTAAAGACAAAATCAATTATGTAAAATTAAGAGTTTGTAAATATGTAAATAAAAAAGGGCAAAGTACAAAAAAACTTGTGGTTTCACCTTTTAAAAGAAAAACACACCTGATTTTTTTTTTTACAAAAAAAAATATATGTGGTTACAAATTTCTACAAAAATGTGACACGTCAATTTAAAACCCTTAAAATAACCATTTAACGACTTCAAAATGTAAAATTTAAAGAATTCAATATTTCTCTTCACCAAACATCACTTAAATGATGTCTTGTTCAAGATAATCTACTTCTACTTAGTGCAGAAAGAGAATGAACGTTCATTTGTCTCGAAATTAAAAAGTCAAAAAATTAAAGTTGCTTAAAATATATTTATATCCTTACAAGTTCCATTAGGTTTCTAATGATTACTTTTTGGATTTGTGGATCATTAAACATTTTTTTCGATTTTTTTTTAAAGATTTGTAATCAACGGGGTACTTATTTTTGTAAAATAAACAACCAATATCTCTTTTATTTTAAATTTTTTAAAAATCATGAAATTACTAGTATTTATTTTTTTTTGCTTTACCCAGTAAAAGAGTAAGATAGAAAAAATTGAGGTTAATTTTTTTATCTTTTTCTGAAAGGATTGATGTTAAATTTTGGTATTTAAATGTTCGTGATAAATTTTTGGTATTTTAAATTCTACCATTGGCTCAAACATAAGAACAAAATAGTCAAGATGATGGATATAAAAATGAGTTACTAAATAAAGAGACTAGTGTGTTAGATACAAACAAACATTAGAACTGTTTACCTAGAAAAATATTGTATCTATATACCTTCAAGTCTCCCACCCAATCCAAAGTTGGATACATTGCTATTTAATAGATATTTGATTATTTTCTATTTTTGGAAGCTACTACTTTAGCAAAATTATGAATGACCTCAAAATTTTCGTGGAGGCTGTGTGGTGTAATACCAACCATAAAATAATAAATATAAGTTTCAAAAAGAAGAATAAGAAACTTAAGAGGGAAAAAGCTACAGATTGAAATCATTAATTCATTAGTATTTAATAATAATTAATACTATTCGGTGAAGGAATACAAACGAATTTAATACCCAAAAGGAAAATATGTCTATCCAAAAAAAAAAAAAAGGAAAATATGTCCTAATGTAATTACTTGCATTGCTATAATATTAGTAAAAACGAAGGTGCTTTTTATCATTATTTGAAAAAATATTTACTTTATCTTTTTCACCATTAGATTGAATTTTATCTACTAATCTAATGGTGATAGTGGACAAAGTAATGGTTACTTTGTATTTTTTACAAAGTTACCATAGAAAAACCCGAAAACGAAATAACTAAAAAACCATGTAATTATAACTTTCATCTATTATTATTATTTCAAAGAAAAAGTACAAATAAAATCTTTGTGGTTTCATGAAGTTGTAAATAGAGAAATGTGGTTTCATTTTTTACAAAAATAGGCATGTGGTTTGCAAAATTAATAATTAAAGGAATTTCATTTAAAGTGTTAGTATTTGATGACGTGTTGTTGACTTCTGGAGTACACTAGCAAGTATACTAGGTCTGTATGTAGTAATGGTGAAGTCCAAGTGTCATTCCCACGAGGATTGGAGCAAGGTTTTACTGAAAGTTGTTACCAACCAGTCTGTTTGATGTATCAAGTGACAAATATTTAAAGTTGTTTGAGGTTGATTGTATTTAATGAAAACAAAGCAGTATTGAAATATGATTCTAAAAACAATTATGGGAAAGTACAAGCCCAACCAACCTATTTGCTAGTGATCTACGTACTATTTCTCTTATTATTAATGCATGTTATTCAATCTTCATGCCAAGGTCTCTACTCCATATTCACTTGAAGTCAGTTTTCACATGTTCTTAAGATCCTAAGAAATTATTGCACAAAGATGCACCTAAGTGTAATGATTCTTGCATTAAGCTGAGTAGCATCCCAAAGATATGAGAACCCTTGGTATAAAATCAGACAAGTATCCTTAGAAGATAATATATGTATAATGGTAGTTACATCCAATGGAAATTAGCTTCCCAACATCCAAATGCACTAAGATACGAAGTATTAATTACTCCAACCATAGGCATTCCATTACACACGATGAAAGATTGAAAACATACACTACTAATAAAGATAAAAGTACTAGTGACTACCAGCTTAGGCTGGTTAAACTTGAAAGGTGACTACTCACTCATAATGTAAGCAAACAGTCTAAAGGAAACTGAAAACTTCATTAAAGAACAGAATAAATCTCTTAACAGAATTACAGAAACAAACTATGACTGATAAGATTTGAGTTCTGGAATGATATGAAAGGGATACTTCAACAACGAAAGCCACAACCATTATATAGGCTGGAAATCAAAGAAAGAGTTAAAAGTAACTAGCAAACAAACTGCAGAAATACAATAAACGAGATTAACTACACATTAAACTAAGTCTTCAGCTGATTCTTCCCTTAAAACACGCTCCACTCTCATCCCCCAAGCTTGCATCCGTGACACTACAGTCCAGAACACCTTTTTGCACGTTTTGTCTCATTCTTCTCTTGTCTTTTAGCCGTAAAAGGCTGTTTATGTCCAGAATTCTTGTTGTTACCCATAAACATGATATTTGCTACACTTTGATCATTGTTAGCACAATCTTATGCAAATTTAATTGATTTAGCCCGAAATACTTATGAAAATACAAAGGAAAATATAGTCAAATATGTACTCAACACGTGTCATATTGATTTTGATGATGTATCATGTTGACTTTGATGATGTGACATTATAAAATATTCATTTTTTGATGATATGTCATGTTGACTTAATGACGTTGAGGGTTGATTTGTTGATGTTACAAATGTTGTTAGTGAATCTCCCATATTTATCAAATATGTAAACCACATGGCTCCTTTTGCAAAAAATGAAACCACACTCCTCTATTTGCAAAACATTAAAACCACAAGAGTTTTATTTGTACTTTCCCCTTATTTCAAATTAGGTGTAAATTATGGTTATAATGTAGTAATTATTACTTTGTTGGGTAAATTACACCCTTGGTACCTAAACTATACTATGTTTTTCAAACTGGTACCTTTTTTGCCCATCTGGGTATCCAAACTATCGATGACCTTCCAAATTAGTACCTATTAGGGATGGCAACGGGTCGGGTACCCACGGGTAATGTCATTCTCATACCCGTGCCCGTTTAATTTTGAACTACACATTTGGAATTTCTAGATTTTCGACAGTCGGCGTCCGAAATTTGGAAATTCCAAATTCCAACCAGAATCTGGTTCCATATTCCAACATCGACTAGGGATCTAGAATTCCAGATCTCGACCGTGACTTGCCTGGATATGGAATTCCAGATCCCGGCCTGTCATTGCCGGAATTTGGAACATTCCATATTACGACGAATTTGCACTTGCTGAATCTAGATTATCTTTGTTATTTTGTTTTAAAGTAAAGGAAGAAGAAGAAATAAAAAGAAAAGGAGGGAAGAAGAAGAAGAAGAAGAAGAGTTGAGTTATTGTGTAGGATTGAGATGGAAAAGTGGGAGAGAGAAAGAGGACAGAGAAGGTAGAAGGGAGGAAGAAGATGAAGGAGGGGGGGAGAGGTGGAGGAAGAAGATAGATGGGAAATTAGTCTTTTACATAAAATGGTCAACAAAGTCAACCAAAAATTTGGTCAAACACACGTTGACTGGTCACCAACAGGTCACTAGGTACTAGTTTGGGAGTCACCGATAGTTTGGATACCGAGATGAAAAAAATATATTTAGGTACTAGTTTAGGAAAGATGATATATTTGGGTACCAATTGTGTAATTTACCCTTATTTTATTGCTATCACAATTGGATCAAATTCTCCACCACTCATCTAATGATGATAGTGAACAAAGTGTTGATTTATACACATTACCATCTAGGGCTGTAAATGAACCGAGCCCTTAGCGAAAAGCTCGGGTTTGGCTCGATACTAACTCGACCCTGCTCGACTCGATTCGTAAATGTTGGGCGATTTCCGCAAGTGTATGGAGTCACTAATGTAGTAATAAAAAGATCGAACCCATAGGGAAACGCTAATTACTTATTTACTTTCATTGTTTACTTTATTCGTTTTCTCGAGGTTTATAGAAAAGCGATAATTTGGATTGTTGTTGATTAAATTGAACTAATTCCTAAACTAACATTTATTCCTACACTAACATCTTCAACCAACATTCTTCATCCAAGTAAAGACAACGATTCATTTAAGCACAATGATCACCATGACAATTATTCATATATACTCAACCAATTCTAGAACATAACTTAACCCGATCAAGTTATCTGTACGTGACTTTAACTTAACAAGATTACTGGACCTATCCTAGACAACCTTATTAGATTAATGATTATCACATAAGTTAGATTGATTACGGTTTACTAACTGGACCTATCCTAGATTAATAAAACATAAGTAATGAACAATTTAATCATTCAATAACATGAACATATATGAAGAATACTCATTTCATAATATTGTAATTGTCATAACATTCATACAAATGTAAACGGAAATTCAGAGAATATAAGAACTATAACTAAAAAGGGAAAGAAGGTTGTCAATCCTTTTACTCTTCCTCGTAAGGTGTGTCAAGCCTCGAGGCGTTCTTGCTCGTCTTCTCCTCGATGAACCGATGGAAGAAGTCTATCTCTCAATCAACACTACAATGCCATGGAATCTATAATGAACGGTGTAAGGTGTATAGTGTTTACGAATTCCCCGAAGGGAATTCGGTAGAACAAATGGGAATAACTATGAATGTGAATTCTATGACCTAATGATTATGATAATCTCTATTTTCCCTGGAGAATGGCGTATTTATAGCCAATATCTCAAGGATTACATAGTTTGATGAATAGAGAAGCTATTGGGTTATCCGAGACATCATTTGGACGATACAACACGACTTTTGGCGTTAAAGGACAAGATTCTTCGGATTCCATGAGTGTTCGTCAAGCCAGAAACACACCGTGTCGCGCCCGAAACGTCCAAGAAACAGTCATTTGACTTTGAACCCTGTTTTGACCATCTTCCTCTCCGAATTTGGAAAAACTTAAAACATGAAAGTTGTTTATCTATGTCTTAGCTTTCAAATGCATTTTGAATCGCCCAAATATTCGTTCGTATGAGGACGTTATGACAAAATACCAAAAGCTGTCAAGGCTGTCAAAGTTCCTTATTTTGCTTGTTTGCAACTCGAATTAGCACCAAATCATCTGGATTTCTTATAACTTGATCACTACACATGAAAACACAAATACAAAGGTAAAGTTTCCTCTAACCTATGTAAATCTAAGCTAAATGGATCAATTTCTTATGAATACATTGATTAAATGCCTTGAATTATAAGTACAGCTTGGACTTATCAGTAAACGAGCTGTTTGTGAACACAAATTTGAAGCTTGAATCATAAACAAGCAGAGTCTGAGCCAGCAAAATTCGGCTCGAAAGCTCATTTACAAGTTCATGAACTGACTTGATAAAAGCTCGTGAAATAGCTCGATTACAATTTTTCAATATTCAGAATTTAAAATTTAGTAGTACCAAAAAACGAAACCAAAAGTTAGTAACACAAAAATATAGTCTATAGATAGGGAAATTATTAGGGGGTCCAAAACCTTAAACTTTATTAACGAACCCCCCATTGATGTATGACAAGTTTTAAAAGGACCCACAATACTTTTGTGTTTGTGGGTTTCACAATACACTTATCACAATCTAATGGGATGTCCTTAAACTTTATTTAAGGTCCAAAACCCTCTAATAATTCCCTCTATAGGTACGAGTCATGTGACTCATATTATAATCTAATTAAAGTGCACATCCAATTTAATACACATGGCCCATTCCAACTCTACATATCCAATATAATGGCATATGCTCATTTCTGACTCTCTTAACAATAACATTACGGTCATATGATACGATACATACATCTTCTAGGATTTATTTTTTTCATCTAGATGAGACTTAGTTCGGGAAAGAATCAAAGATCAATGACGCAAATTTTTTAAACTTTTTATTATGGGTTCTCGATTTGGATATCTTTATCTATTAATTATGTAATGACCAAATGTTATATTTTTCATAAATGACCAAATGTTGGTTTAAGTATTTTAAACTTAACAATATTGTTTTAAGTAGTCAATTTTACAATATTTCGTTCGTGAACAAAATAAACAAGTTAAGTTCATGAGCAAAGAGCACAAACTGAACAAGGTGTTCGCGAACAAATTTATGAACAAATAAACAAATCGTTCGGGATCAAGCTCGTGAATACTATAGATGAGCAAGGCTCGTTAACAAACGAGCACTAAACAAATTAAACCTGAACAGACTAAGGCTCGGCACGGCTCGACTTGTTTACCGCCTTATTACCATCTCTTATATTTTTAACAAAAAAAAATATTAGTTATAAAATAAGCCCTAATTACATTGTAGATATACAAAATATTATGAGTACATGTAGAAAACACTTATAGAATATATTAAGAAAAAGGTAAATGAAGAAAAACAATCTCTCTCATTACAAAGATTTTGAAAAAATAAATATAGATGTGGTTTGTTTTATACAAATTTAATCTTTGTGGTTACAAATCACCATATAAGAACTTTACTCAATTATAATAGGATAACACCTTTTTGACTTTTGTGGTATCCAAAATGTTGACATTTGCTCCCTGTGGTATTATTTTGTCACATTTGCCTCGTGTGGTATCTCAAATCGTCATATTTGCCCCCCGTGGTATTCTAATTTGTCATATTTAGTCATTCCTTAGATGAAAATATACCACTTATGTTACATATTGTCATGTGTTACTATTTTAACATATTCACATGTCATATGACTGTTTAATTTTAAGAAAATCGAAGTGTATTAACAATTGACATTTCAATTTTTTTTATAACTTTATTGCAATAAATTCTATTTTTTTTTTCAAATTGAGTTGTCACGTGGTATGTACACATGTTAAATTGTGTGGATAACGAAAATGTATTCTTTCCATCCATTCAAGGGCTAAATATGACGAATTAAGATACCACAAGAGACAAATGTGACGAAATAGTACCACATGGGACAAAAAAGTGTTTACGCCATTATAATATTATTACTTTGTAAAGTATAAGGATAAAGTTAAAAATAACAAAATAACTTCTTGTGGTTTCACTTATTTTCACAGAAACGAGTGTTGTTTACTTTTTGACAAAACAATGATTGAGGTTTTAGATTTTAGCAAAATGAGGACTTTTTTTATTGGCGCTCTTAAAATCATCGTTTACGACTTCAAAAATGATATGTTCCAATAAATATTGATAGTACAAGAAATTTTAATTCTTCGAATTTTTTATTTTGTGATCATTTAGATGATGCTAGTGTAGAGATAACATCAACGTTTATAGAGAGAGTTTAAAAAACGATAAGTTTCAAAAACTGAAAATGTGGTTCCATGAAAATTATGGTATTAAATAACTTTAATTCTTGAATTTTTTTTAATTTAAGGTCGTTAACCATGAGTTTTATAAGGTCAAACTAAACTATCCCTCTTTTAGAAAAATGTGAAACCTAAGTCGTCGTTTTGACAAAAAGTAAACCACAATCATTTCTCTACAAATAAGTGAAACCATAAAAGTTCTTTTTAAACTTTACTCAAAATATAATTGGTAATAAAAGGGTTTAGGGTATTACACATTTACAAAAATTGTAATAACCTGAAAGATATAATTTCTATCATATATAAAATTTATTAGTCTTACAATATTGGAATGCGATCTTTATAGCTAACTAATTTAGTAACTAAACCGATTGATGGGATAAAATCAATAATTGATGATGTTTGATGTCACGACTCGATCTGGAGTCGGTGGCACCGAGGTAGGAAGACATGAGCGGCCTAAAGGATGATGATGGCCTAGGGATAGGAAAGAACTGAATCTTACATCGAAAATACAGAGGAAACGATTGAATGTTATAAGTAAGATATGGATCCAATACATGTATGACACGTCTTAAAGTGATTGGCCTAAAGCAATCTTCAGAATTCAATTCTGAACATGAAGCAAAACATTCTAAACATGAATTCTAATATCCTGAACATGTATAAATTCCATTCAAAAAATCAGACAAAAAAGGAAAAACATTCTGAACATGAATGTTAAACTTCTGAACACGAGGAAAAACATTCTGAACATGAGGCAAAACATGCAAAACATTCTGAACAGGAGGCAAAACATTCTGAACATGAATGTTAAACTTCTGAACACGAGGCAAAACATTCTGAACATGAGGCAAAACATTCTGAACATGAGGAAAAATATGCAAAACATTCTGAACATGAGGCAAAACATTCTGAACATGAATGTTAAACTTCTGAACACGTGAGTTATGTTTTTAATTGTAGGTTTTAAATTTCAGAAAATGGTTTTAAATTTTTAATATAACGTATATTAAAAATTTCAAAATTTTCAGGAAATTAAAAAATTCAAAGTAAAAATATAAGGAAACGAGAAGAATAAAGAAGGAAAAGCAAGAAAGAGAAGATAATTTAAAAAAACTAAATAGACCAACCCACACAAATAATCAAAAAAGGCAAGAGCATGGAGGATCGAACTTGGGGCAAGTGCTACTTTATCCAAGTCCAAAGGATAGTTACGCGTTATAAATGAATAATGAAAAAACAAATCATTTTTGGTTCACGGATATAGGGTTTCGGGTTCACTTATTTGGGTTTTAGGTTCACTAATTTAGGGTTTCGGGTTCGCTTATTTGGATTTTGAGTTCACTTAAATCACAAGTTCTTTCCATATAACAAGTAATTAATTAATTGCAATTAGTCTCGTGTTAAAATGAAGATTAGAAATTAAACATTCAAAAAATATAACAAGTTATTAATTAATCAACATATAATTTATTGAATTACTTGACTTCGCTGGCTATTGTAAAGAATATGATGGATTATTAGTTGATATAATTGCTCATAGGTCCTTCCAAAAAATATTAAAAAATAAAAGTAAAATGTGGGTGTAAGGGCCCGTTGTAAGGTTTATATATACATCAGTCCTATTATCACCAAAATGAGTGAGTGGCCTGGTGGTTGAGCAGGTGTTGTGTTCCCTTGCTGCCCAGAGTTCGAACCCCACCTCATTCATTTTGACATTTAATCCTGATTAAATATGCCATTGGTTATTTACAGCTTTGTCACCGCGTGTTACAACCCCCAAAACGGCGCCGTTTCATGTGGTGTAGGATGTGCAATTTAAAGACGAAATTATCTTTTCAACCATTTATAATCATCATGACACGTCAAAACGGACCCGAGGGCGACTTAGGGCATCATAATAAGTCAATTAAAGTGAAAATTTGTGCTTTCAGTTGACTCATTAGGTCAACTCGACGAGTTGAGGCGAAACACAACTTTTTGTCCAAAAAAAAGTTTCTAACTCGGCGAGTTGGGGAGTTAACTCGGTTAGTTGGCCTTCAAAACAGCTCCTGAGTGAAAAATCTCTCCTAACTCGGCGTGTTCATGCTGTAACTCACTGAGTTGGCACTCCAAAGTGCTCATAGACGCCCATTTTTTTACTCTTTTGACTCTTCGTGAAGCTCGACCATCCCGTGATAATTCAAAATGCTACATAAAGAGTCTTGAAACAACAAAAACACGAAAAACAAAACATAACACCAAAATAAATGATAAACTAAACAAAAAAGGAGAGTTCGATCCTAGCTCAGGATGAACGCTGGCGGCATGCTTAACACATGCAAGTCGGACAAGAAGTGGTGTTTCTAGTGGCGAACGGGCGAGTATAACGCGTAAGAACCTGCCCTTGGGAGGCTCGTCATGCGGGCCTCCTCCGCTGGGGGCCCGCTATGCCAAAAGCGAGAGAAACCTCATCCCTCTCTTTCTTTTTTACGTCCCCATGCCCATATTGAATTGCGGATAGAGAAATGATAGAATCCGTTCTAATTAGACTAAAGAAGGGTATGAAACTTTTTATCTGGATGGGAATCAAGAAAATTTGAAGTTCGAAATATTGATAGAAAAAAAAAAGATTTACGAAAATGAGATAAAACGACAACAAAATAAACCTAAAACACGCTAAAAGAACGATTTAAAACGACCTTTACAACCTTGTGGTCTAATGGTGACGGATTTGGACTATAGTGGACAATATCTGCATCATATTGCACTTGAGTGCTACAATTGATGTGTTAAAATGAAAGATTAGATAATTCATAAAAAAAAGGTTAACTTCAAATAAGTGCTCTGTGATTTCGTGATTTTGCAAATAAATGACTGTGGTTTGCTTTTGAGCAAATAAAGTATTTTAATTTGTACTATTTGCAGAATTAAGGAAATTGTCGATTTTGTTGACGTAAACGAGGACATTTTTGACCCGAAATGTTTTTCTGAGCTTTGAGCTTAACTCTAACTTGACTCGTCAAAGGTTAGAAAAACATTTCGGACCAAAAATGTCCTCGCTTACATCAACAAAATCGATCATTTCCTTTATTCTGCAAACAATGTAAACCATAAAATCAACTCATTTCTTTAATTCTGCAAACAATACAAACAATGATTGGAGTCTCATATTGTGAGTGATTTTTTTGAAGTTAATTGATTATCTTGAATATACAAAACCAAATTTATTGCACAATATGTAGAGTGCAAAATGAGAAAGAATGATGATCTGGGGATCTAAACAGTTCGTGAGAGCATATGTTTAAATTCTGAATATATGAAACACAATGCGTTGAAGAGATGTTTTAGATATTTGTTGTTTAATTAATTATTTTTTAAAGAAAAGAGTAGAATTAAAATGATCAAACAAAGAAAAGAGTAGTGAGACAAGATGAGTATGAAGTTAGCAAGAACTAATGATACCCAATGTTGGTGGTGTGGTCACGTATAAGACACAAATAAATTCATTGAGTAGTTCATAAATAAAGGTAAATAAATTTTATTGATTCTGTGTACGGATGACGTGGTACATCCAGTATATTCTAAAATTTCTATATATTTCTAATGAGTAAGCAATTTTTGTTTTATATTATGAGTGGTGCTCACTTATTCAATGATTGACTAAATACAATTTGGTCAATTACCATTAAATCATAATCTAAAGGTGGAGATTCATCCTTAGATTCTGATCTAATGGTGATTGACTAAATTATATTTAGTCTATCATTGACTAGATGGACACCACTTATTATATATAATAGTAGGTTAAAACTCCATACATTATGGACTTAAATAGAAATATAGTAATAACCCTTGTATTATTGTCCTGCATAGCTAAGTAAACTCCAAATCTAGACCTTCTTGATTTGATTTGTAATTACAGAATGATTGTCATCTTTAAGAAAGCTTTGTTTCCTAAGTTAAGGCACCAATCAAATAACATTTATCTCACATACATTGGTTGGTAGGTGGTTAGATTATTGGAAAAAGGTTTCAATCTTCGGAGTAATACATGGAATAAGTAAATATATGCCTAATAATTAATGGCTAAATAGCATGATTTTCATATCTCCAAAAAGTTGGGAGTCCTTATAACTAATTAGTCTAGTAGAATCATCTTTTCTTGATTAATTAATTATATCATCAAGAGGTCACCAAAAAGATTTATATATCATCAAGAGAGTCCATCTAAGAATGCAAAATGCGTAAGTAATCTCTTTATTATTTTATTCTGGAAAGAAAAACAGTTTCGTATCTTTTTAGTTGTTAATTCTTAATATTTCATTTGCATACATTAAGTTTTCGATCCTTTATCTTTAATTATATCGAGCTCTCGATCATTTAATAAAATTAGTTGATTTGTTAATTTTGACAAATTAATAAAACTAACTGAAATATTGTGACCTAAATTAATTACAATTAGTCGAATATTCAATAAAATTTTCACCAATTTTATAATTGTTTTTTTTAAGAGAGGACATTAATGAGCCTTTAATGGCCAAACATCCAACATAGAGGGCAAAACAAAGCTCGGAATAACATCAAAAAAAACGTAGGCACAACATAATAACGGGAAGACCGAGCACAAGCATGGACCAAACCATTAGCTAAACGTCGAACGTAGCGGATCGAAATACCGTGTTGAAGAACAAAGACGGGCTCAACTGTCCAGACGAGGAACGAAGCACCGCCGCCACCCCCCGTCCGATTTTTCGAAGCAAAAAACCCCGCATCAACGCATCAACTCACACTTCCCTCCAACGGTTTATGTCACTATCTACAACGCACCAAAGACATAGACCCTCCACTACCCGCACTTCTTATGTTCTTCGCTAAGACCCATTCACATAAACAATTAAGGCCTTGGTAGATTATTTGTTGAGGAGAAGTAACCACTGAGTTCCTTAGCTCCTCAGTTCTATCCCTCCACTAGCTCCATAAGAGCATCAGAAATTTCCCCCCAATTTCCTTCGGTTTAGAGATCATTTCAAAGAAAAAAGAAGCAAAACTCTCTGAATGGGAAGCTACTTCATCAATCAAAGCCAATAAACCCGCCTCCTCCCAAACATCTCTAACCGATTCACATGGAGTTTTCGTAATTGCAATTGCACATACCACAAGTATTTGATACTGAGATACCCGATGTAACAGATTAACTCGAAGCGGTAAACAGTTCCGTGCAACCTGCCAACCAAAATAACGCACCTTTGAAGACACTTCCATAGCCAAAGTCTACTCCACTCAGCTTCCTTACGAAGATGCTCAGAATTTCCCACCTGCTCGACCCCTATACGATAGGCACTCTTTACCGAATACACTCCATTCTGTGTCTCATTCCAAATAATCATATCCTGCCCACTACTCGTAATCAAAGGAATTTTTAAAATTTCATGGACATCTCGCTGTAAAAAAAGCTCCTCTAGCATCTCAACATCCCATTCTTTTGAATTTGGTATAAATAAATCGCAGACTTTAAGATTCTGCAATCCATCAATTTGTACGGTCTCCAACCTTCTATTTCCCTCCTCACACAACCATGGATCCGTTGAAGGATTGATAGAAGTGCCATCTCTCATCTTCCATCTAAACCCCTCATTTAACACTAGTTGAGATTGCTAAATACTCTTCAAAATGAAACTAGGATAACTGCCAAGTTTAGCAGATAGAAATTTCCTATCACGAAAATATTTAGCTTTGAAAACCTTACTTTGCAAGAGAATCTGGAGAGGTCAAAAATTTCCACCCCTGCTTACCCAACATGTCTAAATTGAAAGCAACAAAATCACAAAAATTCAAACCACCAAACATTTTCGGAATACATAATTTGTCCCAAGACATCCAATTCAAACCTCGAACTCCCAGTTTATTATTTCCCCACTTGAAAGAGTTAAGCATCCTTTGCAACTCCCCAGCCGTAGAAGGCGGAAGAAGAAACACATTAAGGAAATAGATCAGAATAGTTTGTCCCATCGCTCGAATCGAAGTAGCTAGGCCGACCTTAGACAGAGGCTTCCCTCGCCAACGTTGTAGTTTTTTCCATAAGCGATCCTTAAAATGCGACAAAATATCACTTTTCTTCCTACCCACCAACGAAGGAAGACCCAAGTAACGACCAGTTAATCTCGGTAATAAAACAAATCGCATCATACAACTCTGGAGCTACATTTTTGTTGCAAAGTAAACCCGATTTTCCATAATTAATAGCTTGACCAGACGCATTCTCATACACAGATAATAACTGTTTCATCTCCCGACTCTAAGCTATAGAAGCTCGACAGAACAAAAAAGCATCATCAGCAAAGAGTAAGTAAGAAACCTGGGGAGCCCCCTGCTTAACCCGAACCACATGGATGCGACCTCCCCTCTCGGCTTCCCGCAAAAGAGCAGAAAGACCCTCCATGTAGACTAGGAATAAATACGGCGAGAGAGGGTCCCCTTGTCTTAACCTGCATTGGGGAACAATCTGATCATTCATTTTAACCGAGTAGCGTACAGAGAATAAATAGTTGTTGTTTATTATCTAGCCATTTTTAAAGTGAAATTAAGGAGAATAAGAAAGAAAGATGAAATTTCAATGAGTAATGTCTATAGTGTCGCAATTAAAGAGAAGAAAAAGACGGGAAGGGTTTTTTTTTGTACAAAAGACATGACATTGTCTAAATATGTAAGGAGAAAGCAAAGTGAATCACTATATTAATGAACCATCCTAACGGCTAGATTTGTAATTAGCCTCGATATTTCAATTGATGTTATTAATTTGTCAAAGTTAACAAATTATTCATTTTTTTAGATAGGGCGTGATAGAACCAAAAATAAAAATTTCAATATCTTAATATATCCCAATAAAAGATTAAAGATGCACCGAAAAATGAAAGATTAGAGGTCTCAAAATATTTTTTGTCTTTAAAAATTATCAAGTCATTCATGGAGATAAAAACTATAAAATCGATCTAGATAGAGCGTGTTTTGTGTAGATATGCCATAAATATTTTATTTTTATTTTGAAAAATGTGCCAGAAATAGCTAATAGACTGTGTACTAATCTATAACGATCTATGCTTTCCAATATGCAAATTAAATCTCTTGTGATATACTTTTGAATTGTAATTTGTAATTGGTCTTTTCAAGAAATGACCGGATTAACCCTCCAAGCAATGCCATAAATATTTATGTTTTTGTATTTAAAAAACCGTTAATTAAAATATGATCAGATTAATCATTTCAAATATTAATTAATCTCTATAACTGTCAACAGTTCTAAACAGTTCTATTTAGGCTTAATACACAAAAAATCCCCTAAACTTGGTCAAATGTTGCAACTGTCCCCCCAAATTTTTAATTGTAACAAATTACCCCTCAAACTTGGCAAATTGTAACAAATAACCCCATATTTTGAGTTTGAAAAGTCAAATGCCACGTGTCATGCCCTTATTCGGTATTTGAAAAGTCAAAGTGCCATGTGTCATGATTTTATAGGGTGTTTGAAAAGTCAAAATGCCACATGGAATGATCTTATAAGGTATTTAAAAATTTATGCATCATTGGGGGTAATTTATTACAATTTGTCAAGTTCAGGGGGTAATTTGTCACGATTTGCCAAGTTCAGGGAGTAATTTGTTACAATTGAAAGTTCGGGGGAACAGTTGCAACATTTGACCAAGTTTAAAGGTTTTTTTGTGTATTAAGCCTTCTATTTATTTTTTTAGGTATTTGGTTGACTTCAAAATTCTTTAAGATCCACGCTCAGTTCTAATCACATGGCAAACAATTCCATATATTTTACAAGGCAAAGATTATCTAGATTTCAAAATCCAAACTAAATGTCATTGAGTGATGGTGCTAAATAAGCTTTGTCTATTCAAAATAAATACCAAATTAATGATAAAATTCATTCTGCTCACACTAAAAGCAAATTGTATATGTTGTTATAAACAGTGATGATAAATATTGAACTGTCTATTTTCGAAACAGTGATTTATTGATATAATATAACAACACATTGATTTTGGAGACTAAAATTATATTAACTTATAGTATATAGTAGTAGTAAATAAAAAGATGCATAAATGTTATGTATAGAACAGAAAAGTAAGTATTGTAAGGTTCAAGAAGACAGGGAATTTAGGCTGGCAGTGATTGAGATTGATGTTAAACATCTATTCTCTCTCTATTTTGGTAATGTTCATCTTGAAATTTGTAATCAAGATGGTGTCATCAACACCATTTATTCTTGTGGACCCTTTCGCCACTCTCATTATTAACCCTCCATATATATTTCTTTATATTATATATTTATTTTCATTTTTTTACTATTTAAGATTTCTAACTTAACAACAATGTACACTTACACCTCAATGAAGTAGTATTCGATAAAGTAATAACCTCGCTTAAGTAATAGATTTCGTTAGTACCAACTTGGGCTAATGTCGTAAAGTAATTTTCTCGCTAAAAGCATAAGATAATAAAAAATTTGAAAGTCCTGAAGGATCCAAGTAATATGTAAAGTAATAATTCCAGAATTATACGTATATATAATATGTATGAGTTACAAAATTTAATATTTTTTAAATATGAATATATAATATCTTGTTTCTTCTTTCCACCAAAGCTAAAATTAACATCATCATTGACTTTACGTAAAGTATAAATAACTCTTGGTATGTTTTGCTCGTGTTGTGACAAGTAATTGTTCAAAGTGTTAATTGCTTGAACTGCTTTCTTTGATGACAAGTTTGAGATGACATTGCTATCGTTTGGTTCAAGATCAGTCTTTCACCAAAGTTCATTACCGACTCAAAAATTTGTTCATCCGTAGGTGATTCTATTGCTATTGTCCGGTTTAGGACTAGTCTCTTCATCAGTGTTCATTACCGATAAAGTAATAAATTCGATAAATTAATATTTTCTCCCGGTTCCAAAAGTATTACTCTTTATTAACTGTAATAAAATTCTTCAAGGCTTCAAAACGCCTGAAAACTTTCAAAAATTAATGAAAGACTAGTTGAAAAATTATTCGAAAATAACTTAAATTTGAGCGATAAATTTATTTAAATTAGAATATTAATTTTAAGTGTCTAAGCGGTCAAATATCCTCTTTGATAAGTAAATATGACCGCTTAATATCCTCTTTGATAAGTAAATAATAGTTTAGTAGCTATTGTGCTTCAAAAAATTAGTATGAGCTTATATATTTCAATCCTACAATCAACAAGTAAATTTTTTAAAAGAAAAAAACAATCTTATATGATTTACCATTGTTGATAACTAGTACGTCCTCCATTTTGAATTAAAAGTCTTTTTAGACAACGAAAGAAATTCTGAATTAAAAGACGTTTTGACTATTTTTCATCTCTTTTCTCTATTTTAACCTTGGATGAATTAAATGGTATCTTACCTATTTTCTTTTTCATTTTTTAATTAAGAAATTGAGAATCTTGAGATATGGTAAATATATTTTTGTAATTAGTAATAATAGAAAAAATAATAGGTACATTAAATATGAAATGAGTAATTAGTAAGGATATGATAATACTTTTAAATCTCTTTTGATTTAAATTTTTTTTTGTCTAAAAAGAATTTTATTTTAGAGTGAATGGAGTAATAGAGATACTAACATTAATTTTAGATAAGTAATTATTGGAAATAATGAGAAAAACGTAGTTATTATGGTAAAAAAAGCAAGCAAGAAAGAAAAAGCGTGGTAGAAGGAGGAAAATTACCATAAGAAGGGACAACAAGGATAAAAACAAAATACTAAAGATAGATAAAGTAGTGTGGTGTGGAGTGTGGAATAAAATAAAGGGCTTCGATAATAAAAGAATAAAGTTGTTTTGGATTATTAATTAAAGTTACCAAAGCATTTTCCTTCTTATATTTTGTTTTTCCTTTTTTCTTAACTACAAATTAAATTTACATTGGATTACTCTTCATATGTACGTGCATATCTTTTTCTTTTTAATTTTCATTTTTTCTTTTAGATTATAACAAGGAAGGTTGCCTCGATATCAAGTTGTTTTGTTAACATCCTTTCACTTTGAATCTTTACTTTTTGAACAAATTCTTGATCACAAAGTTACTAAATTCAGCATCTAGAAAAAGAAAATATATAAGATTGAGATTGAGATAAGTTACAAGTTTAGTTTTATGATTACTGAGAGAAAAAATTTAGTTTTCACATATTTAATAGTGTAATTTTAAATTTAATACCATATAAACAATTTAGTTTTCACATATTTAATAGTGAAAAACTTATTTTTCGATAAATGTTAGGCCACTTTTTTTGTATGTGAGGTAAATTTGCTTACCTCTATAAACCATGAGGTTAAACTAATATTTTATCTCATTTGAATTTGTCCCCAACATATTTTAGAAAATACACATATACATAATCAAATGGTGGACCAAAACCAAATTCTTATTTAATGGAGAAAAAGGTTTAGTAAAAAGACATTTTCTAAGGGTATAGAATCAACCCGCAATGGACAATCTGTTTAGAATTTCATTTATTTTTTATGAGATGTTTAGAATTTCATAAATGTGACATTTGGGAGATTTGGGAAATAATGGAATTATCGAGACAATATATGTACATGTTTAAATATATTAAGTTTTGCCGGTTTATCCAGTTTTTGTTAAGTGTCTCATGGATGTAGGTCTTAAATAGAGATGAAATACTCTAAAAGGGGTAAAAGGGGTGAATAGAGTAGACGACTAAACAAAAAATTGGGAAAAGTTTAAAATTAAGATTTGTGGTGTACTCAATTTTATATAAGAGTCGTTAAATTTACAAATTTAGTGGTATGTGACAGTAATTTTGCAACAAAATATTCGGAATCACACTAGTTAAGTTTGCTGATATTTTTATCTTTTAAAAAACGGTTATCTACATTATTGACAAAATATTGATCTCCAAATCGAATTGCAAATTTGTAAAATGAATTTAAACACCAATTTAGTTAATAAACCGTCAAATTTAAAAAAAGTGTAAAATGTCCATAATATGATGTTTGATTTCGATTTTAGAGTGGACAATGCCATCAAGAGCTATCTTTTATTGATATGTAAATGTATTTTTTATTAAAAAAATACGAAGTGTGCTTCATTGTCATTAAAACGTAAAAATGTAATTTTATTTTATTTTGTGAAAAGTCGAAGTTCATCAATGGTACATGTGAGGGAAAACGGGAGCTCATAGCGGCTTTAACCTTCTTTGACTAGAGTCGCCACCCGGCCGACCGGGAAAATGTATGAACCGGATTATGTACCGATTGCTTTTGAAAATCAGAGATTTCATATACGTTCGTGGATACAACTTACTAGTTCTGCGTTCTAAACCCTAAAGGAACTTTAATGCAATCTAATTCATTATTGTCTTGTATTATGGTTGTCACACAAAATATTTAAATACATAAACATTTGTACGGTAAACCGCAAGGTGACACGGTAAAACCCCTCAGAAGCTTACCCTCGTTGTGTGTCAGTGGGATGCTTGCAAGCTAATACTCATCGAGAACGGAGCCGGGTAGACTGAATTTCGAGGTCGGAGATGCATAGGGCATAATCCTGATGTCGAGATGACGGATCCCGGGGGAACCCTTCAGATTTTGGAAGACTTTTGCAAGGATTCCGTATACTTTTTGCGAGGCATAGAGCAATGTTTAGGGTATGGATTTGGTGGTTGTAAATGTGCGGAAATTGGATATCGAATGATAGTAAGGGTGATGTGGGCGTCATGAGGACTTTAGGAGCGGGGGTGTTTATGGAGGAGACGTATTTTGAGGATTAAGAATTGAGCAATTCTTTCGTTTCATAGGCGATTTTCTTAAGCAAATTTTAGAGGCGACTTTCTTAGGCAACTTATCGAGTCCAGAATCGTTCAAAACCGAGTGAGAGAGGGGGAGAAAGAATGGTTCTTGGTGGTTTGAAAGGAGGTTTTGACCTCCTTTTATATGAGTAAATGGAGACTGTGCGGTCCCTACTATACCCGTCTGAGATCTAGATCTAAATCTCAGAAGGCTTTCTTGGAAGGCCCATACGGGGGTTGTAGTTGTTTGGATTTTTGTGACACGTGGAAGATAACGATAAGAACAGTATGGCCACGTAAGGAGACCATACGGTCATGGCTTGGAGATCGTACGGTCTTTGTCACTATTAAGGAGACCGTACGGTTCTTGTGGTAAAAGGTGGGGACCGTACATTCAAAATGAGATAGAGGACTTTGTCATAAGTTTGAGGTTGTCAACTTTGTGTTCCCGGGATGTGAGTAGAGTGAGTTATGACTCGGGAGAGTCGTTCCGCTCTTTAACGAGTACTGGCGCTTGCTTGACCGGCAGATCGAGGAGCTCGAAAATAGTTTTCATCATTGAGTTTGAAAACCAATGCGTACAGTACCTACGGAATCATACGCGTCATCCATCATGGTTTTTTTTTTAATTAAAAGTTGAGTGAATGGAGAGACTCTAAGCACGAACATCCCAACTAGGTTGGCACCTTGGAAAAAAAACGAACCCCCAATACACTAATATTTTTAAGAAAAGAAAAAAAGACATTGCAAAAGCTAACAGAAATAGAATTTTTCCCTTCCAAGTAAATCATAGGAAATGAAGGGACTACAAAAATTCGGATGGGATGACCACAAGCAAAAAATAGAGCTTTGATGATCATAATTAGCTAAAGCATTGGCTACACCATTTCCTTCTCGATAGATGTGAGTAACTAAAAGACGCATAAAAGAGCACCATTGAAGACACTGTAACCAATCTTTCTGCACGATCCAAGGGACCTCTCTAATTTTCTTAGTAAACAAATGCACTACATACATGGAATGACATTCCATCCAAAGATTGTTCCAATTTCTATCGTGCGCAATGTGGATGGCTATAATTGTTGCTTTCAATTCCACAATGTAAGGAGGAGTGAAGGACATAGGAAATGCAAAAGCACCAAGACTAAGGCCTCTACCTATTACGATATAAACCCCATGCCCCACCAGCTACTAGAGAACCTACAATTGAACCATCTGTGTTACATTTCATCCATCCCGAACATGGAGTCCGCCATCTAATTGCTACAATTCTAGGGGCATGAGCCAAATGACCCTGAATTCCAAGCTCCTGGGAAGACATGTCTTCCTTGGACCGTATTGAGCATCGTAACTCGATTCATAGAACTTTCCTCTCGAATAGCTTTCCAAATTGAATGAAGACAAAAATGGATGTTCGGATTTTCTTCTTCAAAAATGGCCTTTCCTAGCACGCTAAATAACCCAAAAGCATGAGACCACACCCGCCAACCAAAGATTTCACAATTGAGAGCTAACACGAACATGTAAGGCATGATGGACAAGAATTTGAATGGTTCCATTAACATTAATTAATTTCTGAAATAGTGCAGAAATACCATTCCAAAGTGTAGCAGTAAACGAACAATTAAGAAACAAATGAGATGAAGTTTTCGCTGCATTTTTACATAGAGCACAACGGAAGACAATGATCATTTTCCGTTTTTGCAAGACATCTAGAGTGGGAATATAGCCCAAAAAGAATACGCCAGCAGGTTAACAAACAGGGGGGGGGGATAAAACATTTCCATATTTCTCGAAACTCAATCGAAACATGATTAATCCCCGAATGAACTGCATAGAAATCACGAATAGTTAAAATCCCAGAATCAGTACCTTACCACATGAAAATATCTGACGACTCAGAGCTACAGTGCACTTCCTTAATTTTCCCAGCAACATCCAACGGAATGTGGCCCGACACAACCCAATCATCGCTTGACACATCCAGCCGGTCCCGAAGTCTAAAACGGTCAGCCATTAGAAGGTGCAATTGGTCCGCCGCCGAATGAATAATCCAAAAGGTTTCATTAGAGATTTCTCTGAACACATCTTATAAAGAAAGCCAGATGCTTAAGTTAGGTAAGTTTAGTCGAGGTAATCTATTACTAAACAAAAATCTTTTACGAAATAGACTAATAGTCCAGTGAGATCCCGAGATCAAATGCCACATGAACTTTCCCAACATAGCTCGATTTAAGATTCTTAAATTTTTAATCCGAGACTATCCTTCTTAACTGGAAGACAACATGCATTTCAAGGAACTGAACAAAACTTCTTTCATGAATATTTGCGGTCCAAACAAAATTTCTAATTTTACAGTCGAGGCGATTAAGGCCATTTGTAAACCGCAAAGCTATGAATGAACGATTTGAAGAGGATATAATAAACTAAAATGATTCTCCCCGCCATGGATAAAGACTTTCCTTTCCATCACGTCCGTTTGCTTAGAATAACATGTGAAATAGGCTTTAGGTGGGAAGCACTCACCGCCCCATGAAAAAGATGAATACCAAGATATCGAAAAGGAAATGAGCCTTGACGAATACCAACAATGCCAACAAGATCATCAGCCCAATTAGTAGTAACTGACTGCCCAAAGTACGTCTCGGACTTCGTCCAGTTCACTTCTTGGACCAAAATTTCCCCGTAGTTATTAAACGCTCTATTTATTGCCTGGATATTTTTAATGGAAGCCTTAGCAAAGAGAAGAACATCATTCGCATGTAAAAGATGTGTTGGAAAATTTGTACCCTGACATTGAAACATATGATCTAATTTCCCAGAAAGCATTAATTTGTCAAGCCATCAACTAAGGTAATCCACTGTGATTCCAAAAAGAATGGGATAAAGAGGGTCACCTTGTCTAACTCCCCTAGTACAACCAAAATAGCCTTGAAAAGTATTATTTAGCAAGATTGATATTCGCGTAGAAGACAAAATTTTCAAGATTCAATCTCTGAAAGTTAAAGAAAACCCAAAAGAATTTATAACAAAGAGAAGAAAATTCCAGTCTAAAGTATCGAAAGCCTTACGGATATTCATTTTGAAAGCCATACTGCCTTTGAAGCAATGCTTATTCAACAAATTCACCCATTCTGAAGCCATAACAATACACTGATGAATTTGTCGCCCTTTTATGTACCCAAATTAATTATTATACATTATCGAGAAAGTGACCTCGGCAAGCCAATCAGCTAAAATTTTAGAAACAATTTTGAAGCTGAAGTTGCTCGTCACTATTGGTCGAAATTGACCAACTTCAATAACTCCTACCACCTTAGGCAAAAGAGTCATTAGATTAGAGTTTAAACCAGGGTAGATTTGACCTAAAGTAAAAAAGGCTTTCACCGCTCTACAAACATCCGCTCCAACTATATCCCAAAAGGCATGATAAAACAAACTAGTGAATCTGTCGGGACCCAGAGCGCTATGCCAATTCATGCCCATAACCGTTCTGTGAATATCAGAATTTGTGGGACAAATAATGAGCATATCATTCTCCTCATTCGACACAAGATTAAGGATTACATCAGAGGTATTATGTTGCACGACATTAAGAGGATTGCTGAAAAGATCAGCAAAATAATCAAGAACATGGGTTGAGATTTGATTCTGATAAGTGACAATTGAATCCGAAATTTTTATAGCATGAATTGGACTTCCGAGTTGCAATTGAGCGATGGAAGACATTTGAATTCCGATCACCAACCGCTAGCCAATTGTATCGACTTTTTTCTTTTAAGAAAATTTCTTTATGTAGTAAACAATTTTCAAGCTCTTGATGAGCAGCAAGTGCCACCGAATTACAATATGAAGAGATACCATTTGCAATAATATCATTTTGAATCTCACTAAGCGAAGTCTTAGCCTCTACAATTTTAATATCAAAATGGCCAAAAACATTCTTATTCCAATGTCTAAGCACACTCTAGAGGACACACAACTTATGACAAAGTAATTGCATCGAGGGCAACGACAGATGATGGTCATTCCAGCTATCAAAAATTGTTTCATGTAAATTCTGATGAGTGAGCCACATACCTTGAAAGAGGAAACGAGCTTTGGAAATCGAGCCTTTTGCACAAGAAAGTAAAATTGGATGGTGGTCATAGCAATGACGAGCTAAAGTAACACAAGTCACGGTATTCCAAAAATCAAGAAACCCCAGAGAAGCAAGAGCACGACCAAAACGACAATCTAATCTTCGGGAGCCATAACGACAATTAGTCCAAGTATAAACCGAAGCACTAGAAGGAATTTTTGATAGAGAGAAGTTGTCAATAAAGTTACAGAAATCTTGGACTGGACGAGAATCAGGAGGTCGACAAGTTTTATCATGTGCTCCCTGCATCACATTAAAGTCACCTAAAACCACCCAATTATCCGGAACAACAATATTCATGAGATGTGAATCCGCAAATTACAATTCTCTTTTGGCCAGTGAAGCACTACCATAAACCACACAAATGTGATGAACAACACCTTGGAATTGAACATTTAGGGAAACATGTTGGTCGTGCGTACGGATCACAAAATTTGGAGAAATAGAAGTATAGATTCCGAACTTACAAAAAGAAAACTAAAAATGTCATGAATTTACCTAAGTCCTATTCACCCCAACTTTATGACTGAATATATCTTGTTTACAGACCAACATGCACTTCCTCACTTGTTGAACTTTAAGGGCTCTATTTTTCCCTAAGATGGCCTTGATAAATGGTGCTGAAGTTTATTACCGATGGCCAGTTCCGCATTGCTGTGGAAACAAGTGTCGTCGGGAAAAAGCAGAGAAAAGTAGAAAAATGTTTGTAAGCATCAATATATTGATTAAAATATATTGTAAGTCATTGTTACTTATATAAAAAAAATAAGAATATCAGCTTTTTTTCATAAGTTCCGACATATATTTTTCCCAAAAGCTACAAATTGTGGCTTTTGCTGAAAGTAGCTTTCTCTGCTTTTCTAGAGATCAGTTATGCATTTACCAAACGTCGCTTGAGTCAATTGATATTCAACATCCTTTCTCCTAGTCGATTTACATGATCTTTTGAAACAAAGAGTGTGATATCATGTTCCTTCATTTTTACAGAGAGACAGGGGCGTAGATGAGGAGGTGTAAGGCACCCCTTCGCACGAACTTCCCGTAATTAGCCCCATAAAATTAAGTGTTTAGTGTTAAATTAAATTATTATTTTAACTAAAAAATGGTTTATTTTGTTTGTAATAGCTTAAATTAAGGTGGTGATTTTTTATAAAATTTTGAGCTCGTAAAACTCCGAAGATTTAATAGTAAGTCTGGTGTGCTTTAGTACGCTTCTAGAATATTTTTTCGGATGACCGTCATGCTTCTCTCTCCTTTAGATTTGTTCATTCTTAACTCTTTTTCTCTCCTTTTTCTTTTTTCAGACTTTTATCCTTTACGTACAACAACATTAACAAAATTTATCATTTATTGAGTTAATTGTATATTGTAATTCTCCCAAAAATGTACCATATTACTAATTAAAGAATAAAAATTAAGTTAACTAATGAATGATCAAGAAGCTAATTATTTATATATATGTACCCTAACCATCCATGTGGGTGTGTCTGAAATGAAATGCAATTATCCAAGGGAACATCATTGTCACATTGAGTCCTTTTGATGACACAACGTAACATAACATTACAGCAAATACAAGTATTTTATTTTATTTTTTGTAATATTTACTGTTTCCTACAGCAGTAAGTCTGGCCTCTGAAGCAAAACCCACTGATTAACTTAACTTACTATTCTCAGCCAAACAGCTAATCATAATTTTCAGAATAAAGCTTTTAAGAAATAAAGGAAAACGATTATCTTGAATATCTTATCTTTACTATTTTTTTCTTTCAAAAAAATAAAAATCTTTACTATTTTTACACATTAAATGTAATATTTTATTTTCACACTGATATTAGTAATTGTATTAATTTGCTAAAAATGCAGTGTTAATGGAAAAGACAGAATAATATAAGTCTAACTGTTAACTGTGATATCGTACCTTCAAAACATCAGCACAGCCACTAAGACATTTATTATCTTATTAATACAATTTAAAAAATAATGGTTATTTATGTGTAGGCTTCACATTTTCATGCTTTTATGAATTTTATGTAGTAAATGGTTATTATTTTTGGAGTATAAATCTTTCACATGAGTTGCATGAAACCCTCTCTCTATTCCAGTTGATTAAAAATGGAGTTGAATTAAGATATACAGAGAAAAGAAAAATTAAGTGCAAACCTCACAGGTTGACATTACGTACAATCAAATTGATTAAATAGATAAAGAATGAATGGACCTAATTGACATATTGATGAGGACTTCATTTTCTTTGTGTATTTTCCTTAATTAATATAGTAAGAGAAAATGATAAAAAGAACAATTAATTAATACACCTTTTTCCAGTATTAATTAAAAAGGGTGGAAGCAGCAGCATGGCAGTCTTCTAATTTCTTTGCATTTGGCAGAGATGTTTACTCAAAATAAATAAGTTAAAGTCAATATATATAATAGAGGAGAAAAAGTTGCACCCATATGTATATGCTTTTGGATTTTAATTGCTAGAATTACTTATTAAAAAACCTTATTCAAGCCCCCAAAATAATGAAAAGGATATATATAAATTTGTCCCTGCATTTTTTAGAAAGTACATTTATACTCCAAACATTAAAATGATGAATTTTATTCTTAACATATTTTGTGTCGATACTCTCTCGCCTCTAAAAAATGTATTCATCGGATTTGAATTGGAGCTCATGTTAAATGGTTAGTGTTGGGATCGACTATTGGACCTTCGACACAAAAGTTAGTAAATTTATAGAATGGATAGATAAATAGGTACTTAAAAGAGACAATGTTAAGGATAAAAGAATAAGATACCTCTTTGTGTGACATTGTAACATATTTATATTAGGAAGATGTTTGCCTTAATGTGTCGTTATTCCTTTTATCTCTTATCTTAGTGGCTAAGCGCATAATGGTTAGCTTGGTGGTCACGCTCGTCCGTATGAAAAGTACAATGATGTGGCACGTCTCCTTGTAGACATCATTATCCATAAAATTGTCCCCTCCTCTATGGCATATCTCCTACAATGGCGATTCCTTTCTTGTAGTAGATAGTACATCCGTTTGTATCTAATATGCGAACTTGTCATCCCGAGAAGCGGATCTCTTTTTCTTGAGTCATGTTTTCCATTAGGGCCAATGAACCGACCCAGTAAGATATCTAAGGGCCGCAACCCATCGAATAAGATCCTCTGAACAACCCTAAAGTGAATCTGAATGTTATCATATATATTTATGGAAAAGAAAAAGAAAGTATTAGGGAAAAATGAATGAAAAATGAAGGATAAACAGTGTAATAATTTATTCACAGAGACACACTTGTAAGTGGCCTGATTAGGGTGTCCACTCTCTGACACACTGGTAATGAAATGGAGTAAAAACAGATGATTCCTGATAGTGCAAGCAAAGCAAGCCAAACCCAAAGCAACTCACTCCTTTTTTTTTTCATCTCCTTCTCCAAATATCACTCTATTTACTTTTTCTCTAATTTCTTTCTTCTTCTTTCTTCTTTTAATAAATAATAATAATAAGTTTTATTTATTGGCTCTGAACCCTAGCTAGCTACTATAAGGCATATAAGCTCCTTGTTTAGTGTCTTCACTTACACCATAACCATCTCCAAAACTCTCTCTCTCTCTCTTGTTTTTTTCTACTTCATCTTCTTCTTCTTCTTCAAACACTTCTTTTTTCAAGTTCAAGAATTTCCTCTTGATCTTTAATTTCTTCATAGTCTCTAGCTAATAAGCCATTATCATTATCCATTTTTAGTCTTGCATTTTCTTTGATCTATCATTTTCTATTAGGAGATATGTTGATTTGAGTGTACATTGACTCTCTATCTCTCTCTCTCTCACTTTCAAGAAAATGTATGGAGAGAGAAAGTTGTTGTTTTGTTTATATTGGTCTTGTCTACAGTGTTTCTGAATTTGCTCCTCCTTTCTAAGTTGACATTGTTGAAGCTATTTCAACATAGTGTTGATAATTAGTAATTCTTGAGGTGGGTCATTCTTTTTTTTCTTATCAAAATCTTTTCTAAAGGTTTTCTTTCAAGAAAGAATTGTTTTATTTTCTTGAATTTTTCAAGTTATTTCCTATCAAGAATCACAAATAGTTCACTAGTTCCCAAATGGGGTATTGTTTGCTTCCAAAAGAGTGACACAAAACCAATCTTAGAACATTGATCATTTAATTTTAGGCCTTTTTTCTTTCTCTTCTTTCCCTCAATTTGGTCTCCATATATACACACACACACACACAAACACCACCAAAAGAAGAAGCATTAAAATCAAGAAAATGGAAATTTCAAGTCATGAAGAAGGAGAAATCCCTCTTCCAATAAACAGTACATATGTTGGGGGAACACATGGCCACATGATCCACCATGATCATCATCATCACCATCATAACAACATCATCATCCCATCTTCAGTTCCCCAAATCCCCAACAACAATGGCCCATCCTCCATAGAAGACCATCATCATCATTCAGCAGTTACTAATAATAGTTTAAAGAAAATGGTGAGGTACAGAGAATGCCTAAAGAATCATGCAGCTTCTATGGGAGGAAATGCAACTGATGGATGTGGAGAATTCATGCCAAGTGGAGAAGAAGGTAATGTCAATCAACCATTTTTAAAAACCTTTATATGTACTGAAATGTCATAAATAAATGAGTTTGCAAGAACTCGAAATCTCGACAAAGGTGACTACAGACTTCAAAAGTTGGGAGTGTCATTTTGCACCCCTAGAAGCTCATATAGTGGAGGCAATGAAACTGTACCATTTATCTTAATGGTGGCTCCCGGAATTGGAGGTGACGGAGCATCCCTCGATCACCTCCAGTCGAGCCATCGATCAATTGGTCTAATCGGTTCAGCCCCGTGTCTCCACAGAAAGGAGATGCTGAATTGGCACCTCAAATCTGTATGGGCCCTTGATAAATGAGTTTACCGGGATTTGACTCTCGATCACTTGGTCTAACAGGCTCTGATACCATATTAATTAGTTAAGTCGAATATATAATATATATTACTTAATGTTGTGGGAGTGCAGGAAGCATAGAAGCCTTAACATGTTCAGCTTGCAATTGTCATAGAAACTTCCACAGGAAAGAGATAGAAGGTGAATCAGGAATAAACCACAACAACATTAATTCACCTTCGTCTTTTGATTACTACCATAACCCACATTTCAGAAGAAAGGTGATATTAGGACACCACAAGAACATATTAGGGGCAGAATACCCTACAGGAAGAGGAGGAGGAGCAGGTGTTCCCCACCACCATCAGATGATAATGTCCTCATACAACATGGGATCAGATCAATCAGATGAGCAAGAAGATGGAGGTGGGGTAGTGATAGCAAGGCCAACCCATCATCATCATCAGATTATAAAGAAGAGGTTCAGGACAAAGTTCAGTGTTGAACAGAAGGAGAAAATGCTCAACTTTGCAGAAAAAGTAGGATGGAAGATGCAAAAGCAAGAAGAAGGAGTTGTTCAGAACTTTTGTCAAGAAATTGGAGTTAAAAGAAGAGTGCTTAAGGTTTGGATGCATAATAATAAACATCATTTTGCTAAGAAGACCAACAACAATAATCTTCCTCCTTCTCTTCCTTCTCTTCCTCCTCCTAGTGTTACTACTGCTTGATTCTTTTTTCGGGTTAGAACCCCGAGAGCACAAACAGAAAAAACAAACTACGATGTAGTTAACCGAGGAAAACTAGATATCCCATGGCATTCAGAACGAAAGAAACTCTTGGACGCCTGCAAGAGGCACATTAAGCTTATTTAGATTGATAACTAAGTATAATTATTATATTATGCTCCCTTCTTCTTCATCATCATCTTCTTCTACATTGTGGTTTAATTAATTTTGTATACTCTATATAAGTTTGTTTTATGTCATTTATCTTCTTATGTTTTGAAATAATTAGTGTATATTTAGTTTAGGGCATGCATGCAAATGAATTTGATTGAGTTTCTTGATGATGCTTTCTTTATGTTTTGATAATTTTTTCAATTTATGATATTGAATTTTCTTAAGGCTTATTTTCTGGTAATATATACATGTTTTTGCGAGATAATCCATTTTCATATAAATGATGTGAAAATGAGTGTGATTGTGATTGTTAATAATGAATTATAAGTACTAGTTCTGCTTATGCTTATTTGGTTTAAATAAATATTATTGTGCCTCGATCTTTTGTGACTTTTTTATATGTGTTTCAAAACAAGGGACACAAGTTTTCCCTCATATTATACTATACATATATTAACTTGGCTAAATTCAAAAGACAAAAAAAACAATATGTTGTGATTTTGCTGAGGCAATTTGGTCATTTGAAAACTTTCAAATACAGATATAATATTTGTGAAGTTTACCATAAATGAATGGATAAATGAGTTTTTTGATCAAATAATAATTTTGGTTTAAAAAATTATAATGAGAAATTCACAAAGTTCATTTTTTGGCTGTAGCCCAATTGGTACACTCACTAATGTGTGAGTGGGGAGTCCAGGGTTCGAATCCTGCTCTTTACAATTTAATCAAGAAAAAAAAAAGAAATTCACAAAGTTCATTTTTTTTAATTGCTCCAAACGACTCCTTTTTTAGTTAAATAGTCGCTACAAGGCAATATCAAATTTTACAAATTGCATACAACACAAATCTATATATGTTGAGTTATGTTAGCAAATAGAGTTAGATAAAATTCAAATCATCCAACACTTGTAAGAAAGATCTCTCAAGAAAACCATTTTACTAATTATCTAAGAAAGAACTAATAAGGAGCACTCAAAACTTTACTTAAATTGAATAGGTAATGCTACAGGAAAGGGTTGCTGTATACATATGTATCCATTCTAGAATGAAAGAAGAAGCAAAGTTAAAATTAGATAAGTAGGGAGAAAGCGCAATATGTAGCACCAAAACATAATGCTAGCGACAAACATTATTTGGATGTGTATACGCGTAACATTATTCCAACTTAAAATTGCCTTTCTTTTTATTTTTCTTACTTCTTCTATAAGTGGTTCAAATATAAATATGAAAAAGCATTGGATTAGTTAACTGGAAAATAGGATGTGTTAGAGATTTAATATAATATGTTGTTAGGTTTAACTATCAATTCGAGTTTTTGGTTTAATTGGTTAAATAATTGGTATCAAAGCCTCTGTAATTCAAAGGTATTGAGTTCAATTCCTGACAACCTCCGTATTTTTTGAATTAAAAGCACTCGTTAATTAACCTTAACTATTAGTTCGAGTTTTTGGTTCAATCGTTTAAGTAACCAGAAGAAGGTAATATTCTAATTTTTCCAAACTTAATTCCACAAATCCTGAATATGTGTTCAATCAAATTACATTTTCAAGGTAAATTATATTTTGGGATCCCTAGGGTTACGAACTTTATAGTTCTAGAATTTCAAATCATGACATAAAAATCAATCAACTTGGATAGCTCACATTATTATAGTCTACATGCCTGTAAACAAATATAAACTATCGTTGACCACCTATTTAGCAAGTTACCAAGAGTCTCAAATCTGGAAACAAATAGGATAGGCAGAAACGGGAAATTTTGTGTTTTTACTTGTCATCAAATTGAGAAATAATTGCAGAATCAAAAGTTTATATATAATTACTCACGCAAATGAAGTTTCTTGTGGATTCCATATCCCTTTTGAAAAATCTGAGAGTTGTAAAAAAAAATTAATTGTAATTCTGAAATTAAGAAGAATAAAACATCTTAATTTTCTTGGAGTAATATTGTTGATTTATTACTGGTGAAGGTGTTAGCCTAGTGATTAAACACTCTACCTATAATCAGGGAGGTCATGGATTTGAATCACACTAGAAATTGAAGGTTTTCCTCTAATATTTAATATAAGTGTAATCGCACAAATTTAAAAAAAAAATATTGTTAATCTATTAATTTCCAATCAAATGTTTGGAAAGTAAACAAAAATATGTATAGTTTTCTATAACAATGCATCTAACAATAATTGAAGCATAATGAGTTTTGATGAGGATGGTGAGAATCAGGCCTAAATTAGGAGGTTCACTCAAAACTGGCACCTAAGCTTGGTTAGCTTGGTTCCAATTAGGTAGCGCACCACAAACAGATCCTTGATATCGGCCCAGTAACAAACTGCCCCCGGACCGCCCTATCATATGTTGAGTATCTAACTTCCCTGTCCGGCGACTCGAACATCCTAGCAAAAACTAATCATGCATCCTCATTAATACGGTCTGAGTTACTCTTATCCATAAATACCTCCAACGTAATAAGTATTGGTAAAGTTACATAATATTCTCTCTCTGTAATTTGTAATTATTTTGCTCTTTCTTTAAACTCTTATTGACTTGATTGTCAGAGTATTTCCATAGCTCAACCCAAACACATGAAGAAACTGACGCCGCAATCAAGTAACCAAATGAAGAGTTTGTATCCACTTTACCAAAATTGCAACCAAAAGTTGAACACAACATATATATAACTAGGCTAACTTTCCCCAAAACTAATAGAGGGAATCTCAAGTTATCCCACCAATGAAATAAAATAGAAAAATAAGGTGCAATAAATAATTATATAGCATGCAATCTCTCCTTAATTAATAATGAATAGAATAGCAATTTGTAACAAAAGATTTGGGTAAGAAAGATGAGGAGAGTCACACATTGCATGACTTGGTTACTACTATTATTAGTAGATGATGAAGGCAGCATTAAATTTTATGTGTACAACACAGTGTATGACTTTTAAAATTTCTTCAAAATCAAGGACTTAATACGATGATGAAAGTGGGCATGCAATGAAAATAACAACACATGTGCCCTTATTATATCTATCTATCTATCCCTTCTAAAAGGTTAAATAAATTTATTTTGTTACCCCTTAATCTTAAATATTTTCAATGATGATTTCAGCTACCTTCCCTGTCACAAAGAGAGAGAGGGAGGGGAGGGGACCCCTTAATTATAAATTTATAATAAAATTCAACCCTTATTTGTTGTTTTTAACCTTTGGTTGTATTAATGTACATTTGTCTTTCCCGTTCCTATTAGGATGTCACATTCTTGCTATTTAGGTCAATTTAATAAGTCAAACAAAAAATTGGTTACAACTAATTTTTTTGGAATTAATGAATTTATGATATGTTCTTTTCTATATTATATACCATTTATTTTTATTCTTCAAAAGACAAATTAAATTTTGCATGTCTATACTATTCAATGCATCAATTTCAATTCCTCTACGTTGAATTTTATGCTTTACATATTGGGTAAACTATATTTATGATCCTTTGAACTATAGTGTCACTAGCATTATGATCTTTAAACCTCATTTCATAATCAAAAATCCTTAAATTTTTTTATATATATATAAGAAAAACGCAGTAACATTTGAAATATTATTTTCATCATCTTTACGATGACGGATGGTGAGGGATCATGTGTACATTAGTGTAAAGTCCGCTTAAAAATGTATTTCGCGGTTATTATCGTACTAGTAGAAGTAATTGTTAAGTAGTATTTGAAATGAAAAGGAGTAGAAGTTTCATAAATCCAATAATTGATTGAGGTGGTAAGAAGAAGAAAAGGCAGAGAATTTGATGGAGCATATATCGAAATGAATAGGAGGGGGTGTAATAAATAGGGGAACCATGATCTTCTGAGCAGAATTTAATGGTATGCTTCCTGCAAGGGACTGCCCTTCCTGCCCACGTAATAAATAAATGAATGCAAGCCAAATTTGTAAGGATTTCATTGTTTGGACAAGCAAGTGTATGTACTCAGGGTCGGATCTGGAGGGAGCTGGCGGGAGTTCGAGCATCCACTGGTCGTTGAAAAAATTTATAAAAAATGTGAAAGATTTTCCAAGTTATATGAAAAACACTAAAAAATATATAAATTAAGTATCAAAAGCACCCACTGTTAGTGGGTTTCTAAATCCGTCATAATGTAATGTATGTATGTGTCTACACTTGGCTTGGCTTGGACCATCCATCTTTCATTTATAGCCCAATACCTAAGCTAAGCTATCTGTACCAAATACCAATACCAACAGATCATCTCTCTAATATACTGCAGCCACATGCTCCACTCTTCTAAACTACTCACCACTCACACAAACACCAAACCACACCTAGATTTCTCGCACTAACCATAACTAGGGAGGGGTCCAAGGGTGCAAACGAGCCCAGATAGTACGCAAACAATTCTTTCGACTCGGTCAAAGTTCGAGTAGAAGCCAGCTCGACGTGGCTCAGCTCGAGCATTACCAAACCTGAACTCGAACTTCCTTAGATTTGACTCGAAAGTTAGATGAATGATATGTACAATACATGATATATTGTTATGTATAATTTATAATAAATAAATGTACAAATAACTTAATAAACAAATTTAAATTGAGTTTAAAGTCCCATATGAAAAACCATCGTTGAATCAAGTTGAACTGAACTATATGCGTATAAGACGTTGCTCATAAAAACTGAGTAAAAGCTTAGCTTGGTCGAAATTCAGTCAAGCTCGCTCTGTCAGTTTGGTTAAAGCTCATCTCGAAAGAGCTCGACTCGAGACTCTAACGAGCCAATATTGAGCTAATCTAGGGTTTGGTTCAACTCGTTGCCACCCTAGATATAACACCTTCAATTTCAATATATTTTAGTATTATTTCGGAGTTAGCAGTCGCCCACTGCTTCCAGGATCAAACATAATTAACTCTAATAATAACTTAATTAAGAGGTAAGGAACGCACTTCACCTTGAACAAGCAATTGCCAATCTACTCCAAATCAACCGGGTAGCAATAACAACAATTAACCACAACAACAAACAATATGTAAAGAGCAATAACAATTGACCACAACAACAGAAATGTGTAAAGAGATGAACACCTACCTTTTCTGGACTCACTCTTAGTGCTCATTTAATTCTCCTTTTCGCCTTTTTTTTTTTTAACTTCAACTTTTAGTTCTCCTTTTCGCTAGTTTTTTTACTTCAACCACACAGTGGAAGTGTTTGGTTACACAATAGAAGTGTTTATTTGTGATAACATCCAGATTCGTCTAGACATCGTCAACTTCGTAGCCAACCACCACGGGATAGGTGGGCCGCTCCTCCCTTGGTCCAAATAATTAGGCTTTAAGCCAAGTGACAGGAAGGCCCATGACTAACGGTACCCCCAGTTAGCTCTCGCCACTACGAAGGATTTGCCTAGAAGGAACCTTGCTTGATGGTACACATTAGCGTATGACTAAAATGAAGCTTGGCAGTAGCCACATCGCCGTATCTAAATCAACAAACATCTACCAACTATACCGACTATAACAGTAGACTGTAATAACTAAACCAAAGAATAACAGACACAAACAGCCCCGTGACCCAGCAAGGTGCACCTTTTGCATAAAACCGGTCGAAATCAAGATGTTGACGCAAATGGACACAGCTGAGTAATAAAAAGGAAAGAAAAGGAGTTGATGTGATGTAGATTTAGCACAAAGCAACTAGCATGTAATTCAAGTGGAAGGCAGTTTCCAGTAAACAGTTGGGTTCATAAAGAGCTACATAATTATGTATATACAAAAGGAAGAATGCCAGTTATCTAGTACAAATAGTCAAATATGTATACCTAATATTTTAATCCCGGTCAGATTTCCGGGCTTAGTTATTCACTCCAAAATAGTGGACAACTGAAAACTTCATTGATATATAAAAGCAATTTAATGTACCCTACACAATAACATTTACCCAAAAGAAAAAAAAAGAGTAGAAGGCTTAAAAAGAGAGAGCAAACGAACAAACAAACCCCTTAAAATGGGTGAAATTAACTATCTACGAATATATATTATATACCGTTGCAGTGATGCAAACTTAGGCTATACCATACAAGTAGCTTCTTCCTCCACAACAAAACTGCACTTCCCAACCTCCAAGTGCAAATGAAGGAGCAGCAAAGGAGAGTCGACAATGAGCCCATGGTTCCTAAAGGCCGTTTTCATATATCATTAGCCTCTTTATATGTATAAGTTTCCAAGGACCCTCGCTTGACATATTGTCAAGAGTACTACTGGGTGCAGTTTTGAGCACCCAATGGTGTCAACTCTCAGATATGGGGCAAGAGAAATTTCGAGGTGCAATTCCAATTTAACTTGCTGATACGAGCCTGGGTCGACCAGGATTAAGAAGCGAATCTGACATCCTCCAACCCTACAACATGAGAAACCGGATGAAAGTCAATAAGAGAAACAAAACTCTACTCCAGCATGCTGTATATATGCTATCAACAGCATAGTATGAATTCTATCTGCCAGACCACCACTATTTTACAAAATTCACATTCAGTTTCCAAGGACACATGCACCTCAGAGAATGTCTACTGATGAATAAAAAAGGATGCATTTGAAGTCAAAAACATGTTTCATGTAGTGTTGACTAATTAGACATCCTGGTAGTCTTTGAATTCGAATTGCACAGGCACAACAATTTTATTAGGAGCAAAATTGTAAGAGCCTCTCCTCGTATATTGTAACTCATAAGTTGGATCCACATTAAGCGCATTATGACTACTCTGTTTTTGTGTTTCCTGTTCTTTGAGAACCATACATTACTAGATGTTCTTCCTTTGCAACTTGCAAGGAAATAACCAATCTAGTTGATATGTTACAGAAAAAGTTTACTATCCACAACAGGCAATGGTCAATGTACATCTGATAGACGGCATATTAAATTCAACTTACTTGTTCTGCAGCTTTATTTTTGAAAGAACCATATAAAGCTGAGACCATTTTGCATGATTCTGCAATATGAGCCTCGAGATGGTTAGCTGAGAGAATATAATCTGAATTGCCATATTCTTGTTGTGTTCTTGAAGAAGAGTGACTATTGTTTGATGAATGTATGAAATGCAAAAGCACATGAGCCTGCAACAACAGATAAACAATCTTAAACCCAGCACATACAGAGAAATCGGTAGATTTCTAATAAAATCTAACTATAACTCACATGAAATGCTGCTTTTAGAATATCATCTGATTTTGCCTGATCCTTGAGCAATGCATAGACCTTATCTTTTGATGGATTGTACGTCACTACATATTTCTCTTTCTGTCATCAATGAAGAGAATATGTTTGAATATATAAATGTAGTAGTTAATCCATTATCAGAGAAACAATTATATCCCTGCTTGAAATCTGTTTCTACTTTTCAGTGGTATACCTCAAACAGAGGCTGTATAGCAAGATATGCACTTGGGTCTTGAAATGCCTCTTTAAATCTTGGTCCTGCAAAACAGATAGAACAAAATCGGGAGTGAACTCAACTCATGAAATAGCAATACATAAAAAATACACTCCAATATAACCAGTGGTCTTCTACACATACCTATAACAATCGGCCTCTCCTTCAACCATGGAAAGCTGAATACCTTTTCCTTCCTATTTCCCTCCTGCAAGGAGGGCACTCGTCCTGCAGAGAAATATAAAGCATGAAATGTATCAGAACAACATGCTGCTTGTGTATCAACTCAGTTTAAAACAGCAAGAATAAACCATCAGAGAGGGTCAGAATAGTGTGAGCTTCTGGAGCTCTTCTACCTACCTGTCTTAAGGAATGAATCTACTGCCACACTGAATCTGGCTCGGTTCAAAGTGTGCAATACCACAGATTTAACCTAAAGACATAGCATGCAAGTTAGCATAACTAACTAATGTCATGCAAAAGACAAATTGAACTCCCAAAAGCTGTATAAGAATTTCACCATGGTCTAACCTCTTGGTAAGAGCTGAGGACGTAGCCACATGAAAGGAGGGAAAATGTTGTAACCAGACTAGGATTTCTTTTCAATATCATAATACTGAGCCCAGTTCCCAGCTTCACAATATCAATAAACGTACATTAATATCAACTGACATTGTTATTTGGCACCAAAATGCATAATAAAAAATGAAATTCCACAACAAACAGACAAGAAGCACAAGTCAAGTTCAACATTAGCATGGCACTCAAAGCTCAACAGTAGTATGAGCAGACCATTGCACCATATTATAGCTGATGTCATAGAATCACTATGCAGTGTCACCCACAGAATACATAAGCTTGTATGCTGTCTTGGTTCACTTTGTATTGTTGCAATAACATAAGAAGACCTATCAACAAAATAGCAAAAAATTGGATATACTCATATATAATCGCATTTTGTAAGGTGGATGGGTAAATTTTCAAGTCCACAATCAAATAGTCAACCATTCTAACAGAACCACTAACTCGGCATTGCATAAAGAAAACAAAGCAAAGATCTCTGTTGATAATTAAGCAAACTCCAGAAGACCAAGTTAAAATTGAAATTGACAAAAAGTTCTAATGCAACCATGTATTCCAGGCCTGCATCTGTGCTAAAAACAATTTCATCCCATAACATAACCTACTTTTGGTCACATAGGTAAAATGAATTTCATAAATTATAAAATTTGGGGTAAAAAAACATACCAAATCTGCAAGATTGCCAACGCATTCTCCCTTCGCAGTGACATCACCAATGTTCTCCCCTTTAGCAAAGGCTTTGTATATTGGTGTTCGAGTTGATGTTGATGTTACAGCAGCAACATTCTAAAATCAAACAATCGTTTATGAGGGGATGCAAAGCTGGTTTAAGTTATACAAAATTTACAACTGCATTTATAAATAAATAGGCAAACCTTTGCCACATTAGCTGCACAAGCCAGGGGAAGAAAGAGGTGTGGTACAGCTGCAGTGACCAACTCAACCCCAGCACCCAATTCCATCAGAAGATCACCCGCAAACCGCAGCTACAATGTATTAGAGGTCAGAAAACATCCAGCTAGGACTGTCTGGAAAATTTAACAAATCTGATTTTGTTTGTACCTGCTTAAGATCATAATCAAATTTCTTCCCTTGCCTTGCAAAAAGCATTTTCCCAACCCTACCAGCACCATCCTGCAAATTGACTACATTTTTAGAAGTGGTACTACATTACTGATCTCTAAAATCTATAATAATGTTGATAGCATCTTTAAATTCAAAATAGCATAAAATCAAAGCAGTATCTGAACAACAGAAACAAGAAGCATTTAGCATACAATACTCAACCACCTGGGTTTAATTTAGAGAGATCAAACTCAAATGTTGTAGCCCTTCTAGCAATATAAATAGCCTAAGTTCCCAAGTAGATACTTTCTAGTTTTGAATAAAAACAGGACATGGGATTCCAATTTGGAAAAAATAAAAAGGGATTAATTAACTACACATATTTTTATCTATGGCCACATAACGGCATATATGACAACATTTTCAAAAACTGCATGAATGGAAGATAGTACGGAGCATGGAAAATAGCTTATCTCCATATTAAAACAAGCATAAATAAATAAATAAATAAAAAATAATTGACATACTTATAATATAGCAAAACAGAATGTGGATGCACATCATCAGCACATTGATTTTAAAGCAAGTTAATTTCAATAAGTTAGTTTTTCCTCAACTCATTAATAAAAGCAGTAACACTTACAAATCAATTTATAAGATAGTAACTTATGAAAATATTATGTAGAGAGAAAAAAATAAGGAGATATCCAAGACAAGGAACAACCTAGGCCTTTCTTAGTGAAGAAAGAAAAACATTAAACTGGGGGGATGCACATAGCTCACTTTACTAGGACTGCATGCGATTAATATATACCACATGAAGGTAAGGCCAGGTTTCCCAAGAAATTTGTCCTATCAGACTCGCCAGTTATATGCATGCATTTCAAACTTGACCATTTAATGTAATTTTTTTATTCAGTTCAAATCTCACTCTGTTTTTTCTTTCTTTATTTCCCTCGTTTTTACTGATAATCAAAAAGTCATCGAAGATGCAATCTGAAAATTTGTCTATACAATACAAGATTTAATTCATGACTTTACTATTTTACGGGTGCTAATTTAGGCATAGATTCATTACATGGGATGGGACCCAGGAGAAGCATTAGAAGACACAGAAGGTCTTAAGTTAATTACCATAAATAGCAATCACAACCAAAAACAACCTCCCTGTAGTTGCGACTCGCAGCTACAACCAACAAGTATGCTAAGTCCTATGAAGTACAAAAGCTGCCACTTCTTAGCAACAGACAGTAAGATTTAAAACTACTCTGCAAAATCAACAGTTTACATGCAAGCCCTTCAAAGCTTAAAATGCAAATCGCATCTGTATGGGCAAAATAAGCACAAGCAAGGTTTATAGCAAAATATGATGTTGCAACATAGTAGCTACAACAAGGACACCTTTGCAACCATACCTTTCCCTAAACTAAATACCCTGCATGCAAAATTACATAGAAGTGCGCCAAGCTGAATCAATAATAATCATGCATATAGCGAATATTTGTATAAGCAAGAAAAGGTCTAGCCAAAATATATGACATAAAAAGAAAAAGGAATTGCTAAAGATAACCAAGATACATATCGGAAGAAGGTGAAAAAATAATATTCATACCTTAAGGATCCAATTAATAGCAATAGCGCCGGGAATAGCTTGGCTTTGAGAGACTCCAACTGAATTCAAAAGAGTTTTTGTCGTGAAAACACCCATTGCTCCACCAAAGAAGTGCTACAACAAAATGTTAATAGAACATGTCATTCAACCATCACAAAGTAATCAAGATCTGTAAGAATGAACTAAATCAGAAAACGTTTTAAACATGAGACTGGTATATCCCATTAAAGCCCAAAAAAACCAGTAAAACTGTTCACTGGAACAAAAAGAATACCTTCAAAGCTCTCCAACTCATGTAGGGAACATAGGATGGAGTAACGCTATCAGGAAATCCTTCTGGCACTACATATGTTCTTACAAATGACATCAACTCCTGCGAGACAAAGTTGAGCAAGTATCAAAAGCACTGCAGACAATCAACATCTTACCCAAAACAAAGAAAAAACGTGCTTTTCGTGCTAGTCTCTGTATCGATGTCATTCAAAGGTCCATTGCCAATATAAAGATATTTTTCGTGCTAGGTCCCTGTATCAATACCATTCAAAGGTCGATTGCCAATAAAACTTGCACAACAAAAAATAATGAACAATCCATAACGAAAATCACTAGCTTTGATATCCCAAACATATATCCGAACTGTTTGACTCAAATTACAGCAAGAGTCTGTCCATAGTCCACAACAAACAAGCAAGCACTCTCGCATGTCCGGCGCTCATTAAAACAAACAAATCTAGGCATAGAAAGAGAACTACACAAGAAAAGAAAGTTGAGAAAGCAATTAAAAGCATAGATATTGAATTCAAATGTGCATAAGCAAATTTTAAAAATTGAACTGTTTCGCGGTGAAGGTATCAGGCTAGTGGTTAAGACTTTTTCTACGATGGAGGTGAGGTGTCAGTGATTTTTGTTTGTTATTAATTATAAGCGCAATTGTGCAGTTTAAAAAAAGAACAATTGAACTGTAAAAAAGAAGAATTGAACTGCAAAAGAAAAAGAAAAGAGCAGAGACCTCAAGAGGAGGTTTAGGAGCCTGCAAGCCGACAGCGCGAATAGAATTCTTCTTAAAATGACCAAAACCATCATTCTCAGCAACATACTTCCATCTGCGCCCCTCAATTTCCTCACAACAGATCAACCTCAAGGTAGAATCAACAAACTCATCTTCAACAAGCCCAAATCTCCTAGGCTGAGGCTGAGAAGCAGAAGGAGAAGGAGAAATGGGAGGAGAGGAAGCCAAATTGGCGCTAATACGGAGAGTTTCACGAACAAGAAGACGCGCGTCCTGAGAAGAAGTGGCAGAGGAGAGAGTTTGCGCAGTTGAATTGGCGGTGGATTGTTTGATTTTGATGGGAGCCATGGCGGCGGACGAGGAATGAGGATTTGATCTGGAAAAAGATAGTTATATGGAGAGGAGGGAGAGGGGGAGCATTGGGGTTAACGAAACAAGAGAAGCATTGTTTGAAGTTGGCGTGAGGATGTAATAATAAAGAGGCAGGTGGCCTAATAACGGAGCTACTGAGGAGGTGGACACTGGGATATAGAGAGGACGCCAAGATTTAATCGGATCTAGCTGCAAATATAGACACTCTCTGCTTCCTATGTTACATTCTCTATCCTACCATTATTATTTTAAGCCCCATGATTTAGTACATCCCTCACTTTTTATATAACGCACTATTAACTCTTATTATTTAGTAGTTTCGTAACTTTTTATTCATTTAATTACTTTAATAATTTATTGGGACTAAATCATGTGAAATTTTGCTTTAGCACAAGAATCTTAGAATTACGATATACAGCTCTTGGAATTTTTCCAAAAATTTTTGGGCTATTTTTGAATTTCTTTAAGTTTTTATCCATTTAATCACTTTCATAATTTATTGAGACTAAACTGTGCGGAATTTGGCTCAACCCAAGAATTAAAGTTTCTTAAATTTCCGATTTACATCTCCTGAAATTTTTGCATAATTTTTTGGACAATTTTTGAAATATTAGAGTACTTTTTTTTTTTTTGAAATATTATAGTATTCTTCTTGAATATTAGAGTATTACTAGTCGGGTACTCGCGCTTTGCGCGAATGTAAATTTATTTTTTGAGATTATTTGTATATTTATTTGAAATTTAGATTAAAGAACTCGATAACACTTCATACTCTGTTTTTTTCAGTTAGAATAAACAATAATTCTTTAGCAAACTTAAAATACAGTAGTAAATTATGAGGTAATCAATCTTACATTTCACTCATTTAGATAAAAAGTAAGAAATAAAAGATTGAAAACAAAAAACAAAAAATATGTTCTATATAAACTTGAGAATATAAACTCAAAAATAATTTCAAACATTATTCCAATAAACCAACAAAAAAAATAATGCCTATTCATCCATTTAAGAGCTTTTATTGAAATAAATAAATCTAATTGTAATTGCAACTAAAAGGATGTTATACCTGTCAGAAGAATGAAAATATGTATGTCTTTTCCATGAATCTCGTAATGTATAAATTTAACTGTATCCATCAGTTTTCAAGTTTCAATTTCCAATCTTCGAACCATACTTATATGAATATGGTCACCATTTTCTAGCTTCATATTTATATATTGTCTATCATGACCATTACCTAATGGAAAGTAGAAGAATTTTTTTCTATATATGAATGAATTCAGAACCATACTGTAGGTTAACCCAACTCACTGAATTTTAGGTTCTCGGATGATAATTATCAATCAAACAATGTGATCATATTTCAGTCTGCAAATGAGTAATAGCCATTAATAATAGGGAGTAGATGTGTAAAAATTTGTAGGCATGAAAACTAAATATATATATATATATATATATATATATATATATATATATATATATATATATATAAGATATTACACAGATACCTCTTGATCAATGATTGGGCACTCCTAACTTGTCTTTCTCTCCAAATTGCAAAATGAGAACACCATAGTCGAATATCATCTACATTGCGGAATCCTAAATTGACTATCATAACCAACCAATAGAGAATATTGAAACTGTGAAGAGCAAAACATAAAGTGAAAACTCAATTTTGTGGAGAAGAGAATGACAAAAGTGATTTATAACTTTAGTTTGTAACTTCCTGGAAGTTGAAAGAGCATGAACTTGAGAAAATGCATAATGGATATTAAGGGGCATTAATGGGTAGTAATTCAAGGCTTACATCAAAGATAAAAGCTAGGATTCTGAATGCCATCTATTTAGAATAATGGAATTAATGAGGAAGTAACCGTAAAGTGAAAATGGAGAGATTATTTGAAAAATTAATGAGTGAAATTACTAATAATTAATATTTTGTTCCAAGACATTTAGATTTTGGTTTTGTAATTTAAATAGAATATATATTACATAATTGTAAAAAATGTGAAAAAAATGTGGAGCTGACACATCATCTTTTGATAAGGTGGATGATTGTGGTGAGGGTAAATGAGCTCCCCTTTTATATATCTATATAGATTTTTGAAAGAATAGGGTATTTTTTTGAAATGTTGGAGTATTCTTTTTGGATAATTAGAATATTATTTCGGAATACTAGAGTATTATGTTCGAATATTAGAGTATTCTTTTTGCAATTTTATTTTATTTTGTAAAAATTCTTTTTGGAATATCGGAGTATTCTTTTTGAAAGGTTAGAGTATTATTTTAGAATATTAGTGTATTATTTTTGAAAGAACATAGTATTCTTTTGGACTACTAGAGTATTCTTTTTGGAATATTAGAGTTTTCTGTTGAAATATCAGAGCATTCTTTTGAAAAAATAGAGTATACTTTTGGAAGAATAGAGTGTTCTTTTGGAGAGCGTTTTCCGGTGAATTCCAAAAATAACCCAGAAAAAAATTCCAGGAGATGTATATCGCAATTCTAAGAAACTTTAATTCTTTGTTTAACGACAAATTTCGCACGGTTTAGTCCCAATAAATTATGAAAGTGGATAAATGGATAAAATTTAAAAGAAATTCAAAAGTCACCTAGAAAATCTTGGAAAATTTTCAGGACATGTATATCGTAATTTCTAAAAAACTTTAATTCTTGAGCTAAAGCCAAATTCCGCACCGTTTAGTCCCAATAAATTATGGAAGTGGTTAAATGGATAAAAATTAAAGAAATTTGAAAAAAAATCGTTTTTTTTCTGACAACAATGGATCTCAAAATGGCCGCCTAACTAATACGAGTCCAACGGTATTAAAATTTTCGAAAATTGAATTCAGGAACATCGGTAAAATGTATTTTAAAGATAATAATTAAAACTTTTATCTCTCTCTCCAATGATAGCATCAACGCTGACATCATCTTCTTCATTTTTCCTTCATTTCATGCGTGTCATGCTTATCCCTTTATTTACAAGTTTGCCATTTTTCCCTATTTAATTACTAAATGGTCCCCATTGTCACACCATAAAAGTTGTTACACTGAAACACCTTGTCACACTTAAACCCTCCCCATAAAGTTCTTATCTTTTACCATAATTAACCTTTTTGTCATTCTGTCTATTTTCTTTAGGTTGTAACCATTATATTTCGGTATGAACATGCAGACACGACATAACAAAATCACAAAATCATGTTAGTATAGATTCTTGAAAATAAACATTTGTTACGTTAAAAAAAACTAAAAAGTAGAAAACAATGATCAAAATTATTTAATTATGGCTAAAGAGAGTGGTGCTCACATGGTCAATGATTGACCAAATACAATTTGGTCAATCACTATTAGATCAAAATCGAAGGGTGACCACCCTTCGATTTTGATCTAATAGTGATTGACCAAATTGTATTTGGTCAATCATTGACCATGTGAGCACAACTGTGCCTAAAGATAAGACCTCATAATGTGTTTTTCAAAATAGTATGATTAAACAATGTGTTATATAAAAACTTAAGAACTTTTAAATTATTCACCCTTCTTTTTATTGTCTTATTCGCTCATTTATTTATTGGCGTAGCATTCTCTATCACTCCACTCTGAATTTTTTCTAAAATAATTAAAGGTTTTATTTGTTTTAACTAACTTCAGCACAATTCAGTTCAATATTTAGCGAAATTCATTAGCTATTTAGAGTTTAGTTCATTCCGTTTATTTTTTAAGTAAAAAATAACACATTCCAAGTAAATTCGAAAGGTAACAATTAGGAGAAAAATATCTCAATATAAAAATTCATTGGTAGAATTAGGGTTGTAAAGAAAAATCCAACCCATGAGTCCAACTTGATCCAACCCAATCCAATCCAACATTTTTAAGTTTTATTTGCTGGGTTAAGTTAGGTTGAATTAACAAAAAAACATGGATACTACCAACCAAATAAACCACAAAATTTCTAAATCCCTAATTTCATCACTGCCAATCGCCTCCCACCACTGCCCATCACCTCCACCACTGTCCGCCACCTCCCAAAACTGTCCGTCCGCCACCTCCCAAAACCGTCTGGCATCATAGTTTTAAGAACTTCAATAAACAGGTGAAAGACTAAGCAGTGTCATATAATTACTTTTCATAATCATCCTAACTAAAAACTCAAAAGGATATATAAGATGTGTGAAATAGTATACTATGGAGCACTGAACTAGGGTTTTAAAAACGATACCAATAAAGAGAAGCACCTTAGCATTGACATTTGTTGTATAAACCATCGCCTGAAGAACTCTCAAGAAATGACATGATAAAGCATCACATCCCCCCATTACAACACGATAAAGCATTGTATATTTAAGACACAATATTTTGCATTTCCCTAAGCATTATTAGTAGGCTAATAAGGCATTTATACAAGAGAAAAGAATCATTTATGCACAAGGCAAAATTTGACGGTTGATAGACTGTAAGGAAGAAAACATGAAAGAATCTGATTGATTGAATAGCAAGTGTAATTAAACTCATTTCCGCTTAACCAATTTCATAGTTCCTAATTAGGGCAAATCAATTATTTGTTTTAATATAGAACATCAAATGAAAATAAACATAAGATTTAACACCAATTGATTTCTGATTACAAAAGTAATTAATTTTCAATTACTTCTAACGCTTACCAAATAATTTCCAGGGAGACAGAGTTTGAGGGGCTTGAGGTTGCGGGGAACCTGGGACAGGAACTAAATCAGGACGAGACATTAGAGGATGCATATTCCCATCATCCAACAAGTCAGCCGTGTTGTTATCAAGTTGGAAAGACAAGTCGAAGTAAAAGTCAACAGCATCGGCAGTGCCTAAATTTGCCGGAAGCCTATCGAGTTCAAGAATTTCAAGTCGGTCCAACAAGCCAAAGTAAAGTCTTAGGTAGTTGATGATAAGTGACACCGTTATATAGAGATGGCCAAATGAACCTAAACCGGATGAACTGGACTGGATTGAACCGGTCAAAATCTAGTCAAACTCTGAACCTAATCGGAACCGAAACTGGATCAAGGTTAACCATAGAAATAAGTTTAGGTTAAGGTTCAAAAAATTTATAAACCTTAAAACCGGCGGTTCAAGCTTTTTATTTTTTAAAAATGTTTAATCAAAATTAAACCCAATTTAGTTTTAGTTTATTATTTTTGTAATAAATTATGTAAATTTATTTTATAAATTCATAAAATCATGTAACATTAGGTGTAATTTAATTTTACAAATTTGTATTGCATTGTATTTGTATTTATATTTATATGATATTTATTTATATAAATTATTAATGTAAATAAATTATAAAATAAAATTTAAATAGAAGATTCGAACCTTAACCTTAAGGTGGCATCCGGGCGCACTAGTCAACCAATTCAAGCATCTGCTGCGCAAAAAGAAATGAAGGCTACGATATAAGTCTAGCAAGATTTCGAATATTTCTAGTAAAGAGTTAAGGGATGAATTTTGTTACTTCCAACATACAAAACTTGTTAAAGATGATTGGATATTCTTTTGAGAAAGAAGAACTGGGTGTTTTTTATTATTTGGATCAACAAGATACTCTACTTAATCTGGCACCCAAAGTGTCTTTGGCAGCTACTCGCGTGTGCTTCATCTCCAATTTCTTCATCATTCATGTCATCTCTAATTTCCTCATCAACATGCTCCTCAGTTTGGTGCTTATCGATGTCAAGCTCAAGCTTAGCCTCATTTGAAAATGTCGTTTTTGCTCGCCCAATATACTTTAGAATGTGGGGGTATTGAGTCACCCTCAAAAAGTTCGTCTCCGCGTAAATTGACAAGGTAATTTCAATGTTATTCTGAAACCCCACCGTTACCACATGTGGCGTCATATTCGGGCAGAGGGGGCCTGATGGTAATTAGCTATACTTAAGTAGTTAAGAATTCTTCCTTAGCGGTAGGAAGAAAGCCACTACATAATAACGAAGTTGCGGGTTCCTATTAGTAGGTTATTATATTAAGTAATTACCAAGTAATAAGAAAACAGGGTGAGAAAGCAGCAAGCCTATGACTCATAAGCATGCTAGGGGTTTATAGGCGGGTAAGCCTAAATCTACCTTATATTTCATAGAGAGATAATTAAAATATTAATTTAATAAATCCTTATATTGAACTCTCTAGCTGCTAGTAGACCCACATATTTCTTCACTGCTACTACTGTTTGACCATCCATTTCGCCTTTGTAAACTTTCGAGCATGCTCCAATTGCAATTATTTTCTCACGATTAAAATTACCAGTGAACTTCCACCTTAAACTCCATCTGTAATTATCAAATGTGAAATTACTAACTATAAAAAAAAAACTAAAGTGGGTCAAAATCGGTCAAAATCTCGTCAAAACCGGTCAAACCCTGAACCATCTCGAACCGGTCCGAAACCGGCGGTTAATTAATACATAAGGTTTAGGTTTAGGTTCAAGATTTTTTTAAACTTGAATCGGCAGTTTACGAACAGTGGCGACGTCTACCGTTATAAACAAACCGGGAGCGAAAACATCTGGGCTAGTCCCTAATTTCTTCACGATGATTTTGGAAAAAAAAAGACGATATAAGTCAATTTATTCAATATCTGGGCCGTTCCTTAATTAGTTTTTCACCCGAGAATTATGAGAAGCTAAGCTTAACCTCAGAAACTGCATTCTCGACATTTATCGTGATTGAGACACTTAGTGTTGGAAGATATACCATTATTCGTTTCTTTCTCTCACAGACATATAGATAAGATAAAATGTTAGACTCAAAAATAGTGTCTGATCCACGAGATGTAAGCACCATATCCGCATTATGACAACCTGCCAGATTTACTCTTATAAATACTCCTCTAATAAATGTAGTGGAGTTGCATAATATCTCCTCATACTTTTGTCTATTTTGCTCTATCTCTCCCTCTATAAGCTTACCTACTTGATCGTCATAGTGTCTTTGAGTCCAGCCCACTTCACAAAAAGAGACCAACGACTAAAACTGATGACTGACACATGCCTGAAAGCATTATTCATATCCACTTTATCATTAATCCATTTTGATGAACCCTTATATTTTGACATGACCATAAATTATTTCAGAAGAAACGAACATTGGAGGCTAATAACGTACACTTAATTTTTAGTCACTAATATCTTCTCTAAGTGTAACACGTAGTTTCTATAAGCAATTATTTTGCTAATCAGCAGAATGAAGACTTTGAAAGAATAATCAGTTTATGGAAAAGAAGACCTTTATAGGAGCATCAATTAGAAGTTGAAGTATTGATCAAAAAAAGGCGGGTCTTCAAAAGATAGAAGTTCTTCAGTAACAAATATAGAAGAAGATAACAAAGTGGTTAGGAGAACATTGAGCCACTCTGCCTGATCAGGAGGATACTGGTTCATGAGTTAAACTGAAGAACGTAATGAAGATGTTCAGAAGCAGCGAAGTTCTGCTGAAGAAAGAAAGAAAGAAAACAATAACAACAACAATAATAATAGAGGAAGCCAGATGTTTGGAAAGATTAAATAATGAAAGGTTTTAGGAGAGAGAAGTCTTGTCTTGGAAAAATTTAATGAAGCATGCTAAAAGTTGGTCAGATTAATTAATTAAAAGCGCCAAAAGTATAAAACTGGTTGCAGGACATGCCTAAAACTTGTATGTGCAATTGCCGGTTTTGGAAATAATTGATTTGACATTACAAATCAAATTCAAATTGCTTCTAACTAAAGAGAAGAGTTGTTACCTATCTTAAGAGAGAAGAAGCATAATAAGGCAAGATTTTTGCCCAAATTGACAAAATATCAACTGAAGCTAGAAGATCGTACATCCAGAACGTGGATAAAGTGATAATGTAAATCAATTGATTGATTTTGTGTCACAAAGGATAGAAGTTTCAAATTAAAGAGACGGTCATCTTCTAGTATATAAATAGAAGAAAATGGAAGAAAAACTTAAGAGAGATCACACACGTACGAAGCTAAAACAAGCGTAAGCAAAAACAGAGCAATGCAATCTCAATTCTCCATTTCTTTTATCTATTGTAATTGAGATATTAGCCCTTCATTTTTTTATCTCTCAAAAGATCAATTTGTTCATAATAGGATATTTGTAAACAAATATTGGTGTTGATATTATGTGGTAGAGAAATTCAGTTTTTGTGATTAGTTTTGGTGATGTTGATTGTGATTATCATTAGGGAAGTGAAAAGAAACCCTCTTCTAGGTGATTAGTTCACGTAATGAGAAATCCAGGTGTTGAGATTAGATTTGGTGCTGATAGTTGGGATTATCAATAGAGGATAAAATCAATTTAAGTGTGCGAGGAGGAAAGACTTTGTATAACTAAATTGAGCTCCTGTAAAAGGTTTATTTCTGCCTACCTAAACAAATACGATAAAGGGTTGAAATATCGAGGGAAGATACCCATGACAGGTTTTAGTTACTACGAGAGCGATGAACATGGATAAATCACTGAGTACTTTCTTTCTTAAAACTCCTTACACTATCTATTACCGTTGTCGATTGTTTATATTGGTCATATACTCACTTGTAAGAATTTGACTTAACCTATTACATGAAAGCATTCAAATTGGTAAACAAACACACAAACAAGAATGTTGTTTCGGTTTTCTAACCAGTTTTCATTGGATACCAAAACAAACCACAAGGACCACGTCGGGTACCAAAATAAACCACGAGTGTTAGCTCTTGGTTCACATTGACTCTCAACGCGAAGTTTTGTCAATATAATATTCACTCTGTATTTTGCATTTACTCTCAACGTGAACTCATAACGAACATCTCGTTTTGCTCAAACACTAACCAAAAATCGAACTTCTTCATGTGGAAATTAAGCTATAAACATAAAAAAAGGACATACTTATATGAACTTGAAATTGAATTGCTTGAGGACTGAAGGGATCGAAGTTGAAGTTTTAGTTAAAATGACATGGAGAAAGGATGAAATTTTTTGCGTTAGAGTAAAAATGGATAAGAACAATGTGAACTAGGTTATATATTTAAGGAAAAATAACATACTGACATGAACTTGAAAATGCATAGCGTGGAGAATGAAGAAATCGTAATTAAAGCTGCAGCTGAAGAATATGGAGATTTTATTTAAGGAATGACGAGAGATTTCTCGTTGGAATAAAGAAGAGATGAGAATAATGGCGAGCTAAGTTGTATATATAAGTCAAGGGTATTTTGGAGTTTATGGTCAAATTTGTGTGTAACTCTATAGTATGTATTGAATAGACTTAATATATCAATATCCTCCTAAACTTGTCTATTTTTTTCAGTTAGTCACTTCAGTTTAAAGGACAATCTAATAGCCACTTGAACTTGTAATTTTTTTTCACTTAGCCCCTCAACTCGTCAAATGTGACCCATTTTACCCATTTGTGCTAACATGACATAATACGATAGTAATAAAAAAATCATGTCACACCAGCACAAAAGATGTAAAAAAATTAGAGTAAATGAAGTAAAATTATACTTTCGCGACTGGGTCACATTTAACAAGTTAAGGGCCAAGTAGAAAAAGTTTACAAGTTGAAGGGTTAAGTGAAAAAACATTACAATTTTAGGTGGCTAATAGATTGTCTCTTAGATTAAATGAGGTAAGTGAAAGAAAATAACAAATTTAAGAAGCTACGAATATATTTAGCCTATTAAAAATTGTCTAAAAATTTAAATAAACTTCTCAAATCACTCATTCTTTTAATTTTTCTTTTTAAATGGTCTAAACAGTGAAAATATACTAACACAATATTTTGATGCATATCAAAATCATAACACGTTGTTAAACAAGTAGATATCGTCGCATGTGTGAAGAATGAAACCTTCTGCGGAAATATCTACAACAAAATTGGTATGAAGTCAAAAAAGAACAAAAAGAGTCCAAATTTTTTTGTTACAACAAAAAGAGTCCAATTGATTTGTAATTCTAAAAATTAATATTATAAGAAAAAAACAACAAGAAGAATCTGAAAAAATACAACACATAATAATTCCAAAAGGAAAAATAAAATAAATAAATTAATAAATAGAGAAAGGCAGGAAGGAATTGGATAATGGTGCCACGCAAGTAAACCATTTGACACCACCAAATTTGGATTTGGTCCATAGGGGAAGAAACAACTTTCATAGTTCAACTTCTATATGCCACTTTACAACTTAAAACAATTTCAATTTTCTTTTTTCGAAGAAACTTAGAAACAAATAAATTAATTTTTTTTTTTAACTTAAATTCGGTCTAGTGTAGTTCAGTTCACTTCAATCCATTAAATTAACTTTAATTTGATTTAGTAAAAAAGAACATCACTTAAGTAGTTTATTTAAATCTTTTACTATCCATCACTTACGATTAATAGGCTACATTGCACAAATAATCTAGTGCAACCGACCTATAAGATTGGATCTCATGATTAGACTCTTCAAATGAAATGTATTAACATGAATGTACTTCCTTGAGAAGCTTTATTGTTCCACCACTAAACCATTTGTTTTTCTTGAAAAAGAAAATCATTTCTACTAAATAGTTATGTTACTTTTGTGTTTTCACACGTCACATTATTTAAAAAGATAAGCTATCAAAATAAATCTAATGTTTACACAAAAGTATCAAAACATATTTAATTTATAAAAGGGTACCAAATTAGGTTCAACGTTTAGAAAAAAGAACCAATTTTGGAAGTAATATAACTGACAATGTACGTTGCAGCGTCAAATTTCGTTACTGAGTCTTAAATTAGTACCATTTTCTAAACGTTGAGCCTAGTTTGATACCATTTTATACACCAGTCCTATTTTAATACTTTTGTGTAAACGTTAGGCCTATTTTGATATTCTATACCTTATTAAATCGCTTATTTTAAAAATACATGATATTCCTTTTTCTTTTATTTACCAACTAGAAGAAAAGCCCTCGCTTTGCTTCGGGTGACAATTATTTACAAAAAAAGAAGTTAATTGAAAATATATCATTATATTAATTATATGATAAAATTTAGTCATTTTGAATCGTTCTTCTTCAAGTAGGTTATTATTTTATTTTATGTCATTATGGTACTTTCAAGTAGGTTATTATTTTAGGTGGTGTATTGTATTAAGATTTTAATGGAGTTTTAGAGACTTTAAAAGTCTGGATGTATTTAATTTGGATTTATAAAGACTCCATAGAAATCTGGAGGGGTTCAATTGAGATTTTAATTTTTTTTTAAGTCCATGAAAATCATGGTGTATCCAATTACAACTTTTAATAACTCTATATAAGAGTCTAGAGGTATTCAAAACGTCATTGAATTTTATGAAAAATAAATTTTAATGTACTTTGGATGAATTTTGCACATATTTAGGAATAAAATCTCTCCAAAATTGTCTAGCCTTCTCCCTCAAGATTTCATAGGAATTTTTTTTTTTCCTACTTTCTTTTTCTCTTATTCGGATTTTCCGTCTCTCTATTAACATTTGTTTAAGCACCTCCCAATTCCACCCCTTACCTGGCAGCCATTAATATGCCACGTTCCGGAATTGATCAATCAAACTACTCTCACATGTAGCTAGAAATAAGAGGAACATGAAGAAGTCATGTATCAAGTGTCATTATAATACGTTTTGAGCATTTTGTTCAAGTGTTAAATAATAACCGAGATTCAAATAAGATGACTTATCATGTTGAAGTGAACAGTAGAAATATTTATTTTGAAATTAGACATCAAATACTACATAAGCAATTAAATACATGTTATAAACTTTGAGTCATCAAACTACATTAATTGTAAGAACATATTCATAATGATAATGATAATGATGTGGATCAGTAAGTTAATTAATAATTTTTGTCTTAAATTTGCAGTTGAATCGTGAAAAGCCGGACACAGGGAGGACATGAAGGATGAAGTTGAGGACATCCATAATGATAATGATGAAAACATATTCAGTATTAATCAAGAGTCTTCATCTTTATGATAACGTGTTTACAAAATCTGAATAATTTGAATGCTTCCCCCAATCTGCAGTTATTTTTGCAGTCATAATATTCATAACATTGGATCAAAGTAAATTGTACAATTAAACCCTAAAACTTCAGATCAAAATTGTATCTAAGTTTCACATGTATTTTGAAACTTAGATACAATTTTAATCTGAAGTTTTGTGGTTTCACACTTTTGTTCTTCAATTAGCAAGACTATGAGAGTCTTAAAGAAATTGAAGCTTTGCTCGTCAGCCTGCTCGAAACATTCAAGATTACTGATTAAGCAAACAAAGAAGAACTGTTAAAGCTTCATTCGTCTCAGAACAAATCAATCTTGAATTCTTCTTCTTCTTCTTCAGTTCACAGTCAACAAATGCAGCTAAAGATTTGTGTTTAATATTTCAATCATATAGAAATTTCACTGTTTAATTCTCTAAGTCAACCAAGAAATAGAAGTCGTTTTTATTTTCAAAATCCATGTAATTGCTTTTATCAGAGCTACTCATGCAACTTCAGTAGCAGATAGCAGATTTAGCACCGACCAACTAAACTTGAGCAAAAATAATGAGAAAAACGTATAATTAAGTGAGCATAGATTGACGGAAAATATGTATGAGAGAGGAAAGTCCTAAACGTATAACAAAATAGGGAAACACTGTGAATGAGAAAGAAACTTGAGTTTAAATGTTCTAATCTTCAAACCTTTGAATTTACCTTGACTGCCTCATTATGATCGGAACGCTCCATTCTTGGAACGCTGCATTGGATTGGGGGTCTCTTTAGATTCAGAATTATACCTTAGAAATGCATTTGATTAAAAGAAAATTATTGCAACCTCAGCTGACAAGTGACGACAAAAACTATGTTTTTCAAGAGGTTATACGACGGAGTTTGATGTGAATCTTTTACTGCAGTTATGTTAGTACCTTCATATTGTTGTGGTTTCTATTGACACCTGTGTTAGTGTAACAGGTGCTTGCTGTGGCAGTTTGCAACCACTACAAAAGGATATTTTTTGTTTCCGAACACAAGGCGTTAATAATTCAATAGTCTTTCTGTTGATTATTTAGTCTGGTTTTATGGTCTTTAGGAATCTCAAGATGCGCCATCTTATGCTCACCAAAAGAAGCCAAGCCTAATGACTTACTTATACTGTAAAATAATCTTTATTGCTTGTACCAGTTACAACTGGGGCACCGATTTGGCTCAAAGTCTGCAAAAAAGCCCCAAATGTTGTTTGGCTAATTAGTAGTTCTGTTATAGTTGCAGAAAGTCTTGTCGAGGGTTGGAACTTTTGAAGTTATATATTTGTATGTTCAATTTTGCTTGATATTAACTTGACTTCATCCCAAATGGCAGGTCAGCAGTACAGTCGAGTTGTAATGATGACAGTGAACTAGTTGAATTAGACAAGAGTAATGTATTATTGATGGGTCCTACTGGCTCGGGTATGTTGAATGTACTCGTCCTTGTATGATTTGGTTACCTAATGCTACATAAGTTCTTATATGCTATGCTGCTTGCTTTCATTTTGTTTTTCTTTACCTTTATTATAAGGATAGGGAAGATGTTACTTGCAAAGACATTAGCTCGTATAGTGCATTGAGATTGATTGCAAAGAAAGCAATGGCTAAGAATACTGGTGCCCGGGGCTTGAGAGCTGTTACCCTTGGATGTGTCTTCTAGCAAGTATACTAGGTACAAGTAATAAAATGATAAGTAGATTATCGTCTCCACAGGGATTGAGATGAAAAGATTAATTGAAAAGACCTATGGAACAGTCTGTTTACGTGACTGGTAACATAAAAAGGGTTGATTTGAGGTTGATTGACTATTATCTAATGTAATGAACTTTACTAAAAACAGATCTGAAGATTAAAAGATGGGAAATGATGATTTAACACAATATATTAAAAGGAACAAGCTAAACACAGCAGGGAACTGGCATTGCAACCTCTCTTCTCTCCTTTCTTAACTCATGAATGTTTATAACTATTCTGTCAAGGTCTCTACTTTAAGCTAACTTGGTTCAAATGGTCATATCCCCAAATTACTAAGTATTACTCACACCCTAAAGGCCTTTCAGGATGCTTTACTACTTGATTAAGCACGAAGTAACATCTCATTTGCATGAGAACCCTTGATACACATAATTCAATTGTTCATATCAGATGTATATGTTTATATAAAGAACAAGCATACATAAAAGCAATGGTCATGTCGGTTATGCATACTGTAACAGGCTGGTTAAGACCTGAAATCTACAGAACTTTACTAAACACCAAATAGAAACAACATTCATTCATTAATTAAAGAGATAAAAAGACTTACAATACCAGCCCAAAGGCTGGTTTAGCTCGTAGAGAGTACTACTCACACATGGCAAGTATCAAAACATTAACTACAATGGACTCCATTAAAGGAGCTTCAACTACTGAAAACTAGAGAATTAAAGATACTAAGAAAATGATAAGGTAGGAGATGATTCCTCTCTCCTCAGAATTGTTCTACTTAAAGAAAGAGAAAAACAATTAAAAACTACTTAAAAGTACCAAAGTACAACATCCAGCTAATAAAGTGAAACTTCTTATATTACAGCTGTTAAAACATCTCTTCTTGCAAGACAAGAGACTCCTTTTGAACGGCAAAACATCACTTCAAACTGCAACACTCTCTCTCCCAAGCTGCCGGCACTTTTACCCCTCCTTTCTTCTGATGTGACCTCTACTGTTCACTCAGGCAGGCTGCTTTCTCAGCAAAATGTCCTTGAAGCTCTCTTAAAACTGAAAATACAATTATTAGACACCAAATATATACAATATAGTCTAATTGGCCCCTAAATACATGAATAATCAACCATATATCATAGTCAAATTCGAGCTTATCAAGAGCCATGCTAGAAAACATTCTCACAGAAGCTATGTATGAGGTAATAATGAGTTGTTTCTGTTTAATCATGTGAATACAATCATGCAACTAAAATTGACGGCTTTACTTTGGTCCTATGGCTGTTTATACTTTTAAGTGATGCTTCCAATTGGAGTTACTAGACCAGGCGGTCCTTCAAATAACTTTTGTGACAATTGGCTCATATAATCCGATAGCTATACATATAATTTTGTTGAGTTCATTTCTAATAAAAAGTTTGGTTTGAAAATATTCCAACTGAAGGGAAACGAGTGCCTTTTACAATATGAAGAGGAAGTAGAACTTTTGTTTTCTGGTGATACATTTACATTTACCTGTCAATTAAACATATAGTTTGTTATCTTCTGGTGCACAGATTCCAGAAAAAAAGACAGGAAGTGACTGCATAAGCGTGGTTTTGGTTGATGAAGAGGCTCTTGGGACAGTGGATACACCGGGATGTGGAGCAAAAATTCATCGTAAAGATGGTGCATTGTCCTGTAATTTTCAGGAATCGGCATTAAAAGTATATAAGGTATGGAGTAGTTATGCCCCCCTCTCGATCTATTCATATTTTTATATTGTTTATATCGTCATTTGGTTTGTTTTACGGCCTGTTTGGTACAACTGTTCCTTTTTGCTGCTGCTGGTAAAATTATAATTAATTGTTACTGTTATAATATAAAATGACTAATTTGAACATATTAAATTTTTTTTATTAATGTACAACACAAAGGATAATAAAGTAAAATAAAATCTGCAGTATTTTATTTTCTTTTGTAGAAAAGCGGTATTCTGCCGGTTCTTGAAAAAGCAGTTGTTGTTTACCTAAAAAGCAAAAAGCATCGTATACTAATTCCTAACCAAATACCAAAGTAACATCTTTTTGGAGTGAAAAGATAAAAAACAATATCGAAACGGAGAAACTAACGCCTCATTAATCTACAAGGAATTGCAGGAGAAGAGTGAAGTTGTAGATGAAGCCGAAGATGAAACAGAGTTGCAGTCAAGATCCCTGAGCTTGTGAATAATAATAATAACATAATATAGTTTGTGTTGTGTATGTACATATTCATCAAAGATTACATTACACTAATTTTAAATTAATCAAATAAATATGCACGTTCCGATGATTAAAACACTAATACATAGATTACCTTTCTCTCTATTTTAGGGTTTTTCTTTAAAGCGGAATTGCTGGTTTATTACAAATGCACGTATTGGTAAAAAATTTATTTTGTTCCAAACGTTTTCCAAGCAAGATCAATATTATTCCATTTGAATGTCCATTATGTCATTGCCATATTGGGCTTCAAAACAAGGTTCACTATGAATTGGAGTTCTTTCACTATGGTGGGTTGTTTGTAAAAGGTGTATTGAACATGTTGGTCGAATATTTGGATCGGGAATTGGATAGTAACCATTATAAGGGTCAGTTTGACATTGTTGTGGAGATAAACGATTGCGGTTAAGAAAAGCTATAAAGTATTTGGTAAATAAATTTCAAAAATTTTACTTATTTCAAAGTGTCTTTTGTAACCGAGAAATGAATGCCAAACATCGTCTAAATATTCTTTAATTTTTATGTTCGCAAAAACTTGAACAATCAAGGTCAATTCAAAAATGGGCAGTCAGACCGAGACTCGAGATGATCCGAGTTTCCTAATTATCGAAAACATAAATAAAAAATGAAAAAGTAAATAATAATAATAATAATAATAAAAAAGATATTGAATCTGTTAGTAAAAAACATCAACTCAAGTGAAACCCCAACTCCCTAACCTAAAAGTCCCAAACTCCTCCAGGAATTATCCCCGCCGTTTCCGCCGCCGTCGGTCTGTTTGCGCCGCCGTCGGTTTCTTCGCCTCGCCTCAGTCTCAACAGCTGCATTCCGGTAAGTTGTTGGTTTTACAATTCATATTTATTGTATACTTTTCAGTTGTTGAAATTGAAAATTCTGAAACTTATAAAACCCTAATTTTCAATAGAAACAGAAACATCCGAACAGATTAGAAATTCTAGATTAATAGAAACATCGGAACCGATTAGAATCATATACTTTTGGTGAATGATTATTGTGTTGTTGTCGGGTCGGATGCAATTGTGTTTTAAAATTTGTGATTTTTTCTGAAGCTATGAGAGGACTAGCCGGTGTTGCTTTTCGTTCCATCAACCGTGGTTTGTCCCGCCAATGTCACACTCCGTATTTAGCGAAACCTCTTTCTACTGCTGCTGCTCCTTCAGGTTCACATATTTCTTGTTCCAAATATTGAAATTGTTTGATTTATGCTGTTGATAGATCAATTTAATGATACGACTCGAATTCCAAATGACTTCATAGATACTACAAATGAGTCTATTGAAGAGGGTGAACGACGAATTTTTGATTCCTCTTCCGATACCTCCTTTTACCAAAAGCTTGATAAAATTATGAAGCCTCATAAAGAAAACGGTTCCGGAACAAATGAAGCAAATCGTTCCAACATTATGGATGGCCTGGATTTTAACTCATTAATAGATGGAGTTGATGGGAAGTTGCAGAAAAAAGCTATGTATTTTGAGATGGATATGGATGAAATAGAGGATGAACGCACAAACTATGCTTTTAGACCTGATATTTCTTTTCAGCACACAGATACTTACGACATTAAGGTATGTAATTTGATGTAGTAGCTTCCATACTTGGATGAACATAATTTATTTTTCTAGTTCCCAGTAATATCTAAAAGAACTAGCCTTTTTTACGAAGGCACCATATGCTGGGTAATTTAGTAATTAATTACATTAGATTTAATCTAGAGCTCCAACTTTTCTTGCATTTCCTTGACCTTATCAGATTGTGGAACTATGGAATAATAATTTGAAAGCAGTAGGATATACTTTCTGGTGATGTTTTGGTAATGTGACAATCGATTAATCGCGAGTCTAACCATTTTTGTACTGCCTACAAACTTCATTGAATTATGGAGACCTATTGTGAGGATATTGATTGCTTCTTCGCATTGTAGAATATTACCTGAAAAGAAAAATGAAACTATCCATATATCATGTTATAAAAATGAACAATTGCTTCAGCTTATACTTTCTCAGAGCTCGAGTCCAAGCACAAAAGTAGCAGGCTTTTCTGTGAATCTGGTTGCCTGAGCTAATTTTTGGTGTTATGCAGGACCTTGATCTTAAGAAGCCAGCAGTCCAAAAAGCCTTTCGAAAATACGAGTTTGAAGTAACAACAGAGGAAGCTCTCAGAAAGGCTGATTTCAGGGTGAGTTTAGCCTTTAGTCTGTTTCTTCCACTCTTTTGAACGAGTATATGATACAATTATAAGTTGGTTAAGTAATGGGATTCCGAAATGCCTAGCTCTGCAAGTATGTTTTAATTTGCACATTTAATGAGTTAAAAATTAATTTACGAGTAAAATGATGGGACACCCAATGTCTTTCCTGGGGTATATGAGGATGATGATGCGAATATATAATATTTACCTTCCCAGTTCCCACATTTCAATAGCAAGAACCCAGGTTCTGTTTTTCTAGTATTTCAATATTCAAAACACTGAATTCTTGGAGTAATTTTGATGGCATGAAATTGCAAATTTAGGTGCATATTTAAGTTACAGTGTAAATGTTTTGTGCAGAATGTTCGGTTTCTTCAAAATTTCATTACAGAGGCTGGAATTCTTAAAAAAAGGAGACAGGTAATGTGGATCCTGTATTGCTAAATTTAGAAGTAATGTGAATAATCTCAAGTAATTGTTGATATTGGGTGTGTAGACTGGGATAAGTGCCAAAGCGCAGAGGAAGATTGCTCGGGAGATTAAAACTGCCCGAGCTTTTGGGCTGATGCCTTTCACAACAATGGGGACAAAAATGTTTATTTACGATAGAACGATGGAGGATCTTGATACCGATTTTGAATACCGGAGTTTGAATGATAGCATAGTGGGTGAAGATGATGAGAAAGAAGACTTTTAGCTATCTTAGGGAAAAAGCTTGTGCTATCTTGTTAAACTTGATGCTACTCATCTCTCTTTTCCTAATACTTGTTACCAGAGTCTTTCTTTACGGCTGTGCGCTTTTCTGGTGAATACCATGAAGAATTAGCAGAAATGTTTTGTAGGTGCTTGTCTTTATTTTATTTGCAAAATCTAATCCTGAAATTGTTTTTCCGTAATAATTTTTAGCCACCATTTAGCTGTAACGATATGAGCCTTTTGGACCCAAATTCGCATTCTATATGGAAAATTTCGACTCCCTCATATCCATGTGCTAATTTTTTACTGGTTACTTTATCCTTATCTTACGTTAAGGATAGAAGACCGTTTCATAGAAACATCTGTGCAAAACTGACTGAACATGGTTTAAATTTATATTGGTGACTAACTAGTTCATTAATAAAACAATGTTAAGCAATTTATTAAATTGAGTTATTTATATATTATTAATTTGATTGTTTAGTTTATATGTGGCTTAATTGGTGCCAAACCCTCTAAACTTGGCAAACTTGTGCAACAACTAGCCCTCTCAATTTTGAAATGTAACAAATTGCCCGATAAAGTAGGTTAATTGCAACACATAACCCCTAAAGTAGGCTAATTACAATATATGTTGAGTTTGAGCTGCAATATCTACATTCTAGAGCTGAGACGAACACATTTGTTGGAATTTTGGCAAATAGTATTTCTTTTCTTTTGGATTTTTACAGATGAAGAAAAAAAGTTGAGTGCATTTGAATTTGAAAATATATTAAAAGAGATGAATTATATGAAGCAATTGATGATTTGAAGCTAGAGTGGTAGAGGTCTTAGTTATTGTACAAAATATGTATGTGCTTTAGAGTTTTCTGCCACCTACTCTTATTTGATTGATTTTTCATGAGTTTTTACCAATTCTTGCCTTATTCAAATAAATCTTATGATTAAAATGATAATTATTCATTTGGATTTGTGCAACAAATCCGTGCAAGGTGTTGTATTAGTGCCAAAACATACAATATCCTTATGACATTTGGTTAGGCTCATACAATTTGTCATTAGAATTTTCTACTTTAATTTTGATATGTTTTGCTTAGTATACAAGTTATATGTTAAACATCGAGATAGAATACAAGTAAATTGCATTAAAAATTGAAAAACTTAGTTTGCCAAACTTTATAAACCATAATTTAATTCGATGTCAATGCAGCAACAAAATTATTTTTGGAGAGTCGTAGTCAATTCTTGCATTGGAAGATTTAACTCAAAATTATACAAGTGGTTTAAGTTGATTTTATACGTTGTAGATCAAATTCTATAAAATTCAAGTACTTAAATACTATTCGAAGCTTAATGAATGCATTACCATTATTATTTACGCTTATATATCCACTTTATTATATTCTCAAGGAACAACTTCAAAGCACAATTTTAAAATATAAATATTTATTAATTTTAATAAATAAATATTTATTCTCGTGCATCACACAAATTCTCGACTAACATATATTAAAAGTTAAACCTAGTTTTATACAAATATATCAATATCAACTTTCTGCATAACTTCTTTTTAAAAGTAAATTTGCATTATCTATAAAAAAATAAAATAAATTTACATTAACTAAAAACACTGCTTTTAGCTGAGCAAGTAGTTAGAAAAACAATGTCAAAACTTACCTTAACTTCGGAAGTGGGTGGGCTTTGTTTGGGCAATACACAAGCATTAGCCCGATTATAAACACAAGGGGAAGTTTAAGCGAGAAGAAGAAGAAGAAGAAGAGTCGGAGGAGAGTGTGTGAGTGAGGTGTGATTCTGAGTTGCTGAATGTTGAATTGATCAATTTAGGTTTGGTTGTTCTTTTACAATCTTAATCAAGTTTTTATTTCTAGGTTTGTATTTTTCATCTTTCTCCATCTCTCGCGTTTAGTTTCTTGTTTCCTTGTTATTTATTAGGGTTTCTATTCTTGTTTTCTTTTTAACTTGCACTCTTTACTTACGTTATGGAATCCTAATCGTAATGTGTGTTATTGCTACACTAGGTTATCGTGCACCGGATGATTCTTACATTTTATATTTCTGTAGGTTGTTGTTCCAATACAACAGAGCAGTGATATCTGTTAGTACTCTCTAGTTCTCAGCCATCGTCCGCGTAAGATGGCCAATTTGCAAATTACCGGTATTCTTGAGAAGGTATGAGATGTAGTTTTAGTTGTTTAATTCGTGTATTTATATGCTTTCTGATGTCGTATGGTTTACTCCGTTATATTGCTATCTTAGAGACATAGTTGTTGAAGGCGCGCCTTGGCCAAGGCAACGCGAGCCTCTGTTACAAAGGCGCACGTCTTTATATTCTTTCCTTAGTTTGATGGTTTACTCCATTATATTGCTATTTGCGAGAGAGAAAATTACATGACTTATCAACGTTGTCATAGTTATTAAATGCGCGCCTTGGTTAGCCTAAGGCGGGCACAGTCAGCACCTTGGCTACATTTAGCCTTTTTAGGGTTGCTTTTGGGTTTTAAATCACTTTTTAATAGAGCCATAGATCAGATTATTAGTGTTATTAATTATTTGAAGCTGAAGTGTGGTCTTTAGTTTTATCTTTTAAGTCAGTATTATGAGTTTATGATTATGCCTTAGTATTTAACTAGAATTTTGTGGTTTTTATTGTTGGTATTTGACTTTCGAGTGTTTGTGACTAGTATTATGAATTTATCAATTTTTTCCTTGTGCGCCTCATGTCGCTTGGGCGCGCGCCTTGTGCCTAAGGCTGCAGCACCCCCCTTGTGCCTTAAATAACTATGAACATTGTAGCTTCTTTCTTATTAATTTCTTTATTTAATCTGATCTTCCTCCTACTGGTCTTATTCCCAGATGACTGGCAAAGATAAAGATTACAGATATATGGCAACATCTGACTTGCTTAATGAGTTGAACAAAGAGACGTTCAAAGCTGATTCTGATTTGGAGATAAAGCTATCGAATATTGTTCTACAGCAATTGGATGATGTGGCTGGTGATGTTTCTGGATTGGCTGTCAAGTGGTATACATTTCTTTTCAGTTATTAGATTTCGATGATGTAGCTATAATTTTTTGATGGCTTGTATGTTGGTGAGTTTTGTGATTTTGATTATTTATGAACTGTCTATCTGTTTGCACATAAATGCATTTTTTTTCTTCTACTGAATGTATCATAATTTGACTAGTTTCAATGGTTTTACTTTGTCCTTTTGTGTTGTGAATCTTGTGATATATATCTTCCCTTATCTGTTCTGTGGACATTTTTACGGAATCTGTTTTCTTTGTGTCTGTTCACTCTCCCTGTTGAAATCATAAATATTGCTAGACTGGTAAAAAAGAAACAAGGAGATGCGTACAATCTTATTTTTTTGTGAATCTGGTATTGCGTTGCATGTTTTAGATTTTGTGAAATTGGTCTTGCAGTCTTGCACCATTGGTCAAGAAGGTTAGCGAGCCACGGGTTGTGGAGATGACTAATAAACTATGCGAGAAATTGCTTAATGGAAAAGACCAGCACCGTGATATTGCAAGCATAGCTTTGAAGACGATTGTAACGGAAGTTACTTCTCACACTCTGGCTCAATCAATTCTTGTATCTTTGTCGCCACAGTTGATAAAAGGAATTACGAGTCCGGTAAGTCTTTTAATTTGGTTTAAATTCGACATCCTTTTGAACTTCTGCCTGATTTTTTTTTATTTCTACCTCAGGGTATGACCACGGAGATAAAATGTGAATCCCTTGATATTCTGTGTGATGTCCTCCATAAATTTGGAAATTTGATGGCAACTGATCATGAGTTGCTCTTAAATGCACTATTATCTCAATTGAATTCCAATCAAGCTAGTGTGAGAAAGAAGACTGTTGCGTGTATTGGTAAGTTCAAGAAGTATTTATTTATTTTCCTTCAGGATCTGTTCCTCAAAGTATTAGTTTTCATAGTTACTACGACTAATTACTTCTTGTTTAACTTAAGAATTGTGGCCTTTTGGACCAATATTTCCATTAAACAGAAATTTGTGTAGCTGTTTTATCTTATCCAAGGTGTAGTCACTTTTTTCTTACCTCTTTATTCTTTACTATTGAAAAGAAGCAAAAGATGCGGTACCATGCTTGGCCGTAGTGGTTGCTTAGACACGAAACTGACTCTTTGGAGGTAGTTTTGCTGTTGTTTGTTGTCCATTCTAATAGTTCTTTGTAAACCTGAACAAGGAACTGATCTTTATTATTGGCCATGGGGAGTAGAAGTTTATCCTAAACCGCAGAATAATTAGAATTATTACAGAACCCTTTATCTGGAAGTTGCAGTGTTACGCGTGTAAATTGAGCGTGTAAATTGAACGGCTGCTGAATTCATGTATTTAAATTGGAGATTTGACATGATATATTTTACTTGTGCTGCAGCGGCTCTTTCTTCAAGCTTGTCCGATGATTTGTTAGCAAAAGCAACGGTTCAAGTTGTTCGAAACTTAAGAAGTAAAGGTGTAAAGCCTGAAATGACCCGTACAAACATTCAAATGATTGGTGCTTTGAGGTAAGCTACATTACTTTTGTTTTTTCTGATCTGTTCTCTTTTTCTTTTTCGTGTCATTTTGAAGTGTTGAAACTTGATTGATAACCAGTCAAATTAAAAGTTTATGTTATTAACTTAGGATTTTAAATGCTATTAACCAGATCTGCTGTAATATATATGGCATCTAACAATCTAATTCTATGAGCATGCTCATCTATAAACTTGGGATTTTAAATGTAGGACTGGGTTTTATAGCATTGATCTTTTGGTTATAAAAATCATGTCCATCATCTCCCCATGCGTTGAAGTGTATATCTTAAACTGAAAGCATACTTTTGCTTATGATTGCTGTTGTGGTGTTCTAGCCGTGCTGTGGGATATCGTTTCGGACCTCATCTTGGAGACACTGTTCCAGTTTTGATTGATTATTGCACAAGTGCATCAGAAAATGATGAGGAGCTTCGTGAATATAGCTTACAGGTGCTGTATCTTCCCCCACTCTATATCTGCTCCAACTTATTTTTATTGAAGGGCCTTCCCGTCTTATGGAGGTTTTCTAATCAAGAATGCTGTACTGTAGGCACTAGAAAGTTTTCTTCTCAGGTGTCCGAGGGACATTTCTTCTTACTGTGATGAAATTCTTCATCTTACTTTAGAATATCTAAGTTATGATCCAAACTTCACCGATAACATGGAAGAGGATACCGATGATGAAAATCATGAAGAGGAGGAAGATGAGTATGTATTCAATGGTGAATCTCAGTTGATGAACAATTGCATGTGTTTGATAAACTCATAACTTCCATCCCTTCTTTTATAGTGAGAGTGCAAATGAATATACTGATGATGAGGATGTTAGCTGGAAAGTTCGAAGAGCAGCAGCTAAATGCTTGGCAGCACTGATTGTTTCTCGTCCTGAGCTGCTTGCAAAACTCTATGAGGAGGTATATTTGCAGCTACTTGCAAATTATATAATATTATTATTGTGAAATATCAATTTTTGCTCCCTTGTGACTACTGGATTGATTTTTAAAAATCTTACTAAATGGTGGCTTAGCTGGATGTTTGCAATTCATTATATAAAAAACTAAAATTACGTTAGTAATAGGGCGACTGTAAAGAAGTCTAGTCCTCCAACTTGTGGCATCTACCTCAAATTACTTTTGTTTTGAGAATTAAATGGTTCTCTTACTCATGAATGATTGATTCTAAAGCCGGTTGGTGCTTTCCAACATCCAATTTGTTTCCATTCAGGCATGTCCCAAGCTGATTGATAGATTTAAAGAAAGGGAAGAAAATGTCAAGGTAAGTCTAGAATCTAGATAGTTTCTTCACGTATTTAGTTACTTTTAATCTTGTTGGTCATTTAATCATGTTGTGATGCAGACGGACATATTCAATACATTCATTGACCTACTCCGTCAAACTGGAAATGTTACAAAAGGGCAGATTGACATGAATGAATCAAGGTAAATTTCTTTATCTCCTAAACTCTTTCATTTTTCTTCTTTTTTCTTTTCCTCGAAAAAAGCAATAAAAATAAATCTGACTATGCATCTTGTCCGAATGCCTCAGGGCTTATTACTTTAAGGTTTTCCGTTTGCTTTGTTTGTTTGTTTGTTTTTCTTTTGCTGTTGTTGTGAACTGCATGCCTCATATTTGATAGAGAAAGTCTAGAGGAATTAAGGGATGTATTGGAATAAGACGGGACAGTGGTTATTGCTAGTTGGAGTCCGTAATATTAGGAGTTTGCTGTGAGTGTGGGTGAATGGTTATATATATAGATGAGTTTTGTACCGAGGAGATTAGTTTTTTGGAGAATTATTCATTTTGTGAATTACATATATATGCAATTGTTATTGCAGCCCGAGGTGGCTACTGAAGCAGGAAGTGCAAAAGATTGTTAAATCTATTAATAGGCAGCTTCGTGAGAAATCTATCAAGACAAAGGTACAATAGTGTGTCCATTATGTATATGCTCACTAGCTTGTTATGAGTTAGTGTTTGACTTCTGCTCAACTCTCTGCTGCCTACAGGCTGGTGCATTTTCTGTTCTGAGAGAACTTGTGGTTGTCTTGCCGGACTGTTTAGCAGAACACATTGGATCACTCATTCCAGGAATCGAAAAGGCATTAAATGTAAGTAATGATACTTCAAGCTGAAAGTGTATAATGGGTATATTTTCGTTCCCTGGGCTGATAGCCGGTGCTTTTCTATTCTCCTTTTCGCTTCCTAGGACAAATCTTCAACCTCCACTTTAAAAACCGAAGCTCTTGTATTCACAAGATTGGTATTAGCCTCGCATTCGCCACCTGTTTTCCATCCTCATATTAAGGTATGGACCATTCTTTTCTCTTGTAAATCCTGTTCATATCGGATCTCATCTATTGCTATGGGCTTAGTTTTTGCATTATGTGTATTTTATTTGTGAATTTAAGTAGGAACCTTGCACATTATGATTTATTTGATAGCATGTACAAACTATGGGATCCTGCAGGCACTTTTGGGTCCTGTTTTATCAGCTGTCGGTGAGCGGTACTACAAGGTAACAGCTGAGGCGCTAAGAGTATGCGGCCAACTTGTCCGTGTTGTGCGTCCAAATATTGAGGTCAGATTGTCATGCGACTTGCTGTTCACAATTTCATTGGACTATCTTGATAATAGGAAATGGTGTTTATATGTTGTTTTTTTCTGATATATGTAGGTCTTGGGTTTTGACTTCAAACCTTTTGTTCATCCAATATATAATGCCATAATGTCACGCTTGACAAACCAAGACCAAGACCAGGTTAGCAATCTTGATTTTTACTATTTATATGCCGAGTTCTTTGCCCTGCTTTTGTTATATTGCTCTCTCTTCTTCTCCAGGAAGTTAAAGAGTGCGCTATTTCTTGCATGGGACTTGTAATTTCAACATTTGGTGATAATCTCAGAGCAGAATTACCTGCATGCCTTCCTGTACTTGTTGACCGAATGGGAAATGAAATAACCCGGCTTACAGCTGTAAAGGTTAGTTTGCCTTGTATTATTGTCTGTGTGATTTTCTTATTTTGTATGCGTAAGCTGTAGCTAGCCACCTGGATTACCTTTCTTGAGCATGATAGTGTGTAGTTATTCAAACCTCAAGATTTCTCTGTGCAGGCTTTTGCTGTTATTTCTGCTTCTCCTCTTCGGATAGATCTATCTTGTGTTTTAGAGCATCTAATTTCAGAGCTAACAGCATTCTTGCGTAAGGTATGAGTTTTGCAACTTGCTGCTATGTTAACAGACTAATATGCTCCAGGTCACGTGTAGGATTATGTACTTAGATTGCTTTTTTTTTTTTTTTTTGAAAAATAGGCTAACCGGGCTCTAAGGCAGGCAACATTGGGGACCCTCAATTCCTTAATTGTAGCCTATGGCGATCAGATTGGTTCGTCGGCTTATGAAGTTATTATTGTTGAATTGTCCACTTTAATAAGGTTCAGCTCCATTTTGTTTTTGATTTTTTTTTGTGACTTTACATACTCATGGAATTTGGGACGCTAATTTGGTTATTTGATCCATTTGTCAGTGATTCAGACTTACACATGACTGCTCTTGCTCTGGAACTCTGTTGTACATTGATGGCTGACAGGAGGGCAAACCCAAATGTTGGTTTGGCTGTTAGAAACAAAGTTCTTCCCCAAACACTAACATTGATTAAAAGCTCGTTGCTGCAGGGCCAAGCCCTTTTGGTACTTCCTCTGCTACTACCACAGTTGTAAAATGTCCTAAAATTGATATCATATTGGTTTCTAAGTTCCTTGGATTTTATATTGGCAGGCTTTACGAAACTTTTTTGCTGCATTAGTCTATTCTGCTAATACAAGTTTTGAGACCTTGCTGGAGTCTCTTCTTTCAAGTGCCAAGCCATCTCCCCAGTCTGGTGGTGTGGCCAAACAAGCCTTGTATTCAATAGCCCAATGTGTGGCTGTTCTCTGCCTTGCTGCAGGTGACCAGAAATGTTCATCTACAGTGAAAATGCTTACTGAGATTCTCAAGGGTGATAGCAGTACCAATTCGGTAAGTTTCTACTCCTATCTTTTCTATGGCATTATTGTTTGTTTTGTTTGATTTTTATTTTATTTTGTTTTCTTTTGTTGAGCCTATAATAAATCTTATATATACACTTTCTAGGCTAAGCAGCATCTTGCATTACTATGCCTGGGGGAGATTGGGAGAAGGAAGGACCTGAGCTCGCATGTACACATAGAAACTATTATTATCGAGTCCTTTCAATCTCCTTTTGAGGAGATAAAGTCTGCTGCTTCTTATGCTCTTGGGAATATTGCTGTGGGAAATTTGTCCAAGTATCTTCCTTTTATCTTGGACCAGATTGATAATCAGCAGAAGAAACAGTATCTCCTGCTTCATTCTCTAAAGGAGGTGGACATTCTGATTCAGGATTCTATTTGGAATCAATATTTTAGTTTCACATGTCTATTGTTTGAATTTGACTTAATCTTGCAGGTCATAGTGAGACAATCTGTAGATAAATCAGAGTTTCAAGATTCTAGTGTTGAAAAGATACTCAAGCTATTATTTAATCACTGTGAGAGTGAGGAGGAGGGTGTTCGAAATGTCGTAGCTGAGTGCTTGGGGAAAATTGCACTTATTGAACCAGCAAAACTTGTTCCTGCACTAAAGGTATTTGACAGTAGAAAAACCTGGTTTTTAACAGCACCATAAGCCTTTAGAATTTTTGCTGTTAATTGGGAGTTTCTGTTTTTCTATAGGTGAGAACATCTAGTCCAGCTGCATTCACAAGAGCGACAGTAGTCATTGCTGTTAAATATTCTATAGTTGAGAGGCCGGAGAAGATAGATGAGATTATATACCCTGAGATTTCATCTTTCCTTATGCTTATCAAGGATCATGACCGCGTAAGTCTTAGTCACGGAATGAGTGTTGTTTGTGGTTGGTTAAATGGGCTTTCAGCCTAATTGCTATTTTTCCTAATGGTTGGCAGCATGTAAGGCGTGCAGCGGTGCTGGCATTAAGTACATTTGCTCACAATAAGCCTAACCTTATTAAGGGGCTCCTTCCCGAACTACTGCCTCTTCTGTATGATCAGACGATTGTTAAGGTAATATGAAATAACTATGGAGTTTTCTGCTTGATGTATTAAAAGAAGGTTGATGTTTGTAACTGTGTCCGGATGTAAATCTGATGATAATATATTGCTTTATTTAACTTGTGTCCTTTCTTGAAATAGTAAGATTCTTATAATATTTTCAGTGACATGTTACTTCGAAATGGTCTGAACATGTGCTAATATGTTATCTATGCTACTGACTGTGTAAATGACATTCTTCATCCAATAATAAATGTTCATTTTTCCTTTTTACTTTTTGTACCAGTAATATTGGGTTAGTATTTGCTTTTCAATACTGTTACCAATTTATTGGCTCCTTCTGACATGTTAGTTTTAGTTTCCATGATCATAAATGTCTGTGGTACTGTATTGCACTGCTCTATACCCATTGTCATGGTTTCACTTTCCTTCAAGGAAGGTTATTACTGTTAGTTTATGAACTATTTAATTCAGGAGACTTGTTGTAGAGATCCATTTAGTTTATGAACTATTGACTTTAGGAGACTTGTTGTACAGATCCATTTGGCCGGTAAAATCCGCGGTAAATTAATAGTCTTACTTGTACGGGAAGTCTGGGTTCATTGTTGGGCAGTCCCTCTTCATTCTTTTCAAAATATCTCATGCAGAACAAGAAAATATATATTCCCATCACGAGTGCTAGATTGAGGGAAAAAAAGGTTTGCTTACTAATGTAAGGGCATATATGAGTTAGTTTCTCAATTTTTTTTTATTTTTTTTTAGGTAAGCTTTGCCAATCCAGTTTGCTAGAAATGTTAACCTCCCACAACTTCAGTGTAGTAGTTGCAAGTGCTTATTATGTTAATTCTTCATATCTTCTGTTGTGGTTTTGATCTGATGTCATTCTCTGCTACAAGTATTTTGTACTATTTTATGGTGTATAGTGGGATACTATGTGGCTCGTTATTTGTAGGACACTTTCAATTGGTCTGCTAGGTGTCTCAGTGTGCAAGGTTTTCTTCATTTTGGCCTATTTAGACTGTCTGATTCATCTGTTGCATCATTATCTTTTATGTTCATCTATCTCTTAATTTTTTAGTTTTATGATTACATATATCCATGTTGCCATCCTGATTATTTTTGAGACCCAAATTAATCTTTATTTTAGAAATTTGTGCAGACCATGCTTTTTTTACGGCATGCTGAAATATAAGCGTTTTTTCTAGCAATACTTTTTAGTTGTGCTATTGGATCTCATCATATTTTCTTGCTTGTTGCACAGCAAGAATTGATACGGACGGTTGATCTCGGTCCTTTCAAGCATATTGTAGATGATGGACTTGAGTTGAGAAAAGCAGCTTTTGAATGTGTAGATACATTATTGGATAGTTGTCTTGATCAAATAAACCCAGCTTCCTTCATCGTTCCTCACCTGAAATCTGGTCTTGATGGTAAGAATTAAGTATAGTCTTCTGATGACAATATCAATTATTTCACTTGTTTCATTTTGCCATTTGGTACCCCTTTTATGTGGAGGCCTGATTGGTTTTTCATTTCCTTATCAATTTTTCGGGGACTGTTCACTAGTTAAAACGTCGCTGGACTTATTCTGCCCGTATATAAACTGAGGACACGTAATCACTTGCTATCTTTGTTACATTTGGTTGTCATGAGCAAATTATTTTATATGTTAAAATATTAGTCTCGTGTTGCGAAAAATATAGATTCTTCTCAACTTAGAGAAAAAATAGGTCTTGCTCGAGTCTGATATTGTGTGTTATGTCGGAAGAAATTGGATTTGTGATGCCCAATTTTATGATTGCGAAGATTGCAAGAGCTGGTTATTATTTATCTTTGATTTGTTACCTTAGTTTGACTCTTCTGTGGATGTTGCAGATCATTATGATGTGAAAATGCCTTGCCATCTTATCCTCTCAAAACTCGCAGATAAATGTCCATCTGCTGTTTTGGCAGGTTAGTCAGTGAAACGGACTTTCTAGTCTATTGAAAATTGAACATATTACATTTTTCCTGATGTATTAATTGCAACTTGCAGTGTTGGACTCTCTAGTTGATCCTCTCCAAAAAACTATCAATTTTAAGCCAAAGCAGGATGCTGTTAAGCAAGAAGTAGATCGCAATGAAGACATGATTCGCAGCGCTCTTCGAGCCATTGCAGCCTTGAACCGCATAAGGTTTGAATTTGATTCTCTGCAATTCTATTCACTTGGCTGTTTTCTATCTGAGAATATATTTGCTTCATATATTTTAGGAAACATGTGGTAGGTACGGTAAATCGTACAATAGATGTCATTATATTAATTCCAACCTATTGGTTAGGATTGTGGTATAGAAGTGTGGTGGTAGTTGAACAATTTTTTAATTTTGCAGTGGAGGTGATTGCAGCCATAGATTCAAAAACCTTATGAATGAAATTTCAAAATCCCCTACTCTGTCGGAGAAGTACTATTCCATTCGGAACGAGTGATTTGAATCTATCTTCCTATAGAATGATGGTGGTGGTAAGTAAAGTTTTTGCAAGAGAATTAGAACATCAAGAGGTGAGCTGTACTAGCTCGGCTGGAAATGAGATGGGAAACACAAGGAACGAAGAGACGATAACCCCACTTAAAAGGTGTTGTATACTCAACTCAGGGCTCAAAATGGAAGTTTTGGTTGGAAAAATATGTATGCTCATGGGAGCGTTACATCCATGACTGTTATTTCCTGTGATGCAAATAGGGACCGTGGGATTTTTATTGTATAGGGCTGGTTCGTACTATGTATCGTCTGATAGCGTTGCTATTGGTATTGCTACTGTTAGAAGTTAAAAAAATGCAATAGTTGCTTTTCCTATACAGTTTTTTACAACACGTGGTCATAATTAGATGTAGATTGAGCCATTTTCTGCTATCTTAGATGTCTTCGTAATCTTCTAATTTGGTACTGAAAACCCAAGTTTGACCCTTTTTTCTTGGAACAGAAGCATCTTTCTGAAATCGGGTGTTTTTTTATTCATGTCCAAACTTGTGATTTAAGGCCATATTTCATAATAGAAGCTTCTAACCTGTCATGGCTAACAATTCATGCAGGCATCAATTTTGTAGGATATTGTGTGCAAATCATGTTACGTTATTTGTACGTTTGTTCATATCATCATGTGCGTCAATAACATCATGTAAATCAACAACATGATCAAATTTGACGTTTCCATTTATTTTTGGCAAAAATCATTTGATCAATGTGTATCATGCAGTGTTTTGAAAGTCAGATTGGATGGTTCGATCGGTTGAACTGGAAACTGGTCATTTTGTCTAACCATTTATTATCAAACTGTACAAAACAAAGTTGAAGCCGGAACTGGTATCGAACCAATGAATAATTTTTCTTTTGAAGATATTAGATCGCTAACCATTCCATTTATTTTCTGTTACATTATATCTGTATCGTCAACTGTGAAAATTTAGTTTAATAGCAAATGTTAAATATGTGTTTAAAATCATATCACTTACAATTCGAAATAACATTTGTATATTTTCTTTACAATCTCACATATAAAGCAATTACTTCTGACTGGTAAAAAGTTTACTTTAGAAGGATAACACTTTTTTTATCCATATATACGACCCGATTTAGGTAGGGTTGCGTTTGGATGGGAAGGCATGTACAAGAAGTGTTCGTAAAAGATGATGATGAGGACATGAATAAATTAAATTGTCTATTGGAAATAGAGAGCAGAAAATTGAGACTTACAAGTTAGATTGAAAAATTTGAAGCGATGTAATTGAAAATTCAAGGGCTAATGAGACAATGGTAAGGGATAGAAACCCCAAATTTTTTTAAAAAATAGATTTGTGAAAAGGAAGAATTCAGCTGAAATTACCTTTGAAAATCAAAAAACCGATTCCAAATAGAATCAGAAAGCTACAACGAAAGAGAAGAAAAGAGTTGCGTACGAAAATTAGATCCTTAATTTTTTAAAATATGAAGAAAGAACAATGTAACTGAAGGGAACAAAATAATTAATGGAGAAGATGAATAAGTGCAGTAACAAAATAATTAATGGAGAAGATGAATAAAAGAAAAAGGAGAAAACTTTGATCGAAAAAAGAAAGCATATATTGGTGACAACTCATCAAATCTGCTGATGTGGCAGTTTTTTAAGCATAGACTTTTCTCAGTTTTTAGTTATTTTAAGATATGTAAATAATGGTGATAAATTTGAACCAGAGTGGGCTATATCTATATAGTATTAGGCTTGAATGTTACATATTTTGCATACTAAATATAATATAATAATCTCGATTATGTTTATTTTTATAGTTACTTGAATCTTTTTCTTGTTACTATTTTTGTTCATATCCTCATTCGCATCAAATACAAATGAGAAAGAAAGATAGAGTCTCAAAATGAGATTTTTTTATCATGGTATCAGATCTTTTAACTTTATTAAAGAATTTGTGGATTACTTTTACGCATGTCAAAAAATTCAATAGAGAGTCTTTTAATAAAGTTAAAGTAGCCCGAACCTATAATAATTTCCCCTCAAAATACCTATGGATGTTTTTCTTCCTCCTCTTTAGTTCACTCGAACAAATTCAAAGAACGGCCCAATGGGCCTACTGCAACCGCAAGGATATTAAATTGGGGATAAATAAATACTAAATATACAAGTAATTTAAGGGCATCTTTTTAAATTAAAAGGCTATCTGAAAATCCCTGCGTTTTCTTTCCGCTCGAAAATATCTGTAGAAAGTGAAAATTGAACCAAAACCCTAAATTGATCTGATCGAATTCCCCCTTTTTGGTAAATTAAACAAAGAAGAAGAAGATGCAAGGTGGAGGAGATGAAGTAAGCATGGAAGAACTCGCTTCCAATCTTTCCACTTACAAAGATCAGCTTCACAAGGTCCCCTTCTCTTTTTCAATTTTTATTTTCTGCTTTCTTTTTCTGTTTTAGGGTTAGGGTTAGGCTCAATCTCGACGTCATGTTCAAATTTTGTTTGATTATCAAATATTTGTGATTTAATCTCTCCAATTATATTATGCTACTCAATTCGTGTAGGATAGTTGACCCGAATACCCCGAACTTTCTCACTTGTGTTTGTTTCTGTCAATACATTCAACTACAATACTACACTGTATTATTTCCTTTAAAAATCTAACTACAGCTTTCATATATCTCTAAATTTTCTTATCTATGTCTCATAGGGCGAAGATTAGTGCGATTTGCAGGGTCAAGAGACTCTTATTTTTGGTTTTAGGATGCGGTGTGATGTTTCTTTATGTGTTTATGTAAGTAGAGGAAAGTGTTAAGAGTGTAATTGAGATATCTAGTTGTATTGTGAGATGATGAACTACAATTTGTCCAAATGAACTTCAGTATTGATTTTGGAATTTCGTAAATTTTTCATTTTTATCTTTGTATTTGTCAGATAATATAAGTACTGTTTCTAGGCCTTAGTATATACCTATAAGCTTAAGCTTTTGCATTTAATGGTTGCTTGACTTGTTATCTGAGCTTATCTAACCAATTGGTCGACGGTTCAACTCTTACAATTTCGCGTTTCCGGGTGCATTTCCTAGAAATATTGAAAATAGGAAACTTATTTCTGGTTTAGAAAACCATTTCCACCAACAAGCACAATCTCATTTCAATTTTGTCAATGACTAACTAATTGAAACTATACATTTAGCTTAAACTTCTTAATAGGTGACAATTTCTATTCAGCAAGTTCTAGATATTCCTAATTTGTGCTCATTAATGTTATCATCTCTAGAACATAATGTTTATTTTTTCTTATTATATTTTAAAATTTTTTAAATGTGTCCTTATACTTTTAGTATTTACTTGTTTCTCCCGTCTTTCGTTTCTTATGTTTTTTAGAAATAGTGTTTCTCAGCGTCTGTTTCCATCCGTATCCACATCGAATTTTCATTTTCGTGCAACATAGTTGGTTGGTTCAGGCCCTTGAACTGAGTTGGCCTCATATCTGGGATAGCTATTCATCTTCTTTGTCAGTGACACAATGTTAAAACACCAAAAGCTTGTCTAGTTTGCATCCTTTTATGTGGTGTCAGTTGCTTGAAATCTGTATATGTGGGATGTTTCCTTTAATTGTTATGCAGTTTGTTCATTTTGATATTATCAAGTAATATGTTTTTCTGTTGGTCCTTGACCATTGAGTTGATATGAATTGTTGTGCAGATTTTCTCATCATAATCTATTTCTCTTTGCAATTTGCATAATGCACTAAATAAAAAACTGTCTTTTTTACTAGATATCTATTTCTGTTGCTAGATATTATGGTGATGAATTGTTTTGTGAATATGGATCAGGTCAGAGAACTTTTGGAGGATGATCCCGATAATTCTGAATATGCTGACATGGAGAAGGAGCTAAGCGAGGTTATCCTTGCATATGCTGTGTCTTTTATTTAACTGTTTCAATTTTTGCTGTTGCGCTTTATTCTATCCTTGTTTGAGTTTATCCTGGTACTTGCTGTTTGAATAATCCTGTCGAAGCAACCAAAATTTCTCTTGAATTTAGAAGAATGGCTATAGGTGCTTATGTTTTTGTGTTGGGAAGATGTACTATTTTAGCGTCTCAATGTGTTAGTTTCTTCTTTTTATCTTCCTCCAGTGTCTTGAAGCAATATTGCTTAGCTGCTATTAGTGGCTACCATGAAGAATTGTTTTCTTTTCAGGTTGAAAAGGTGAAGTAGTTTTAATAATATCTGAAGTTCATATGCTGCAGAAATATGAACTATATGGAGAGTTAATTGAAAAAAATATTGGAGCTGTTTGTAGAACTTAGAAATTCATCATAGATTCCCATCACTTCTGTCTTGGTTCATTTGCAGGTGTGCTATGTGTCGTGATGGTCAGCTCGCCTCTTCCTCTCCTGATATGAGATGTTCACCCTGAGATTCTAAGTTTGAATTTTATGAAGATTGCTGTTTATATGTTAAAGATTCTGTTTTACATCAATGATAGCTAACATTATTTAGATGCAGGTCATTGCTCTCACTGAGGAACTTCTAGCAACAGCACAACAAAGTGAAATTTCTGGATCAGATATTGGGACAGGCAACAGTTCCTCCCCTAGTTTTGCCCAATCTAAGGTGGATAGTAATGCAAATTATGTTTCTTTGCTTTTTGTTGCATATGTTTTGTATTTTTTTTATTATCATATCACAATGCAGATAATAATCATAAGAAAATTTTAATACAATGTATGACTACGGCATAGTGAATAATTTGATGTATCTTGGACGTTAACATGTTCTTTCTTTCTTTTTTTTTTCAAATTAGGAATCAGTAAGCATCTCAGATGACCATGATAGGTTCCCTATTGGTGCTAGAGTTCAAGCTGTTTGGAGCGAAGATGGGGAATGGTATGCATTAAACAGAGAGTGATATCATTTGATTTAATTTTTTTGTTTCATTTGTTTTACCTTCTTTTTCTTGCTTTTCTATGTTTTGATTAGTTAGATGTTCAGGTATGATGGTACAGTTGAGGAATACACTCCACATGGGTACTATGTTCGCTATGATGGATGGGGAAATAGGGAAGAGGTAAAGTTTCTGTTACCTATTTTTTGAATAACTACGGTGTCTGTGCATGTCTATACATTGTTGTACATGTATTCTATCTATGAGATCACTGCAGTTCATTTCTGCAGATGGCTGTCTGACCCACTAAATATGATCATAGTCGTGAATCGTGATCCAAAACATTATTTAGGATTCACTAAGGCGTGTCTTTTCTGGTGGTTTTAAAATACTTTATCAAATAATGAGAAGGAATCAACTGTACTAACTATTTTTTTGTAGCTTCAAAAATATATTACTGGATAATCGTATGCTAGATTTGTCATTGTGGACTAAGTTATGTGAAGATGAAAGTTATTTTTCTGCAATATGCTTTTTAAATTATTACTTCTATGTGATATTATTAATTGGATGGTCGCATTACCATTTATCATAGTTTCATGGTCATTAGGGTATTATGATTTTTGGTGTAGTACAAGCAAGCGCTGAGATCCTTTTGCTGCAGAAAATTGAAAGTTATTTGGGAAATATGTACTTTTAGATAACAGCTATTTTGTTATATTGATTTTCGCCATTTCATTGATTTTATGGGCCAGTACAATTGGTTAGTTGGAATTTATAGCGGGACAGGCAGACTATTATGGCTGTTGGACCAATTTCATGCCTTCACGCTTTGAAATTTAGTGCCTTTGTTTCATGACAAAAGTGGCAGTTATTTTCCAATCCATTACTTAATTTTTGTGTGAGATTGTTGATTGGTCTCTTTTTGCTGCATGTGATTCATTCTATCTCCTTGTCGTTAGTTTTATTCTTTTGCCTAGATATATGGCTTGTATTACATTGAATCAAGCAATGAATGGTATATCCCTGACAGTCGGTAATCCTAGGTGGACCCTGACAATGTGAGACCTGTTGAAGTCAATGCTTTACTGGAGGCTGAAAAAGTCGCTGAAGCTACGAAACTGGCCATCAAAAGGAAAATTGCACAAGCTGCATCAGTTGATTTCCAATCACGGAGTATGCCAGCAAAGCTTCGAATAAATCCTGAAGATCCAGAGGATGTGGTAAGCTGTACTCCTTTATATATGCAATTATTTCTCGCCGTTCGGGGTTCGTATAAAAATTGGCTGATAACCATTGTTTTTGAGATTATTCTGAATCCTCTGGTGTCTTTCTGAAATTTAAATAGGGTTGAAAACTCTATACCTGTCAAATGGGAACCGGTGTGCTTCATTATTTGCTATGTTGTCTTTAATTTTATTTAGTTAAAACTAGAAGTCTTAACAACATTGTTGTTACTTGCTTGCTCTGAAATATGCTATACAATTCTTTTTCCTGTGTAGTAAACTAATAGTACCTTGCAATAACTGAATGTCAACAGAAAGCTACCAAGCGAAAGAAGATACATGCCTTCAAATCGAAGATGCGCTTTGAACAACTTGAAGTTGTACAAAATAAGCGGCAGAATGCATGGCAGCAGTTCCAAACCACTAAAGGGAGCAGTAAAAAGGTATGTGCATTGAGACCATAGTTTATCTGGTTCTGTTAAATGTTAAATTAGGGAAACTTTATTTGGTTGTATTATAATGATAGAAATTTTTTACATTGGGCCAGGACCAGTACTGGTCCCACCCCATGGGAAGCTACCACGTCAGCACATTGTTGACATGGCAGGACCTGATTGGACGGGACCAGTTCTGGTCCCAGCCCATGGTAGAATAACTCATAATGATATTTCAATTATGAATTTGTTGAGATTCAAATTTTTTCACAAACTAAATTGTGGAAGATTGCATTCCGTGTTGGTGTCGCGTAATTCGGTGATGCAGTAGATGTTAAAAGATTTGTTTTGATCTTTTATGTACATGCTATAGTTAAATTTATTGTCTTTGAACAAAATCTGAAGATATTTAGTGTATAACACCAGAACTTTAGATATCGTTGAAAGATATATTTTTTTTTAACTAGATGAACTCTTATAATCTCAGATTGGTTTTTTCTCGGGGCGGAAGCGAGAAAGCATATTCAAGTCCCCTGATGATCCCAACGGTAAAGTTGGTGTGACTGGAAGTGGGAAGGGATTAACGGATTTTCAGAAGAGGGAAAAACACTTACATCTCAAAGGTGGAAGTGCTGAGTCTGATGAATAGATTTCTTGTTTCTATCTATTTTAATTTTTGAAAACGTAGTACTCACTGCTTGAAGTTTGAAAATGTTGTAATGGCATAACTGTCTACTGGGTATTACTTTGGAAGAAGGCCTTGAGCAGATGTTAGAGATATGGAACAACTCTTCAGTTAATATTTCAACTAGTTTTGGTTAGGCCTAAAGCAATATTAGCTCCCTCACATTCCAAAATGTTGATATTTCCCTCATTTGGTTACATTTACTGCCTAATTTTTTATCTGTTAATGTTTGCCCAAATTGGTGAAATCTCGACAACCGTGAATAGTGATCAAGTGTTAATATTGCTTGCAATTGAAGTTGAGCATGTCAAGCGAAATGAATATGAATTTTGCGCCAGTTTATTTATTTTATGATTATGCGCCATACAGACAAAATGTTACGTTTTTTATATGCTATCAACTGTTCCTTCCCTTCCTATGAAGTCCAAAGAAATGAACCAAGCTTCAGGCACTTCTTTCCCACTTGAAAAGCATTGGTAACATGTGATTCAAAATTCGAAAAATTCTTAGTGCCCCGCGGAATTGAATTTGACCTCAAAGATATACAAGTTACAATCCCTATTTTTGTTTGACTGCCTAAATTACCTCTAATGTCAAATCAACAAAATTAGACAACAAAATTAGACATTTTTTTTGGGCATAAATACATTATATTCTTAATGTTTGTTTTGAAATTTTAAACTACATTGAATACGAGAAATTTTAAAATACTCTTGGAGTACGGATGACGTGGTACCCGGACTAATAATTAGATGACACGTCACATAAATATGTTAGTATCTAGGGTTGATGATTTAGGGTTTAGTGTTTAGTTCTTAGGGTGTAGGGTTTTTATTTCAGGGTCTAGAATTTTATATGAATTATTAACTAAACAATAAATTTATAATTAATTACATGTTGTCAAAATCTTCTTGGTTGATATAACATATGCCAATCATTTATTGGTTTGAAGTACCACGTCATCGTGCTCTAGGAGTATACTAAAATCTCCCAATTAAATACATTTGAAATTAAAAAAATATTTATTTTAAATAGAAAGTAAATATTAATAAAGTATTACGACAAATATTAATAGGGGTTTCGAGTTTAGGAGTTTAGGGTTTGGGTCTTGGTTAGGAGTTTGGAATTTAGGGTTTAGGATTTTGGTACTAGGATTTAAGGGTTCGGATTTTGATATTTAGAGTGTTCGGGTTTAGGGTTCGGGTTCAGGTTTGGGTTTGGATTTAGGGGTTAAAATTTATAGTTTAGGGTTTTGGTACTGATAGAGGCTTAGGATTTTGATAATTATGGTTTATGGGTTCAGAGTCCGGGTTCAGATTTAGGAGTTTCGGGTTAGAGTTACGTTAAGGGTTTCAAATTTAGATCTTATAAACTTAGGGTTTTTTAAAAATATTAATTATGTTGTATTAATTGCACCTAAAAAATTTAAATTACATCAGTTAGGCTAACTTGTGCCTTTAGGCATAGGTTAAAAGCATTAATATGGAGTATATATTTTTGTAAAAACTTTAAATTTCATTTAGAGAAATTTTAAAATACTCTTGGAGTACAGATGATGTGGTACTCCGGACTAATAATTCGATGATACGGCACATATGTTAGTATCTAGGGTCGATGATTTAGGGTCCATGGTTTAATTTTTAGGGTTTAGGGTTTTTATTTTAGGGTGTAGAATTTTATATAAATTATTAACTAAAAATAAATTTTTAATTAATTACACGTTGTCAAAATCTTACTGGTTGATGTAACATATGTCAACCATTTATTGGTTTGGAGGACCACGTCATCTTGCTTCAAGAGTATACTAAAATCTCTCTTTCATTTAATACATCTGCATAGAAAATTAATTTATTTTCCCAATTTTTCACAACATTAATTATTATATCAAAATCGAATTATGTTTATTTAATAATTATCTAACCCTAACTAAATTTTTTTAACTCTAACTTTAAATCTGAAAATCCTAACCTTGAACTCATGGTAGTACCAAAATCCTGACTCTAACTCTGGAAAGATTCTAGAGCGCTTCCATAGTACGGTATTCTCTTAGTAATAAATAGAATTTTATGTTTTTTATTATATCCTAAATAGTACAATATCAACCCGTCGTGCCTTATATTGTTATTATGTATTTCATTATACCCTAAATAGTCTCATATCAATTCATCGTGCCTTATATTGTCATTATGTATTTTATTAAACCCTAAATAGTCTCGTATCAACCCGTCGTGTCTCATATTGTTATTATGTATTTTATTATACCCTAAATAGCCTCCGAATCAACCCGTCAGGCTTTATATTTCTAACCCTGACCCTAAACTCTAACTTCTAATAGTACCCTAAACCCTAAACTATAAAGATAATTAAAATTTTAAAAATCTAATTAAGAAACAATAATTAATAGTTCTAAAAGAGAGAAAAAAAAGCAAAATAATAGAAAAGAGAAGTGTTTCGGTAATAGTAGAAAAGAAAAGGGGCACTAATTAATAACAAAACAAATAAAGGAAGAGAACATACAAGAGTGGTGGCCCACAGAAAGAGAGGGAAAAAAGTGGATTGCTATTTACAGACCATTTTTTTCGAAATACAACCCACTTTTTCCCAAAATACCTTTGTCATAATTCTTCTTTCATTTTGAAATTCTAAAACCTCTCAACTCCCCTCTTTTCCAAAATTGAACTTTCTAACTCAAAAGTCACACTTATTGCTCACGATTACGGACAAAATCATGAATAAAGTACGTAATTTTTGAAAAACATACTTGAAAATAGTTAATTTTGTAAAAAATTTCCAAAAAAAAAGCGTTTTCGTTCTCGGAATGGAGAAACGGCCATTGATGACGTTTCTCCATATGGGGAAACGGCCACTGTGGCCGTTCTTCCATATGGAGGAACGCCCTCCTAAGACGTTTCTCCTCTCTCCTAGGACGTTTCTCCATACGGTGGCCTTTTCTCTACCGTTTTCCGGAAAAATTCAATTTTTATATCTTTCTAATGTATTTTTAATGTTCGAGTACCTCGTCCTTTAATAATTGATCGTCACTATTCAATTCCACATTTGTTGGCTCATTAAATATCTCAAATTCCGAATTTTTAATGTTCGAGTTTCAAAAATTGTTTTTTTTTGTTTGGAAAAAGTGGGCTGTAGATTTAATGACTATTCTAAATAGATTTTTAATGAAAATGGCAAATTTGTCAAAATGGGCTTGTAGTTCGAAAAAAGTGGGTTGTAAATAGTGATACTTGCGGATGTCAGCAGTTAATGCTCCAGGGATAATTGAGTAAATTCACATTTAAACGTGTGCCCATGGGGTACATGTCGAAAAAAATTAAACTTCAAAATTTTTTGGGCACAATTAATGTAACATAATTAATGGTTATCATATGCTACAGGACATAGGTTAGCCATCCCGTTTTACTTTTCCATATAAAGAGATGTTGCATACGTTAGCAAGAATTTAATTTACATTCTTTGTTTTTTTTTTTAATATCAATAAATCAATATGTCACGTTATGGATTTAAACCATATTTGGAATGAGAGAATTTCCTTTCTTATAATTAATTATAAGTGAAACTGAGATTATTATTTTTAAACAAAGTCAATGTATCACGTCACTTAAGATTAATATTTCATGATAATAATATTAAAGAAGCGAAGTGGTAGCATGTGGCTGCGCTTGATAGAGAGGTCTGCAGATCGATCACCCACAACCGCGACTGGAAGGGGTTTAAATACCATAATCCTTGGACCTGCTCCGAATTCGGATTAGTCGGTCCAATGTGGTTCGGAAACCGGATGGAAAACCAAAAAAAATAATAATATCAAAGAAGTCAATCTATTTTTTGTTAAATTGTGTGAAACCCATCCCTCTTTTGAGAATTTTTTATTTTTTATATTTCCTCTGATACACATAAGAATTGAAAGCTCTATGTAGCCATATTTACTTGAAAGTTAGTCGGGTGCTTTACAAATCACAAATTTCACATTTAAGTTTTCGAATATCATCAAATATTTATGGTGGAGAAGCCAAGTGAGAATTAATATATGCAACCAAACTGGTAATGATAATATCCAAATACAACAGACAGAGTCTCACTTCCACATGATTCTTGCACGGGCTTGATAGTATTATCTTTAACACATCTCTTCATTTACTACTAGTGAGCATCGTCTTTGACAAATCATGTTTAGTTAGAACAAGATCACATAGTTTTCGTCAGATATATAGAGCACTAGATAAAGATGAGAACACTTCTATAAAAGATCGTTCAAATTTCAAGTTATAAATATACTATTACTAGATTATTACTTAGCTACACTTTTATTCTTTATTATTTTCTTAAACAATCAGAACCGAGACTAACTCGATCGTTAAAGTGTAAATAATACTTATTCGTACATTCCTCATTTTCTTCTCATTTCAGGTTGTTCTGTAACGAGATTCTCCTTATACAAAAAACAATATATTCGTACTGATACAAGATAACAATTGGTCTTATATATTGCTTTAAATTCAGCATTCTTTTTCAATCTCTTCATTTAAAATTAGTTGTGCGTTGGATCCTATATGCATGGTGGTTATGGTAAGACAAGCCATAATCCAATTGCTGACCAAAAAGGATAAATGGAACACTAAACTCCATTCCATGCCTCTCTTTATGCCCACATCTTCATTCATATTCAACCTCTGCTCTTATGTATACACTCGACATGTTTGGAGCTTGTCTTTTGGGTCATATCATTTCGGAAAATACTTTATTGTAACTTTCTTATTGTCTTCTTTCCTAACATATATTCACTTATTAATGATGATAAAAACACGAATCTTCAAGCAGTTTATAATATATTATATATAACTAGTTTCTGGAGAAAAATAATTATTAAAATGATATAAATTATTAAAATAAAGAAAGTCAAACATGAAAAATAATAAAAAATTGGAACTAGTTTGTACTCTACCCGTTTGTAATTGTTAGTCACTTTTGTAAAAATATGAGAAATTAATCTACCCTCCTTTTAATTCTCTTGTGTTACTTGTTTCTTTAAAACTTTATAAGCATAGGGGCATAATCAACAAAACACTAACATTTTTACCATAAATGACAAAAATAACCAATATTTATAAAAAAATTCACTTCGCAAAAACGACCAACATTTAAAAACGAAAGGAAAGACTAGGAAGCTAACAATTAGGCCGGGGCGGGGCGGGGGGGGGGGGGGGGGGGGGGGGTTTTCTTGGAGTGTTTTCTTGAAATTCATCTGGGATGTTCATATTAGAATGATCCAATCACGATGTCACTTTGGTTATAAGATTAACGCTTCCTAATTAATATCTGCCACTAATTAAAGAACCGTCTGATATCATGATTCTCATATAACGAGCCAATTAAGTATTGTCACGGTATTTTCTTAGATCTTGTTTTTTTCTACTAAAAAAATTGAATTGTAATGAACCGATAGAAATAATAGAGCCATATTCTCCAAGGACACTTAATTAGTCGAAGTCCAAATTCTCCTATAATCAACTACTAAGTTATCGCATACCTCAAAAGCATGTTCGAACAACATAGGTCCCATTTGGTGCAGTTGTTTTTGTTTGTTGTTTGCTGCTCATGTTTGCTGTTCTTGTTTCGTTTTGCGGTTTGCTCTTTGATTATTAGTTTTTGGTAAAATTATAATTAAATGTTGCTGTTAGAATATAAAATGACTAATTGGACATATTGAATTTTTTTATTAATGTAAAATACAAGGACAATGAAGGAAAATAAGATCTGCAGCAAAACGCAGAACAAACGCCCCATAATATAACAAAGATATATCTTATGTCATATTTTCTTATATACTTTACTTTTTGCATATCAACTATCTATTTAGCCTAGCATCTTAATTTATTTGATCTCTGTGCTAACTTTGACATTAAGAAGGGTTTGCTGATCAATGGTCTCCCTTAGTCTAGATTTACCTTTGTATGTATAGGTTCTCAAGCAAGAGCTCGACACAGGGAGACTTAGATTGGATAGCCACTGGATATGACTAGATCCATTTACGTACCAATGGATAAAAAAGAATGCTCTGCTGATCGATGGTTGACAACTGTCCAAGTACCCTGCAAAACCAAAGATCAATAGGTTAGGTGTGGGCATGTCGACCGGCGACTCACTCCGATGCCCAAGTCATTAACCGAGAGAAATGGACTAAAGAGTTCGCATAAAATACTTAGAAACTTTATAATTAACTTTTAAAACGTACAAACTAAGTGATATAATATGTAACAACATACAAACTTTAAAAAAGTAGAAAATGCATTTATTGTTTTTCTATGTTTTTAGTCGAAAGATAGATAAGACTTTAAGCTTTTTGACTTTGATTGATAAGAGGTTGATTATGTTCCATGTACATGAATCACATGATTGCAGTTAGATTACTCCAATTAGATCCTCCTTTAAAAAACCAAAATTGAGTAGTAAAGCACTAGGGCAAAGCACTATCATATTGTTTTCTTTTTTCTATGGAAAACAAATGTCATCGAGAGGAAATTGTCCCAATGTTGTGATGAAGGAATGTCCTGATGAATGCACATATAAAGGAGAAACAATAGGAGAATTATGCAATGAATCTTGGTATTGGGATTTTAATAATGTATAAATACTTGTTGGATCCTTTGGGACCCCTGCTATTGCTTTATTTCAAAAGCCCATTTCCTTTCCTCCATAAATTTGCATCTTATGTTAGATATTCATGCTTAATCTAAAACTTTTCACTTCATTTTTAGTTAGCTGGCACTTGGTTATTTCTTCGAAATTTCTTGCTTTTTTAACCCTGCAAGTGGCACTTCATTATAACATTTTTGTGTAGCATTCACTGCTAACATGGATATATCATACCATACGTATACATACTTTGAATATAGAAAACTCAATCAAACAATTGGTTGAATATACCCTAACTCTAAAATGGACATTTAATTAGCCCTCGAATTTACTTATGCAATATGATGAATCCATTATATTAGGTAATTTGAAATAAGTATCACTTTAACCAATTTCAGGAGGTGGCTAATAAGCACTTGTATAATTAATAGGTCAATATATCACTTTTTAGTAAGTTTACAGTGCTAATGAAATATCACTAAAGTTCAAGAGACAACTAGATATATTCGGTATAAACGTAATTTAATCGAACAAGGAAGCTAACATGCATGTAAACTTTAAGAAAATTTATATATAGCCATAACACATCAAGGTTAATTGTATTTTTTTAGATTATCAGATATAAAGGAGAATATAAACAGTGAGCGGAATAACACACCCGCATATTGTGCAAGGAATATATGAACGAGAATATAAACAGTCATATATAAAGGAAATATGCTATACTTAGCCACAAAAAAGATATATTAGTAAAAGGCTATGATTATCCTGGATTGTTAATATAAAATATATTACATTAGCCAAAGTTAATAATACAGAAAGGCACGAAGAGAAGAAGATCAAACATCAGTATCTAGGGTCTTCTCGCCCTCCTTCTCCTAGGAAGTGTCTTCTACCGTCTTCTCTGCGGGGATCTCGAGAGCCACATCCGTCGCAAAGGGTTCAGCGGGTTCCTCAGATTATGGATTCCTTTGAGCATTCGCCTCCCAACAATCTGTCGCTAGGGCGGGCACTAAATCCGCGGATGTAGCCAAGCGTATGGCCTCCTCAGGCTCGGGAACGTCCACCTGGGGTCGGACTAGAGTAAGGCCTGGATGGCTCCGGAAGAAGGCATATGTCATCCTTTCTCCATACATAAACATGCGAGAGGCGGATACCATTTTGATATCCTTAACCTCAGATTCCTTAGATAGGGCCTCCTCCAGCTCTTTGATTCTTAAGCCCAAGATTTCCTCCAGTTGGACGGGATTGTCTCGTTCCTTAAGGGCTCAGCTTTCCTTCCGTCTTCATCCGCAGGCCTTTTGTCACGGTTAGGTCTTGAGACATTTCTTTCAGAGACTGGGACTTCACTTTGTTGCGGTAGTCGATGATCTCAGCCCAGTTGAGCACCTGCAAAAATGAAAGCGATTAGATGAGCGACAGATATCTACGGGCTTTATAAAAGTAGGAAAAAAAGTATAAGTATACCTGGAGAGCGGCTGACTTTAACAACGTCGTGCACTGGTCGACATGCATGCTCTCCCTCTCCTGGGACGCAGTAGGTAGCCCTCCAATTTGGTGAGAGATGTCCTTGACGACCTTTGGGCTGACATAAGGTATCTGGCTACATAGCCGGCGGATCCACGATGAACAGAGGTTTTGTTCATGAGCAATGAGAAAGGTGTTAGGCGGAAGAACACATGTAAAGGACGACATTGAGAAATTAGAAGAAAAATACCTGAGAAGGCGGATTGGAAGTCACGATAACTTGAGAAATTGTCGCGGTATTTGCCTTATTCTTCTTTGCATCAAGTGGCTTCTCAGTTAGGCCATCTTTCATCTTGCCCTCGTTCGTGGGCGCTTGCTGAGGCAAGGAAGTTGAGTCACCACCCGTGACAGTCTGTGTGGCCTTCTTTTGCATTTCTCTGACTAATTTGGTGACGTTATCATTCCCCCTGCAAAGGATAAAACACAGATAATCAAAACAGACGGATTACAAAATATATACCTTTAAATTGCGAGTATTTAAGAAGGGGACTGCGACCATCTGCTTTCGAGGTGAGTTGCTCCCCATTCCATAACATGTTGAGGGCTTGGGCGTATGACCACATGCCATACCCCATGCCCGTCATGACCTTCACTTTCACTTCCTCCTCCTTTAACAGGTTGCTATAACCTGCTTTGGTCTTCTCTCTCCTTAGGATGGACACGTTGCCCCATGTGCGAGGGAAATTACTGTATTTCAAGCCATTCTCAAATTTAATGAAAAACCACTAGTTGCCTCAGTTGTGGATATGAGGGAGCTTTCCCCCAAACGGCTGTAACTTGTCGCCTTGACCAGGGTGTAGTAATTTTCATCCAGCCGCTTTGGTTAGTGCAGCTCTGTGAATACAGTTGGAGTTAACTAAACCCCAATGGCCATGGTGAGGTAGGAGTCTAGAGTTATATTCAGTTAGGCATTAGGGTGAAGCTGGCATGGACGAAATCCATATGACACCAGGATCTGTGCCATCACCATCGCCAGAGGGTAGGAGAAGCCGCAGTTGATTTGCGGCACAAAGATGGTGAAGTGACCCTTGGGAGGCTTGTCTGGAGAATCCAAACCACTTGTAGCACTCCTTCAGCTCCTTGATGGTTTCTAGGGTTACCAAGGAACCCTCCTTGCGAGACTTGGCTAGAGTCCATTTTAGCGGAGGAGGAGGAGGAGGAGGAGGAGGAGGAGGAGGATCGCCCTTATGGATAAGGGGGTCGCAGGGATCTATGCCGCTGCTTCCTGGGAGAGGGCGACAGAAACCACTTGCTCTGGGTCGCCAATACCGTCATCCATCGTACTCCATCGTACGACAAATATTCCCTAATGACTTGCACGAATACTGGAGTTTTGGATCAATGGGTTCAGAAACACAGGTAGAGGTGGAAGACATGAAGGCTAGAATAACGACTAGGGTTTTTGAGAGGAGAAGAGTTAAGCGAAGGAGAACTCGAGAACAATTAAATTCAAAGGAAATGATTAAGGGACAGTTACGGTTCTCAAACTTACATGTAGATGCTGGTGGTGATGATGGTTGTGGTCAGAGAAGGAAGAGCTGACCGAAAAAGATGAAGGTTGTAAGTTTGCTGAAGTAAGTAAAGACGATATGTGAATTCTTCAAGGTATTTGTATATCCCCAACTAGCGCATTGTTATCTATGCATTAAATAATTATTCCCACGCATGTCAGAAGCTTTAAATGCTTTAAACGACACATGCAGAATACTAAAAGACAAAACCTAAAGGTTTTGTATCCGCCTTATGGAGGGGGGCTTCTGATAACAGCGAGATCTGAACATGGCCCACATTGGCCCAGGTAACCCAAGGCCCAGTAGGGGCCAGAAGGGCTCTCACCATTATCCATGGAAAAGACAACATCCACATGGGGCGAGAGCTTTCCATAACAGGCGGATGCCCACCTACATAAGGTATATTCTGAAAAGGAATTAATAAAGCTAGTCGATGGTCTTAACCTTTTAGGAATCATAGCTCTAATCTAACAGTCTATTCCAAAGAGATAGAATCCTAGCTAAACTAGAAGTATAGAACCTTCTTCAATAACCGATTATATAGGAATCATAGTCCTATTCAGATACGAGCTAATAGACATCAGAGGTGAGCCCTAGGTACAATTTGATTCTAGTATTACATACTATCCTCAAATTCTTCTCTTACTAACTTGGGCGTCAGAGTGTCTACCGGCGATCACCACTCCGACTCTCTTTTGTAGGTTCTTGACGACAGAGAAGAGAAGATTTCAAGACTCAAGTTATCGAGTACACATATATATACTTGCATGATAGAACTACTAAACATTTAGGAGATTAAATATTCATACACAATGAAACTTCAAAGTAATAACAATTACAAGGAAAGTAATAACTTGAGACCCAAGGTACTACTGAGCCGAAATACATATAGAACCGAGTACCGTACTATTCGGTAATAATCTTTAAAGGTCATTGATTCAAAATAATGCATGTAATTGGAATGAAAGAAACAAATTTTATTGAATAAACAAGTCCAGTGGAATAAATCATTTTAACCATTCTAAAATGTCCATGAATTACTTTACGCAAATTTAGAGTCTTAAAGCATATTATAAGAAACTTCAAGAAAGTAATGAGACATTTTTAAGTTGAGACCATTAGATAACTAAGCAATATGAGGTCCTTCTATGTATTGTTCTTGATGTATATTCTCGTACTTAAATACCTTTAGACTTAAAGCAATGTAATCAATACAAAATTACTCTCTTATTAAAGAAGTATTAATCCAAATATAAGATTCAGAAATACGTGGTAATTATCAACCATTATCCATAAACAAGATTATAAGAAAGGGATATGATATAACCCATTGATCATTACATTTATCATTATTATTTACTTAATAATGTATAATACAAGGGCTATAGCTATAGCTAGCTAGGTATGTCATAATTCTCCTCAACACTATAGAGAGAAGAAACATTCATAATTTCCTACCACATAATTATGTAATGTCTTTATAGTACACTAATAAATATTTATTAAGCTATATTTTCAGCTCCAATAGTTTTTGAAGGATTGAAGGCATAATGATTAAACTCATAATCATCCTGTCCATGTTGTTGCTCTTGTGAAGTCCTTGATAAAGATGATGGATTATAAGCATACCATCTTGACCAAAATAGATAATTGATGAAATTGATAAGACTTAGGACAGCCAACATCCAATAGAACAGATCAAGCCTATCTTTGTTCAGATCATTATCACTCAACCAACCCTTTTTTGATGAAGTATTTGAAGTGATCTTGTTCACCAAAGACACCAAGATTGAGCTCAAATAAAACCCAAATGAATAAGAGCAATAAGTAATTGCTGTTAAAAAAGCTTGCATCCCTTTCAATGATTGCTTATAAAAAAACTCTATCAAACCAACAGCAGTCAACATTTCAGACACCCCAAATATCAGAAACTGTGGTGCAATCCAAAAAATTGAAATGATGTTTTGTGAATTTATAGCTTCATCCCTTCTTCTTTTCTCCATAAGTGCAGCAGCAACCATGGAGAAAGTAGCAAAGAAAAGGCCGGTGCCTATTCTTTGTAAAGGGGTGATTCCTGATTCATGGCCAGTGAATTTTCTAGCAAAAGGGACAAAAAAAGTGTCATATAAAGGGACTACAAAGATGAGGATCATGTAAGGGATTGCTTGGAGGGATGCTGGTGGGATTTTGAAGGATTTGGTTAAATGGGTATCCATGGAATTTCCTTGTTGGACTGAAAATGTTTGGAGTTGAGCTAATATGGTGTTGAACACTATTGTGCATGCAAATATTGGGATTACTGATATTAGGATTTTCACTTGTTCTACTTGTGTTACACTGCATAATCTCCATGGACTTTCTCTTGTGTTGTTTGTGTTTGCATGATCTTCAGTTTTGATGCAAGCCTTGTCTAAGAACCTGACATATATATTCACGTGTCATAATCGTGTTACATAATTTATATATTTCACATGATATAAATGCAACAACAAAAACGAGTTATAGCACATGGATTTTGATATTGTTGTATAAAAATTCAGGCATGTTATTATTGTATCATAAATTGGTAAATATGAAACATATATATATACGGGTGTTAAAATAGTTTTCTTATACCCACCAAGCAATGCCTCGGTGGTTATTACATTCCACTAGGGAGTGTGAGGTCATGGGTTCAAATCCCATGATCGTAGAAAGTGAACTCTCAAAAAGAAAAAATAGTTTTCTTATAATAATCGTGCTATATGATATAATATTAATATAATAAAAATTGTCTAGATCGAGTTATGCTAGATGAGTTTCGGTATTAGAGAAATTTTAGAATACTCCTGGAGTACGGGTGACGTGGTACTCCGGATCTATAATTTGATGACGCGTCATATCGATTAGTATCTAGGGTTCATCATTTAGGGTCTAGGGTTTTTATTTTTGGATCTAGAATTTTATATAAATAATTAACTAAGAATTGCATTTTAATTAATTACACATTGTCAAAATTTTATTGGTTAGTGTGACACATGCCAACTATTTATTGGTCTGGAGTACCACGTCATCGTGCTTCAGGATTATACTAAAATCTCTCTTCGGTATTATTGTGTCTTGCAAGACTAAATAGTTGAAATAAATAATAAGTGGTCAAATGGATTTTTGGTCTACAAAAGACTAACTGAATGTCAATTTAGTCCACCATGTGATACTCTTAGTTGAATTAATAAACAAAACATATTGGTGACTCTTTAACACATATTAACTTGTGATGATGATAAGTGCAACTTTGGATTGATTTAATAATTGATACCTAAAATTTGTCAGGATAAACTAGAAATATACAAGTCCTTAAAATTTGCTTATTTAAAACTCATAAACTTCAATATGGGGGATGTAAGACTTCCCTGTATTTAGTCTTTTATTAATATTTAAGAAAGTAAGACTCAAAATATAATATTAATGTTTTTCAAAAACCATGTATATGTTTTCCCAGCCACAAAGTATGTAAGTATTCAAAATCACAATTTTAAACTAACAATTTTTTATCATTTTCTAACTAAATAACATCTAAATGACCAAAACATCAAAAAGTTCTATTAAAATTATTTAAAGTAATCATTTTCATTGGCTCGACATTGAAGTCATAAAGAATGGGCGTAGATGTTGAAAGGAAGTACCTGAATCTTTGAGTGTGAGGTAGGCTGCCAGCAGAGTCAGAATTAGAAATGGCAACAATAATGTTACTATTTGGGCCATTGCTTTGGTAATGATTTCCATGAAGCATATCAGGATTTGATGGACATATTTGTTTTCTCTTCAATATGGCTGCCACAAATACCTGTTTAATTATTTATCCAATTAGAATACATTCATTTAAATATGCTCCATCCAAATTCAATTTAATATTGATATAACTGTGCACAAATGGCTACAGGATTTCTGAAATACTATACTAAGCACTTAGCAGACAACCTTTTATTTTGTTAATCATGCCCACATAATGTTTTTCAATGATGAACTCATTGATATTATTGTTTCTAATGTACAGTAAGTAAACGAAGCATTAACAGTATTTATGTTTTGTCTCTGATATGTACATGTGTTAATGCACCACCATCAAATTAAGCCAACAATTTTTAATGCTTAAAACATTTGAACCTACTGATTTTTTTAAAAAAGAAAGAATGAAGTGACACTAGCCATTGAAAAGAAAGCATTAATGGGCATAATCAACAATGTAATAATGACTAGTGAAATATAAAACATAAATATGTTTTATTTATATATAAATGTTGTCATTTTCCACGTACAATAGTATAAGAGAAGAAATAAAAAAGCACAAAAGTTGACAATTTAGGTTGAGGGTCAAATAGATTGGAGCTACTTTTTGACCTTCAACCTATATTATCAACTTTTCTGTTTTCTTTTTTTCTCAATTTATTTTTTTATGCTATTGTATGTGGAAATTGACAACATTTAGATATAAATAAAACATAAATAATTAGTAAGAAGAGTTAGCCCTAATTTTTGACTGAAAAGCAATTGAACCGAATTGAAGTGCATTTACTAAAGTGAAATTACTAAAATTACTGAACCGAATTAAAATTAAGTACTGATAAGACCAAAAGGACATGAAAAAACAGTAAATTACTTGAGCAATAGGGGTGAGGATGCTGCCTTGAGGAGGTTTATTCCTATAATACAAAGTACCAGAAACCAAGCAGATGAGTCCTAAAGCCATAGCAGCAGCAGAAACACCAAACCCAACATCCATACCAGAATGAGTTTGAACCCAAACTAGCACTGTCAAGGCTATCAGTTCTCCCATTGAGAATGCAAAATAGGCTGCATTGAAATAGGTTGACAGCTTTTTTGACTGTTTTGGGTTGTTTTGATTGAACTGATCAGCACCATGGGCTACCATATTTGGTTTAACACATCCACTTCCTAATGCCACCAAATATAATGCTATCATAAATATCAAGGCCTGAAATCCCTTTGCTTCTTCACATGACTTATCTGTCATTATGTTACATTCTGCTGGCTTTAGTTGGGGAATATGAGCTTGCACTGACAGCAGAATGAAGCCCTACATATAATCAAAAATAAAAATTAAGAGGTATAACTCAACAGAAATTTCATAATTTCTAGTTTGTACATGTATTTCAAGGAGTGTCATTTCTACTTTTCTCAACTTCTATTTAATACCTATTTTAGTTTGGTTCAAATGTAATTCAGAGAATATATATTTCAGGAGCGTAAAATTTCTCACTGTTAGAAAACCAGATATATGTTATATATTTTTCATAATAAAAATTCAGAATCTTTTCTTTTTTCCATTATTTACAATCCTTCAAGTAACATGAAAACACAAAACTTTTTCCTTAAAGTTAGTAGGGATATTTTTAACCCAATGTCGTTGAAAGAGAGACAAAATGTGGTATAAAAAGTAAAAAGAGGTAGAAAAGAAAGAATAATAATAAAAAAAAACATTACCGAAAGCTCAACAAAACCAAAGATAAGCATGGTCCAAAAAGAACCGAGATAAGAGTCGGAGAGATAGCCACCAAGAAGAGCCAATAGAAAGATAGTTCCAACAAAGTTAGTGACTATGTTTGCTGACTTGGCAAGTGAATAGTGCATCTCATTCATCACATATGTTATCAGATTGTTCCCTACTGCTGCTATTCCCATTATCTCTAATCCTTGTAGCCCTGCAATTCATCAAACATATTTCATTTTCACTTGCTTTCACCATTTTTATATAATTAAATGCAAGTTACGAGAAATTCTACTGTAGATCAGGTGCAATGGATTCGACTAGTAAAATTAAAGAAGCAACCTACCTTATTGAGAAATGATTGGTGTAAGATAAAAATGAGTACAAGTCACACATATGTCTATTGGCCAAGAAAAATCTAGTGAAAAAAACCATGAAAAAATCATATATCTCTCTAAGGAAGGATTCTTATATGCTCAAAAATTAAATTGGTGCTTAACTATTCATGTGATGACACATCAGTGCCACTATCAATAATGTGTTATTTCCTGAATATATATTTGACGGATGGATTTCAGATCATATAATTGACGAAATATCTCAAAAAAAAGCTATATAGAAAAATCGTAAGTCATGTTATAACAATACGGAGGTGGCATTATCTGAATGATCCTAAAGCAGTTTTGAAGCAGGAGTATATTGTAGAAAGTGTAGGGAGACATGTACCAAGAACAAACGAAGCAGCTCTCATGCCGCCATGCTTATTGGGGTCAGAAGGTCTGCCTCTCAAATCAACAGTATTGTCTAATTCTTCATAAACAGAAGTGTTCTTGCTTTGATCTCCTTTGTTAGGATGAGGTGTAATCCTTGCTTCCATTTCCATCTCTCCTTATTTCACTCTTTTGTTTACAAAAACCAAGAAGAAGAGAGAATGTAGAGTTTTGATGAGAGTTTTAATGTTAAAAAGTGAGGAACTTGTTTTAGATGTTGTCTTACTATATTGCTGAAATTAAGGTAAGTGGATTGTTGAGTTTATAAGGAGGATATGATTGGTATTTATAAGGAGGAGAATGAATGAATGCTTAAATGCTCTTCTTTTTTTATTTTCCTAATTATTAGACCCACACACACTCAACCTACGTGGATTACACCTCTAACAAAAATAAATAAATAAATATATATGCTAAGTAGAACATCCAACTCCTCACAAGAAGAGTTATTTGTTGTCGGAGAAATTTTACTATACGTCTGATATACACTTATATAGTATGTTGGATCAATAATTTAAAGTCATGCGACATGTCATCCAATAAAATTTGAGACTGTGTAATGTACTAATTACATATTTTTTAATCAAATAATTAAAAATATTCTAAATCCTAAAAAATAAACTCTAAACCCAAATTAATAATCTTAGATGCTAAATATATTATATGTCATTTTATTATTGGTTCGGCGTACGAATAATGTGAACCGTAATATGTCAATCGTATTCTAAAATTTTTATAGTTGGAATTGCAAATGAAATAAAGTTACCCCTCCGCAAATGCGGTTCCCTTTAAAAGAGACCCATAATTTCCATTTATTTTCCCCATATAGCGAGAAAAAGAATAAAATGAAAACTAGAACCTCTATTCCATTTCATCGGATCCTAACCCTGACCCTGACCCCTAAACTCTAAACCCTAACCATATCCTCATCCCCTTCCTTTTTCTTCTTCTCCTCCTCATTTTTCTTCTTTCCCCTCCTACTTTTTTTCTTTTTCTTTTTTCTTCTTCTTCTTTTTCTTTTTTCCTTTTTTCTTCTCTCCTCCTCCTTCCCCCCGTTTTTACCATAGATCTAGATTCCGACAGAATCTGGGATTTTCCAGATTTCGACAGCTTAAGCTAGCCGGAATCTGGATTTTTCTAGATCTGGCACCATCTAGAAATGGCCAGAATATGGAAATCCATATTCTGGCCAGTTCTGGACGCTGCCAGAATCTGAAATTTTTCAGATTCTAACATCGCTGGAACTGGCTGGAATGCAAAAAATCCCAAATCCCGACGATATCTCCTAAAATCTATGGAGAAGGAGGAGAAAGAAGAAGAAGAAGAAGAAGAAGAAGAAGAAGAAGAAGAAGAAGAAGAAGAAGAAGAAGAAGGAGGAGGAGGAGGAGGAGGGGGAGGTGGAGAATGAGGAAGATAGATCTCTTATGGTGGAGGTGGAGGAGAGGATGAGAGAAAATGAGGTGAATGTAGTAGGAGGAAGGAAATAGGGGAGGGTAATTTGGTCATTTTCTATGAGAGTGTTAATGGGGTCAACAAAAATTTGGTCATATTTGAGTTGACCAGGCGTTGACTAGTAATATGAGGTATATGGACTTAATTGTGAGGTCACATATAGTTTGGGAATGACTTTGGGACAAAATTTTGTTTAGAAAACGTGAGTATAGTTTGAGTACCACATGTGTAATTTATCCCTAATATAATGGTATTGTAGGAATAGATTTGAATTTCTAGACACAAATGAAAAGATTTGGGAGGATAATGAAAGAAAATAGGGCAAATAATTTAATAGTCCCTATATTTTGTATAAACTCACTGTTTGGTCCTCATATTTTTTAAAACTCAGTACTTAGTCTCTGACCTTTGTGTTTTTTAACACTTTAGTCCCTGCCCGTGATATTAAAATACAAATTATGTTAGTCCGCACAGGTTTCGATTAAAATCAACATATTAACACATTAATACCTAAAATACCCTTACCCACTGATATATATGTACACATAAACAAATTTTGTTCCCTAAAATTTTATTTTTATGCGTTCTTCTCTATTCTCCCCATCCATTCTCGTTCCTTCATCATTCAAGCTCAAAAAATTTGACTATCTTCTTCTGAGATCTGCTTTGAATTAGATTTTTCTTCAATCATTCTTATTTCCCTTCATGTTGATTTAGATTTGGACACACTACAAGAAATTGGGCCTTGTTATGACGATTTTTCCAGTTACGCATCGAATTTCGTCACTGATAATTACTTAACAGTGACAAAAACTTTCATAGCGTCATGATTTCAATTTTTGTGTGATAACTTTTATTTTTGTCCTATATCAGTGGGTAAGGGTTTTTAGGTTCTAATAGGTGTTAATATGTTGATTTCGATCGAAACTTGCGCTGACTAACGAAATTTGTATTTTAATATCACGACAAGGACTAAAGTGTTAATTGAGACAAAAATCATAGACTAAGTAGTGAGTTTTTAAAATACAAGGACCAAAAAGTGAGATTTGCAAAATATAAGGACTATTAAATTATCAGCCCAAGAAAATATGATGAACTAACTCTACACATTAAAATGGTGTTGTGAAAAACGTTACACTATCTTTTTTTTTTTTTTTTTTCTTAATTTCAGTAAAATTCAGTATCATTTAGTTTCATTTAATTTAATTCAATTCAGTTCAGCCAAACTCAGCAAAATTCATTTTTCATTTAGCCAAATTTGGTGAATTCAGTTCAGCAAATTCAATTTCGTTTAGTTCAGTTCAACTATAAAAAATGCTACCTTAGTCAACCAACCCGCGAAGTGTCCAAAGATTAATAAGGATCAATCGAAAATTAAGTGGGGACTAATAATTAGTTGTGTAATTTTCTATTAAATTAAATAAATTATGATAAATACTTTTAAAAAGTATGGTTTGGTATATAAAAAAAATAATAAAAGAAAATAGTTTTACAAATAGTCCCAAATAATAATGACAATAATAAATTATAGAACAATAACTAAAATGTAAATATTTCAATGCTTGTGAATCCGATCAGTTTCGATGTAGTAGCAAGGAGGGAGAAGTTTATAGGTTTTTTCAGTTTTTTAAGATTTTGCATGATTATCATAGTTTTTTCTTTTTCAAGTTAGATGTTATTTGAAAAAAGAAATAGGAAGGTCAATCTTTTGAACTGATTTGTCCTGCCTTAGGCAGATATTATGTAGCTTTCCACGTTGAAAATGAAGAGTAAAAATGAAAACATTTCAATTTTGAACGACTAAACTGCTTTTTAGAATACTGGTTAGAAATAACCAAAAACAAAATTAACGAAAAAATATATTGATTAGAAGTGTTATGTAGCTATTTATGTTTGCTGTTTGCTGCTTCTAGTTGTTGTTTGTTGTTCCTGTTTGCAGTATGCAACCAAGTGAATCATCGAGCCTATCGGACATGTTCATGATTTTACGTATATATCCAATATGTCCTCAACCATGTCTATTAGAACAAATTTAAACAAAAAAAACGCTGATTTAACATAAGCGGGTAAAGCTCATTTGTTTAACAATTTTAACTTAATAGAAATAAAATACATTTTCTTAAATACTTTTCTATTTTTATTAGTATTATCCTAATCATTTCATATATCAAAAGTTTTCCATGCCGACATCACTTGCTAATATTAATATATTATTATAAAATTTATATTTTTATGTTTTAAATTTTAAGTATAAATACAAAGTTTTTCCATTAAAAGAAATATGTTATGTGCTTTATATTGAATGGATAGAGTTGACATTTGACATTGCCTGTTTGAACCTTCTTCGGTGGTCCAAATTAAATATTATTTCCTCCACACTTTTCATATTTTTGGTTGGTGTGAAAATCCCATTTGGGTTATTATTTATTTATAAATATTTGAGAATTTTCAAATTGAATTCCAAATGATTTAAATTTGGCAAAAGACATATAATAGCCAAATACACGAGTTTCATGCCACCACAGAATAAACTAATAATATATTTATGATATTTGTACTTCACATATATACGTACGAGTTCAAACATAACAAATATTCTTTTTGTAATATTCAACATAACAAACATGATTTTTCTATGATTACTTTGTTTTTTACAAAGTAACCATTACTTTATCAACTATCACCATTAGATTAGTGGATAAAATTTAATTTAATAGTGATAAAAACAAAGTAAAAGTTACTTCAAGTAATCATAGAAAACACCTAACAAATATGATTATGTACAAAATTAAAATTTCCTTAAAATATACTTAATATATTACGTATTTAATGTATTTAGGGTTATTTTATATGAATTAGATAAGTTATGCGAATTAAAAATTCCAAACACGTCGGAAAGATTAGCGAACAATGAAAAAGAAATGATAAATGTAGAAGAGGGAGTAGGTTAAGTGTGTAGTGAGTGCATCATACTATTTAGGGCTTACAAATATGTGAGCAGTTAAAATTGCGGGTTAAAATAGGGACAAGGGAACCAAGTTTAAAGCTTGTCGGTGTTACCTAAACAAACCATATGCTTCTTTCATTTTATGCTCAAATTTTAAGTTTTGTTTCTCTATTTCATTTTATTTTATGTCCAAGTAAACAAATGCATATATTCTTAAGGTGAATTTATGTATATAACTTAATTATGAGATTATGTAATATTTCAAAAAAAACAAAAAACATATACAATTTCGTAGTTAATTTTAGGACTGTATTCTAAAACTTAAGCTATGTTATTTTTTAAGCTTAATAGTATATTACCCCCTGAACTTGTCTCAAATTAACAAGTGATACCCCCAACTTTGAAAAGTTACAAAAATCCTCCTAAATTTGTTTAATTGTATGAACTAATCTCAAATTGCTGACATGGCAGGGAGAGTGAGATTCAAACTCTTAGGGGCGCGTGAAATTGTTAAAAAACCGAAAAAAAATAATTAAAAAAATTAAAAAAACATAAAAAAATTAAAAAAACAATTAACTCTTTATTTTCTCTCTCATGTTCTTCATTTTTATTCTTACTTTTTCTTTTTCTTTTTATTTTTTTTTCTTCTTCCTTTTCTTCTTCTTCTTCTTCTTCTTCTTCTTTTTCTTTTCTTTTCCATTTTCTTTGTTTCCAGATTCGGAACCAGATTTCCGACGGAATCTGGAACTTCTGGAAAATTTCAAATTTCCAACGGAAATCTGGAAATTCCCAGAAGTTCCAGATTTCTGACGGAATTTCCGACGGAAATTTGGAATTTTCCAGATTCCGTCAACTTTCCAGATTTCCGAATAAAAGAAAAAGGAAAGAAAAAGAAGAAGAAAAATAAAAATTAAAGCAATTTTAATGGATATAGAAAAAAAAAGAAAAAAAGATGAAAATGAAGAACAAAAACATAAGAAGAAGAAGAAAAATTAATTTTTGTTTAATTTTTTTTTATACATGTAGCATTTGACTTTTTTACAACCAATGACATGCTGCCACGTGTCGTGCATGTAGTCCACTTTTTGGCTGCAACTATACAATGCCGGATATGGGGGTTAATTGTTACAATTGAGAGGTTTTACGGGGTTAGTTCAAACAATTAAGCAATTTTAGGGGGATTTTTGTAACGTTTCAAAGTTAAGAGTGTCACTTGTTAATTGGAGACAAGTTTGGGGGGGTAATACCCTATTAAGCCTATATTTATTAAACATTTGGTCAATAATTCAGTTCTGTTTAGCAAATCTCAGTTCAGTTTAGCCAAAAATAAGAAGGCCTTTGAATAATATTTAATTTGAAAATTTGCATTTCCATATTCACAAATATATTGTGACACATTTGAACTGAATATTATAATATTTTAATTCGATGATATATCACAATAACAGTTGTGCTAATCTAATCAATAACTGACCAAATACAATTTGGTCAATCACCAATAGATTAGAATCTAAGGATGAAGATTAAAACGTAATGAAATCACCTAAAGAAGACGGGGTTATACGGAACTATTTAGGATATAGTAAAAAAACGAAAAACACTATTTTGTAATTAAAGTAAAATAAGTGATTTCATTAGATTTTAATCTCCACCCTTAAATTATAATCTAATAGTGATTAAATTTTATTTGGTCAATTATCGACTAGGTGAGCACCACTCATCACAATAATTTGATTATTTTACATGTTAATTAAAATTCCTATGAACAAATTTTCTATTTTCTTTGCACACTTTTTTCTTATATGTAATGGATTAATCTGAGATTACTCATAATTTTATATATATTAGGCTTTTTATGCCTTATCAATAATTTATTTCAGTTCGTTTTATTAAGTTCAGTATTAGTATATAAATACAAATACAAATTTATTTTACTACAATACCAATAATGATATAAAATGATTTATTTTACAAAGATATATATAAATAACAAAATCATTGAAACAACTCAATATTTAAGTAACAATATAGTTGAAACAACTAAAAAACAAATAAAGTCCTTAGAGTGTTTTAATCACTCGTTTTTGTACCTCATAATGAAAGCAATTTAGGCTCCTTGAACTTCAAATCGAAACAAACGTCAGTACTCGTTAAAGAACGGAACGACTCCTTGAAGTCATAACTCATTCCCTCGCATCCCGAGAACACAAGATTTACACCCTAGGTCTTGTGAAGAAATGGCCTTTTACTAGACGTCATACAGTCTCCTCTACAGGAGACCAAGATCCTACAATGTCCTCTACAGGCAGCCTGAACCATACAGCCCCCCTCCACGAACCGTACGGTCTTTACCCTTGTTCAAGGCGATGACGATGAGGAATTAAGATGTGGGAGGAGGCACTTCAATCGTCAAAAGATGAAAAAGAGGGAATTCAAAGACAAGCAAGAAAATGATCATCCCTCTCTAATGACGATTCATCCATAAAACATGAAATAAAGAAAGAAGGAGAAGAAACTAAACAAGAAAAAGCAAAAGAACTAACTCCAAATTCTGCGTGAATCTCATATGAAAATATCTCAAAACAAACGCAAGAAGTCTCAAGAAATCCAAAAATTTTATACTTACAGAGAGCAACAAATTTAATGTGGGAAATTGAAGAGTCTTAACTCTATAAAAAGACGGTTATACGCCCCAAACGTATGGAAGTCATGTGGCAAAATCAAACATCTCAAGTTTACTCATGCGTCTTTTCAATAATTGAAAAATTGCGCAGACGACTTCATAAACATCTCATCCCATCACGCCAGGCATCCTTACTCCAACCAACCCAAACGACCCGCCTACCAAGGAAATTCAAATTTCAAACATCATACATCTGTCACCTTAGCTCAAACCGAAGCCCTTCTTCCATTTCTCTTCCACGGACTTGGTCATCCTAAAGGAATGACACGTCAGGGGAGGTACATCTGATACCCGAAAGAATCATGACCGAAACCACACGAGCTAATCACGTGACCGAAACAATGTGCTTCGCACGTAACAATAGCTCCTTCTCCTTAAAAACCATATGTGGCGTCATAACAATGGTCACATCTCTAACCGCCTCACTAAGGGACACGTATCACTATCACCGAAAAATGCACCCTCTGCACATACTTGCATGCTTCAAAAAGATTCCTCCTAACGGATTATTCCTTCCTAGCCAATCTCTCAAACCAACACATCTCTAAGACAACTTCAAATCCACATATAAAATAAGTTAATCACCAAAATGATATATTCACTATTCTATTAATTTTCTCATTAGCCGCCTTTTCTTCTATAAGCTTATCTATCTGATCGTCGGATTACGGTCTTGTCTCTAACCGTTTTCTGTCTATTTCAAAGCTAGAAACTGGCAGCACAAGATCCCAGACTAATATGAGTTACTGTTCATTGGATGAGTAATGGGACTAATAAACTTTTCCATTTTGTTATAGGAAAAAGAATGTTAATGGGATCTGTTTAGGACTTAAGTGGCTTGTCTCCACTCTGTCTCCCGCTTTGACCTCAAAGCATCTTTATGTGTACTCTAAAACCGAAGCACAGCAAAGATTAGGTACTCCTGCATTTTGACATTGACTTTCTTTGCCGACTACCCTATAGATTTTCGCCACGTATTATAATATAATATAATTTACTTTTTCATTTAGATTTGCAGTTTGCTATTCTGAGAGGTTTGATATTTGAGAATATTCCATGGACCTTTTTCAACACTGATTCCCTCTCAAAATCCCACTCTATTTTATTTAAAATAATATAAAAGAAATTTTAGAATACTTCAGTTGCACCAAACCAACAATTTAGAGAAATGTTAAATAAATTACAATCTATAATTTACAATTTAGGATTTAGAATTTATTTTGTAAGATCTAAATTTTTTATTTTAGTCCCTAATATTTTTAAAATTAATTAACTAAAAAATATGTTTTTAATTAATTACACAATGTCAAAATTCTATTATCGAGAATCGTACATGACAACAATCTATTAGATTGGTGTACGTATAATGTCATTTGTACGTTGGGAGTGCTATTGAATCTCTCTCGTATTAAATAGAGGAAAAAGTTTAAAAATAATGATTGTAGACCAGTAATGTTATTTGATTGTTTGCAAATAGAGGTGCGAGATTTCATTTCGTTAACAAAAATAAGTATTATACTAACACTATTTATATTTGCTTACGTAGCATTTTGACCATGGTTTGACCAAGGGACAATTTCTCCATTTGAAAAAATTAACAAAAAAAATGCTTGTAGTTTACTTATTTTGCAAATACCAGCTTGTGATTTACAACTTTATAAAGAAATCACCGGAAAAAAAGAGTTCATTTGAAGGCATAAAACATAAACTTTCTACTAATATACAATTTGTACAAAATAAATGATAGTAATATATTCTTAGCAAATATGTGTTTGATAAAAATCGAAAAATTAGAATTGGAAGAATATTATTTCAAAATATTCAAGTGATTACAATGTAAGTAAATGTAGTTCAAGTCCTCATATTCAAATAAATTCAAAAGAAAATGGCATAGTTTAAAGTTAAAAGAAAATGGCGATTGAAACTACTTCTTATGACATTGTAATTACTTGAATATTTTGAATCGATATTCTACCTGTTCTAATCATTTTATTTTTGTTATCAAACACGTGTTTACTAAAGATATATAATTAGCATCATTTTTAATACGAATTGTGTATTAGTAGAAAAGGTCATTTTTTTGTCTTCCAATAAATTTCTTTTTTTAGGAAGTTTTAAGTTATAAATTAGTATAAAAATTATTATTTGGTAAAAGCGTCTCTCATTAATAAAGTTTTAATGAGGCTTAAGATTGGTATTTACAAAATTGTAAAACACAAGCATTTTTCCCCCGACACATAAATTGGTATCAATTAAATATTATTATTATTATTGTTATAAGTTTAATATTTTAGTGAAGTTGTAATAAGGTTGTAACTTGTATGTGGAAAAAGTTGTTAGTATGTGTGAATGGGCAATTATATAATGCTTATGCATTTCAATCCCGTGGCCCAAGTTTGTTGTATACAAGGAAAGTAAAGAAACACTCGTATACAACAAAATAAATAATGGGTGGATGACACACGTCAATAACTTAGGTCTTCATTCTCTAATTTCTAATGTAAGCCCAATAGCTAGCCTACCTACCCTATTTTACTTATGACATAAAATAAGGCATAATATTGTTAGAGAAATATTTGATTGTCTCTCAATGTTTATTGGCTCTGATTTTTTTACTTTAAGTTTACTAAAATTTAATTCAATTTTACAGTATTATTCGGTTCAATAAATTCACTTCAATTCAGTTCATTTGAAATAAAGCTTTGGTACTCTTATATTAGAAAGCTAATAGAGTAATTTGAGAACATCTATATGATCAAACTTTAACAATTTTCTGAAATGGAGGGAAATAATCATAGAAAAATTAACAAAGATAGAAAATGAAGCAATGAATTTTAGTTTTAATTAATTTTATGATTTATGTTTTGTTAATTTGTATAAAAGTATAATAGGGGTCAATCTAGATCAACAATTTAACAAGTCTTAACTCCTTTCTATACACCTAAATTTGACACTTTTTTTTTCAGTTTAACTCCTCATGTTTAACGTTTTTCACTTTAACTCATGAACTTAAATAAACAGGTCATTTTGACCTTGAGTCCTATGTGACGCATACGTGTCAAAATCAAGAGAATGGAGGGAAAAATTTGAATTTTTTTCAAGCAATTTGCAAAATGACCCCTAAATTTTTATTTTTCTTTCTTTTTTGTCAATTCCTTCTTCTTCTTCTTCTTCTTCTTCTTCTTCTTCTTCTTCTTCTTGTTCCTTTCTTTTATTTTTCTTTCTCCTTTTGTCCAAAAATCTGGAAAATTTCCAGATTTTTGTATCCTAAAATTCCTGATTTCTGAAACTTTTCAGAATTCTGGATATTTCCAGATTTCTAGAATTCTTTCAGAAATTCGAAAATTTCAAGATATTTCCTGGACTTTGTGGAAAATTTCTAGAACTTTTCTAGAAATCCGAAAATTTCGAAAATGTGGAAGTTTCCAGATTTTCCAAAATTTTGGAAATTTCCAGATTTCTAGAATTTTGCTAGGAATTTCCATAAATCTAAAAATTCCAAATTTTTCCTGAAAAATTTCCAAATTTTCTATAATTTTCCATAAATACGAATATTCCATTAATATTGAAAATTCAAGATTTTTCTAGAAAATTTCGAAATTTTTCAGAAATTTGAAAATTCTAAATTTCTAGAAATTCTAATATTTGGCGGAATTTCAAGGAAAAAAATGAAAGAAGAAGAAGAAGAAGAAAGAAAGAAAGAAAAAAATGCAAAATAAAGTAAAATAAGGATCAAAATTGATATTTACAGGAGAGCATATTACACTCACGTTAGTTGAAAGTTGTCTTCACCTGAAAAGGGTTAAACTGAGTTGTTTTTTTGAATTAAATGGTTAAAATGAGAAGCAATGAACATGAGTTAAACTGAAAATAAGTGTCAATTTTAGGGATCAATAGAGGGATTAAGCCATGTAATAATGTTTAGTGGTGTAACAAAAAAAATAAAATTGTCTAGTGATTGATTCTTCGTGGGTCAATTGTATGACCTCTAACTCTTAAAACTGAAAACAGGACACTCGAACCTGGTCCGACCGTGAGTTGATCCGGTATTTAAAATTCCAAAATCAATGTTTGAATAACTGGAAAATTTTCAAAAACAAAAAATCTGCACTATTTGAATAATACATATAGTTTGTTTTCAATAAATGGGTTGAATTTAGTAGAATTAAAAGTCAACCCCTATAAATGTAGGCATTGGTTCGGTTGTTGAGATAGGATGCACATAAACGCCGGAAGCGGCTCAGCAGCTAATCAAAAGACAAAACGAAAAAGGCACAAAATAATTGGATCTCCACACACACTATATGCTTAACCCCATAACTAAATCTGATTTTAGTAGCTTATGCCTGTCTTTACTACAACTTCAAATCAAATCCTGGAATAAGAATAGCCAAGTAATAAATTTTGAATTTTATAAAAAACAAAAATATTCAGTGTTTAATAAATGCGAAAAGTAATGAATTACATATATTGTTTAATAAAATAGAACTTCAAATGTTTACTTTAACTTAAGAATAATGGTTAATAAACTAGGTAGAAAAACCAAAGGTTGGCACCATATGAACACAATGGCCCATTATTTAAAATGATCATAAGGGTTTGTGAACAGAAATCGTTAAAAAATATCACGTTACAATCAAAATCAAAAGAAATTTAAGCTTTTATTTATCAATTTTAAACATAAAACTCAATTAGCTAACAATTTTTAATCAAATCATATATATTCAAAATTCACAATTTCAACTCTTTAGAAGCAATTTTGTACTCATAACGTGACTCTAAAGAAAATTTTAGAATCGATTATTTGTAAATAAGGTTTATTGTATAAAAATAAACTATTAGAATTCATTTCATTAAATAAAAGGTTAAAAATACCCTCCAACTCATCTTTTTTAACATGGTTAACATTTTCAAACCTTATTTGTCAAGAGCTGAACAAACCCTTATCTGTACCATTTTTAAACCATGAAACCTTAATGAAACTCCTACTTCACCCTAAAAAATTCAAGTGACTTCTTTAGTTATCAAATTAAGTGTAAATCGGTGAACTTTCATTTCAAAACATTAAGCTTTTGATCTGAAATTTAGTTCAACAATGTGATGAATGATGAGGAACCTAACATATTAAAATAAAATATTATGGGATAAAAGAACAAGAGCATTTATAAAACACAAGCCAGTAAAATTATTGAAAGTGACACCTGGGTTTTTTTCCAACACTTCTAGAGAGATGATGACCAATCCACTCAATCAAATCAAATCAACTCACAAAAGGTAAGTGACATTAAAAGTTGATAGAATTTGACTTAAAGTAGACAAAATAAGCAATTGAGAGATTAAAATGCATCACCATTACGAAGATATCGGCACTATATAAGGCTCTTTCACCACCTTCTACGGCTTTCCTCTAATATTTTCCAACCTTTAATACTCCAATTCCACTATTGTGCCATCAACTGATGCTTCTACACCATTAACTTCTCATTACCAAATACTATTCTATTTACCAGAAAACAAATCATTTTATTTATGGAAATTATTTCATAAATTATCTCAAATGAAAGATTTTGATTTTAATGCACAAGTTTTCTCTTCAAATTCAATTGCTGAATGCAAATATGTGGATATGAGATTTCTCCATTTTGAAAAACAATACTTTTTCACTATAAAATGACTGAAATTCCTCATTCGCTAACATTTTTAATGGAAGTCTATCTTTATGAATGGAGATAACCTCGTACTTATGTTTGCAAACTTTTAAGCCGCGGGATGTCTTTGCAAATGCGAGAAATAGCAAGGTTTACTTTTATACTTTGTGCTTATACAAAATGCAAACTATTAAAAATAAATAACGTAATACAAAAAGGTAAATAGTAAGGCACCTTTTCTCAATATGTGCAGTGTCTCCCACACCCACTTGTATACTCTTTCTTTGCCTCGTTTCCCGCAGGTGCAAGATAATTTGATAGAACTAATTCCTCATCCTAAAGACTCGCAAGATAAAAAGTAGTCAGGCCACCTCAGCAGATATGAATTATCTCAGACCCCGGAATTCATGCCTAGTGCCATGCCAAATAGAGAACTATCAGCTACTAAATAGATAGTAATCATGAGCACATGTACGGTCCAAAATGCGAGGAAACCATTTTTTTTCCGTTCATATCGAAAGAAAATATACAAAATTATATGCCTAGTTGGCAGCATATTAACAGGGAAGCGAATAACCAAGGTATAAAAAATGTACAAAATTCTGAAGCAGTTTGCCTGGAAGATCAAGTATTTCTAGAACAATGTCTTTTAGGATCCATATCAAGATAGAGTTCTTCTATTGAAAGATTCCACTGTTAAGTTGGCAGTGAAAGCTGGGATTGAATTCATCTTACGGATAAATATATCAACCTGCAAAATGCAGTTAGGATTATTACTATTGGGCCAGCCATGGCATGATAGTTCAAGAATTTAAGAACTTGAAAAACATTATGATAACAAATAACCAGAACTTTAAACTTCATCAGAATAATTGTAGACACAGGAAATAAATGGCACTTCCATGACAAAATGATCATCCGAATCTTACATCCTACCCAGTTATCTGGGTTATGAAAGAGGATAAGAAGTTCCACAATTTTCTAACATGATTATGGTTAACTTTAAAAGGGGACTATTATTGCTTGAAAATCACTAGATCAGTAGATGCCATCCCAAACATCCAAACAAGCAAAAACAGCGTTGCATTTGCATATGTAATTTAGAGGAATAACTGTTATCAATATAGATTCGGATCCACATGCAAACACAGATAGACCAGATTTTGCTCCATACCTGACGAGCTATCTCACTCTGAGAAGTATAAGCATTCGCCTGTTGCAATTTAAGGAAAAAAAAGGGTGTTCAAATCATAGCATGCCTACTACCAAGGAAGAATTTATACGACCATATTTCACTATCTTACCAAAATGTTGGTACTTCCCGACTCATATTCAAATTCAAGCTTCTCATCATCACTTAGGGCATATATTGATTGAAGCGTAAAACGAGTAACTGGGATTCCATTAGAACGCTGGTGCTCATCCATTATTATCTGCCAAATTTATAATAAATTTAAAAGAAATAATAACGTTTGAGTGCATCATTTTAAGAAAATATAATAATAATAATAATAATAATAATAAATAAATAAATAAACACTTTGTAATCAATCAATGAAACCTTAAAAGCTAATAGTAACCACGCCTACACTATGGTAAAAGAAAAATATATACAATACCTTGTAACCAAATAGTTCGCAACATGCCCTCCTAAATACTGAAATTCTATCAGCAAAAACAGTCTTGTATCTGCTTGTTGGATAAACTCAAAGGCATTAGTTCGGATGAACATCAGTGAAGATATCAAAGTTTTGAAATATATTCTCAACACCAATCACCTTTCTTCGCGTTTTTCGAGAGTCGCGATTTGTTCTTTTAACTGTGTAAGTTTCCCAGATATATAGACATCTACAAGCTTTCCAGCATCACCTTTTCAATCAAAGCAATCACGTAAATGGTTAACCAATTGAACACGAAAATGCAGTGAAATCTTCAGTGATTAACTAAAAAAGTAGAGTTCAAAGATTTTATTTTCATTTTAGAAAAACCAGTTCAGAATGAAGAAACAAAATGCTGAACTCTATGGAAACATCCTGCAGCCCACTGCATATGTTAAGAGCTATTGTTTAGCTAGTATTCTAGGCTTCTGGCTAGTTACCAGTTACCACCTGTAAAATCCATCTTAAGAGATTTGCAAGAAATAAAATAAATGAATGACTTTTTATATCAACTAAACTTGAGATTGTAGCGTAGCTAAGCAAGGCTGTACGACATCCAGACAGGGATTACTTCCTGATTTCAAGTACAATGTCCTAAAATTATATCCACAGTTCGTGACTTCATAAATTGGTAATACAACAACAACAAAGCCTTAATCCCAAAATGATTCGGGCTCGGCTAACACGAACCATCATAAAGAACCATAAAGCTCAAGTTGCGTCGACGACGAATTCTCTCCCGCCACTCCGTCCTTATCCACCACCATATTTTCCTCAATTCCTTATAAACTCATATCACTCTCAATCACTCTCTTCCAAGTTTGCTTAGGCCTTCCCCTACCCCTCACCATTTCCTCTTGCCATGTTTTTAAGCCTTCTAACTGGCGCATCGCTCGCCCTTCTTTTTATATGGTCAAACCACCTTAGTCGATTTTCGACTCATCTTATTCTCAATACATATAACTCCTACTTTCGTCCTAATAATTTCATTCCTCACGCAATCTTTCCTTGTATAGCCACACATCCATTGCAACATACGCATCTCCGCCACCGAAACCTTATGAAGGTGGCATTATTTCACTGCCCAACATTCCATTCCGTACAACAATGCAGGTCTAATTGCGGTGCGGTAGAACTTTCCCTTCAATCTATTAGGCATGCCAGGATCGTAAAGACAACCCTTAGCACTATTCCATTTCGACCATCCGGATTTAATCCTATGTGCAACATCTCCATCCAATTCTCAATCTGCTTGGATAATAGATCCTAAATAACGGAAGCAATCCGAACCCTGGACATTCCTCCCATCCAAAAACTCCGTCTTGTTTCTGCAACAACAGTTAAAAATCCACCTGGCTTTATAGTATGTACTGAGCTGGAAAAAAAGGCAGCACGAACTGCAATAAGACATCATGGTTACTTAATTGGAAGATCATCGTTGGAGATGATGGCCACCATGATCCATGACAGACAGAAAGTACAGCTCAAACTAACAACCAGAGCCAATGAAAAAGGAGAGCCGAGAGAGCCAATCGGGTAGCTATATTCTGATATTCCGTAAACTGAATTTCCTAAATAAGAAATCTTGTGGCCCTTTGCGCTGGTTGAACAGATACAAACACTTCTTCCAACATCACTGGAAAGTCAAGGATGAAAATATGGCATCAAGATTTCAACTTCTGCTGCACAAAAACAGTTTGGACATCCAACCAAGCTCCAACAAACATGCACATGTCTCTGGCCTGTCACAATAACCAGAAGCTCCACCCTTGACCTGATGGACCTTTTCACAATGTTCAACTCTGTTGTTTTACTATCTTAACCTACCATTTTAAGGCTAAGATGTAAACAATATTGGACGCTTACAATTAAAAAGGTATTAGGAAACCCAGTAAACTAGCGCTCAGCTTCATCCAGTTTGTGGTGAAGTTCAGCCTACAAAAAGTGTACATTTGGCTGGAGAGAAGCGTGGAAGGAAGCAAGGAATGCCTAAATACACTCGTCAAAATCCACAATTCCATTCAACACTTCCCTCCAACCAAACACACCCTGAGGCAAATATGAATTCTATGTCAGTTTAGAGGAACCAACTGGTTCTGGTACACTAGGAAGGATCAACTCCAGTAGATGCTTTTGGGGATCTACCTCAACTTAATCCAGCAATCTATGCATGAGAACACAAACTTTTGTGATGGGGAGGGGCAATGTTAGAAAAGCAGTAGGAACTAAGGCCTAGAAACAATTCATTCATGGTAAAGTGAGGAAGTTAGTTTAGATTTAAATTAAACACCATATGATAGCAATTTATTTTGCAGTTATTATTTATTTAGTACTCTAAGAACTTTGACCTGTTATGTACAATCTTTTCATAGTAATGAAGTGGAGGTAATATTTTCCAATCAACTAATCTATTAGATTGTTAAAATCTCCTTAATAAGCTCGAACCAGGTCTAGCAAGAACTAAGCAAGGCTCAAAGACATCTAGGGGCAGATTACCTCTTGATTTTCAGCTACAAAGTCCTACAACTAGATGTAAATCACTGGCACTTAACAAAATCCTATCCAGGGAAGATGGAAAAGAGGGGAGATATAAAAGCTGACTTGAAGACAGCACAACTCACCTATTTGACCTACTTTGCCAACCATACATGACTTGTCCAAAAAAAAACACGCTAGACTAAAGAAATTCTAAAGAGGCATTAAACAACGTTGCCTCGATCAGATGTCAAAAACCATCTAATTCCAAAGAATCTGCACAGCTGAGGGCATCAAATATCCTACGTATTGAAATGAAATAATATATGTTCCAAGGGACACAGCAATAATCAGGCTTTTAAGAGTAAAAAGCCATAGCTTATGGTAAAGATAAATAATGGGCAGGTTCAGGCATAAAACATATAAAAATTGCAATTCGAGCATAATTTGAGACCCGAAAAGTATTAACATTGAATGGATTCTTTAAGTACGGACAAATGAGAGAAGCAATTAAACCAAAGGCATCATAATACTCAGGCTTTTGTAGAACACTTCATTTTTATCCAACCAAACAGGAAAATAACATATTTTGCAACCAAAGTCACAAGAAACTAAAAACATGGAAGAAAGAACCAAATGGAGAGGAAAAAAATGAAAACATAGTCAGACAACACTTCCTTTTACCTGATTGACTCTTTAATTCCTCGATGGCTTGTAGTTTCTCATCTCTCTTCTGTAACTCAATACGCAAAGCATCAATAGTTTGTTTGGCATCATTATCTACAGTGAGGGTATTTACCATCCTCAAAACTTTTGTACTCGCAGCAGAGAAGTCACCATGTCCCAGCTGCAAAGGAAACATTAACTAAGTTAATCATCTTAAACAAATGACTCATCTTTCTTCTGAAATCTATTAAAATAAAATTACTTCTTAAAAACATAAAACAACAAAAATACAAAATAGTGAAGCATGCAATAAAAGAAGCAAAGTAAAAGAAAAAATGTTGCCTCTTAATCTGTTTCAGAATCTTTCATTTAACCTAGATCATATTATTGCAGGAAATATGCAATTCTGAAAGTACAGAGAGAAAGAGAGAAGAATTACAAAGATGAAAGGAAATCTATCATCTATGAAAGAGTTATCTTTCACAAATATGCTAAAAACTCAGAATGTTCTCAGCTATAAAAGGATAACAGCAATTCCCAATTGAATTCAGTAAAAAGAAATTTGTAAGCCTTTAAAAATATCTAAAGCAAGAACTATTCGGACACACAGACAGATTGAAAAAACCACTTGTAAGTTGTAAGAATGCTAAAAGTTGGATGTGCAAGTTATTCTCAGAGAGGATACTATCAATTTACCTTGGATTCCAGCGAAGAAATCTCAGCACAAAGTCGATCACTCTCCCTTTCAAGTGACTTGATTCTTCTAGCTTCATTAACAAGCTTTTCATTCAGTAACTTTATTTCATCAAGGTGATGATTATTAACTTCTTTTTGTTCTCGCAAATTAATCTCCAGTTCTTGAATATAACAATCCTTCTGGGCAAGAGATGATTCAAGTTCCTATACATGAAAAAAAATATAGATGACAAAGGCCACGAAGAAATTTCAGAATACTAAATGAAGAAGAGGAAGTTAGGGAAGACCTGAAGAGTTCCACCAGCTGTATCATCCGCTGCTTGTTCACTTTTTGACCCCCTCAGTTCACTAACAATAACTTTCAACCTTTCCCTCTCTTTAGTAGCTGTAGAAAGCTGCAATTAACAATGATGTGTATAAGATAATATTAGCATAAACCACTATGGAAAAAAATACCAACCTCAGAACCACTCTCAAATTTATAACATGTGTTTTTTGCACACCACAACTGAATGGAACAACTGGAGCTAAGATAACAAGCAACCAAAAGAGTTCAATTAAAAAAAGAACTGCTAAAGTCAAGATATAAAAAATAAAAAAACTAAAACAGAAGGCAAGGAAATTCAAAATTTTAGATAGCATGAAGCTAACCAACACTTGCCATCAACTCAATCCGATTGACCTCCAATTTCAATCCTTCTGCCTTCTCTTTAAGCAATGCAACCTCAGTTTCAGCATTTTGTTTACCAAGTTGATAAGCATCCAGAGACACCTCCATTTGTTTCAAACGTGCATTTGCCTCGCCTGCTTTCATCATGTTCTCAATGATTTCTCTGCATTTGAGAATAATATCTCAAAATTTGGTGGCAAGAACTCAAATTAAAAATTAAATAAAGAAAGAAACTTGATTAACAACATGACGTTCCACAAAATCCAATTTTACTACAATAAAGCTAGTGATTGGCAGTATTTGAATTTTGAAGATATTTACTGAATTTCTCATACTTATATTCTAAACATCTTCTTTCAATCATTGCGTGGCTTTCCAGAATGAAATTCACCTATCTCATACTTAACACTCCTTATGCGTACAGAGACATATTTGCGATTCCAGATTTATCAATAACTGGTCTAGGAAATAGCTATCCTTTTTGCACCACCAACATTTGTTACAGAATTAAATCTCTTTGATTCAGAGTCTCGTTATCCTTCCTATCTTCTGCACCCAAAACTGGTTTAATATTCTAGCCATATGCATACCTCTGTAAAGCTGCAAACTTGACCGGTACATCATCACGGCATGACACATCAGGGATTTCTTTAATCATCCGCTTCCAAGAAGACAACTCGTCCTCCAACTTTCCCATATTAATCTCCATTTCTTGCAACTTAGATAACTCTGACTCTGCCTTTTCTCTGCGGTTCTTCTCTTCGAGTAATTTCTCATTTAGTACCTTAACATCTTCATAGGATGACTTCAATTTTCTAGCTTCCCTAACTTCAGACTCCTGATCAAACAATAGATGTAGATAATTATATAACAAAAAGAGGAAGGACTGGTTCATGTAACTAACCATCATAGCAAATACCATATATACATAATAAGGCCAACCAAATCCCAAAATATGGATGATTGGCTCATCCAGAAGTAATAACATTCAATACATAGACTAGTGAACTACATTCTGCATCTCAAGCAACATGATAGCAAAATTAATGGGAAGGCGTCCAACATTGTAAGTTCTGTGAGCAAACTGATTGCCTAAAGTCTGCCTTTGCATCAACAAAAAGTTTATGATGTATATGTATCTTAAATGCATTGTTGTAGGAAATCTACAAAATCTGAACCCAATTTCAGATTTGTGTCTCCATATTTAACATTATGCACCTTTGTAGAAACTGGAAGAGGGATAGTCACTAGCTGGCAGCAAGTTTAGACCATAAAATGTACAATAAATAAGCATAAAATTAAGGAAAAAAAAGGTTTAACAGCGGAGACCAAACTTACATAGACCCTGAGCTCTTCTTGTAAACGTTTAACCAGGGTTTTGGTCTCAGAAGAGGAACCTTCTTGACTAGTGAAATTTGATAATTTCCTCTCCAGTTCAATCTTCTGGTGCAAGCACTGAGAAACAATCAGAACCACTTAGCGTTATGTATATTAAAAGGTAAAAAACACATTAGGGTCGCAATGGGGTGGGGATTCCCCGAAATGCGTGTATTCCGAACCGATGGGATGGAGAATTCCCAAAATATTTGGATATAGGATTGGAGAAGATTTTATCCCAAAAGTCAAAATGGGGATGAGGACGGGATTGTAATCCTCGAACCATTGGTATCCCTGCCCCGTCCCTGAATAAATCCGTGGAGGTCCCCAATAAGTATATAGCATTATTCGAGGGTGTGCAACTTACAAAAGTTTCAAATATTAACTAATCTTGAAATGCCGCTTAGTAAGTGCAGATGAAAACATGGAGTGGGATAGAAGTAAGAAGATTTGAAACAAAATCTAGAAATTTGAGTGAAAGAGAGATAATTTCGAAAAGGCACCTCATCTAATTGCAACTTTAGACCATCCAGCTGCTCTTTCAATAACTCTGATCCTTGCTCAGCATTTTTAGCTCTGCATTCCATTTTTTCAAGCTATGCAGAAGAGATGCTAAAGTTAAAAAAAATAGAATCTCAAACATAAACAATTGCAAGAAGACCACAAATAAACTTACATCTGCAGTTATCCTGGATAGAGAAAGCTTTGAATCTCTTTGGAGATGTGCAAGCTCACTGTTAAGATGTTTTTTCTCTCTTCCACTGGTTTCAGATAGGTAGGCAAGCTTTCCTTCCAGTTCACTTGCTTTCTCTTCAGCAGAAGCAGCTGATGATTCAGCTTTTCTGCGGAGATTCTTCTCATTTGCGAGATTTGCCTACAAATAAGTGAAGGAATAGCAATGTTAAACAACTTCTCCACATATGAGAGCAGCATGAAAACTAAGAACAAGGTAATAAGAAATTGATATAAACAGTGTATTCATATTTAGAATATATAGTAGCTCAGAAGAACACAAAATTTACTCAGAATGTCATTTTGCTACTTAACAATTAACACCTGAAAATTCTATCAGTTCAACTCAACTGTAATATCCATTTGATTTATTATCACATGCACTCCTTGGTATGAAATGACATCAACAGCAGAAATAGCACTGGAGATGCTACTGGTCAAAGAACTATCAAACCCAAAAGTTGAAGTTGATACTAAAAATGTCAAAGAATAGTTTCTATTATCTTCCACCACCTCCACCCCCCCCCCCCCCCCCCCCCACACAGCATGTCAACGCCCTTGAGCTTGAAAAGGTTGTAATCGGAAAGCACACAAGTTTGCTTTTCGTTGTAACGAAACTTCATTGGCAAATGGGATTGCAATGATTGCCTCTAGACGTCTTGATCTAAAATGTTCTGATATCATGTCAAAGAAGCACCTGAACTGAACTGAATACTTCAACTTATAGATAAAATGTTATTGGGCATGCATGTGATAATTGTATTAGTCGGCTGTAGTCATGTGCTAGTTTCTAATAAAGAGTGTCTAGGCAGTTATTTGTCATATCTGGTATTGAAGAAATAACGAATCTGCAGATGCTCGTATTCTTACCTCAAGTATTTACAACAGTTACTTTACACTCTCAAGAGATGGAAGGGTTCTCTGAAAATGAGCCCTTGCTTTGTTAGTAAGCACAAGTTCTAAAGGAAGAAAACTCAACAACAACAAATAATCCACAGACCCTTAACGAGATCATTGGACTGTATCAGTAATTGTCTACGCGAAAATTAAGCTTGTGCAAGGTATCAGCATTATCATTATGAAACAATGCTAGACAATTGTATGCACTCAATTTGAAAACATCAATTACAATATATGACTTGCAATCATGCATATTGAAATCTTAAGAAAAAAACTGGGACTCAAACCAAATGATTGAATGATTGATATGGAACCAAAAGAAGTGATTATTCAAGTGCGTGTACAAGCAAACAGTTAAATAGATGCCTTGTGGTCCATGAATTTAATATCTAAAGCGTAGTTATAAAAGGCTCATGCCGCACCACAGCACAAGGGGGCTCCTGGAGCCATGACGAATGGTGCACTTATGGCGCCATAGAGACACATGGCGCACTAACACAAATGCAAGATTCCTATACAAGGATCTAGAAAAATTGGCTTAATTCTCCCTGTTGCAACTCTTAATTTTTGCATTAGATGGTTTCCATGCATTCTTCTTCCTGTTTTTCTCTGTTCCATTGAGGTTTTCAGAAGTTTTTGCAATTGCACATGCATTCTATATGCAAGAGTCCTACAGAAGTCAGCTTGTTCACCATGGCACCTTGAGTAACTGGTCCCTGGCACTCTTGGCGTGCGCCATAGAGACATGCCATTGCCAAAAAAGGCACCGTGGCGTCGCCATTAATAACTACGATCTAAAGTAAAACAGGGGTGTCAGAGAAGATCAGGTAATCTAACAGGCCCCGCGGGTATACCTCAAGTTTACGGCACAATTCAAATTGTTTCTTCAATCTCTCCTGGGAATCATCAATCTCCTTCACAAGTTGCTTCTGCAATGCCTGTTCACGTCCTTCAGCACCAGCAAGTTTTTGTTCAAGGTGTAGAACTTGATCTCTATATTTCTTTCTCTCAACATCTACAGGTATTACAACAATTACAGACCTCAGCCAATCCAAATAGAAACAAAAACATATCCAAAGGCAAAACTAAACGTAACAGAGAACTGCTCAATGTGATTAGAATCATGTCAACAAGTGTAAAGAAAGATTAACAAGTTGATAGAGGGCAAATTAGGAATGAAGTCTAGAATGTGGTTAACTAGCTGTTAGCAGTTATAACTAACTGTTACGGATTCTGTTATTAGTTTTAGTTAACTCCTTTACTTTCTAGTTACAGCAGCTAGTATATAAGCTGAGATAGAGTTAGTTGTTCATCATCGAATTGTAAAAGCAAGTTGTTCTTAACTTGTAACTCTGTATTTCTCTCATGATCTTTTGATCCAATCTTTCAATACAATTTATCTCAGTTCCTCTGAGATTTTAGTTCTGTTCTTAAGCTGTATTTCTAGATTCTTGTATTCTGTAGATAGTATCAAAAGCCATGGTTGAGCAATGTGGAAGCCCTCGCTAAATTGGCATCACGCACCATATGATTTGGGCGTGAGGGGGCATGTTAAATCGTCCCACATTGCTAACTTGAGAGCTAAAATAGCTCCTTAGATATAGCAAGCAATCTTATCTCCTTAAGCTACCTTTTGGGGTTAGTTAGGCTTGCTAAGAACAAGCAACGTAAACGGATTGAGACGACACAATATCAACTCAATCTCCCTTTCACATATTTCTCTTCAAGTACCTATGTTTCCCTTACACAGATACATATACAGAAAACGTTGTTTCTAAAACATAACCTCCATGATAAAAAAGCCTAAACACAGTGTCCGATACACATCAGACACGAATACAGCTACAGGTAGGTACACTAGGAAGCACAAGTGACGTATATCATAGTCGAGTAGCATCACATAATAAAACCGATACAATTACTAACCAGCTGTACAGAAGTTGTCATTCAAAGTCTCCAATCTAGATTGAAGATCGGAAACTTGCTTCTCAGCATTGGTCAAGGCATCGAGCACATCCGCCTTAACCTAGAGATGAAATTGAATAAGATGCAGATGTCATCAAATAATAGAAATTAATAAGAAGTGGAGGCAGACCATTTGGCGGCATTGATAGGTGCAGAGGAGGTGATCGGAGGAGGGATTGTGAGGTTGGTCGTCGGGAGGTAGGAGGACAAGAGGAGGAGAGTCATGGTAGATGACAAGGTGGTTGTGATGGTGATCGGAACCGGCGGGAGGACTGACGGTAGATGATTTCCCGTCGGTTCTAGGTCTCTTTGGTGGTGGAGTTCGAACTATCATCTCCGAGTTTCTGTCTAGGGTTCCGTTTTAGAATTCAGAATTTCAAAGGTAAGGCGCCATTTCTCGTCCTTGCCACTTTGTCATTTTTGTTAATATTTTTTATCTCAAATGTTTTACTAATTTTCCATGAGCCAAGTTAAACCGAAGCTCAAAGGTCAAAAAAAAAAAAAAATATATCAGATAAAAAATATTGTTATTTACGTCAGTCAACATCATAGTTTTACTCAATAGACAAACTTCAATATTTTAATTACAAAACCCAGTAAAACCACAGCTCTGTTTTTTGTAATGAAAGTTTTGGACTTTCTTCTTGCTTGGGATGGTTATTATTTTATTTTTCTTAAAGGATAGTTACCATATTTTACATATCCAAGATTATGTTGGAAAATTTTGAGATTATAATCTCAAAATATTAATGAATGAGAAATTGATGTTAAACTTGGATTATTCGAAATAGTTCAAACTATTATTTTGATATGACTTGAATTTAATTTCATCTGTTGAACGTTTTTCTCAGATATTCCGCCTCTTTTAAAACTATATAAAATGCAGAAAATTTTAGATCTATTTAATATCTATTTTGAAGATTTGTGTAAAATTTAAAAAATTTACGTAGAATTATACTCTCTTTTTTGTGTCCAGCTCTTTCCCAATCGCGAAGTTTACATTTAAATGATTGAGCAAGAGACTTGAGAGTATGAAGATTATGATATAGTAAATGATCTAAATGTCTTTTTTAAGAGTGCTTTGAATTTTTCTATTTTTTTATACTCTCTCGGTTTTTTATTATATGACTTTTAAGGATTTTCACCTAGATCAATAAAACATTAATTAGATATGTAAAATGACTATTTACTCTCTCTGTTTTCTATGCAATTTTTTCTCTCTTGAGTTTTTAGGTATGATTACATTAAAAACTAACTCTCTCTCTTGCAATTAATTTGGGCAAATTAGAAAAAAAACATTGTAAAAGTGCATTGAAAATGTAAAGCATCATATAAAAAAACGGTTCCGATATATGCAACCCTAAGAGTGTAGAGGTATTTGCTGAACTTATCACAAACTGGTATCAGAGCCACCACCTGGCCTAATTTTTAAAGTAAGCAGCAGCTTAAAAGGAGAGTGAAAGAGAGATTGAAACACAAATGAGTGACAAAAAGATTTCTGCAAAAATACCTCATTTCGATGGTCTTCATTATGATCATTGGAGTGAATTAATGGAGAACCTTCTTCGTTTGAAAGGTTTATGGATCTATGTTGAGAAAGGTCTGAAGGAGCAGCAACCAGGAACAACACTAACAGATGCACAACAAACACAATTGGAGAATGCCAAAATGAATGATCACAAGGTGAAACACTATCTCTTCAGAGCCATTGATAGAACTGTGTTTGAACAAATCCTGGACAGACGTACATCAAAAATTGTCTGGGATTCACTGAAGAGAAAGTTTGGAGGAAATGATCATGTGAAGAAGTCACTATTGAATTCATTGAGAAGAGATTTTGAGGTTCTTGCCATGAAGGAAATAAAGAATTCTTCAAAGGGCTGCATATAAACATTAAATACAAATGAATTTATATTTGATTTTGTAGTTTTCCATTTATAAAGTTATTATTTCCAAATCTATTTATGGTAAGAATATAATAAAAATTTGATATTGTTTCGGCTCTTTTTAGTGGGGTGTGCGGGCGTGCCAGAGATTTATAGTAATCTCAAACTTAAACGAAATTGCGCTAATTTAACTTCTAAGATCAAACGACTGTAAGGAATAAAGAGACCTAAAATTCCTATGGGTTCTGGTAATCAAAACGATACCGATCCAAAGAAAGTTGATGAAAACTATCAAATAAAATTAACTGGGATTCAAGAGAAAATGATGTACTTCTATTGAAATTGAATGAAAAGTGATTACAACTAAGGAAATCTTGAAAATAAGGATTCTGATCTACTAGAGTGATTGAAATTTTGCTAAGTTTGATGTCTAAAAGAAATTGCTAGAGTTTTGCTCTAGTTTGATTGGCGATTTGGTTGCCTTTTTCCATCGTGATTTCTTGTATTTATAGTAGCTTGAAGTAACGGCTCCCTCCACTTGATCCACCTTCTCCATGATTTCCTCCAGAGTAACTGCTCCCCACTATCACGATCTTTGATAACTGACTGAGTCGTATCTTTGATTTTCCTGTGCATTAATTGGCTCAACAAAAACACGCGTCAAATAATAAATGATCTCTTGGTTTACCCTTGGGTGCACCACATGTCACTCTAAGTTTCCACCAAGAATGAGATTCACTAATCAAGAGAGAATTTCCCTTAGGGAAAAATAGACGTCAATGAGACCATTTAAATAAAATAATAAAAATAAATGCGGTGTAAACAATTGCCTCCCACAAGCATGAGTTTGAAGTATGAAAATTTATGCTTGATGTCTCTAACAAAAATCATTTAAACTCCAAAAGAAAAGAAAATATAAATAACAAAAACTAAAAGAAATTTAGCTAAATTAAAATACTAAAAGTTTAGTAAGTCAATTTAGTTAACTAAATCTTTCTAGAAGAAGAAACAAAAACTAATTAACAAGAGGCTAGACTAAAATAAAAATTTCTGAAAGTAATTCCGGAAAAACAAATACCAGAAAGTTAAATTTACTTGAATTTGGAAAAAAAAATAAAAATAAAAATAAAATAAAAGTAAGTAAAAGAAATTGAAAGAAAAAGTGTTTGAGTGCAACCCAAATCCTGGTGGAAAAGTCAAGAAATTATAAAATAAAGACAATCATAGTTCAACTCAAAAACAAATTTCAAACAATATTGTGTATAAAGCCTGACACCTTTTACCTCTCTTCTTCAGTATTACGCACCTGCTGGGTTCTTTGATGCATTAACCTGCTGGATTTCCAAATCAATTTTCTAGTCGGTGACGAAGACGGCGAACTCCATTGTTGTTGTGGCTTCTTCTTGCAACTTTCAACGTCTATGGTTCTTGGACCAGTGTTGCTCATCCTCGCATCAAGATCGCCGTTTTCTGTTTGTCATCCTCGGAAGGCGTTGTAGCTTTCAAGACTCCATTCCAAACAATCTAACTGCGACCTTAGGACTTGTCAATGTATGTGATGAAAATCTAGCTAGCTTTATTTGCACCGTCTACTCCTTCGATCTCTTTATACTTAACATTTGAATTCTGAGAGAAATATTTGGTCCGCTTTTGTCACATTGCAGTACTCTTTTTCATTGGCGCCTAGCTTTCGCTTTTTAGTGGTGGATCATAGTTCGTTGTCAAAGCGGTCCTAAGCTTGTCGGTATCTAGTATTAAGGACGAATCTTTCGATCAGGTTCCTTTAATCACGATACTCCAAACTTGTTGAGAAGATTGTACCAGCTCACGAAGGATCAATTGCACGAAGTTGTCATTGGGATTATGTGTATTTCTGTACACTACTAATCCCTACATTGTCAACGTTGCAAAGTTCTTCTCTAAGCGGCGCGCTGTTTCCAACCAAATAATGTCTTCAAGGGCGTCTTCTAAAGGTAAGATCACCATATGAACTGAAAAATAGATGGAACACGGCTGCCCAAAATTTTGTAACGTGCTAACTTCTAATATGAATTTTGGCAGAATCTTCCTTTGTGAAGAAAACCAACACTCCTCCACCAAGAAAATCGTCTTCAAATCCACCTGGAAAGCCAAGCCGAGTGTCTCAACAAGACAAATCTGACAAAACTGATAAGGCAAGTCACCATGCGCCTCAACAAAACAAATCTGACAAGGCAAATCAGGCAGATGATGAACTTTATATACTTGGTTCTCCTTCTCGCAACAACCCGCCTCAAGTCCCTTTTCCATTAGCTCACGAAGCTGAACTCCTTGTGAACGCTCCTACTCTTCGGACCGGCAAGTGCGTTAAATGCAGAAGTTGGCCGCGTTTCTCTAGCGACGTATCCACTGCCTGGGCCACCTGGGTGAATCGTTTGCGGCCTACATATGAAAGAAGTTGGACTACGCTTGGAATTAACGAACTGATCAAAATGTCGCAGGTGGACATTCAAGTGAACAAAAGTCTATTGTACGCGGCCTTGTGTTTCTGGTCGCCTAACTGTAACGCTTTTCTTTTCCCTTTCGGACCAATGACTGTTACTTTGAGGGATGTTCTTGCATTGACCGGACTATCGGTAGTCGGTTCTGATGTACCTTCTTTAATCCAAAATGATCTTCCACAGTGGTTTAAAGATCGAAGCTCAACGGATTCCGCAAGTCTGGTTGAACACATGGCGGCTAATCCTCACCCATCTAGACGCGTTGATCACATTCTCTTCTTATGGGTCCTCATTTGTCGGTTCATCTTTTGCCCTGCATCTGGTAAAGTGACGGTGGAATATAAGGAGATCGCGTATGAGCTAGCTTGTGGAAACAAATTAGCTCTAGGAACCATGTTTTTGGGAGCTGCTTATCACCATATGACTCATGTGGTATCTAATGAACCTTTTATGAAGCTAGGTGGAAATCTCTGGGTTGTTCAACTATGGCTTCTTGCATATTTTCGTCAATTGAAGAATTCTCCTGAAGATACCTCTGTACCTATTGGTCGATCACTGATGAGCGCCAAAACAAAGACAACGAAGATGGGAGAATTCTTCCAATTTTTCTCCTCCATACAAGATAGACCTTCCTTGAGGTTTGCTAATTGTTTTTGCAGGTTACCAGAAAATGGAACTAAGATCGCTTTAATCAATTCAGCAGAAGGAGGAAAAGATTTGTGGAAATCTTTCCTATCAACCCGCTTCCTTCATGTCGGTGCTAGTTTCAAATCCAGTCCATCAGCCACAAATGCTTGCCTAGAATTGTATTGGCCATCATTATGTGCACGTCAATTCGGCCTTATTCAGGCCATTCCGACTCCACCTACATTTCCCGCCTCTGTTGAACGTTACAGGGCTTCTGAGGCTCGAATTCGCCAGCTTTCCATTGAAGATCAACGCTTTAAGTTGACAAAAATTTGTAAAGAGGCTCCTATCGTAATGGCAGAGTTTGACCAATGGTGGTCTCTACGCTTGCCCTATCTTCACCCAAAAGTGACAAATGCAGGTAGATGAGCCCTTCCATGTATATATAGCGGCCTAGAGGCCTGCTTTGTTTATATATATTCTCTTCACTAATCCATATATCCACACAGAAATAGCTGGAGATGGGGGAACTGGCACCGGAGATGAAGATAGTGACCCCACCGATGTCGCCTCTGATGATGGTATAAATCTTGAGGACCTCCCCGAGCCAGACTTTGCTTTTCTTGATAATGTCAACATTGATGACCTTGAAGTTGATGAGGAATTTCTAGAAGATGATCACCCTCTACCGAAAAGGCGCAAGACCAATGCATCGTCTACAATTCTTGGTTCCCTCCAAGAAGGACTTAATGAACGTAGTCAAACAACTGGAAAAGAAACACTTGCGTTAGCCGTCTACCAAACTCCTATTATCGATTCTCTGGTGTCTTCTGATGTTCCTAGAGTGAATCAAGTGGAAACGAGACTTCCTTTTCCTCATGACATTCAAACTCCTATGGTGGCTGTAGACAATTTAAGTAAAGGAGATTCTTCTAGCAAGTGTCTACAAGGTCGCACACCCTCCAATGGAGTGGCATCCTCGACTCCTTTTGGGCGAACTTCTCCTCCCAAGCTATCTCCTCCCCTTGTTACCACATCACCTTCACAACATGAAGCTACTAGGAACCTCCCATTTGCTTCAAAGAGTGGCACCTTGAATGCTTTTGCTGTCATTGCTCAAAAACCTGAGGTAATGGAACTAGAGCTCCACTTTATGATTAAATCTTCACCGAATATCTAATCTTTCTTTTTGTTTGTTTCAGAATCTTCTGGATAAAATTGCCGAGTTGAAAACTTCTCCTGGTGGAGCTCCTCCTCTTCTTGGTATTGATTTCTCCTTTCTTGAAGAAGACTTTTCCAGTGGTCTCCCTGATGGAGATCTCATTTCTGCCTCCAAAAACATTATCAGAACCATACTCGGCATTGATTTCCCTCGGTTTCCAAACAACATTTGGGGATTCTCTACTCTAGTATTGATGATCTCATCAGCTGCTACCCTTCCTCTGCAATCAAGGAACGTCTGACGGATTTTAAGGCTCAGATTGAATCTTGTCATTCTCGATATTGTGAACTCAAGCCTCAGATAGAATCTCTAAATGATCAATTGGAGTCTTGTGTAACTGCACGTCACCTCTATCAAGAGCTACGCAAACAAAATTCTGAGATTGATGAAGACGTCAAGGAGTCTATCAACTTGATCGACCAAGGCTACATGAAGGTGGAAGAAGCTAGAAAAAAGTTACAAGAAGCTGAAGAAGAGATGCAGAAAACAATCTCTCAAGGAGAGAAGTTGCGCCAACTTCAGAAAAATGGGCGAGAGAAAGAACAACTCATGGCTGACTCCTTGAAGTCCGAATGTGAAAAAGGAAAAGAATGTGCTACTAGACTCCAAGAGTTGAAATGCCTCCTCGCTACTGATCAAACCTCGTGGGAGAGCCTGAAAACCATAGATTTGGATTTTTGATTTTTATTTGATTCTTCTAGAGAGATAGCTTTTAGATTAACTTAGTAGACAATTATTTGATGTTTGAATTGCGGCCTTGAGGCCTGCTTTCTTTTATTGCAATAAAGATCGGCGGCTATAAGCCAGCCTTACAACTTTCAAAAATGAAATTGCATTGCATTACATCAAAATAAAAATATGAATACTTAAGCGATATTTCTATCTCATTGTTGATGCCCCCTCAACTCCCACAGGGTGGGATAAAAATTCTTGAGGTACTTTCCATTGATGAATCTCTGATGCGCTTCTCCTTCCAGGCTGGACAACCAGTATGAGTTCCCTTCTAGAACTTTGAAGATTTTGAATGGACCTTCCCAATTTGGGGACCACTTTCCATATGTTCTGTCTTTAGTTCCAATTGGCAGGATGAGTTTCCAAACGAGATCCCCTTCTTCAAAACTTTTCTTCTTAACCCTCTTGTTGTACGCCTTGGCCACCTTCTTCTTTTGGGCAATCATCCGGTCAAGTGCTTGCATTCTAGTCTCATCGGATTCCTCAAGTTCCATCATCATTGCTTCTGTATATTCGTCAGGGGTGAGTTCATTTTGTCTAGCTACTCTCAAGGATGGCACCACAATCTCCATAGGAAGCACAACATCATGTCCATATGTTAGTGAGAAGGGACTGACGCCTGTGGCACTCCTTTTTGAAGTTCTATACGCCCATAAAGTTTTTGAAAGCAATACGTGCCATTCTCTAGGGTTACCTTCAACCATTCTTTCAAGGATGTTGATGATGACTTTGTTGGAAGCTTCAGCTTGACCATTAGCTTGTGGATGGTAAGGAGTGGAGTGATATGACTTGATGCCATTGACTTCCATAAAATCCTTAATTTCATCTCCAGTAAACATGGTTCCCTGATCAGTGGTAATCGATTGAGGGATTCCATATCTATGAATGATGTTTTCTTTGATAAACTTTATCACATCTTTCTGTTCCACTTTTTTCATTGGCAGTGCCTCTACCCATTTTGTGAAGTAATCAGTTGCCACAATCATAAAGGTGTGTCCTTTTGATGATGCAGGGTAAATTTTGCCTACCAGATCGATTGCCCATCCTCTAAAAGGCCACGGTTTGACAATAGCGTACATCTCATCCGTTGGAACTCTTTGAACTTGGCCATGAACTTGACATTGGCGGCATCCTTTTGCATAAGATATGCAATCCTTCAACATAGATGGCCAAAAGTATCCATGTCTTCGTATGAGCCACTTCATCTTGATGCCTGCCTGATGAGCTCCGCATACTCCCTCATGCACTTGCTTCATGACTTCCATGCTTTCTGGAAATCCCAAACATTTGAGTAGAAGTCCATCTTCACATTTGCGATACAAGTCCCCCTCCAACAACACAAAGTTCAAAGCTCTTATTTTGAGTGCATATGGGATTCTTCCTCCTGGATTGTCGAGATATTCTTTGATGGGATTTCTCCAGTCACCTGCCAAGTTGGCATCATTGTTGAAGGTCTCCACTTGAATTCCTCTCTCCATGATGGAAGGATGTTTAAGCTTCTTGATCATTATCAACCTGTGGGTGAGCTCCTCTGACATTTTCAAACCAAAGGCTATCTGAGCTAACTCATTAGCCTCCCAATTCAATTCCCTAGGAACATGAAGAAAAGAAAATTCGTTAAACTCCTGCAACAGTTGCACAGCGGCTGTATAGTATGGAGCCAAGCTGAAACTGGTGCATTTGTATTCCCCTGATAGCTGCCTCAACACCAGTTGGGAATCTCCTTGGATCAAGACTTCTTTTGCTCCTAACTCTCTGAGAATCTCCAAACCAATCACTGCAGCTTCATATTCAGCTTGGTTGTTTGTACATTTGAACTCCAAGTTGAAAGACATTGTTGTCTTGGCTCCTGTGGGTGAAATGATAACTACTCCTGCTCCTGCCGATGTCTCGGTGCTTGATCCATCAAACTTTAAAATCCAAGGGGATCTTTCGATGCTGAAGATTGGTAACTCTAACTCTCCCTCTGCTCCCACATCTACGCCTAGATGATCTGCAAGAAAGTCTGCAAGCGCTTGTCCCTTCACTGACTTTTGAGGATAATACACTAATGTGAACTCCGCCAAAGCCAAAGACCACTTTCCAATCCTCCCAGTTATGAGAGGTTTGTTCAACATGTATTTGATTAAGTCCGTTTGAGACACCACTAACACCCTTGACCCGAGCATGTAATGACGCAACTTAGTACAAGCAAAGTACAACGAAAGACAGAGTTTTTCTATAGATGAATACTTTATCTCGGTTACATTTAAGAATCTACTCAAATAATAAATTGCCTGCTCATATCCCTTGGAATTATTTTGTGCTAGAAGACATCCAATGGAATCATGAGCGGCAGAAAGATAAAGTCTGAGTGGTGCCCCTGGTTTTGGAGGCATCAACACTGGAGGTTTACTGAGGTACTCTTTTATCGTTTGGAAGGCCTCTTGATGGTGTTCCTCCCATTTAAACTCGTCCTCCTTCTTCAATCGAAGTAAATCTGAAAATGCTTTAGATTTACCAGCCAGGTTGGATATGAATCTCCTCTCTCAAAAGATCTTCATACTCCATCACCTTTGCAGCTAACTCATAAAAGTCCCTGAACTCCATCCCTTGGAACTTCTTTCTCAGCTCAATGTCAAGTCCCCTTTGGGCCATCTTCACATACTCCATCTCTGGGAGATAAACATTGCATCTACTCCTCATCTTCTTGAAGCGACCAATGAATTCATCAGCCCTTTCTCCTCCTTTCTGGGTCAGCCTCGAAAGATCAGCAACACAAACTTCTGGTTGTGCTCTAAAGAACTGGGTATGGAATTGCCTCTCCATATCTTGCCATCCATGAATTGAGTTCCTGGGGAGAGTAGCGTACCAAGTAAAGGCTGGTCCCGTCAAAGAGTTTGGGAAAAGCCTCAACTTCAGAAAGTTGAAATTAGGATAGTTAGCAAGTTCCCCACATTGGATCGTGAATCTTGCTACATGCTCCAAAGTTGACAAACCATCTTCTCCAGAGAACAAAGTGAAGTCAGGTACTCTGTATCCTCTTGGATATGGATTCTCCATGTCAATGGCATGGGGGTATGGCTTGTGGAACTCAGGGCGGCCAACTTGACGAAGACCGGGCCATAAAGCTCTTGAACAGCTTTTCTCACCGCCTCCATGCTGAATTGCGGCGCTTGTTGAGGCACTTGTTGAGGAATGTCATGTTGGATGTATGGCATATAAAATCCGGAGTTCCTTCCGTTTCCTCTAAAGTTGCCCCCAATATCCCCTGTATTAATCAAGTTACCACCTGCCTCCTCATAATATGAAATAGCATGGGAGGCTGGATTTGTATGTGCAAAAATTTGAGGGATGCGTGACTTACCAGTGTTCTCTCGGCCTGCTGGAGAAGCGGCCTTAGAGCCCATGGCGCCCTCCTCTCTCAATGGTGGAGCTAAGTATTTTTCTCCAGATGCACCACGTCCTTCATTGGTCTCTGAGGAACCACCTTTGATAACTCCTGGTTCTGACAACTTCTGGAGTATCTTGTCCATCTTCAGATCTATGTCACTCCGAAGGGCCTCCACGTTCTTCTCGATGGCAGTGAAACGCTTCTCCAGGAAAGGTGAGTTTTGAATCTCAGTAGAAATCCATGACTGTCCTCTAGGGCTAGCATTCTTATCACCTTCCATTCGTCCCACTATCTTTGGAACATTTCCAGTCTTGATGATCTCCTCCTCATCAGAACTTAACTCAGGATCTCTGATGACCTTATCTGTTTTCTTCGGCGGCATTGTGATTGGGTCCCACTGGGCGTGCCAATTTTTGTTTCGGCTCTTTTTAGTGGGGTGTGCGGGCGTGCCAGAGATTTATAGTAATCTCAAACTTAAACGAAATTGCGCTAATTTAACTTCTAAGATCAAACGACTGTAAGGAATAAAGAGACCTAAAATTCCTATGGGTTCTGGTAATCAAAACGATACCGATCCAAAGAAAGTTGATGAAAACTATCAAATAAAATTAACTGGGATTCAAGAGAAAATGATGTACTTCTATTGAAATTGAATGAAAAGTGATTACAACTAAGGAAATCTTGAAAATAAGGATTCTGATCTACTAGAGTGATTGAAATTTTGCTAAGTTTGATGTCTAAAAGAAATTGCTAGAGTTTTGCTCTGGTTTGATTGGCGATTTGGTTGCCTTTTTCCATCGTGATTTCTTGTATTTATAGTAGCTTGAAGTAACGGCTCCCTCCACTTGATCCACCTTCTCCATGATTTCCTCCAGAGTAACTGCTCCCCACTATCACGATCTTTGATAACTGACTGAGTCGTATCTTTGATTTTCCTGTGCATTAATTGGCTCAACAAAAACACGCGTCAAATAATAAATGGTCTCTTGGTTTACCCTTGGGTGCACCACATGTCACTCTAAGTTTCCACCAAGAATGAGATTCACTAATCAAGAGAGAATTTCCCTTAGGGAAAAATAGACGTCAATGAGACCATTTAAATAAAATAATAAAAATAAATGCGGTGTAAACAGATATATATATATAAATTGGCATGACAAACAATAAAAACATCAATTATTTTAGAGTTAGACCCTAATTTCTATATTATAGAACCTAAAACCATGGACCCTATACCGGAAACCTACAAACTCTAAACCCTAAACTCTAAATTGGTGAACCCGAAACACTACTGAACTGAAATTCTAATTATTGAACTTAAACTACATACTATAAAACCCTAACTTCGAAATCGGTGAACCCGAGACCCTAATTATTGAACTCAAACTACATACACTAAACCCTAAACTCTAACTGACCCCAAGTCCTAATTATTGAACTCTAAACCCGAAAATCCTAAATTTTAAATTATTGAAATTTTAATCCTAAAATACTTAGTGCATATGTTAATTTTGGTAATTTAGAATGTATTAAATTTTTGTAGATTTAGATTATTTTATTAACATAAATAAATTTGAAACAAATAGTTTAACAAATATACAAGCATTAAATACAAAATAATATTCACTTGCATTTAATCCTTATATACAACCCTATCAAAACTCTATAACAAAATAACAAATGTAAAATTAAAAAAGTCGTATCATATGACTTTGAAAATTTAAGTAAAATAAAATATCAATACACCTATTTAAGGGTCAGGTAATAGTAGCAAAGATTACGTGAATGTGAGATAATGAAGGATGGGAATGTCATCAATGTGCATATCTCATATTAGGTAATCAATGACGGCGGTCAACAAGAAACAAATTAACTTTAATACTATATAAAACAGTTTCATAATCTCTTGCTCACATCTCATGGCCATGGCCTTATCTGATTCCCCTCCGGTAAGAGTCAAGGAGCTCTGCAACATCACTCCTCCCGACTCGGCCCCCGAGTCATCTCTTCCACTAACGTTTTTCGATATTTTTTGGCTCAAATTCCACCCTGTTGAGCGCATCTTCTTCTATGAACTCACCACCTTTCATTCTGATTCCAATTCTGATTCCGATATCATAATTTCTAAACTCAAGCAATCTCTCTCCCTTACTCTCCTCCACTTCCTCCCTTTCGCGGGCAACCTTGTTTGGCCTTCACATTCTGATAAGCCTTTCCTCCTTTACTCGCCCGGTGATGGTGTTTCTCTCACTGTTGCCGAGTCCCATGCAGACTTTCACACTCTCGCTAGCCATTCAGTTCGTGAAACCCCCGATACTCATCATTATTACATACCTGAGTTAAGTGTATCGGAAACCAAAGCTGCAACGATGTCATTTCAGATAACTTTGTTTCCTACTAAAGGGTTTTGCATTGGAATATCTTCCCATCATGCCATCTTTGATGGGAAAAGTATAATTATGTTTCTTAAAGCTTGGGCTCATATTTGTAAACATAATATCGGAAACTCAGCTCTTCCGCCCGAGCTAACTCCGGTCCTTGATCGGACACTCATTCATGACCCTGAAGGACTAGAAAAGCTCTACTTGGATAATTGGACAGGCGCCGTTGATTCGCTTCCAGGTATTCATCCCTTTTTGGTAATTACATACTCTAATCTTTTATTGCGGCTCTTGATTGTCCGGTTAGAAATAATAGTGCTCTATTCCGATAAATATTGTTCAATTTTAAATTTGTAATTCCGACAAACTTAAACATCCGAACATAAAGTCGATAGAATTATATAGAAACAAGATAAAGATTGACTGACTTTTTACGTGTTTGTAATGTTTGTAATGAATCACGTCACTGATGGTGAGTGATTTGTCTATAGTATTTGTAGCCTTTAGGATTTTATAGCTCTATCTTTCTCTATTGTAGCATTTAACTTTAGTGTTAGGAGATTTCTATTCTAACATAATTAACCTCAGATTTAATTTTCATCTCCAAAATGTTGGAATCCTTTATCAGTTTATTTGAAAGGTAAATTCAATCTATTAGAGGCATTTAATTTTAGTGTCGGAGATTTCTATTCTAACATAATAGAAACGAATTTTTGTTAGGAGTATCAACCTAATTGGTATCATTCCAACATTTTTATGAGTCTTGCCCATTCTTACGTACTACAATTTCTATATGCAATAAAAAAATTACTTTTTTTGGACCAAGTTTTCTACAATGGTTAGTAAATTACACAAAATGAAGACCTTACTTTAGTCAAAAAAATAAAAATAAAAATTCAAGGCTTATTAAACTATCTTGATTCAAAGAAATAAATTACTATATAATATAATAATATCGTCTAGGACTAGTCTTCTGTGCAAAATCTTCATTATGTAAAAAATAATACTCGTTTGTGATTTTTTTTTTTTTTTTATAGAATCCGTGATTATTTTAAAATCAACTATTTCGTCTTTTGGGGGCTCTGTTTATAAAAGGTATATTAAAGCCTAGGTGGTTGTCTTAAACATTTTGGGCTATGCAAATCATAAACATTAGGCTTTAAGTGTTAACTACAACAATTTTATTGCAAACTACTCTCCTATAACAATACTACTTTTACAAAATAAAACACCAATTATATTGATATATATTGACAGGACAATATAATTTCAGTTCATGTAACAATTTTTATTCAAAAAGTGTTATCTGTCTAAAACCTCTTTGACGCAAAATTATCAACCAACTCTTCGTATTCTACTTTTTCCAAGTGATTATTCTCAATAACAATGAAAGTCAATCCATTAAGTATTTCTTGTAGCATTGTACAAATAGGACTTCAATAGTTTTTTAGGAGATATTATAGTTGTAAGTAGTTTTTTTTTCTTTTTCTTTTTTGAAATAGCTGTACATAGTTCAGAAAACGAATGTGCATACCATTAATTGCTTAAAAAAAGTGAAAGGAAATTTCAATATATATAAATGGGTACCGTTGTTGTATAAATAAAAAGAAATTTTATAACATATACACAAAATTGGGCCTTGTAAAATTGGGATTATGTGCGATCGAGCACTTTATACTTTTTATTTCGACCCCCTTTTTATACGACATATTAGAAAACAATAAAATGTATACGATATACTTTGGCATTTCATATAGAACTTTAACTTTAGACTAATCAAAGTTCCGCACGGAATATCTTAGAACACTTGCTTTTGAAAAGTCAATATCACTACAAAGAGAATGTATTTTCAAAATAACAAGAGAGACTAATATAATTTGGACATTATATATATACAATACTGCAACGGTGCAATACAATGTTATGGAGTAATTTAAATTTCAGATTATATTGCTTAATCAAGTTTATTATATTAGTAAAAGTGTAACATGATATTGAATTATTGAATTTTGGTCTATTTGAGTTTTAATGGTGAGGAGGTAAATATTACATATAACTTGTTCAGGCATTGATACAGACCTAAGAAGCTTGAAACTATTTAGCATGCCAAGATCAACAATAGATCATAACTGCGTGCGAGGAACATTCCGGTTATCCAGTGCCGACATAAAGAAAATCAGGCAAAAAGTGTTATCAGAAAAAACTAGAGAAGACACAAATCAGACAAACTCGAAACACTTTTCGACATTTGTACTCTCGTATGCATACGTGACAATCGCAATCGTCAAAGCCAAAGCACTAGAAGAAAGCAAAAGGCTTATTATAGGATTTACAGCAGATGTTAGAGGTCGTTTAAATCCTCAACTACAAGCCAATTACTTGGGTAACTGTGTTTCCGCCAATATTATACAAACAAAAGTAGAAACCCTAATTAAAGAAGACGGATTAGAGTTTGTTGCAAAAGAGTTAATGAATTTAGTAAAAGGGTTAGAGAAGAATGGGGGTTTAGATAAGGCGAAAGAGAGATTCGAAGCATATACGACAATGGATCCTTCTACTACATTAGCAATCGGGGTTGCTGGATCGCCTAGATTTGAGGTTTATAGTATTGATTTCGGATGGGGAAAACCTAAGAAAGTTGAGGTTACATCTATTGATAGGAGTACCGCTATTTCTATGGCCGAAATAAAAGATGGGAATGGTGGGGTTGAAATTGGTGTTGTTTTGAAGAAGGATGAGATGGAGACTTTTGATTCTTTGTTATTAGATGGCCTTAAACATCTTTGAATATTTTTTAACTATATGTTTACTCCCTTTTGTAATAGGATTGTGATCCTTTGAAGTTTGTAATATTCTCGAGCAATTTTCTAATGCGGAAAATTGTAAATAATGCATGTGGCTTACTATTTTTACAACACCAGTTTATGGTTTAAGCTTTTGTAAAAGAATAAAAAAATACTACAAGTTTTGATTCTGTTAGCAATAAAAGTTTTTGCATTAACACCGTTAATAATTGATGATGTAGAATTTTGACTAATAGAAAAATCTCATCTTTATAAAAAAAGGTAAAAATAAAAGAGAAAAAAAAAGTTGTTTGGTTTATATATTTTTTCAAACGCCAACCCTATATGATTTAAAATTTTATTAAAAAAAAAAGTATAAAGTTAGATTATATTACTAAATAACAATTTTGCACTAATATCATTGAAATAATAAGAAAAACACCCCTGTTTGAAAATACAACAAACTTTTTTAAGAGATAAGTTTAAAAATAATGCTCGTAGTTTACTGAATTTGCAATTAAAGGTCTGTAGTTTAACATTTTGCAAATAAAGGTACGTGGTTTGAAGCTTTTTACTATGTGAAATTATAACTTTATGTACGTTTTAATAACAATGAAGTACATTTTGCATTTTTTTTAAGAAAAATTACATTTATATATCGATAAAACATATCCATTAGTGGTATTTTCTACCCTCAAATCGACATCATAAACCATATTATGGACTTTTTACGTTTTTTTTTATAATTTGACGGTTTGCGGACTAAATTGATGTTTAAGTCCATTTTACAGATCTTCAATTTGATCTGGGGGATCAATATTTTGTCAATATATATTTATAAAAGTTGTTTACAATATAAAAATATCATTAGAATTCAATAATGTGATTCTGAATACTTTGTTTTGTAAAAATATTCATACCACATACTCTAATTGCAAAAAAAATCATACCATATACCTTTATTTGCAAACTATTAAACCACATACCCCTATTTGAAAATGCAGTAAATCACGAACATTATTTTTGAACAATTTCCAGCTTATTTTCTTGTAAAACAAAAACAACAATTTTCAATTATTTTATAATTGGCATTAAAAGAATATTTAAATTATATATTTTAGAGACAAGTACAAAAATACTATTTGTGGCTTACTCAATTTGCAAATAGAGATTTGTAGTTTAACTATTTGCAAAGAAAGATATTTTTTTTTTTGCAAAACAAGGTATCTTAAATTACACCGTTACGTTTGAATGACAACGAAGTACATTTTGCATTTTTTAAGAAAATTTATGTTTACATATCGATAAAGCATAGCCTTTTAAGAATAATCTACCATCAAATCAAAATCATAAATTATATTATAGACATTTTATGCTCTTTTCGAATTTGTTGGTTTACAAACTATATTTATGTTTATGTTGATATTATGGACCTATGATGGATCGTTTGTATAAAACACCCTCTACCACTGCAAATTTACAGACTTTCATAGCGTTTAATTTGTTCAATATTGTCTTTAGGTAGGTGGCCCGAGCTTAAGTATCTGAAGATATTGTGCAACTATAGGTCCTCAGTGCTGCCCGCGCAAATTATTCCATGGGATGAACTTGGTGTATCAATGTACTCGACTTGGAATGGGAAAAGGCGAGCCTTGTCAGGCGTCGAAGCCATTTTTGCTAACCTGTCAGCTTCCATGTTATCATCCTTGGAGATTTGTTGGACTTCCAGTGCCCTTCCATCTTGCCTGAAGGATTTGATTAGCCCAAGCACTATTTTGTGGTAGCTGTAAGCACCAGTTTTTGAACCCGTGATGAAAACTATTTTAACTCCTTAAATTGCCAACCGAAGCAAGCGCAACGAAACGACTCCCTGGATCACTCCTCTCGCTACCCGAGAACGTGTCATTGACACCCTCAATTACACGTCAAATATCTTTTCAAGTCTCCCAAACAAAGATCCATGCAAGTTTGCTCAAAAATAAAATTCTATCTCATAGGAATTAGCACATATGCACGCTTGGAGGCCAATTTAGACACTCTTAGGCTCCAAATTTGGAATATGTCTTAGTTTTCCAAAACGTAAAACATGAAAGTTGTTCAAAACGAGTTCGCATGAAAAAGTTATGCCCAAAATACTAAAAATCTGTCAAGACCGGACAACATTTGGCTGTGTCTGGAACCATACGATCTCCATTAACAAGCCAAGACCGTACGATCCCCATGCCTAAATCGTATGGTCTTCATACATGCCCATACGATCCTTATCCTTATCTTTCACGCGTAAAAAAAAAACCAAACAACTTATAACACCCGTACATGCCTTGTAAAAACCCGTCTGAGATCCAAATCTAAATCTCAGATATGGATTCTCAAAGACCATACGGTCTCTGTACGATGACCGTACGTTCCTCAGTCTTGCCTATAAATAAAGGCCATATTTCTCATTTCAAATGTAGCAAAACGAGTTCTTCCTCCCCCTCTAAGGTTCCTAGCTTTGAATTCTCCGTTTTTCAAGTCCCAAATAAGTCCGTAAGTTGTCCTGATAGATAATTCTCGAAGAAAGTCCTGAAGGAAAATCGAGCTTTGAGTTCTCGAAACACCAAACCCAAATACATCTCTTTCAAAGTCCTCATGACACAAACATCGCTCTAAGCATCCCGACCCCGAATATCTTGTTCGTACATCCCCACTAAAGTCCTCACGACACAAATCTCTCGATGTCCCGGCTATCGCCCAAGTCATCCAGGTATTTTCATCCTCTCCGAGGATAAGTGCACCCAAGTCATCCTAGTCAAGGTTCCCCTAGAATCACAAAAGTCCAAAGTCTCGCGCGTTAGGAGTACGTCACTGACACCTCTGACCCCAAAGTTATGTCCGCCCGACTTTATTCTTGACGGGTACTAGCTTGCAAAGATCCAACTGGTACACTACGAGGGTAAGCTTATGAGAGTTTTTACAGTGTTCACCATGCAGTTTACCGTACAAATGTTTGCGCATTTAAATACTTTTGTCTGATAACCATAAGTACAAGACAATAATGAGATATATTGCATTAAAGATCCTTTATGGCCTAAAATGTCAGAACTAATAAGTTGTATTCACGAACGTATATATAATCTTTGGTTTTCAAAGATGATCGGCACATAGCCGGTTCATGCAAATTTTTGGTTAGCCATGAAACGACTATAGTCATAGAAGGCTAAAGCCGCTATGTGCGTTTATTTTCGCTCACAATGACAATTCAGCTGGGGACCAAATATATAATCTATCATTAATAAACTAGCTCCAATATACGATTTCTTAAGGTCAATACCAAAAAACTAAGTTTGAACTATTCTTCTTTATTCCATCTGTATAGTTTATCTCTATACTCTACTTGTAAAGTTGATAAAGATAATATGCAATTAAGCTTTACACACATTGAATTCATTTAACAATGTGTCACCTCGGAAATTGTTAAAAATGTTAATTATTACATACATTCAATTGCTAATCAACCCTCGTACCACTTTTCGCAAAAGTTGAAACTAGGGCTGATATTTACAAAAATGGAAAAACACAAACATTAATTTGATTTGAACTTTTTCTCTAAAATAATTAACTTTTGTACTGTTCTAAATATAGTACTCCATGTTATACATAATTTCAAAATACAGAAACCTGTTTCTTTTACAATTAATAATCTATATATGTCTCTATTGTATGTTTGGTGTAGATCCGTCTCTCAATTGAGTTGGAAAAATTAAGTGGGACAAAGATGCAATTAATAATTTTTGGTTTTATGCATATCAATATCATTCATCATGCCGCCACCTATTAAAAGAATCGATACTCGTTGTCAATTCAATTGTGGAAAGCAATATAGATATCTGAGATTGGTGTATAGTCCTCCTTCACTTTATCTTTATTTCTTTTTAATCGATTTTTTATAAAATAATTTTTTTTATTGCATTTTTTAAAGCTGTAAATTAATCCTTACAATTTTATACATAATTCATTAATCCATACAATTTTATTTAAATATATTGTTTGAGTCTCATATTTTCAAAAACATACCTTTTAAATTTTTTATTTTACATGTTTGTACAGTTTTGTCATTCCAAGAAAAACTAAATATTGTACTATCTAATAACATAATGAACAATTTTTTATATTTTTTTATAGGACGGACAAAATTGTTAAATAATAAAAAATAAAAAATTAATCAACTTATGCACAAATGAGTTTATATAATGAATTAACAACGAAAAAGACTAATAATTTATTTGCAGTAACAAATAAATCTAAAATGAAAAATATGTTTATCAAATTACCCAGTCCAGTGATGCATAAGCTGAATTGATGTGTTTGCATTCAAAGATGTTTAAGACCATCTACAAACAACGATTGAAAAATCTTCATCTCATCCTTTTTCAAAACAAGACCAATTTCAGCCCCGCCATTTCCATCTCTTATTTCGGCCATCGAAATAGAGGTACTCCTATCGATAGATGTAACCTCAACTTTTATAGGCTTTCCCCACCCAAAATCAATGCCATAAACACCAAATCTAGGAGACCCTGCAACCCCAAATGCTTCCGTATTAGCTAAATCCATTTTTTGATATGCTTCAAACACCTCTTTCACATTATCTGCCCCTTTCTTTCCCAAATCTTTTATAAGCTTTGTTAACTCCTCTGCAACAATGCGTAAACCGTCTTCTTTCAAGAAAAGTTCTGCTTCTTTAAGTACTGCATTGCCCGAAACACAGTTGCCAAAGTAATTTGCAAGGACTGGAGGATCGAGACGCGCTCTAGCATCTGCTGCAAATCCTATCAGTATCTTTTTGTTACTTTCTAATGCTTTGGCTTTGATGATTGCGATTGATACATATGCATATGAGAGTACAAATGTTGATAACTGTTTCGAGTTTACTTCATTTGTATCTTGTTTATTTTTATCTAACAACTGAGATAGAACCTTTTGTCTGATTTTTTTGATGTCTTCACCGGATAATTTGAATGTTCCTCGCACATAATTTGTGTCTGATGTTGATCTCGTGGTCATTAGCTTCAAGCTTCTTGGGTTTGTATTCACACCTGAAAAATCTCAGTCATTTTGAAATACATAAATACTTAGTTTTTAGAATTTAAAAATCCAATATAGATAATTAGTTTTGTAATAATAATTAATAAATGAAATGTAATAAATTCAGAAATTGAGCGGATCACAATTTAGCTTATCAAATTATTTGACGATGACCATCTATTCTAATTTTTCTACTTCAATCTTTTCTTTTTTTTTTACATTGCCCTCAATTATACATTAAAAAATGACGCTTTTCTAGTCATCTATTCCATTTACCACTCCACAAAATAATAAATTATATACATACAGTAAAACAAAAATTCATGTTATAAGAAATAAAAAAATTATAAAAATGGAATACATTGTTGGGATGATCTTATAAAAGACAAATTTTTATAGAATTCACTTTAATTTGTCAAGTAAGTCATTGATTAGGTGCTATTGTGTGTTTTTTTTTTGTTTTTTTAACGGAAGGTGCTATTGTCTGTTATTAATTTACTCGGAAATTCTGTAAAAGAAATTCACTCGGAAATACAAAATATCTATGGCATAGGATAACAATAATATAAATTCTCATTTTTGTGGTTGGTTATGTTATGTTAGCAAAAAAATCTTCAAAATTAGCAGAATTTAAAACTTAATAATTTCGTAATATTAAATAAAAAAAAAAAGAAATCATATACCTGCAGGGGGCATCCACATGCTGAAGTAGAGCTTTTCTAATCCTTCAGGGTCATGAATGACTGTCCGATCAAGAACCGGAGTTAATTCCGGCGGAAGAACTGAGTTTCCGACACCATATTTACAAATATGAGCCCAAGCTTTCAGAAACATAATTATACTTTTCCCATCAAATATGGCATGATGGGAAGATATTCCAATGCAAAACCCTTTAGTAGGAAACAAAGTTATCTGAAACGACATCGTTGCAGCTTTAGACTCCGATACATTTAACTCCGGTACATAATGATGTGACTCGGGAATCTCACAAACAGAATCTCCGGCGAGAGTGTGAAAGTCTGCATGGGACTCAGCAACAGTGAGAGAAACACCATCTCCGGGAGAATAAAGGATGAAGGGCTTGTCGGAATGCGAAGGCCAAACAAGGTTGCCGGCAAAAGGGAGGAAGTGGAGGAGGGTAAGGGAGAGAGATTGCTTAAGTTTGGATATTAGGGTATCGGAATCGGAATGAAGGGTGGTGAGTTCATAGAAGAAGATACGTTCAATAGGGTGAAATTTGAGCCACAAAATATCAAAGTAAGTGAGTGGAAGAGATGAGTCGGTGGTTGAGTCGGGAGGTGTGATTTTGCAGACCTCCGTGACTCTTACTGCAGCACCAGACGAATCGGATAAGGCCATACAGAAAATTTCTCAATAATTGAGTTGAGTGAGATTTTGAAATTTCACTATATCTTGATAGTTCTATGAAGTTTCTTTCTTTTACGTGTGTATTTATAAGGTGTCTTTGTTTTTTTTGTATGTTAATGTTAGTGAACTACAATGTTGGCGTCATTGATGAGCTATAATATCAAATCCAATGCTAGCTAAATAACAAAATGATGTCTTTTAGTGCAACTCTATGGGCTCTACAACTCCACGTGGCTCTCAAATATGAATGGTATATTTAACATATATTTTTCTTTATCAAGTAAGGGTTAAAGAACTCGAGAAATAAGAAAAAAATCACAAAAATAAAATAATAAAATTAAAACAAACCAATTCGACGAGAGAAACTTAAATCACATGTATCAGCTAAAAGTAGATCTTAAAAGTCTATAGACGGCACAACACACTTGTGATGATCTAGGTAATTTCTGTGAAGTTCGTCGTCCAATAATCAGTTCTATTTGAAAGCCGCAAAAGTCTTTCCATCTTCCAACCCATAAAGGAAAACAAACGAAAATTTTCATATAGAGAAACAAACCATAACATATGTTAGGGAAAAGCACAAAAAACATAATATAAAATAAAAATTAGAAGCCCTACCATAGTTTTATTCAAAACTATAAAAACAAAAAGCAACAACGAAAAGTAAAAAAGGGGACTTTTTTTCCGATTGAGCACCGAAAAAAAACCCGAAAACCTGAATGACAAATGGAGATCTTAACCGACTGATAAATTTCTGTTTTTCTCTGTGCTGCTGCTGCTGTCCTAAAGAAATTAACTTTTTTTTATGAAATATCAAGTGAACGTTATTCAACATTTTTTTAACATACTAATTCTTTCCTTCTCTCTTTTCCTCTTTTCTTCTTTTTTAATTAAAATTCACATTATCATTTTATTAATAAAATAGTAATGTAGAAAGTGTAATAGATAGTATATTTGGAGCAAACACGTAAATTAAAACAGTTAAATTTGAGGATGTACTTTTTTAGTAGTTTTAGAAAGTATAATAAGGAGGAGCCTTGAAGATGATCTTATAGACCAAAATGATGCGTTTTTGGGGTATATTTTAGAGAGACGATCCTAGCCACACTAATGTGATTTTTTTAAGCTTAATGCATTTATAGGTCCATGAACTTGTTCATTTTCTTCACTTAGCCCATTTAACTTAAGTAACAACTTATTGTTCACCTGAACTTGTAAATCTTTTCCACTTGACCCTATCAACTTGTAATTTCTTTCCACTTGCCCATTATCTGGTATTTTTCATCTTGTACTGAAGTCTGAATTTGTATGAAATTTCATTCCTCTCTTTTTTTTATTTTATTTTTTTTTCAGTAAATTACAAAAAAAACATCTGTAGGTACCGAAATTTTGAAAAAATTACACATGTGATTTAACTCCCATACAATTTTATATCATGTGCTTTCCAAAGATATCACCCAAGAGGCCAAAAACCTAACTTTTGCGACCTTCTTGAATCCCCTATTTATAAGGGAGCGTTTCTTAACACTTACGTATTTCCAATAGCAATTTAGATTAGATTCCAACATGGACATCATTGATATCCTTGAACTCAAAATCTTGAAAGGTGTCGAATTTGACCGCGAAGAAATGATTTTATAAGACTAAGAATGCTATGTTTACAAACGTTCATGATTTATATCGAAAATATCAAAACCTCTTTTTCAAAATTCATATTTTGTTGATTGTGCAATTCAAATCTAAAAATTCACTCTCTTTTTTAAAAAAATGTTGTACCAATTCAAAATCTAAAAAATCTAATCTTTCTACAACTATTAATAATCTATATATCTCTCCACGGTAAAGGCTATGATTATTTAGATTTTTGGTTACTTTATCTTCTCCACTATTAAATCAATTTTTATCACACTCATAATAATATTAATAGATAAAATGGGTTACTTTTGTTAAACCATAGAAAAACGCATCTCTACATCCTTTCAAATAAAAACCCATCTCTCTACATGTAATAGTTTAGATCCGTCTTTGAATTGAGTCAAAGAAAAGTGGGACAAAAGATGCAATATTGTCTTTTGGTTTTATGCATATGAATGTCAGTCAGCATTCAACATGATCTCATTGAACACCTAACTTTGTTATTTCTGTTTTGTATGAGATTGGTGTTTATTCCTCTTTGTTTACTTTTCTTTTCTTATTGAGTTAAAAAAAAAAAAGACGAAATTTCAAAGAACAAACCCAGCCAAACATAATCATTTATTCTAACAAATAAATCTTTAACATTAGAAATAAGAGAAAAACAAAGAATGAATCCAGCCAAACATAATCTGAGTTCATGTGTTCGCATTCATAAATGCTTAATTAAGACCATCTACGAACAAAGATTCAAATTTTTTCATCTCATCCTTTTTCAAAACCACACCAATTTCAACTCCACCATTCTCATTTCTTATTTCCGCCATAGAAATAGAAGTACTCCTATCTATAGATGTAACCTCGACTTTTATAGGCTTCCCCCACCCAAAATCAATGCCATAAACCCCAAATCTAGGAGACCCTGCTAACCCAATTCCTTCTATAGTAGTAGGATCCATTTTCTTTAATACTTCAAACATCTCTTTGGCCTTCTTAGAAAGACCTCCTTTCACTTCTAACTCTTTTATAAGCTTTGTTAACTCCTCTGCAACAATGCATAATCCGTCTTCTTTCATGAAATATTCTACTTCCTTTTGAACAATATTTCCCGAAACACAGTTGCCAAAGTAGTTTGAAGGCACTGGAGGATCTAGACGGGCTCGAGCATCCGCTGCAAACGTTATCAGTATTATTTTGTTACTTTCTACATCTTTGGCTTTGATGATTGCCATTGATACATATGCATATGAGAGTACAAAAGTGGATAACTGTTTCGAGTTTACTTCATTTGAATCTTGTTTATTTTTGCCTAGTAACTGAGATACCACTTTCTGCCTGATGTTTTTGATGTCTTCCCCGGATAATTTGAATGTCCCTCGCACGTAATTTGTGTCCGTTGTTGATCTCATGGGGATCAGCTTCAAGCTTCTTTGGTTTGTATTCGTACCTGAACGACTCTCAATCATTTAATAGTGTTACGATTTAATTTATCAATATGTAAATAATTAATTTTTATTATTAAATTATTTTATAGAAATTACTTTGTCGAATTTAAAGATCAAATTTCAAACATTAGTATTGAAATTAATGGTTGACATGAATTAAATGAGAGATTTCAGTACACTTTTACATACGAATGACGTGGTACTTTTTTAAATAAATATTAAATTGAGAGTATATCAAGTTTAGCAGAAATTATAGTGACTTTAATTTTTCCAAATAAATCATATTTTGTATGGCTTAAGTTTCGAAAAAATTTAATAAAGTAAAACTGAGATGGACCGTACAAATATGGCCTAAATTATTTTATTCTTTTGAAAGCTATGGCCTAAATTATTTAGGTGGCGGTGTCTCAATAATTTAACTAAAATCTAAAACATCTATGTGTGGCATAGAATAAATTTTCTCCGGCTATAATACAAATTCTCATTTTTTTTATGGTTGGATACGTTAGCAAAAGAATCTTCAAAATTAGTAAAACTAAAAACTTAATTTCGTAATATTAAATAAATAACAGAAAATCATATACCTGATGGGGTAATCCACCTGTTGGAGTAGAGCTTTTCTAATCCTTCAGGATCATGAATGAGTGTCCGATCAAGAACCGGAGTTAACTCCGGCGGAAGAGCTGAGTTTCCGACATCATATTTACAAATATGAGCCCAAGCTTTCAGAAACATAGTTATACTTTTTCCATCAAAGGTGGCATGGTGAGATGATATCCCAATGCAAAACCCTTTAGTAGGAAACAAAGTTATCTGAAACGACATCGTTGCAGCTTGGGTTTCCGATATATTTAACTCGGGTACATAATGATGTGAATCAGGAATTTGACGAACAGAATGTCCGGCGAGAGTGTGAAAGTCTGCCTGGGAGTCAGCAACAGTGAGAGAAACACCATCTCCGGGAGAATAAAGAAGGAAGGGCTTATCGGAATGTGAAGGCCAAACAAGGTTTCCGGCAAAAGGGAGGAAGTGAAGGAGAGTAAGGGAGAGAGATTGCTTCAGTTTAGATATTACGGTATCGGAATGGAGGGTGGTGAGTTCGTAGAAGAAGAGACGTTCAACAGGTTGAAACTTGAGCCATAATAAATCAAAATAAGTGAGTGGAAGAGATGACTCGGTGGCTGACTCGGAGGTTGGAGGAGTGATTTTGCAGACTTCGGTGACTCTTACTGCAGCACCCCAATCTGATAAAGCCATAAGAGATGTTTCTTAATAATTGAGTGAGATTTTGAAATCTCTCTTGCTCTATATTTTATGCCTTTTCTTGTCCCCTTTTATGCATGTATGCTTACCCACATCTTAGTCTTTCTTTTTAAAGTATAAAAGCATCTTCAGTGATGAAAAGAAAATTAATGTTCTTTAAAATTTGCAATCACAGTGAATGGATCCTATTTAAATAAATAATTGAAAATGATAAAGAATCAAAAGAGTTAAATATAAGAGAACAACTTGAACAGTGTAGAAGATTGAATTAATCGAAAACAGTACCACAAAAAACGGAGTTGCATAGAATTTAAGATGTGTTTGTCGGAAAATAATCCGTCGTTTCGGACTTTCTATTCCATTTTTCTGTTTCTCTATAAATTTTTGACTCATGTAAAAAGATTTTACGATGAAAAATCCGAGAACTATTTAAAATATAATAAAAAAATATTAAATTTTTTTATACATGTCAAAAATATATAAGGGAACAAAAAAATGGATTAGGAAATCCGACACAACAAATTTTTTTCCGTATTTATCTTTGTACATTTGTATGTGAATGAATATAAAAAAGTGAAAACAATATATAAAATGAGTGGAATAGGACAAGACAAAAATTTTGGCACATTAAGGTTCTGAGCAAAGCTTGGGTTGTGGATATTAAATGGTCTTTGACAGAAAAAATTATTCTGTCTTTGTTCATTAATGTGAGCGAATAAAAGATATAGAAAACAATAAGTATGAAATGGGTGGCATAAGATGAGATCAAAATGTTTTGAAAGTTGCACATCCATCTCCATCTCTTTTTTCTTATCTGTTTATCTATCTATGTATCCTCCAATTATCAATCTCCTGTCTTTTCCTAATATATTCATATAACCTTCTAGAATTGGTTTCTCTTCTGTTTTCATATAATCAAACATTTTTATTTCTTTTATTTCTCATCAATTTGATCTGTGATATTTTTTTCTCTTTTCTACTTCTTTAGTATTTTCTAGCTTTCAATTCCTCCACTGTGTTTAGTATATGCATTTTAGATTTAGTTTATTTTATCTTGCCAAAAAGCATTTTGAGACTTCTGATCTTTTTCTTTTCAGTGTATTAAGTCCTTGATCTTTTATTAGGATACATTAGACCCTTGATCTTTTATATTTGGTTCTATCAAGTCTTTATCTAACAAAATTGGATGATATATTAACTTTCACAAAATAATAAGATTAAATTATTGTGGCACAATTACAAATATAGCCCGTTTAGAAGGGTTCATTAATATATGTGATTCATTTTGCTTTCTACTTACATTTCTAGACAATATTGTCTTTTTAAATTTGACAATTATTTTTTCCACCTATTGGAATGTAGTAACGTTGCACCTTATTTCTCAAACGTTTCTCTTTGTCTCTCTCCAAATTAGTACTCTTCGTCTCTCAAGTTATTTCTGTAATCGTTTCTTCTTCATCATCATCTTTGCTCTTCTTCTTTTTTTCATCTTAGTTCTTCTCTTCAATTCCGGCCCCACAAATTAAGACCAAATTTTTTATGACTGAAAATTACTGAAACACATTTACTGAAAAGAAATTATTGAACTGAAATGAACAACCGATAAGTACTAATAAGGCATAAAGAACATGGTTAAACATCACTCATTAGATTTCATCTATGTTTTCATTCTCCTCGATTTCACTTTCGAAATGACTAGAAAATGAGCAAAACAACGACAATAACTACTTAAACTTTTTTCATTTTTAAAAAAAATTGTTGAATAATTTATTGAATATTCAATCAATTGTAATTAATTAGGTGTCACAATATTTCAATTGGTCTTATTAATTTGTGAAAGTTAACAAATCATTCAATTTTGTTAGACGAGTACTTGATAGAACCAAATATAAAAGATCAAGGGCCTAATGTATCCAAATAAAAGATCAATGACTTAATGCACCAAAAAGGAAAAGATCAGGGGCCTCAAAATGCTTTTTGACTTTTATCTTTTATGTTTTTCAGATATATTTCCCCACTGCTACACCCAGGTAATTAGTCTTCTGCCACAATCTATATTTGTATTTTGTACTCCAATTTTCATACCATGCTCTTCGTTGTTTGCAGGTTAGTCGATTATTCAATTTCCTTCACCATTAATTTTTTTTTATTTCAAACATGAATATGTTTAAATTATACCAATTTTTTAATATTTAGTTTACATTTTTCAATAGTTTTTTCTGATTAATAACTTACTAAAAAGTTATCATAATGGGTTGGAACACAATTGCAAATAAAAAGCTCAATGTGCCTAAATAAGCAAATCCAACTCGTTAAGAGGCCACAGCTCCACCGTCCAAACATGGGGAACAACCGCACAAATGCAGTTATTCCACCATCACCCATGATCTATGTGAAATAAATGTTAATCTACAGCTATAAAAGGAGGAAAAACCAAAGATAAAGGTTAGACACTTATACTATACAAAAATACTTTCTTTTCTTGAAATTGAACTGACTTGATCGTCGGAGTTCTACCGAGAGACTCCATCTCCGGTTCTGTTTTGCAAGTTTATTACGATCTAAATGAACAAGAAGGTTGATCCTAAAGAACATATTATTCACAAGAATATCACTGATATATCAATTTCAACAAAAGTCAACGCCGGTTCACCCAACTTTGACCTGATCTACCAAAAGTAAAAAAAATCCAAAAGAGGAAAAGTCTGTTTTACCCCTCTACTCTATCCTTCATCTTCCTCCCCTTTGCCTTCACCTTCCTCTTCTTTCTTCCACAACCAAATCTCTTCTTTTCTTTCTTCCTTCTTATTTTTCTCCATCTTCACCATAGTTCTTTTCTTTTTCTTTTTCCTTCATTTTTTTTTCCTTCCTCTTCTCCTCCTTCTTCCTCCCTCCTCCTTCCTTTCCTTTTTTTTAAACAAAAACCGGGTGTCCAGAATCTGGAGATTCCAGATGCCGGCCACGGCTGGCCGTTCTGGTACCGGCCTGGATCCAGCCGCGACCGGATCTGGCCAGGGCAGCCACGGCCGGAGTCTAGATATTCCATATTCTAATTGGTGATGGTACCGGCCTGGATCCAGCCGCGGCCGGATCTGGCCAGGCCAGCCACAGCCGGAGTCTGGAATACCCAGATTCCGGCAGTTGCAGCGCTGCCAGAATTTGGGTATTCCAGATTTCGGCCTTTGCAGCGCCGCTGACCGGAATCTGGACTACCCAGATTCCGGCAGCGCTGCAACGGCCCCAGATTTCGGCCGGCGGCGCTGCAAAGGCTGAAATCTGGACTACCCAGATTTCGGCAGCGCTGCAACGGCCGGAATCTGGAATACCCAGATTTTGGAGAAGAAGAAAAAAAGAGAAAGAAGAAGGAAAAGAATAAAAAAAAATGGAGAAGAAGAAAAAAAGAAAAAGAAGAAGAAAAAAAGGGGAGAAGAAAAAAAGAAAATGGAGAAGAAGAAAAAAAAGGGAGAAGAAGGAGATGATGTAGAAGTAAAGAAAAATGAATGAGAGAGGGAGAAAAAAAAATAAGAGAGGTGAGGAAGGAGGAGGAAGAATGAGAGAGGATTAAAATTTTGGGTAAAATGGACGTTTTCATTTTTTGGTTTTTTTTAGTTTTGTCAGGTCAAAGTTGTGCGAACTGGCGTTGACTTGGAGGAAACCTACTATAGGTGGTCACTAGGTACCAATTTAGGCTATCATCGATAGTTTGGGTACTTAGATGAGGAAAAATAGTTTATAGGTACCTGTTTGGAAAAAGGGGCATAGTTTAGGTACATGTGGTGCAATTTACCCGAAAAAGTACAAAATAAGACGAAGAATGGGCTTATCTTCTGACTAACGGCCAAAAGAAAACTCTAAAACCTGAACGAAGAGGAGGAGAGAACGGCTTGCGGCCGGTAGGATTTTTTCTCCGTTGTTGTTCCTTTGTGAAATTTGAGTTTCTAAACTATGTATATTTGTTTTCTAAAAGTAAAATGATACTCCCTCCGTTTTCAAATAGATGTCTTTTTAGAGAGTTATTTTTGTTCTTTTATAAGTGTCATTTTCGTTTTTCAATATTTTTTTGTTTAATTTTTTGTTCCAAATATTTAAAGTTAGTCTTAATTTATGGATTTTTAAACAATTCAAGATTTATTCTCCAATCATCAAATGAGAGAGGTTAACTTTTTAGTTTATTCATGTAAATTTATCAATTTAAGTGCACATTTATTGAGTTTCTTAATGGATGTGAAACACTCTAAAATGACATCTATTTGAGAACGGATGAAGTACTTAAATTTTCTATTTTGTTGTTTATTTTAGTAGTTGGAAAATCATTAAAAGCATAAATCATTTAGGATTATTTTCCTTAGCATGCTCGTATATCAAAATCAATGGAAAAAAGAAAAGAACTAACATATCCTAAAATTATAGTTGACAATTTGGATATGCTCCATAAGACTAATTCAAATTGACAAAGGCATCACGAGAAGAATACAAAGAAACAATGTTGTTGAATCCATTTGGTCGAAATTCAAAGATGTTTGAGATCATTTAGAAACAAAGATTGAAAAAGCTTCATCTCATCTTTTTTCAAAACCACCCCAATTTCAACCCCACTGATTCCATCCCTTCTTTCCGCCATAGAAATAGACGTGCTCCGATCTATAGACGTAACCTCGACATTCTTTGGCTTTCCCCACCCGAAATCAATACTATAAACCTCAAATCTTGGTGATCCAGCAACCCCAAGAACTTCCATTGTAGCTAGATCCATTTTCATATTTGTTGCAAGCGCCTTTCTGGCCTCATCTACACCTCCCGCCTTCTCTAGCCCTTTTATCACCTTCCTTAATTCATCTGCAAGAAACCCTAATCCGTGTTCTTTACTCACAACTTCCACTTCTGTTAGTAGAAGTATAGGTATAACACAGTTGCCCAAGTAATTAGCAGGGACGGCAGGATCCAAACGGGCTCTAACATCTGCTGTTAATCCTACCATCAACCTTTTGTTGTTTTCTAATCCTCTGGCTTTGATGATTGTGGCTGACACATATGCATATGTAAGCACAAAAGTTGAGAAATGCTTGGAGTTTGCTGGATTTATATCTTCTTTGTTATCTAGTTCAGAAACCACCTTTTGCCTGATGTTTTTGATGTCTTCACCGGATAATTTGAATGTTGCTCGCACATAATCTGTGTCACTTGTTGATCTCATGGTCATTAGCTTCAAGCTTCTCGGGTTTTTATCCATACCTGAAGATATCATATACTTGTAAGTTGTATCCAATATCAAAACTCAATTTACTCATATTTTCTAATTGGTCCAGAACTAGTAGGGGTTGGACTATATAAAGAACAAATTTTCTCAAATACAACTAGTCTCAAAATTAATGTATGAAAATGTGCAAATTGTAGATGGTGCTCAATGTATGTGAAATCTTATGATACAAAAAGTTCAAAAATTTTATAAATGATATCATTTTGTTTCCAAAATTTTTATAGGATCAGTTTTTGAATGAAGAAGATTCCTGAAAACATTTAGATAGAATAAATGAGTCGTTTGTTATAGTTGAACAAGATTAAGTAGTTGTTGAAGTTTTTGGACAAATTCATCTTTTTATTACTCAATATACAAAAGAATTATTAGTGTACAAGTAGGAATGTCAACTAGGGGTGGGAATCACAATAACCATCCCCGCACTTGCTAGCATTCGAAGAATTAAGGGATCGGATAAAAATAAATAGGACATTTATTATAGTTGAACAAAATTAAGGAGCTATTGAAGTTTTGGATAATTTCAACCTTTTCTTAATTAACATACAAAATATTTAATTAGTGTACAAATAGGTTATGTCAACCGGGCGGGATTTTCTGGGGGGATTCGGGTGTTTTGAAACACCCCGATGGTGCCATGTGGCACAAAAGGCACAAAAAAGTGATTTTTGTGCCACATCCTAAGGGGGTGTTTTGAACACCCGGAGCCGAGGAGTGTTTCTCCGACTGGGCGGCACGGGAATTGCAATAACCATCCCCACCCTGCGAGCATTGAAAGAATTAATAAATACCTGGAAGCTTAGCCATGTCCATCCAACTGTTAAAGTACACCATATCTAATCCTTCAGGGTCTTGAATGAGTGTCCGATCAAGCACTGGAGTTAGCTCCGGCGGTAGAGCTGAATTCCCCTTATCATACTTAGAGATATGAGCCCAAGCTTTGAGAAACATAATTATACTTTTTCCATCGAAGATTGCATGGTGGGAAGATATTCCAATGCAAAACCCTTTATTCGGAAACAAAGTAATCTGCAACGACATTGTTGCAGCTTTTGTCTCGGATACATTTAACTCCGGCACATAATGATGTGAGTCGGGAATTTCACGAATAGAATCGCCAGCGAGGGTTTGAAAATCCTCATTGGACTCAGCAAGAGTAAGAGAAACACCATCACCGGGAGAATAAAGGATGAAGGGCTTATCGGAATGTGAAGGCCAAATAAGGTTGCCCGCGAAAGGGAGAAAATGGAGGAGAGTAAGAGAGAGAGATTGCTTCAGTTTAGAAATTACGATATCCGAATCACAATCAGTGAGTTGATAGAAGAAGAGGCGTTCCACAGGGTGGAATTTGAACCAGAAAGCATCAAAATAGGTGAGTGGAAGAGATGACTCGGTGTCTGACTCGGGAATCGGTGGACTGATTTTACAGACCTGTGTTACTCTAACCGGGGAGTTAGATAATGCCATATATGTGGTTGTGAGTAGTATCGACAAACTTGGTGTTTTATTGGGTTTGTAGAGTTTTAATTTAGGAGGACTTTTATATAGACACTGCCTGCTTTTAGATTCTTATTGTTAACTATTACGTAGTTTGCAAGTGAATAATATTGTTGAATAGCTAATATTATGGGTCCATATATTTGTCCACTTCCTAGGTTCCAGTTTAGAAGGTTCTAAAGTGTTTTGACAAAATCAAACAAACAAGATACAATACTATAGGCCACTAGCCCAACCTGAAAGAATGAAAGAAACTAGCCCTATTAAACTTAAGACCACACGACAATAAGAGTCTAAATGTTCGTCATTTTCTGCTTGAAAGGTTTGCGGTTCGAGTTCTTAATTATTTTGTTAATATTTAGCTTTTATTTGGTAGGCAATCTGTAAACTTTACTGTAAACTCTCATCGACATCTGTGATTTTCCCTTACCTTATGAGTAGATAAGCCTACACTTAACTGAACTCTTTGTAACCAAAAAAAACTTAAGAGGACATCCAAACAATTTCCTTTTACATACAAGCAAATAGATTGAGTATTATTGTTGGCAACAAACTTCTTCTTATCATATTTATGATAGATTGAGGCTGCAACAACCAATCTTCATACCTTAGCCAATAGAGATTTCCCTTTAGCTTTCTTCCAAATTATGATTTTATTTAGGGATAAGTTTAAAAATAATGCTTGTGGTTCTGTGAATTTGCAATTAGATGTCTGTGGTTTAACAGTTTGCATATAAAGGTATGTGGTATGAAGTTTTTTGCAAAATAAGGTACCTTAAATTACAACTTTACGTTTCAATTCCATTGAAGTATATTTCGTATTTTTTAAGAAAACGTACATTTACATATCGATAAAACATATCATTTAATGACATTTTCCACTCTCAAATCGAAATCATATATCATATTATGGACGTTTTACATTCTTTTATAATTTGACGATTTACAGATTAATTTGACGTTTAAGTCCATTTTAAAGCTTGCAATTCGATTTTAAGGATCAATATTTTGTCAATGTAGAGATATAAGTTGTTTAAACGATAAAAATATCATCAAAACTTAATAATGTGATTTCGGATACTCTGTTTAGTAAAAATATTCATACCACATAACTCTATTTGCAAAACAAATCTTACCACATCCCTCTGTTTGCAAATTGTTAAACCACAGACCCCTATTTGAAAATTGAGTAAACCACGAGCATTATTTTTGAACTTATCCCTTTTATTTAATTACTATTTTATTTTCAACTTGTACCACAATCTTTTAATGTTTATCGTATAAAAATACCAATAAGAGTTGATTCAAGTGATAATGTAGTCCATCGTTTACTGAAAATGTTTAAATAAATTTATTTTACTATAAACTCCTATTGAGATATGTGGTTGACCTTCCGGGTGGGTAAGTCCACCTTTAATTAAACTTTTCCTTACTAAAACTCAATATAAGAATACCACAGTAACTATAATTTTGGATTGAAAATAAATCAAATTTATTTGTTATTGTAATTTTCAATTATATTGTGTATAAAGTTTAACTTAAATTTATGTTAAAAGTATTATTTTAAAAATATTCATCACCATGGCATAAGAAAAAGAAATTCAACTTCATAGATCGTTGTGCTTTAGATATCACTTTTTTCTTTTAAATTCATTCTTTTTCCATCATGAGATTTGAATTCATTACACTTCTGAAAAGTTTCTTGGCGACTCACCTACTACTTCTTGTTGGGTCAAATCTCAGTTATTAAGTAAGATCTTATATCATGTAAAATAATAGGAGTTTGTAATTGGAATTCATGGGAGTATCTTCTTGTTATTCTTTTTTAATCAAAACGATTATCTCACTTGAAGTGTCCTTGCTTTTGCAGCTCCAAAATCTCGTTGGATAAAGCTCTTCCTAAACCGAATTAGATAATAATTAATATTATTATAAAAAAAATGAATGATAACTTTTATTTTTAAAGTGAACAGAAAAATCTCTAGATATATGTAATCGTAAAACAAATTTGAAAATCTCATCTTTTAAATGAAAATTACAATACATATTAAATTAGTGTCGTGACCTGAAAATATAACTGAATTGAATCAAATAATAAAGAAGAGATAGATAATATGATAATAAACTTAAAAGAACGGTGCTTAATTCAAGTAGAGTGTAAAATACTGGAATTATCCAATATTTCAAGTTGTGCGAAATTTCAGCAAGGATGAGCCCAATTAATTAAATATTATATTTTCATGATTTTTTCTTTTTGTTGAGATCTTTTAAAAAAAATTTCATTTGTTTTTTTATGGATTCCCTTTAAAAGGAAAAAAAAAAGAAATATATTACAAAGAATCGGCTAAAAGCACATTACAAACAAAGTTGGATGGTATATATTATATTTCTAGCTAACAAATGAGCAACCCCATCATTAAAACGTTGAACAAACACAATCGAGCAATTAACAAAAAATTTGATATATAAAACTTTCACAATCTTCGACCATGGCGTGCAAAGAAGAGTTATCCTTTAAAGATTGAGCCAACATTGAAGAACAAATAAGGAATCACACTCCATCACCACTCCATTTAGTCCTTTGTTCTTTATCCAACTTATAATTTCACTCCTTTAATAAAAATAGAAAAGAAACAAAAGAGCACCTGTCTGATTCCGTCGGCCTCACAATTTGAAAAAAAAATAAAAATAAAAAAATCTAGAAAATAACAACAAAATTAATAATTAAATTCATATAGAAAAATTCTTATGCTCCTAATTGCGATCTTTTTCTTAACTTCCTTTGAACTTGAAATTTGACCTTTTTTGTTTTGTTTTACAGGACCATGGCCTCCTTGGCGTCTTTCTTTGTAGCCTTCCCTTTTGTTAGAGGCATGCATGCGTACGAGATGCCATTGGTTGCTACCTCGTGGACTTGTACAAGGGCGCATTGGAGGTTGTGGAATTCTCTAGACCGCATTCCCCTTCTTTGAGTTTTCACCATTCTTCATGATCATCTCTGCAGCCTTCTGAACCTTGTTGTTTTCTTTTGCGAATCCAAACTTGTCAGTTGTATTCTCGACACTTCACTTCAAATATCCTCCTTTCTTAATTCATTCGACATCTTTTGTCTTCTTACATGATTCACGCCTTCTACTAGATCAACATTTATAGCATTGATGGAAGAAACTCTCCATCTATCCACATGGTCTCATTGTCAGGAATTAATTGGATCTTGGATGATGTTCTTGATACTCCCACGTGCATTACTTGAATCACTTCATAAGTCATGATATTTACAATATGCTTTGCCTCACACCTCTTCCTCACAAGGCAACTTGTACTTTGCAGCCAAAGAAATGAATTTTTCTCCAAGGGTCTTGGCCACATCAAAATTATAGATACCCGTTAAGGGTTCCGAGCTCACTCTTTTAGATTATAAAAAGTAGTAATTATGTGTTTCCGAAGCAACATGAGGGTTACGCTCTAGTACCAGTATAGATAGTATGTTCGAGGACCTTCAAGGACTAATTGAAAGATTAATCGAGGATAAATCGAACTATGAGAGTTTAGGTGAATTTAGACGATCCAAGTACTTCAAATTGAATTCTCAATTTTAAGCATTTAAGCGTAGTCTAAACGGTCAAACAACTTTCATTTACAACAATGTTAAATACCATTCTAGAATTATTACATACCACCCGTAACAGAATGTTAGTTCTTTGAAAGTTCTATATTCTCTCAAACTTCAAATTTCATAGCTTTTGGGAGGGGAACCAAGCGGCGGTTTGGATGACAAATTTCGCAGGACATAGTCTTTGGGTCATCACGAGTGTAATGTGCCTCCAGCAAGCATCCGAGAGATTCTTTTGACAGATGCTAGCGGCGTCCGTTTTCCTCGGAGAATAGAAGCTTAGCTTTTGCTGTTTTTTTCTTTTTTCTTTTCCTCTTCTGGGTTTGTAATCTTATTTTACCAAAAAGAGAACATCAAAAATCTAGTCATAATATACGGCAGAACAAAAGGATCAATTGGCGTACTCTTTTTAATTATTTGCTGTTGGAAAACATCCTATTCTACCAATAAGTCACCACTAAAGAGTATCCTCTCGAGATGCTCTGGCAACAAAAATTTTGATATTTTCCAAAACACAATAGTTCGTTAAATGTCAGACAATTCGTTATTGTCCTTCTTCAAGGTTTCGGATTGTTCGCCATTAGTAGTTGTCAATAATTCGATGTTAAAATTATGAAAGGCTTTTAGTAGGGCAGTAAGTGGTAACCAAAGGCAGAAAAAGGCAACTCCTGTACTCTCTAGCTACTGAATAAATAATTTCAGTTCCATGAGTAACAACACAAGTGCTTTGATTAATAACACTATTTTTCTTTTTTGATGGAATTAATAACACAATTAAATAAGCATGATTTTGAGAAAAAAATTGTATTGATTAAGCTATGATTCTTTCATGGTTCTTCCAATGTACCATTTGAGTATTCTTCACCATTTGATAGCCGGTTTGTGCCACTAGAGTTCGAATAAGGATAGTATCCAGAACCCGGGCTGCCTCGTGAGTTCCGGTTCCGTGCAGCTGTGCTACTTCGCGTTGCCTTCAGTCGAGCCTTCCTACCCTGGAATTAGAAACAGCAATCGTGTTATGTTGTTTTCACCATTCACAGGACTCAAACCCAAGATCAAAAACTTGATGTTCGGAAAGCCTCAAAGCGTGTTTCGAGTACTGATCAATCAAGTATTTAACTGAGACAATACGAGCACATATCATCATGAATAACTGGAGAACAAATCTATCGTGTTATTAAAGGCGCACTAAGGTGCAACGTCCTGGAGCATATACCCAAAGGCTTAGACATGCGCCTGACCGACACAAAGTGCACCAAAAAAGGTATAAAATCATAAGTAACAATAATTAAGGTTTCCAACATGCATCCAATCACCCATAATCTTAATAAGAAATGCTCTTAATGTAAGGACATGGCGTGCAGGGTGTTTTTGTGTTGTTTTTTCGATATTTTGTCCAAAATTACGGCTTTCTTTTTATCTCAGACTTTTCAGTCCCTAGATATATAGGAAACTGTTGAGACGAAAACATCCTATTTTCAACTTAGTACTTTAAAAGACACTACATAGCTTCTAAATTTTTACCCAGGCGCGCCGCAATCAAGGCAGAAGGCACACTTATGCATGCTCCTCTTCAACAGATCCCGCCTATTAGCTTCTCAGCCGACATGACTGGAGTCTACCCTTTCCGAGCCTAATGTGCGCCTTTAATAACTAAGAAATCTATACTACGACAAAAACATTGCTGTATTTCCGAGAACATGAAGAGAAAAAAGATCTCACCTTTCCCATGCACTTTTCTAAATGAGGAGCGAACCTTCCGGCCACGATTGATCTTCCGCAATTCATACAGTCGAATATTTCACTAGCAACGGCAGGATGAGTTTGTCCAAATATGTCAACCACGTATTTGCTACTTGTTTCGTTGTTATTACTCGGATCAGCTACTCTAACACGGGCTTGTGTTGACAACCTCAATTCTTCTTCCTCCCCCTCCAAGTTCCGATCAAGTCCCAACTTTGCAATCCGGTGACACTCGGAAGCAACATCAACGATTATGGAATCAAGGAGATCTTCGAAGAAATGAGATGAAAGCTACACAAGGAATACACGTTAGAAGTATAGGAGGATCCATCTCTACTACACAATCAATAGGCAATTCAAAGAGTAGTTTTTAATGCTAGTAAAAGCTCAAATTATTGTTTGCATAATATCTCCATCAAAGACAAGCATGATAATCAAAAACCCGGCGAAAAGAAATAGCAAACAATAAAACAAATCGAGTAATCACTTGGACGAAAAACCAAGAAAAGTGAGGAAATCTAATTATCAAGGTCTATCGAGATTTCCCTCTCAATTTGCTTGGTATTTTTTCATTCGGGTGGAGGGCTAATAATGCCATGAGCATTGTAAGTAAAAGGGACGAGCCGACAAGTGCACACTGCAAGGCCGACCAGTTGATCCAATCCAAGGATCAACTACAAGCTTTCCAAATGCAACAATTCTAGTTATGCTATTGGAGTTTCAACTAACACGTGTGCTAGCACATAAATTGTCCTCCAATACACTCTCTTTTAAGGGATTTAGATTGTGATTTATTCTAGTCTCTCCTATTTCTTTTCATTGTGTTTTTAGTTAAACTCACATCGTGCACTTGTTGTATCAAAGCATCAATAGCTCAACACCAACAAATTGTTTGCCTCAAAATCTCACAAATTCCTAACTCTCAACAAAATTGAGTCAAAATTCAGCTAACACGGGTGCTAGCACACGAATTGCCCTCCAATGCACCCTGCTTAAGGGATTTAGATTGTGATTTATTTTAGTCTCTCCTATTTCCTTTCTCGGGTTTTTAGTTAAACTTGCCACTCGTATGGAGGACCATAACTACAAACACCTGACCAAACCCACCTTTACCCAACTTCCTTTCAACTTTGTACCAAGGTGATCCTCCCACTTGAACCTTAAGAAAGAAAATAAAAATTTCATAAGCCTTCTATAATTACCAGAGATAACATGCAATATTAGCATCTGAATATGCTGAATCAATCAGCAAAACTGAAGTATACTTGTACAATGTAATGATCAAAGACCAGTTCAACTAAAGAACCTGTTTAGGAAAAAGAATAAAACAGAAGCATCACACATGGATATAAATATATATTAGGCTACTCTCCCAAACTAAACAACAAAGCAAAAATAATTTTCCAAAGACCCTTGCATATACCTAAAGGCTAAAGCCAAGAGATCAAACAATAATATGAGTAAATAATTAATGTATTTAAGCCCTTGAGTTTCTGCATATTACACCAGTCAGTCCAGTTTAAGAAATATATTTGTACCTGAATTTTTTAAAATGAATGACTTAGTCCCTGTGTCTAGAATTATGTAACTTAGAAGTTCAATTTTGTACAAAATGACTATCAAACATTATGAACATTAAAACAACTTGTAACAGATGAGTAAACATGCCATTCTGTGTAAAATTATTGATTAAGAAAATTCTAGATAGAAGGACTAAGTAGTTGGTTTTGAAAATGTCACTGACAATAATTTGTTTTTAAACAGGACCGACTACTATGCATGCAGAAACTCGGGGACAAATAAATTATAGCCTAATAATAATGATGAATAATAAAAGTTTCTAACAACATTCCTAAACAAATAAAGAACTACCAGACTATGGAATGATACTTTCACCAAACAGCGAGAATCACCAAAGCATCACGAACTATAACCAAGAGAAGGTTACACACATAACTTTCATGTCTTCACCAACGAAAGCACCACAAATATGCATCCAAGCTAACTAGTCAGCACTCACTCACAAACTGTGACACAACAACAAAGAAAACCGGAAAATCCCAGCTAAACAAACTACCCTATAATCAAACACGACAGCGTCCAAAAAATGCACAAAAGATACAAAGATATAATTGGCCAAAAACACCACAGGCTGATCATCAAGAGCAATTTATGAGACAAACATTCACAATCGAACCCATAAATCAACGGAATCAATAACAAACGATAAACGGACACAAATCGAAAACAAAAATCGAAAAACAATTACTTTTTCCGGGAAAGGAGCGGTGCTGCCTTCCTCATCCTGGCCAGCAGCCTTATTAGCACTAAAACCACCACTATCATCACCCATTACACCAACTTTAACCTTATCAACGACGGCTTTAGTATTTTCAACACCCAAAATCTTCTTATTCCCCTTAATTTTTGTCTCGAAATTGACCAAATCACAATCGTTTCGTTCCGTATCCTTACCCAATCTCCTACTTTCTAATCTAGTCCTGGGCCTCTTTCTATCTTTAGCGACGGCACCACAATTTCGTTGCTGCGGCGTTACCCCAGCGCAGCCTCTCCGTACACGACTGCGAAGCTCAGGCATCGCATAAGCCCATGCAATTGGTGCCCTAAAAGACCAAAGCAAAGCAAATCCGCGTTGATCATTATAGTGAAATTGAGCGATTCATTTCCTCCGAAGATAAATTTGGGGAAAGATGAGATAAATTGAAGCTCCGATTTAAGTTAAGTCGTGCGTATGAAGGAGAAAAATGGAGGTTAGGGTTAGGGTTGGAGAAGAGAGAGATGGAGAAGACGGTTCTTAATTTGATTTTTAATTTTATGAGTTGGGTATTTTGAAATGAAAGGAAGAAAAAAGCAAGCAAGGGAAGGGAAGGGACCCATATATGATAGGGTCAAATTTGCATTTTAGTTTTTATTTCTCACTAGAGCGTAACCCTCGCGTTGCTTCGGAAACACATAATTACTACTTTTTATAATCTAAAAGAGCGAGCTCGGAACCCTTAACGGGTATCTATACATTCGCTGTCAATTAATAGTATAAGTTTTAAAGGTAAAAAAGACATTACAACAATAAAGGAAAAAAGTTATTTACAAAATATATATCTTCATTACAGAAATAAATAAATAATATCATCAACCATCAATTACTGCTCCTCATGAGAGCTCTCTCCCTTCTCGTCAAGGGCTTTTCTTTTTAACCTGATTAGGGTTTCGTTTTTGCCATGGCCATGGAAACGGAGTTTGAGAATCTATCGCTACAGGGAGGAGGTCTTGAGTTTGATGATCTGGAGGAACCGAAGGTAAAGGAGATCTACGAACACTGCTTGATTGGAACCCTAATCACAGATCGAAGTTTTAAGATTGGTGCTTTGAAGAGTCGTATGGCTAGCATTTGGAGACCGGGGAAAAAGATGACCGTCACGGAGTTAGAAGGAGGATTACTGTTGTTTCGATTTTACCATGCATACGACATTAAATGGGTGGTGGATAACAGTCCATGGACTTTTGATAATAGTTTGCTTGCTTTGCACTCTATCCAACCTGGAGAAGACCCAACCGATGCTCCTCTTCACCTTGTTAATTTCTAGGTGCAAGTGCACAATTTGCCGGCGATGTTTTTTAATGAAAAGGTCGGAGAAGCGTTGGGTAATGAGATCGGGACTTTTGTTTCTTATGACCCTAAGAACAAAAAATCTTTTATTCAACCCTATATGAGAATTAGAGTTACAGTGGACATCCGAAATGCATTGAGGCAAGACTATCAAGTGAGAAAGAAAGGGGGCGAGTGGATCACCTGTGATTTCAAGTACGAAAAGCTACCGTCGTTCTGCTTTATTTGTGGCATTATTGGACATCTCGATCGCCATTGTGAAATTTTTCTTGATGCTCCTGATCCAGAAGCAATGGAGAGGAAGTGGAGTGCGGCGATAAGAGCTCCTTTTCGACGAGTAGCAAACCTTGAGGGGGCAAAATGGTTGAAGGATAATGAAGAAGGGGCAATGGCATCAACTAGTGTGGAAGGGACTGCTAGTTCGCCAAGGCGTGAGAACATGGCATTGAACATTCCGAAAAACCTGAAATTTTTAACTGTTAATTTAGGATCCTCTAGGCGGGCTGCTGATGTGGATAGTCCTGAAACCTTGAAGGATAAGCTAAGCTCTGATGGTCTGCAGGTTCAAGAGGAAAGAAAACGTCGTAGGAGTGGGTCAAAGGGTGAGGATGCTTCTATGGAGATTGATCTGAATGCTGATGTCCAAAATCCTCAGGTTTCACCTAGCAAAAACGCATCGCAATCAACTAGGACAAAGACGGTTACCGATCCAAAAAACGGAACAAAGGCAGGCTCTGGTCATCGGGCATGCCCATCCAAATGAGAATTTTGAGCTGGAACTGCCGAGGGCTTGGTAGTGCCAAAGCAGTTCCCATTCTTTGTGAGCTCATTCGATCTCACAAACCTGACATTGTTTTTCTTTTTGAAACTCTAGTGTGTAATTCTCGTATTGAAGTTATTCGTAATAAAATTGGCTTTGATTCTTGTTTCTCGGTGGATTGTATTGGTCGTAGTGGTGGTTTATGCGTGTTTTGGAAGTGCTCTGATTTGTGTTCTCTTCTCACTTTTTCTAATAACCATATTGATGTTGAAATTTCTGATTCGGTTAATGGGAATTGGAGACTTACGGGTTTTTATGGTTGTCCTGAACGATCTCGAAGGAAGGAATCGTGGCAAATTCTTCGTACAATTGCTCGTGCTTCTCATCTTCCATGGGCAATTGTCGGTGATTTTAACGATCTGCTTTCTCAGGAAGATAAAAAGGGTTTACATGAACACCCGGAGTGGTGTTGTATGGGTTTTCGTGATGCTATTTCAGATTGCGGTTTATTTGCTTTACCGTTGGGTGGTTATCCGTTTACGTGGATTTGGTCTCGAGGAAAACCTAATGAAGTCCAGGAAAGGTTGGATCGTGCTTTCACAAGTGGTGACTGGTTAGTTAAGTTTCCGAATGGGTCTTCTTTTAATACCGTGGCTCCAACTTCTGATCATTCGCCTATTATCCTTCAAACTGAGGATTCAGTTTCCTTCCATTCTGCTCGCCGTTTCCAGTTTGAGAATAAATGGTTTCATGAAGAGGGTTTAGTGAAAGTAGTCGAAGATTCATGGGGTGGTGCAGGAAGTTTACCTCTAGTTGATAAATTTTCTTCTTTAGCAAATGGACTTCAAGCTTGGGGTCGAAACTTAACAGTGAACTATAGAAGGGCTGTTGGAGATTGTGTTCGACGCTTGGAGCTGTTGAGAGGCAGCGGTAATGTGCTAGATGCGGTGGAGTACGAACGAGTTCAAAAGGAGATGATCTCTTTGCTTCTTAAGGAGGAGGATCATTGGCGTCAGAGAGCAAAAATTCAATGGTTACAAGAAGGGGATTGTAACACTCGCTTCTTCCACTCTTATGCGAATGGCCGCAGGAAGAGGAATCGAATTGTGAAATTGCAGAGAGATAATGGAACGTGGGCGACGGAGATGCCGGAAATTTGCACGGTTGCGCAAGATTATTTTACCCATTTATTCTCAGCTAGTCAAGCTAATACACAGGTTGTTACCGATGTTGTTTCTAGCAGAGTTACAGCTGATCATAATGCAAAGCTTCTTGCTCCCTTTTCTCTTGAGGAATTTCGAGTGGCCATCTTCGATATGCATCCGGACAAAGCTCCAGGTCCAGATGGTTTCAATCCGAAGTTTTATCAGAAATTTTGGAATGTGATAGGTCCTGAGATTTATTCAGCTAGTTGTGTTTGGCTCGAGCAAGGTTCTTTTCCTCCTTCTCTAAATGACACTATTCTTGCTTTAATTCCCAAATGTGATAATCCTACTTCTATGCGTGATCTTAGACCCATAGCTCTGTGTAACGTTCTGTATAAAATTATTTCAAAAGTCCTGGCTAATCGGTTACGTCGGGTTCTTCCGGATATTATCGGAGAGAATCAATCAGCTTTTCTCAAAGGACGGTCAATTCACGATAATTTTCTGATTGCTTTTGAAACGATTCATAGTATGCGGTGTAATGTTAATAAGAAGTTCGGGGATGTCGCGTTAAAGATTGATATAAGCAAGGCTTATGATAGGGTGGATTGGAACTATCTTTCAGCAATTATGTTAAAATTGGGTTTCTCGGATGCTTGGGTGAAGTTAATGATGTTGTGTGTCTCTTCAGTTCGATATTCGATAAAAATTAATGAGAGAATCATTGGTCCTTTCGTTCCACATCGAGGGCTCAGGCAAGGGGACCCTCTTTCCCCATACTTGTTTTTGCTTTGTGTAGAGGGTCTTTCTGCTCTTTTAATCGACGCTGAGAAGGAGGGGCGTATTCATGGGGTTCGGGTTCGTCAAGGTGCTCCCTCGGTATCCCACCTACTTTTTGCTGATGATACTTTTCTTTTTTGCAGAGCTTCTATTGCGGAAAGTAGAGAGCTGATGAGGTTATTATCTGTTTATGAAGGTGCTTCTGGTCAAGCTATTAACTTCTCAAAATCTGGTATTTTCTGCAGCAATAATGTTGACCCAATTTTGGCACAAGCAGTTTCTCATATTACAGGTATTCATCAAGCTTTAGATACAAGTCGATATTTGGGTCTCCCTTCGCTGGTAGGAAGAAAGAAGAAAGTCATCTTTTCTCACTTCAAAGATCGACTTTGGAAGAAGTTACAAAGGTGGCGGGGGAAACCTTTATCTAAGGCGGGTAGAGCGACTCTGATTCGAGCAGCTGGGCAAGCTATTCCCGTTTATTTTCTAAGCGTGTTTCTTCTTCCGCCTTCTACTGCTGAGGAGTTGCAGCGGATGTTGAATTCTTTCTGGTGGGGAAATAATAAGACGGGGGCTCGAGGCATGAATTGGATGTCTTGGGATAAGTTGTGTATTCCCAAGGTGTTCGGTGGATTGAATTTTCGTGATTTTACCGCCTTCAATTTGGCTATGTTGGGTAAACAGGGGTGGAAATTTTTGACCTCTCCTAATTCTCTTGCAAGTAAGGTCTTCAAAGCTAAATCTTACCGTGATGCGGATTTTTTGAGTGCCAAGCTTGGTAGCTCTCCTAGTTTTGTTTGGAAGAGTATTTGGTGTTCCCAACTTGTGATTAACGAAGGTTTTTGGTGGAAGATAGGCGATGGTAATTCAATCCATGTTTGGAATGATCCATGGTTATGTGAAGATATTGATAAGAAGTTGCAAACACCACCAATAGAGGGGATGGAGAATTTGAAAGTCTGTGATTTATTTATCCCAAACAGTAGGGAGTGGGATGTGGAGCTTATACAAGATTTGTTTCAACCAAGAGATGCTCAAGCAATTTTGACAATACCGATGATGCGTGCAAGCTGTGATGATTTGATTATTTGGAATGAGACGCGAAACGGTATCCATTCGGTGAAAAGTGCGTATCGTATTGCTTCGGAGCGGTTGGAGAATAACGAGCATTTGAGAAAGGAAGGAGATTGGGAGAGACTTTGGAAGATGGAAGTACCGCTGAAAGTGAAATACTTTTGCTGGAGAGTAGCGCGAAATTGTTTACCTCTCCGAACAAATTTATTGCATCGAGGGATGTCTGTTCCTTCTTGTTGTGCGATTTGTAATTCTGATCTTGAGGATTCCTGGCATTTATTCATTACATGTCCAGAGGTCCGCGATGTGTGGATGGAAGCGGGTCTGCTGAATCGTATTGAAAGCGTTTCTTCAAATGCTGAAAGTTTCTCTGAATTTTTCTTCTCGATGTTAACTTTGTCAAATAAAGGAGATGGCGGCAAGTTTCTGATGTGTCTCTGGAGTTGGTGGCGATCGCGTAATGAAAAGCTCTGGAATGCGGTGTCTACGACTGCTCAACAAGTTGTTTTCCAAGGGCTAAATTGCTTATGTGAGTGGCTCATTGCTGGTAATTTAAGGAAGAGCAGCAGCCCGATTTTGGGGGAGCAGCGATGCTGCAAAATTTGGCACAGACCTCCACATGGTAAGCTGAGTTGTTGTGTCGATGCGGGGTTTTTTGCCGAGGAGCAGCGTACCGGAGTGGCGGGGGTTCTGCGATCTTCTTCTGGGCAATTTATTGGAGCTCGGCTGTTCTCAATGGATGGTCTTTTCCGGGTAGAAGTGGGGGAGGGATTAGCTATAGTCCAGGCGATCAATTGGTTGGTGGAGCTCGGTGTCGTCGATGCGGTTATCGAGTCCGATGCGTTAAAGGTTTGCAATGCTATTAATAACCCGACATTGGATGTTAGTGAGTTTGGAGACATTGTTCAACAGTGCAAGGACCTCTTTTCTCAACATAGCGGTTTTTCGGTCCGCTTCATTGGGAGATTAGCTAACGGTTTGGCTCACACTTGTGCTCGGTCATCCCGTTTCTACACTACTCCCACCTTCTTTGATATTATCCCGAGTTTTGTTTCGTCTTTGATGTTAAACTATTGTTCGGTTGAGCATGCTTAATGCTTCTTTCTTTCGAAAAAAAAAATATCATCAACCATCAAATTCATAATAATAATAATAATAATAACAACAATAACAAGGACAATAATATTTTCGTAGCCTATTCACCGAAAATATTTAAATTATAAAAATTACATGATTAAAAGACTACGATTGTTAATTCATAGATATTATCCAATTTTCTATTAATAAAATATAAAACTACTTTTACTTGGAAATTTTTAAATCACTAATTAATTTACAGTTTTATAAATATTTTCACATTATAAACATCATGATCTAATGTACAAAACTGAGAAAAAAAAAAATATGTGAAGGCTAATAATAAATAATAACAATAATAATAATAATCAGCTATTAAATAAAAAGTAAAAGGCTTTCGGAAAAATAAAATGAGAAAAGAACTTAAATGAAAAAATAACAAATTTAGAATCAAACTTGAAAACAGGGACCAAAATAAATGAAAATTATGTGATCTATGAATAAAACATGTTTAAAACTGGATGACAACATAATCAAAATATGGGGAAATTTTATGGTCATTTTGTTTTTAACAAAGTAACCATTACTTTGTTTTGTCCACCATTAGATCATGGGGTGAAAAGTGATCTAATGGTGAATAAAGCAAAGTACAAACAAAGTAACTCAAAAACAAAGTCACCATAGCCTACACCCAAAATATAAAGATATTTTGAGAAGCAAATTAATTTTAGTTTTGACACACGTGGTATGGAAGCGGGATATGTAAAAATAATAAAAAAATCATATTATATAACAATTGGAATTAAAATAAATAAGGGCCTACTTGATTTCTATTATAAGGTGTAGGCTATGGTCACTTTGTTTTTCCCATACTTTGTCTTTTTCATCATTGGATTAGTTTTTAACCCATGATCCAATGGTTGACAAAACAAAGTAATGGTTACTTTGTGAAAAACAAAGTGACCATAGAATATCCCCTATTATAACTCATTAACGATGGACTCAAAAATTTAAAAGATCACATTATTAGGTTAACACAAACTCCTCATTGAGATTGAATAATTCGTGCTCTCGTTATCCCAAGAGATGAGGACTTTGACCCTTATCGCTCCCGACTCTGCAATCCATGATCAGTCCATCAAAATTCCTACTTCCCAATCGACTTAGTGGCTTGACGAAAGTTCAGGCCCCGCACCAATGCTTGGAAGGTTACTAAAGATGAAAGCTTCGGCCCACTTCGTACTCGACTCTGCAGCCCTGACTCAACACACAGGTAAGTGTCTAGGTCCCGAAGTTGTCCCGAAAGTATCCCAAATTAGTCTTGAAAGGTCTCGAAGAAAACTGATTTTAGACTTTGTCCACAACATCTAGCCCAGACACTTTCCCTCGACACCCTCACTAGCCTAAACACCTCAAATACCCACCGACGTTCTGACCATTACACATAAATCCCCTTTCATCGAAAATAGAGAGGAGCGGCCCAAAGAGATGATGATGGGGACATGAATGAACTTAATTCACATCGAAAATAGAAGTGAAAGAGCTGAAACTTATATGTAAGATGGATTCATTATATGCATGACATTTTAAAGCCGTGAGAACCCAATGGTGACAGATTTACGCCAAAGAGATAACAATGAGGACATAAATGTGTGGTTCAAGGACGAAACAGGTAGAAGCTAGTAGGCCTATAACGATCTCGTCCGGAGAGGGTAGCGTCGGGGTGAGAAGACATGTACAAAGAGCAGCTCAAAGAGATGCCAATGGGGACATATATTAACGGAATCTCACATCGAAAATAAAGATGAAAGAGATATTATGTAAGATGTGGATTCAATACATGCATTCTTGGATCGAAAAATGCCGTAAATATGGAAACGCACACTTGTGCACTTAACAACAATGAAAACAGAAAGGTATAGAAGAAGAGATACAATTGCAGGAAAATCTTAATCTTATTAATTTCTCTCTCGTACAAAACAACTAATGCATACCATTTATTTATAGGCTACATACACGTGACCTTTCAAATCAATAACACCCATACATAAAATAGGTGACTCTTCGAAAACACAAATGACTCTTCAGTTTGTAATCCACTAATAATTACAAACTCTGAGAAATTTCTATGGTTACTATGTTTTTCACAAAGTAACCATTACTTTGTTTTGTCCACCATTAGATCATAGGTTAAAACCTAATCTAATGGTAAATATGACAAAGTATAAACAAAGTAAAGAAAAAACAAAGTAACCATAACCTACACCTACAACTATTAACTATAAATTTAATATTCAACATGTATGACGTATTTTAAAGGCATTAGATCAATGGTGACGAGGAGTAGATAGACAATATCTACGTGGCATTACATTTCCTCTTCCCTTTATTTAAAACCACAGTGTTTTGGAAGGTGGAGATTGTATACTTGCTGATATAATAGAACCGCGTTCAGTAATAGTAATAACTTATTATTCAAATAAAGAGAGTGTGAATTTGTATTTCACAAGACAAAGTTAGTTAGTTTAAAAAAAAAAATTTAAAAATGGATTGCTTGCCTTGATTTGCATCCATTGTTTGCTCCAGTTTAATGTTGCCTTCAATTTCGACCTATAGATAACAAACTAAGCAAATCTGCTATCTATACTTGAACTATAATACATTGTTCTGATTCCGTAAGAAGGCTAATGCTGACGCAACCGATCAAAAAGATTACAAAATCATTCTTAAACACGAGGGCTGATTAATATTTTCTTCACCATGCTGCAGAATTTACTGAAATAGAATCATATAGCAGAATGAAACTTTACTTATTCATTATATAAATTGAAGATCAACATTTCCAGGCTTCCAAAACTTTGCTGTTTTAGGATCATTTGTTATTTTTTTACACGCGAAGCCCTTGTTCATTAATAGACCTTTATATTTTGTCTTTCAAAGTCTAGCTCTATAAATGACAAAGGGCTTGCAATGCCTCATAAAAATATGCTAAAAACAGCCAAGTTCAGGAGCTTCGGATGCTTTAATCGGATTTAAATAAAACAAAAGTAAAGAAAAGAATGATGAGGATCAAGTTGCCTTACTGCCATGGATAATCTTCGACCGTTTTACTTTCTCCAACAGCATCAGTGTAGACAACCGCCCAATTCTTAGTGGAACCACCGAGTTTACCTTCAATCTCAAACATGATTTCAAGCTTCCTCAATAAATCCTGATGGCATCTATAACTTGTCATATCAACAGATCTCCCGACCATAATGCCTTGCATTTGAACCTAGGAAAAGGGCAAATTGAAACGCAGGACACATTGAGTACGAAACATTTAAACATCAGTTTTTGATAGAGAAAGGAATAACGAGAATAAATAAGTGGAAATATTTGGAAATGAAACTGAAGTTGTGTAACCAGTACTAAGTTCAATGCTAGTATAATAATGTTCTCAGCTAGCCAAATATGCAAAAAGGTTGAAGAAGCTTAACCTTTGTGTGTGTTCTTATCCGCTTGCTTTGCATATCCTCTTGAAGTTCACAACACTTTGAGGGAATCGCAGACCGACTGTTATTGGATTCATCAGAAATGTTGTCAGAAGCAGCTGCAGCATCTGAAGACTGAATTGAGCATTCGCCAACAACAGAATGAACAGACTCTGCATCGCTTTCCGATTGGTCTTGGGAAGCTCCACTTGGTGAGTTCCATTCACTAAAGCTGCAAGAATTAGTGTTTGAAGTAGTAGGAGAACTGGATCGTGAGGTCAGCTGATGTCTGTAAGGGAAGTCGGGGGCCTCAACTGGAAATATCCATGTGCCTAATGCACAAACACACGAAAATATTTCAAGTGAATGAACACGTAAATGAGGATATACTACCAAGAACGATTGCATACCGTGATCAGGCACAGAAATAACTGGTTCCAATTCCCATGGTGATACTCTTTCTGGGGGCAAAACTGAAAGTCCATCCCATTCATCCCAAGAAACCTGGACAAAATGACAAAACAGAACGAGTTAAAAGGTCAAGTACTAAAGTCAGAAATGGAATGATATAATTTTCTAGCAAACCAAATCTGGTATAAAACTATATTGCATGGAAAGAGAAACTGAAACGGAAATGGACCTTGGAAAACATTATTTCAAAAAAAAAAATTATAGCTAGGGAATGGAAAAACAGACACAAAATCTGGAAATTAGGCCGAATTTCTGTTCAAAATAGGTACTGATCGAAGAAAGTTGTCAACCTTTAAACATCGCCATTTAGAACCAGACCACCTATTTGATGCATCTCCACTATCGACAATCGTGCAGATAGAACTAATAGATCAATACAACTGTCAACAAAAATAATTCTAGCTTGCCAAAAAAATTAATCATAAAGTAAGATTATCAGACCTCTTTTCAGAAAATTGATTATCCTCAAATCTCATTGAGAACCTCATGCCAATCGAAAAGTTGCACCGCTGACCTTCCATATACTTGTTAACTTTTACAATAAAGTCAGATTGACTTTTTCTGAGGATGAAATACCCACCAAAACAATCAACAAGAACATTCGTAATAAAGAATGAACACAAAAACAACACCGATTAAAGAAGTGGAACAGAAAAAAAAAATCAAAGGAGAATGATTTGATATTTCCATTATCATGCATCAAAATGCTATTCAAACAATGCAATGTTGATAATAGTAATCATCAATCAACAATGCAATAGATAAAAGCACATGATGACTCAGGCCGAGCCAGTGAAAGACGCCTTCAGTAACATGATTAGAAGTGCTCTATGAAGTAATATTACGAGAAAACAATTATAAAAGACATGATAGAACATGAAGTATAAAATTACTCATCTTCTATAGTTCATTTCCTGACCTTTACTATATTCAGTAATCCATTTGAAGCGCCTAATGTTTGCTTGGTAACCTTAATCACCTAACTGTATAAGTACTTGAATTATGTTATACCATGCTACAAGAATGGTAAATGACCCTAATAAAAAATCTCAATGTAAATTAGCTCTCGTTTGTTAGGTGCGTATTCTATTAATAAATTCCAAACAAAAACTATAGTTTTTGGATATGCAGGTCGCTGTGACTAAAACCTATAGTGAAACACAAACAAAATAAACACATGATTAACTCTTTGATTAGTTTCCGAAATTTAACAGAGTACACAACACCTTGGCTTGTAGAAAACGATGAACATAGTTCCAGTAACAAGGGCATGAAAAGCAGAAGCAAAAATCCCCATACAAATGCCGTGAATCGGCATGATATGAAGCAAATTATTCTTGGTTGGTAGTTGTATATGTGTCTTTACTCCAACACGGAGCTTTCCATTTTCATCCCTATGATTAAAGATTATTTGATAAGAAAATTCACAATAGTATTTAGCTAAGATAGTAACAAGCATAAAGAATAAAACAGAAAAGACTTTAGATAAACTTGCCTCGTGAAGATGAGTGAATCACCAGCCTGTAACCTTTTTGAGCTTGCAAATTCACTCCACCCAGCGGTGAGTAAGTGATTCATTCGGTCACCTGTGGATCATGTTTTGGTTTAGATCTTAGTATCTAACAACTAAACAAGAGTGGTTCCTTCTGAGGCTTCTTAGTAGTGGGTAAGATACATGACATATTTTACATATATTTGAACGAGGAGATGGGACGAGTCAGAATCCACAAATGCCAAATTCAGCATAATTTAAAACTTGGTCACAGCATTTAGCAACATATTGGAAATTAGAAATTCTTCTTTACCACACAGAATATGACGAAAATGCCACTCTTTGGCAGTCATATCAGTTGCAACCAAGTCTTGCCACGGTTCCAGCTGGGACATGTCCTGCACAGTCAAAGAGAATCATAAAATCGTGAAGGAAACATGCCATGAAAAACGGGTAGCAGTATACGAAAGCAATAATATTCTGGTGCTAACCAATGCAGGAAAACAAGTCTCTGCGTGCACTAAGTCGATGCATAAACATTCAGGAGTCCTCAAGTCTGAAGTAGTGAGAATTTTCATAAAAGACTGAACTGTGTGTGCTTCATGCGTTGGACGTTCAGGGTCCAACCTGGTAAACTCTGTTTGCTGATACATAGAGGGAACACTTTTTTCATACGAATTGAAACGAAAAAGAATATTCTTCAAAATCTTTATTTGTAGAATGAACCACATCGTACATATACTACAGGAAGCAGTGTTATTTGCGCATAAGGTTCATCTGTTTCTTGCTCAACCTACAGCAATAGAATGCTGGACATGAACTACTATATTATAAATAGACTAGTCATCCAATCTCGTATTTTGAGACTACAAATTAAGCCAAGGAAGAAAAACAATTAATAAGAATGCAACTCACTCGACGCTGCACGTTAACCACGTGACAAAGAATTTGAGAGGGAAGATTAAAATCGTAACTTATGTGTTCATCTGGTGGAACTCCAAGCTGTGTACAACATAAAAAGGGAAGTCTTTGTGAGACAGAATATTAAAAAGAATTTCACTGTTTGTCAACGGTGAAATAGTGAAGCGTAAGTAAAAAATTGTTATCAGGTTTCTCAATCTAGCAGTAGCACCTGTTCGATGTGACCTTGTGGAAAATAGTACACTCGCTCCCCTTCTGCAGGAAGGGTGACAAGACGTCCAGCACAAGCATCCCACAATTGCTCATACATATATCCATCGTAAGATATTTTCTGGTAGAATGCCTCATCGTGCAGGTGACACCCTAACATAAGAAAGAAAAAGAACTCGATATGCTGCTGGTTATGAAAGAAAAGTAACATAACCTTAAAATCTGAATACTTAGGAGCCATATATAAGGAAATATAAATAAAAGCACAGTAGATCATACATTTTTCTTAATTATACACTAGAGGTCAGTAGCTATTCTTTCATTTGAGACAATCTAAAGGCAACAACTAGTATGCACATTCAGGATATTTGCATTCATGAAATTTAAATCAACAACCGGAAAAGTAGCAATCGCGAAGCACTTCTTCACAAACTCGCAAAGATTTATATGAATTTACAATGTCCTCATATATAGATCGCAGTGGTTGATAACCGTCAGTCGTAGGCTAAATATGGACTTGTTCAAAAACTTTGATTGATCCCCTAAACATTTATGCCGTCTTGATAGCCTCAAACTTGCTTAAAACGTAGTAAATTAATCCTTAAACTTGTCCAAAAACCTTAATTGACCTTTGGAACTTTCATGTTGTCCTTATAGCCTCCCAATTTACTTAAACCGTAGTTTATTGATCCCTGTACGACATGGCATCGAATGTTCACACAGAAAACATGCGCAAACAACCACATCAGAACAAATAAATGTTCAAGTAATTAATACAATACAAGAGACGGTTTTATGAGAATAAACTCAGTAATGTACAACAAACTTGAGAGACCAACTGCATTTTAAACAAGTTGAGGAGGCTATCGAGAAAACACGAAAGCTCATGGTTCAATCAAATTTTTCGCAAACATTTTGGGATCAATTGACTATGATTTAAGCAAATTTAGTGAGGCTATCGAAACGAAATGAAATTTTATGATGCCAAACAAGCATTCTAAACTAGTTCAAAGTGAATGATATATTAAACCAATAAAAATAAAAAATAAAAAATAAAAATCATTTCTTAAGAGGCATCATTGATCAATCATTCATGTTTAAAAGGATTAAAAAACACAAACCTTGATCTTTGTTTTCTGCAGGTTGCATGATTCTCACCAGCTTCTTAGGTCAGGAGTGACAAACAAAACCCAAGTCAAGTCAACTCTCAACTTAAGCCTTCTACTATATGAGGACAAACATCCTCCAATCAAACCAAAGTTACATGTACATGCTTATGGATTATTACATTTATTAACCTATTAATTTATTTGAAAACTTCAATTGTTACTCCTAACTCATAAAATTCACAAATTGACCTTCTATTCATGCTTAAAAGTTACATCTAAGTATAATCTTATCACATGTGTTGTTCTCCCCTTTCTTCATAAGATTTTAAGTTACTAATTATAAAAATAGTTCAACAAATTAAGGTTTGTCAATGTTTATTAAAGTAAGAGGAGGGAAGGAGAGGTGAGGTCCTTAAAAAAATCTAAAGGAAGTTCAGTGGATTTATGCCGATTAGTTCAGCAAACAATGCGAACCATAAAATCGATCATTTCATTAGTTCTTCAAACAATACAAACCACCTTTTCACATTGCACTTATTTGAAACTAACCCTAAAGTCTATAGGTCTCTAGACAAGTAGAAAAAGCTAGAGATGGTTAGATATATATAAAGCCAAAAATAAGAAATAAGAGTTCTCTTGGGTCTATTAAACCATTGCCGGTGATAGATATATAGTTGCCTCAAGAATTGAAAGCAAATGAAGAAAGAAGACTTTATATATAGTATCATTTATATACTTATTTACAAGGTGATATTTTCCACTGTAAAAGCATTCAACAAAAACATTCATAAAAAAACTACAAGAGAATGCATATCTTCTTCCATTTTGCTGAGTAGGAGCTCTAATGGACCAACTTTTTAGCCCATTTAAATCCAGCCACTACTTGAAAAAAATAACACCAAAACCTGTTCTTTCAAAGAAGATGGTGTCCGATTCTCAATTACATCAAACGTTCTGCAAACCCACCTCATCTGTCACTGTCTGCCAATGTCCTCAATGGCCATATGCTGTATATGCCACTATACTCGGAAACTTCACCAACGTCAACTTCCTCGCAAAGTTCCAAAATCCCTCTTAGCAGCTGCTCAATGAATAGTAGAGAGCCATGATTATTAGCACCCGGGTCCAACAACAGACGATCTGTCCTCCGTGTTATTTGCTGCATCAGGATCAGCATCAGCATCGCTTTTGGCGGCTTTCATGTGTCCGTCAACAGGAAATTTAATCTTGGGTGATAACCTCTTCACTTCCTCTGATGTGTATATGAAAATCTTCCTCACCATGTTGCAGAACTCGCTGCAATCACAAGACAACATCAGTATTGGCAAAGCAGCGAATTATAAATATGGAGAACTATGCATGAGGGAGGACATTGCAATGAGAACTTACTGCCATGGATCATCCCCCACCATCATCATATCATCTTCATCGTCCGTGTAGACTACTTGCCATTTCTTTGAAGCTCCACTCAGCTCATTCTCAATATCAAACATCTCCTCAAGCTTCCTAAGCAAGTCCTCGTAACACTCGAACCGAGTCAAATCAACTGCTCTACCAACAGCGATTCCTTGCATGTGGACCTGGAAAAAAAATAGTACATAGGCCATCAAGCAATCACAAGCTATGTTGCACGGACACTGCTTTTAGTAGCCTACATAATTGTGTATGTGTCTGTGTTCATTTTATCTTTGCTCCTATTTGTAGGCTCTACTTTATGAAGGTTATATGAAAAATATCATTCCGATCAAAGTACAGGACAAAGAGAGTTACCTTTGTGCAACTTCGTATTTGCCTGCTTTGCAACTCCTGAGGAGATCTCAAACATGATTTCTCAGGCTCACAACTTGCTGAAGGTAAATCAGACCGATTAACGTTAGACGGCTCAGAACCTTGACCGGATTCATCATCTGCCATTCCAGATGGCGTAACCAAAGGTGAAGTTTCTTCTGCATTAGAGTTGTCAATAAGCTGGATCCCGAAAAGCCTGCAGCCGTTTCCAGTTCCCTGTCTCCTCTCTGCAGAATCTTTGTTGATGATAGGGACAAAAGAATCTGTAACACTTTCGACTCGGTTAGGCCAACACAATGAGTTAGGGGAGACGCCAGAAAGCGGAGGATTATTGCCACTAAATCCAAGACAACTAGTCTTTGTAGCTGGAGAGAAATTGTGTGGTGGATAAATATCCCGATCACGATGAGAGTCCCCATATGAGAAAGCAGGTGACGCAGCTTGGGGCTTCCATACCCCTAAAGCATGGATATAGCAGTAAGCCATTGTCAAAAGCCAGCCAAAACAAATTGCACAAGGAAATATGGTAGGGAAAGTTGGCATACCAACTGGCGAGAGGTCAGGTGCTTGCGGTAAAACAGATGGCCTTGCCCGCTTGTTCCTTTGCACAGGTTGTGAGTTTGAAGGAGCATTTGCGACAAGAGGCTCCAATTCCCATGCTGACACTCTATCTGGACGCACTATTGAAGAGGGCTCGTCCCATTGAACCTGGCAGAAAGGAAGTTATTAAATTTACTTCTTTTGCACATAAAAGGATTGTTGTGTTTAATCAAATAAAAAAATAGATGAAATTGCGTCGAAATATGAAGTTCCAAATATCAGAAAATAAAAGTGAACATGTCAGCAGTAATCGAAGAAGATGTCAACCTTTAAGGATCTCCAATCGGAATTAGCCCATCCAGATGATACATTATCTCCAACACCAACGATGGTGCCACTGAACCTGAAAACACATTAAAAAGCACTAATAAACGAAAAAATAACGACAGTTACCAACCTACCATCGAAATTTTTTATCTAGCACAAGATGATACCTTCTTTCGGGAACCTCCTCGCCCTCAAACCTCATCTTAAACCTCATCCCAACTGAGAGCTTGTGGCTCTGAGCTTCAAGATACTTATTGACGCTAACAATGAACTCGGACCGACTTGTTCTGAACAAAGAAAGATGACATAAGCAAAACACAAGAACAATGATCAATCAAAAAACATCAAGTATATGAAATAAATGACAGGACATAAAACCTTGGCTTGTAAAAGACAGAGAAAAGAGTTCCAGTTGAAATGGCATGAGAAGCGGTGGCAAGAACCCCAAGATGCATGCTTTGGCTAGATATAACAGAAGATGGCATATTCATTTGTTGCCGCATGAGCCTCCTTACTCCAACACGAAGCTCTCCATTTTCTCCCCTGCAAAGAACACAGTCAACATTCAGAGATTGATGTTCGGCAAGAGACACTTCACAAAAGATGCTAATTGTATGATTAACTTGCCTCAAGAAGATGAACGCATCGCCTGCCACTAACTTCTTTGAGCTGACAAAAACACTCCACCCAGTTGTGAGTAAGTGACGTCTAGGCTGACCTGTAGTTAAGGTTTTCATAAGTGCCCATTGTTCTGACAATATTTCCTAGCAAGCTTCTTTCATGTATGAAAGTTAAGGCAAAAAATAATCCATTATCATAACATCTTCTAATCCTAAACTTCTTAATAGCGCCTCAAAAAAATAATTCCAAGAAATTTAACTCATATCGCATGGCAAAGAACGTCATAAATCTTCGTACAGTGCAGTATATAGTATTGAAGCCAAAACACGAAGAATGTGATATGATTCGCCTACATGTTGCAGTCTTGCGACGCCATTTGATATAATATACAATCGTATAAAATCACGTTCAACTAATAGTTAACAGATTGCCATATCCAGCAATGCAGAAATCAGAACCATACAAGAACATGAAAAAAGGCAACATTTGCTGACCCCGAAAAATGTGACGGAAATGCCATTCGCTTCCATGCATATCACTGGCAACCAATTCCTGCCAAGGTGGCTGTTGGGACATATCCTACACCAAAAAAGAATAAAATAAATTTCCAAATAAACATATGTAAACTTTAAAAAAAATGCATTTCTTATATGCAAGTAATTATCTAAATCTTAGGTCCTAACCAACGGAGGCAGGCAGTCATCGGCATGTCTTCGGAGAACTGAGAAACCACCATGTGTGCTTGTGTCAGAAGCAGTAAGTGTCTTACAGAACGAATGAACTGTGCATCTTTCAGGTTCTGGGACTGGAGCATCAGGGCTAGAAACCTCACTTTGCTAATTGTTAGAAAGAATTAACAATAAGACCAACGTAACAAAAGGTATTAAAAATTAAATGCATTTGAAATCCTTGTCTAAAAAAAAGGGACAAACTTACATCAGGATCGGGAAGCAGTGTAATTTGTGCGTAAACTTCATCGGTCTCAGGTTCAGCCTGCAACCCAATGGAAGTGGTAAATTGACTTATCAAGAAAACAATATTAGGGTTCTTCAGAAGACTCAGATTACGCTAGTGAAGAAGAAAACTCACTCTGCGCTGAACATTAACCACTTTACAAAGAATTTTAGGAGGAAGATTGAATGAGGGCATCTGTTGCTCCAACCCTTGATGCATAGAAGCCTCGAGCTGAAGAAAGAACATAAAAAAAATCTGTAAGACAATAGAAAAGGACAGCACGAAAAGAAATTGACAGAAAATACTAGCAACAATGCCTTATGAAAGAAAGGCATGCTATGTAGTAATTAGCTACTGGATTTCTTTCTAAATCCAAATACAAATACCTGCTCCATGTGACCTTGTGGAAAGTAATAAACTCGCTCTCCTTCACGAGGAAGATTAACAAGAGGTCCAGCACAGGCATGCCATAGCTCATTGTACAAAGCATCACTACATCCCCCTGAATTAGTTTATTAACACAACAGAAAAGAAAGTTATTATAATACAATAATGCAGAAAATAGCAACAACTCATCTTATAACTAACCCTTCCAATTAACACAGTATTATTTCAGAGAACAATATCAGTAGAAGTTGAAATTTTAACAAAAATACCAAAATACACCAGAGCGTAGCAACAAGTAGCAAAAAAGGTTGTTGCAGTTGTCCTATCATGGTGTTCAAGAAGCAAATATAATTCATGTTATCCACATTCTTATATGATCAACCAATATTCAAACAAAAGCAATGCCAATTACATGGGAACAGTATATCAATTGTGCATTTAATTCTCTTATTTGTACTTTTGCAGTAATTTTGAGCATTCTAATTTGCTTTAATTCGGTTTCGCTCAAGGATTGCATCAGTGAACACCATGACCTGATTATTCCACACTATGGATACCCGTGTTCATAAGCTTGTATATTAAAATCTTCGCAAATAACCAAGCCACAAAATTAAATATACAATCTGACCGTCTTAGAAAAATTTGAGCTTACTTTCAGGTTTTTACATCAACACACATTTAACAGAAAACATGACAAACAAAATTGCAGTATATTCAAACCTGTATGAGGGTGTCGTCCAACAGGCATATTACTGTTCGCAAACGCCATAACCACACAGCGTCCTCAAAGAGATGAAAACTTGATCTACAAAAGAAATAAGTTGCAAGTAGTTAGTTAGAGTTGCAATGAATAATTTCACCAAACCAAATAAAAATCATAAATGAAACATGTACATTAATGGTACATGCATTTACTAGCATGTAAGAGCTTGAGCTAACAAGAACTCTCATGGACTCATAGTTTCAATAATGAAGCAAGTCTCCACTTTTTTACCTAAAAGAATGGGAAAGAGAAAAGTCATCCTTTCCTTTTCCTAAACCTTTAACTGCTAAATAAAGCATCATCTTTCTCTTCACGAGGTTGAATTTCAAATTGGACACTTTCCCTTTTTCTATCTTTTACTAAAACAGGTATAGAACTCATCTAGATTAAGAAAAAAAAAACCCATCCATGATCACAAACCAAAACAGCAAGAATCAAAAAACCCAGATGCTAATTTCAATCATATGCAATTATATCACCACCCAATTAATTAAGAAGCTAAAAAAACATAAAGGTGGGAACTTTCTGATTGGACAGCAAGAAAATGAAATGGAAAGAGAACCCAAGTAAAACAGCAAGAAACAGAAAACCCAGATGCCAACTTCAATCATATGCAACTATATCACCACCCAATTAAAAAACAAGCTAAAAAAAAACATAAAGGTGGGAACTTTTGTTACCAAAAATTAAGTAAAACAGCAAGAATCAGAAAACCCAGATGCCAATTTCAATCATATGCAATTATAACACCAACCCATTAATTGGGAAGCTAAAAAAAACATAAAGGTGGAAACTTTCTGTTTGGACAACAAGAAAATGAAAACTAAGTAGAACCCAATTAAGTAAAACAGCAACAAAATGAAAACCCAGATGCCAATTTCAATCATATGCAATTATAACACCAAACCCATTAATTGGGAAGCTTAAAAACATAAAGGTGGAAACTTTCTGTTTGGAGGGCAAGAAAATGAAAAGTAAGTAGAACCCAATTAGGATCTAAGCACAAAGATGAAAACTTTCAGACATGGGAATTCTTAAATTCCCCAAATCAAGCTTAAATGGACTTACTTAGCAGATGTTGAGGTTTGGAAATCGGTAAGATCTAAGGAGAAGAGCAGGAAAATTAGGGATTGGATCAAGAAGGAAGAGAGAAAGAGTGAGGGTAGTTTGGGAAAATGAATTATATGAAGAGAGGGAAGTGTGTTGTGAATGGTGAATGTTTGGTTGAAGCCGACACGACTTAGCGATGGCCTTTCTTTTCTGTTCCTCTCTTACACACACACAGTCTTCTTTTTCTGGTCTTTTTCTTTTTCTTTTTTTTCTTTTTGGTTTCTTAATTTTATATTTTTTTTAAATAAATAAATGTATGTGTGTGTCATAAAGGATGGGGGACTTGACTCTTGAGATAGACCAAAGGGAAAGTTAAGGGCTTTTTGGTCTTTTGATAGCACTAATATTTGTTCAGGCCAAAGGTATCTTCACTCCCTTGTGATTTTGGTTTTTTCAATTGTTCCTTGCATCTTTCATTTTAACATACTATGTTTTTTATGAAATATTTATTCATATTGGCCCCGCTTGGCAAACAGCGGTTTGAGTCAATATAAGAGGATTTGATTATTTTTACGGAATTTGACCACCCAAATCTTTGATTGTGTATTTCGTAGAATAGAGATTTAGAATATCTTTTAAGCCTCAAAAATCTAATTTTGAAACGGCATTTCATGAGCTTTTTCAATTAGCTTATTGTTACTTATTTGTCAATTTATACAAACAGCTATTGACAATCAGCTAAATTTTACCAAACAAGTTTATACAAAAAGCTAGTTAAATCAGTTGGTCAAATCAGTTAACCGCTAATGTAATCAGCTAATCGCTAACAGTTAATTCACAAACAAGGTCATTCTCTTGTTTATTGGGTCACTATGAGTTTAGTGTGCATCCCACAGCTCTTCAGGAGATTCTCTCAAGCGACCACAGGAGAGTTGTTTAGTAGAATTTTTAGATTATAACCTTTTTCCTTTTCTTTCATTTTCTCTATTTTATTCCTCTCTTTTATTGTTGTTGTTTGAGCTTTTTAGCCTTCTTTACTTCAAAAAAAAAATTATTCATATTTTTATCAACATTAGTTATTATTTATCATCATATTATATCAACGAAACATATGATGAGATAACTTGCAAGGCACATCTATTCTCCCTTTTCCATATTACATTTTATGGAATAACTATTCTATTCCATTTTATTTTATTTTGTTAGCTAAACGGTACCTAAAATCTCAAATTATTAAATTTTAGCTATAGTCAGAAAAAAAAAAAAGATTAACATAAAACGCACCTATTATACCATTATTCATTTCATTACATTTTAAGTTTTTTACTTTTAATAGTTTTTTTATTTATTATGCAACTCTAAATAAATTAGAATCATGAAAAAAAATAGGAATATTTTAATAAAAGAAAATCACAATTGAATTAAATTATTGACGGTTTCTTTAATGCTACGCTTATAATGTATTGTTGATTTATATTAGTACAATTTTAAAGATTTTTAAATTGATAATATTATTTAGTAAATCTATTAGAGACTTTAAAGTGGCCAACTATCCGAAAAATCGTCAACAAAGAATTAACCATTGAGTTTTTATTTTTCTTTAAGATCTAATCAAATGGTTTTGTTGCCTCTCATACATACAACTATTGAGAATTTCAAGTCTTCAAATCAAACTAAATCACACTCGCACCTTGAAAGAAATTATAATAACCTCAGCAAGAAAATAGAAAACAAATAACACTAGATTTAATTGAAATTGATGCTGAAATCTAACTAACTTCTAAAAATATTCTAATGTAGCTAAAAATAAATAATAACATATCTGATAAATTAAAATGAAAGGTTAGGATTCAATCCATAAAATTGGAACTAATGAGGTACCAAAGAATCTTTTTGGTTTTGAATGATAATTGTTTATAATTATGGACACAAAAAAAGTAGTACCCTCCAATCCCTACACCTCCTCTACCTTGTCCCCATTGTATTAAGCTTTTTGATTTAGGATTTGTTTAATTTAAAATATGTTTTGTCCTTTAAGTATGTCATTATGTAGTTAGTTTAGTCCGCTAATCTTCCCAAGTTGACTTTGAGTTACAAATATGCCCTTTATTTGTAGTTAAAAGACATTTATACCCTTGTTTTGCATTTGTAGCTTCTCAATATTAAGGCAAGTAAAGGTCATTTGACACCCACATCCACATGCTCCATTTAAGGGTATTTGATCAACTGTACAAACAAGTTTTTTGTTCAGGAAGGAAAGTACTAATTTACCCCTGCATTTTATGCAGGAGATGACGATAATACCCTTTTTGATGTAGCTTTTGTTCTCTAGCACTTTTACATTAACAGGAATCAACTAGGATCTGGATTCCTTTAATAGCAGATTTCACCATCATAAACTCATATAATATTGCTTTCTCTTTTCTTCCTTTTAGCTATATTTAGAAATTTGTTGATTTTAGTTTTACTTTGATTTGACATTAAATTCCAATTTCATGCTGTTGGTTGAGTCAATTTTCCGATTCAAGCATTTCATCTTCTTGGTTTGTTCGACTTAACATCAATGAAAAAAATTTTAGAAAAGAATAATTGATCCAAAAGGTTTTCATTATGAACTCTCATTTTTTTTCTATTTTAAGAGAAGGAAAAAATCATTGTAACCGGCATCACCCAAGCGTTACAAGATACTATACGTGTAACAGGCGTGTTTATTTTTAAGTCGCAAATAGAGTATCTGTAACATTGTGTATCGAAAGTGTTACATATATTTTACATATAACGAGTGTATATGTATAAGGTTACAAATAAATAATTTTGCAGCGCAACTCTAAGTTGAATGCAACAGATATTTGATTTCAAACTCATTTTCACCTAATTCGTCACATCATCTTAATTCAAACAATATTAGACAAATAAATAAGAATGTGGAAAAATAAATCAACGGCCATAAAGCCCCAATCTCAAACGGATTGTTCAAAATTTAGTAGACTTTAACAAGTTTTAGTTGTTATTAATCCAGCGACTTCCAAAGCAGCTGACATCAGAAGATGCTGGAGGAGTGAAGTTTTGTTTAGAAGCTAATTTTAGAGTTATATGCTTTTAGTTAGAGAAAAAAAGAAGATATATTCTTGTTCGAGAGAGATTTTCAGATAAGCCTTTGTTAGAGCGAATACGACATCTTGGTTGATAGAGAAATTAGAAATTTATTGTTAGAGAGATAACGTTTTTTTCTTTTAGCCGGAGATAAAGCGTTTTTTAGGAGAGAGAAGAAACTTTCATGTCATTTTGTAAAAAAATCAACATCAAAAAGATAGATCTTACTTTTTGTGTTTAATCTTATTATCCCTTATCAGTTTAGTTGCAAACCATTACACGACATAAGCTCGACACAAATGACTATTTACATTTGAAAATAACACTAATCGGACTGAAACCCAAGTCACTGTCAAACCCCAAGATGATGGACTCATCCACAAAGCCACATTCATGTAGTTGGGGCTATAATGACTGCAGTTAGGTTAGGTTCTTTCCACTCCATTAGAAAAAAGGAATAGGTGGAATCGAACCCGCAACCTTGCTCATAGGCACCTAGTTGGAGAAGACTTACCAGTGGGCCATATTTTGTTAGGACCGTGTTCCACCACTGCGTTTCATTAGTATGATATTGTCTGCTTTGGGCCAAGCCTGTATAGTTTTCTTTTTGGACATCCATTTTCCCAAAAGGCCTCGTACTAATCAAAGTGTAGTTTGTATTTCTTGTAAACCTTATAAAAATTCTTTACTTTACCAATGTGAAATTTGGGTTTTCTCCCAACATATTTTATCTCTCAATTTACTGTTATTTTTAGGTGAAAAGGAAAAAAAGGCATAGTCGGTGATAAAAGTATATTAAACGGCTCTTCCCCTCCTTTGGGTGTCGTTTTATGTGGGATAGGCAACGGTCACAATGTTTGAAAAACATGATTACTTTGCAAATTTTTATTCAAAGTGGTTCAATCAAATCAAAGCAGCAAATGTGTTCTTAACAGCTCCCTCTTCAAGAAGAAGAAGAAGAAGAAGAAGAAGAAGAAGAAGAAGAAGATGATAAGAGCAGCAAAAAAGCTGAAGAAGTTATGGCCTAAAAGAAAGAGAATAAAGAGACCATTTCCAGACTCTTTTTACTATATCCCGCCTCCACCTCCGCTGACTCCTCCTCCGTCATGTCAGCATTGCTGCTGCCACAGCCACTCTAATTCCCCAATCCAACCCTCTGCTCCACCTCTACCTCCATGGCTAGAGACGATCGAGCATAAATTCACACGGAACGAGAGTGAACCTGAAGAAATTGCTGAGGAAGCAGATAATTATCCGGCATTGTTGAGCTACCAGCAGTATACAGTTACAGCTCCAGTTTATGGTGTACCTTTTGTTGGTCAGCCGCAGCAGAGTCCCACAAGAGAAACAAGAGCTGCGTTTTTCGGCCATTTCATTCGATGTTTCTGTCCCTGTTTTTACATTCGACAAATTGAGTGAGGTCAAATCCAAATACATACTTCTCTTCTTATTATTCATTCTTTATAATATTACCCAGACATGAATACGAGAAACGTTATTTCTAAAACATAACTTTTATTAAATAGCTTACAAATGGTGCTGAATACAGATTAAGGTAAACTAGTAAGGAGAAGTGTTCGTGTAACATAACATGGGTCACATTTACAAGAGAAATTGTTATTGTGTTTTTCTTTTCATATAAATTACTGCACAAGAGTGCAACTGGAGTTTCCTAGTAATTGCTGATTTGTATAATTATGATTACTGAAAAAGCATATTGTTCTTTGCTTGGTTGCAAATTTGCCTGGAAAAAATAATTTTCACTTATTAGATATGTTCCCACATTCTGCATGTATTGAATAAAGAAAAATTCAAAGTAAAGTTGGAGGTAAATTTATGCTTGATGAAGTAATGTAATTTTGAAGAAAATGAATATTCATAATTAAATTTCAAGAGAACAGTTAGAACGCTTAAATCCGATACATGTTTCAACTACCATTGGTTGTGGCCAACTGCAAAAAAATTGTTTCCATTGTTCACTTTTACATGAATACATTAGCTTCTACAAAATTGATAAGAATCCTTCAAAGGATAAAAAAAAAGAAAAAAACTAAACAATACATCTCTACGCTCTTCTTACCCTTTTGTTAAATTAAGGATGCCTTCAACCTCGTCACATTCAGACCAAAAGAGTCGCCCTGAGTTTTCTTTTGTTTCGGGAATGGTTTTCCTAACTAATCAACAAAGGAGATCCTGTGCCGTGTCGCTTTTGCCCAGCTGCCATTCGGTTTTGGAGTAAAACCAATTGTTATCTACAAGTATAAAGATGCTGCAAACACTATATCTCTCTTGATTTTTGAAACAGCTTCTTCAAATTTAGCTTCCAACTCTGTTTCGCCAATTGATTTCGCTGCTAGTATAAGCTGCTGAAGAACTTCCTCTAGTCTCCTAATAGCCCTTATCAAGCTCCCCTCAAATACCTGCGTAAATTCCATTATTTCATAGAATTTTGATCCTTTCGCCCATGCATATACTGCCTCCATAATGTCCGCCCGAAATGAACTAACGAAACTCTCTTCATCAATTTGAACCTACCATAGTGAAAAGATGGCAATAAGCAAAGCAGGTAGACGTCGAAAGGTTTTAATGAGATTAATATCAGACTTATCTCCCTTGGTATAAGAAAATTACAAATTCATAACAAAGTGGACAAGCAATTTCCAAATACATGGAGTTTCTTATATGAAGGCGTTGCTTACCAAGCTCATGTTCGGGCTTTTTTTTTTACCTCGACTCACAAGCAAACTTAATGAACAAGTTGAAATCACAATTTCTAGAACCAAACTTCAGTTGTAGTAATTTAATAAATTTGACAACACAAATTTTCAACATAATCCAGAACTCAAACTGGAAAACTAAGGCAAAAAGGAAAAAGCATAATGAAAATTTTGTGTACCTTGCATTCAACCTGAACTTTTGCAACTCTTCGAGCTGTATCCTGTAATTGAGTAAAAAGCAAGTCAAGTTCTTCTCTTGGTTTTGCAGCATCCTGGAGCTTCTCCTGCCAGACGAAACATGAGAGAAGAGACACCAACTCCTCCACCTTTATGTCCTTAAAGACGCCATTGAACATGAGCTCTGTCAAAGTCAACTCATCCGCACTACTAATTTCAGCAGCAACTTTTCCTTTCAATTCTACTACATCATCACTTGTAGCATATCTGCATCCAGAAGTACAAGAATCATCGTAAAAGGAGTCGGTGACAAGTCTGATTGCATATTCAAATACAAATCATTTGCAGCATAATTTTACTCGACTGAAACCATCTAACGACAATCACGGAGATGAGTAACCGATTGCGGATATAGTATACGGGCAGCACACAATGCAAGAGTCCCACCCTCGGTAAAAGTAATGCAAAAGTTAAGAGGCAGTCATGCAATTAATAATTAACTAAAGGTGCATCTACCACTGGTACAAAACTAGGTAAAATTATGAAAGCAACAAAAGCAATATGTAGAGAGGTGGAATCATATACGATGTTTCAAAGCATGCACTATACTTCAAAACAGGGAATGTTGCACCTTTTCTAAAAGCATCGGATATTATGAAAATAACTTTTATGCATTACGTAATGCAAAATCCATGTGCCTCCATCAGAGGCACGGAGAGGTGTTTCATGCACGCAGTAACATAGGATAGCACAACCAAACCCGTCCAAAGGAGTCAACCATCTGACAAATCCAGTAATTCAATCTACGACAAAGATATAGACTCTGCTAGTGTTATATTGACCTGCATACCCATTTGGGTATATGCGGACACAAATTGTCACCAAAAATCCCAAACAATTTAAGATTGCAATTGGAGCAAGAGAATTAAGAAAGGTGTCCACTTACCCAAGCCTCCGAAGAACTCTTTTTCTAGCCTTGAGTTCATCCTTAAAAGCCAAAGCAGACGATGAACGTATCATCTTTTTGATTGACTTAATCTTTGCTGTCATTTCTTGTTTCTTGTGTAAAACCTTGAGTTTTTGCTCAATAAGAGGCGATTTAGCAATTTTATGCTTCTCAAATAGGTTTTCTAGAGCCTCGATGCGACGGACTGCCTTCTTGTATGAGCTACTTTGGATCTGCAGGACACAATTTACATGGCAATGACATTAGACGAAATTGACCAAAAAGAAAAAGAAAAGACGATGATGCATGGAGCAGTAAATACCTTCATATCAGCTTCAGGATCCAGAGGTAATCCAGTAGTATTCCTAGACAGAAATTCTGAAACCTGCTTGAGGGTGTTCTCTCGAACTTCCAATGGTAAAAGATCTTTTGGCATGTACAAACGAGCACTGCTCAGACTAGTAATCTGTCCAAGATGAAAGGTATAAATAACTATGCATGAAGTGATCAAAGGCAAAGCAAACAAATAGAAAGCATGAAACAGAAAACTTTTTGTTCTGCCGAAAGGAATAATAACTCAATTGCAGGAGCTGAGAAACGCAACCCAGTTAGCACTATTTCTGGTAATTGGAGAATAACATTATAGTTTGAGCATACATCCCGATACTCTGTCTTCCAGCAATTCCATCAACATTTATAATGAGGCACACTTGTTGGAGAGAAAAAGTATAAACAAACAAAGGCCAAAGAAAGTTGCTATGACCTCAATGACAAGTATAAATAAGTTGAAGACTGCATGCAATTGCCCTTTTGAAAGAATGTACCCCTAGCTAATTTCGACACAAAACAAGGTAAAGATAGTCGAGCTTACATCAGAAACAGGCACAGATATAACAAGGGGCTCCCCAGCCTCTTTCAGCGGGACAATCTTGATGGTTTTTTTGCCAACTCCATCTCTGTTCACAGTACATCTTGCAAGAACATCCACTGTGTAGTTTGAATCTTGAGGTTTTTTACTTGCATCATCTGGATCATGCATAGATGATATAAACACAAGTTTTATGGGATTGAATAAGCGAAAACTAAACAACAAATTCTCACCTTCAGAAAAGCTTTTGACTCTCTCAAAATTGACTATCACTCCCCAAGTTACATGATCTTCAATGGAGATAGGCACTGAGTTTTCATCAGCAACAGCGCACCTGATGCAAAGCATTCTGCCGGGCTGTAGAAAGGGTAAGCAGTATTTCGGAGAAAACACAACATCACAAACGTCCTTTTTAAAACTTTTGAGCTGTTGAATCAGATCATAATAGCTCTTCAAACTATCTTCTTCTTCAATTATCATTGAGTTTCTCTCTTCTTCAAGGATTTTCACTTGCTTCTGCAAAAATTTGCAATGACCACAAACTTAATTGTGCAACCCTTAATTCTAAGAGCATCATTAAAAACAGCCAAGAAACTGCTCACAAATGCGGACTCGGATCAAACTTTATCACCTGCTAACCTCTTCAAGAAAAACCGCATACCTATAGTGACAATATTATGCCTACTTCTTGCAGCACCACTTTCTTTCAGTTTAAAAGTGATATGTTATACCTCTTTTCTTCATGAAATCGAGAGCTCTATGAACAGTATATCTCTCATGCATGTGAATCTCTATTGTGTTTGAAGTATGAACTAGCTGCCTAACCTAGATTATGCTGAAAGTTGCAGTTAATAGATGAAGCTGATCAAGCTTAAAAGTTAGAAGTGATATACATTCCCAGCAACTCCAAAAACCTCAAAATCAAGTTCACTAGAGTTCAACAAAAATAATACTAGAGTTCTTATTTTGAAATTCTATGAACTATAAGCAAATATAAGAAACATCAGCGTTTCACTAAACAATAGCATCTTATTTGTAGATCTGTTTCATCATATTCAGCAACTAAAAAGTAAAGGGCCAACTATGAAATTCATACTTTCCACTTGTATAAAAACTTACCTCTAGATCAGGAATGGCACGATCAGCTTGGAACTGATAGAACGAATTGCGAAGCAAATTTTCAGGATCACCATCTTCACATCGCATCTGATTTAAAAGCATGTTGTAACTTAAATGGAAGGCGCTGAAAATAAGTGGAATTATAAGTCAAGAAAGCATTTCCAAGACAGTCAAAACTAAATGCCATAAATGTCGTACTACTAGAAGTGAAAAACTTATTAAAAATAAGTTTTTATTGCCAGTCATTCCTTGTCTTTATTTATACATATGATGTTCTAAAAATTATAACTTGATATCCTGTCACAATTACTTTTAGCAGGTAACAAGTAATGAATAGTAATTCACAGTAAAGAGTAGAAATTCTAGATGAATGAATTTTCTGACCTCAACAGTACCAATGGAAATTGGAACTAAAAGAGGCTCAATTACTCGTTTAACCTTGCAGTATTATATATGCTTTCATAACCTAGTAGACAATTATTGATATAAGCAACTTACTGGAAGTTAACATCAAGCAATTTACACTAAATAGGACATGTCAAGTCAAGAATACCTATTCAAACTATCAGCACTTCCTTTAAGCATCATCTTAGCAGTTGCAGGCTCAAGCTTCTCATCCACCATCAGGATGCATATCCCCCTCTCATCAATCCCTCGACGACCAGCACGACCACTCATCTGAATGTATTCTCCACTAGAAATCCATCTGAACTTGTCTCCGTCGAATTTACGGACATTGGTGAAAACCACGGTTTTTGCAGGCATGTTTAAACCTATACTGAAGGTCTCAGTAGCAAACAGACACTAAAAGAACAATATATCAATCAATTTAGAAAAATGACACATTAAAAATGCAGGAACAAAGGGTGTTGAAGATAAGATAAAGGCAACTTTAGTTAACCAACAATCATTGTCATTGTAATAAGCATTCGCAGACATGGATTTTTTATTTTTTTTAGAGTACTAGCAGAAGCAGACATTTGTTTAATGGCCCAAAGAAGGCAAGATCATAGTGAGACAGGAAAACGTTCACACCTTATGTGTTACAGTGTAAAATGGAAGAACTTCCATACAAAAAATAATTCATGAGAATCTAACAGATTTTAACACCACATAAATATCATTACAAGTTGCCCTCGCAAAAGAATATCACAAAGTTTGGTGAACGACAACCCACATAGAAAAACTACTGACCTTGATAAGCCCTTCTTGGAACAAAATCTCTATCACTTCTTTCAGAATGGGAAGCAAGCCAGAATGATGAACACCTATTCCACGCTTTAAGAGAGGTAACATATTTGAAACCTGCAAAAGATGACATTAGATGAGAAAAAAGCCTAATGCAACAAGCAACAACACATTAATGTATACAGCATTGGTGAAAGAAAATTGAAGATGCAAGAGAGAGGGTACACACACGCGGACACTACAAAACTATCTCTTGCATTTGGGAAAAGGTCCCAAAATGCTGAAGCAGGAAAATGACCATGATGCATGAAACCAACTAGAGAGCAAAGACTGAGACACTGAAAGATTATATTTCAGCATAAGAAATTCATCCTTCATCAACAATTGCCAAACAAAAGCCCATATAACCACTTGAATGGTGATTGACTGTCCAGAATTCTTGATGCATAAAATATTTGAAAGAACTCGTTCATTTTGAATCAATAAACTAAACAGATGAGGTCTCCCATTCCTCGCTCCTTTAAATAAGCTGCTACAATTTACATCTTAATGTCATAGAACCTCTACAGTATTACAGCTGCCAATATTGAACAAAAGAGAAAACAAATACAATAACTAATATCATCTAAGTAAAGCAAAAGAAACTAAACATGCAATCTATATACACATTTGAAGAAGAATACAATGTTATTAAGATTTTGCAATTTAGGTAGCTCAATGTCAGAATCGTAGGTAGGACATGTAAATAACAACCAGAAAGAAAGAAAAATAGATCTTTCACATATATGATCCAACAAGTTAGTAACTTCCAATCGGCAATCAAATCCATAATACTTAGCTTTTCCTAGCATAAAAGAAGTTAAGAAAAAATGAGCTGTAGTAAACCTTGAATTCTTCAGTATTCAGATAATGAGCACGCTAATAAAAAAGATGGACAAATCCATGTATAACACGCAGGGCGGGGGATGTACATCATTGACAGCTTGCTAGTTGACAATATTTGGCAGACCTTCCCATTATAAGTTAAAAACTAAATTACTATATTGGCACACTGAAAGGAAGAGGCTACCTGAGGTAGTTTCTTGTCATCATCTGAAAGCATGTCCATTGCACTCCAAAATATTGTTTCGATGTTCACTTTCTCGTCATCATTGCTAAGATCCAACTTTGCCATCTGACAAGCCATACAAAGAATCCAAATCTTAAGTTATTTTGTGAAAGCAAATAAAGGATATAGTCACTTTCCCTTTCATTACAAAGATATAAGATATGGTGATCAGAGTGAAATGACATTTGGGTTGTATAGGCTCCAGCAAATGCATTGATGTAGAATCATGGTTTTACATCTAATGTGATGCTAAGTAATAAACTAAAATGCCACAATCTCAAAATCCTACCAACTGATGTTTGAATGATGGCTTATGCTACTGGTTTTGTGCTTGTTTCGTGCATAAAAAGGAAACTTTTGGACTCCTGAACCACTCACTTCGAAAAGCACCAAAATACTTCCTCCGTTTTTTAATAGTTGGGACATATTCCTTTTTGGGCCGTTTTCAATTAGTTGGGACATTTCCTTTTTTGGCAAAACTTTTTTTGAGTAAATGACACTTCTACCCTTAATTAACTCAATCTATCCCTAAAATCATTTCTCTTTCTTACTTTTTAACTAATCACATACCCCTTATTACTTCTCTCTCTTACTTTTTAACTAATCACATACCCTTATTTTTTTCTTCTTAAAAAACGTGCCATTTAGAAATGTCCCAACTATTAAAAAACGGAGGAAGTAGATTATAAAGTATCACTACCATCTGCAGAATAAAACATGGAATTATATTGGAGTTTACCTGCATGGCAAGAAATTCACATTCTCTTTTGCTAAAGCTGAAAAGAATGACAGGATCGTACTGGCGCTGAATTATCATTTTTACCATCTTGAAGATGTCGCTTTCTTCGCCAAGTTTTCCTACCACTAAACCCTTCTGCCACTTCGCACTCTCCTTTTTCCTCTCGCCCTCATTTTTAGGAACTAAGGCATTCAGTGCTTTCTGAAAGCTGTCTTCTCGAAATTTAGCTTTTTCATCCACAACCAAGTATAAACCATCACCTCCAGCAGGGAAAATATAATGCTGAAGAGGTGTTGGTCTATAATCAGTGTAAACAATGTGACATGGTTGTTGGTGAACCTGCAATTGAACTATCTGGTCAAGGATATATTTCCATTAACAAAGTCGAGAGACTCACAATCTGATACGTGGAGAAGGAAGATCCAAATAGTTACAATAAGATGGTCTGCACATTAGTTGTGCCTAATAACATTCACAGAACATACTAAAACAGGTTCAAAACAACAGCCTGATGACTGCTAGTCCAATGTGCAAACTAAGAAGAAATAAAATGAAAGGATGGACCAAGTACAAAGGAGAAGGCATTACCTCTCCGTAACATCAGTGGTTGACCATCAAGTTCAATTGTCAGAAAATTAAATTGCTTTCAATGATAAAAGTTTGAACTTTCCCCCTTTTTAGTATCTCTTTAAATATAAGGCCTATGTCCCTATCTTTTGCCATGGGAACATTCCCTCTTTTGCACTTTACTTTGCATATTCTCTTTGAAACACCACTTAATCACGGCATTACATATTCAAAATTGCACATAAGTAAGAAAGCTTAGTAATCATTTATCCAAAAAAATTCTAAACTGGTTACCAGGTATTTAGCAGTCACTTAACAGATGATTGTCTGGAAAGAAAATGAAAATTTAATTCTACCGCAACCTACTATCTACAATGATATACGATAGTCAATTATTTGCAGCTCTTTGTTTCCCAGCTTGTTTATTCTATTCCCAGAAAGAAGATATATGTATGTCCTCATGTAGGATGGCATCCTCAAAAGAAGAAATGAAACTAGAAGACCAGTGCATAATTCTAGAAGCTAAACAACATTAATAATTTGCTTTAACCAGAAAATAAAATAAAGTAAATCTAAACACCTTTGCCACCCAATCAGCAAATTCTTTTGCATTAGGCACCGTAGCAGAAAGGAAAACGAATCGCGAATTCTTTGGAGCCATTACAATGCTTTCTTCCCATACGACGCCTCTTTCTCGATCACGCATATAATGTACTTCATCAAAAATTACCCAAGCTACCTCACGGGTAATTTCAGACCCTCTGTACTGCATACTACGCCAGATTTCTGTGGTCATCACCTAAAAATGACACATACTAGACTTTAAAACACAAATGATACATACTGCTAGAAAAAAAAAAAATGATATTGGAAACATATATAAAAAATGCAATCGAACAATTCGCACCAAGCAAGAAGCACTAGGATCGATGGTGACATCTCCGGTCATCAGACCCACATCTGAGAATTCTTCCTTGAACTCCCTATATTTTTGGTTACTGAGTGCCTTAATGGGTGAAGTATATATGACCCTTTGCTGATTTTTCAGAGACATAGCAATAGCATACAATGCTACTACAGTTTTTCCAGCTGATGTATGAGCTGAAACCTGTGAATGAATGGAAGTAGTACATATAAGAAGAAATCATTTTCCTGATAGTTGGAATTCAATGAGTGAAAATATGCCAAATAGAAAGTTTTGCATCCACATATTAGCAATTACATATAAAGCGTAAAAGCTGCAATATCCGTCAATAGTCTTCAAGAATCAAGAGTTTGTGCCAAATGTTCAATTGTTTCTTGATTTAAGTTCAATTCCAAACAAATTTTCAGGACATTTTGATCTCCTCAATGCAAGAAATTTTCCCTCCAAAATAATGATTCCTCTATAGCTCTGAATTATCATTCAGTATTAGAAAACAAAAGAACAAGGACAATACGCAGATCGTGCATAGAAATTAAATTGTTCAAGATCCAATTTTACAAGTATTATCTATTTGAAAGCTGTAATATTGTGCTCTCCGTAAAACACCTAAGTTCCTAACATGAATATTCTTTTACATTTTGACAGAAGTTACTGCAGTTATTGGAAGCGGACAAGTTCCTAACAAAAACAAGCGTTTCTGTAAAGCACCTAAGTTCCTAAGTAGAATATTGTTTTACATTTTGACGAAAGTTACTTCCATTATTAGTTGTCATGAGATTGCCATAACATTGCAGAACCACATTTTGCTTGTCCGAAAAACCTAAAAACTTCAGCTCCACTTAAAGCAGTGGAAAAACATACTTCCCTGACCTTGTTTTCAGCATATTACCACACACACACACGACACGCCATATAAAAATCTCCAAAATTACGTAAAAGTAGCATATTTACCATAACAGACTCGCCATTGTCAAGGCACTTGATAGATTCAGACTGAAAAGGATCAAGAGTAAACGGGAACTCTTTTGCAGGCGTTGAGTCCTTTCTATCGGAAGATGGTTGTACATAACCTTCGGGATAGGATACATCGTGCACACAAGTGACTGAATCCTTAGCAACAGCAAAGCCATTCTCCCTCAGCTGCTTATGTGGAGGGAGATGGGGCTCATCAACCGACTTTCTCTTCACCGAGGCCATCATTATCAACCCTTCAATCGAATAAATTCACAACAAAAATAAGCTCGAATATTAAAGTATTGGCAAAAGAACAGCAATTTCGTATTAACAGCAGAATTAGTTCTCATTTAACCTTTTATGTTAACCCTAATACTTGTTAAAAATTGAGCTGAAACGAGTTTCTAGAGAAGTATTAGGGTTAACATAAACATAAAAAGAGCAATAGCAGAAACCAGAGAGAAGAAAGAGTACCTGCCGCCGTATGGTTTATAGCTATGGCGGCAAGGAATTTTATACTCCAATGAAGACGACGACACAACGTTTTGGTGATTAACAAAATATTTATCAATTTGTTTTTTATTAATTTAAATTTAGGTTTCAGACTTCTCTAAAAGAAAAAGAAACTGGAGATGCGGGGGATCGAACCCCGTGCCTCTCGCATGCAAAGCGAGCGCTCTACCATTTGAGCTACATCCCCGTTAGTTGTTGCATTTCGAAATACTATATTTATTTATTTTCCTGCCAATTAGTTTTTAAGTGTCATCCTATCCCTACTTTGTTTTTAAGTATTTTTATATTAGATGACTTTTGTAAATTTAATTCAATGGTAAAAATAAGTAACAAAACCTTCAATATTACTAACTTCTAATTGAATTTATACTATACATTTGTACTAATTGAATTTACATTTTACTCTGAAAAACTAATAGATTTTTTTTATAGTTACCATGTGACAAACGGCATATACAATAATACAAATATCTCATATTCATTACAAATTGAGTATCTACAATGCTAGCTCACCTTATATTATTTTTATAGGTAAATCATATCTAAATCTCTTGTAATTTTTCTTGTAAGTTACAGTGTAACACTATTAATCTTTCACAAAGAACTGAACAAGTTATTTAACAACTTCACATTACAACGTCAGCCAAACAATTACAATCAAGAGATTAGTAATAGTGTCAGAATAATCGAAATAATAATAAATAACTGAATTAAACTAAGATAAGAACAATGAAAATAACCGTCGAGACGAGCTTGAATCTTAAATCAATACGTCGATCAAAGTATCTTTGAGGTGACAAGTAGTAGTGTAACTAGTGTAATAGACTGAAGGATTTCAGATTGTATCCTAGGATTTAAGTATCGGGATTGTGTAAAAAATGTACTAGAGCATGTATTTGATAATCAGAAAAGTAATTGAAACTTAGGAAATAGCAAAAAGAGCTAGAAAACTAAGAATGAAAGCTAAAAATAACTAGGAAATTGGAGACCTGAAAGCCGAATTTGAGAGCTACTCACATGATTTGTGTTGATTTGTTTTTGTGTTTGATTGGTTGGAGTTTTTTCCAGGTGAGGGGAGAGGTGTTTTTATAGGTGGAGAATGCTTGGTGAGCACTCAAAAAACCACCCACTAACTTAGGAGTAGGAAATGGAAATCATGGGGCCTAAAATTTAGGTCACTACCTTGGCTTGGAGAGGAAGATTTCGGGTTTGTGCTTCTCTCACTCGCTTCGAAAAATCTTTACTCTTTGCTCGTTTTGCCTCTCACAATTCTTGAAGACATTTCCGCACGTTTGGAACGTTTAGTTTCTGGATTAGTGCTCTGATTATTCTTGCTTCGTCGTTTGGCCCGTCGAAATAATTAATCAAAAGTGACGATTTCATAGTTAAAGGAAGTTAGAGTTAGTTGGAAAAAATGGAAGTTAATCCATATTTTTAGCCCACTAACCCACTAACTTCAACCATAAAGATCAAGTCAATATCCAATCATATAATTTTTTTCTTCTTCTATTTTTCTTTTTCTTTTCTTTTCTCTCAACTTACTTTCTTCTCTCAAAAAATAAAATGAACATAAAAACTATAGGTTAAAATATAACCTAAAGTATTTATGTGAGATAAATATAAAAATTTATATTTACCCCAAAAGAAATACAAGATATCTACACAAACAATAAAAATTTCTAACCGGATTCCAAATAACTATCATCTTTTTTTGAGGGTAAAATACACCACATGTACCTAAACTATGCCCGTTTTCCCAAACTGGTACCTAAAAACTAATTTTTCACATATAAGTTCCCAAACTATCGATTACCTCCCAAATTGGTACCTAGTGACCTCCAATAACAGGTTTCCCCCAAGTCAATGCTGGTCAACGCGAGTCAAATCAATTTGGACCAAATTTTTTGCTGACATGTCAACCATTGAATGTAAAATGTCCAATTTACCCTTCTTCTTCCACCTCCTTTCACCTTCTCTTCTATTTTCACCATAAACACCTCTCCTTTAATTTTAATCTTCCTTCTTCTTCTTCTTCTTCTCCCCACTTCATTCTAAAAACCTTAAAATAAAAAACCGATCTCCCAAAATAAAAAAAACGTTTTCAGCGAAAGAAACTCTCCATCGGAATCTGGATTCCAGATTCCGGCCGAAATCTAGATTCAAAATTCCGACCAAAATTTGGAAGCCATTTTCTGGTTCCAGATTCCCGCAGCCATCAGGGATCAGGATTCCAGATCCCGCGCCTGCAGGAGAACTGGAATCCAGTTCCCTGAAGCGACCGGAACTGGAATTTCCAGTTCCCGTCGCCGTCGGGAACTGGATTTCCAGGTCCCAGGCGGCGGCGGGATCTGGAAATCCAGATCTCGTCGCCTCAGGGAACTGGATTTCTAGGTCCCGACGAAGATGAGAACTTCGCCGTATTCCAGTTCCCGTTGCCGTCGGGAACTGGAATATCCAGATTCCGGTGGGTTGAATACCCACCGGATTTTAGATATTTTGTATTTTTTTTAAAAAAAAAAAAGAAAAAGAAGGAAAAGAAATTGGTGGAAAAATATGAGAGAAAAAGAGGAGAGAGAAAGTTGAAGGGAGAAAAAAAGATGAAGGTGGAGAGAGAATGTTGAATGGGGGAAGAAGATGATGGAGGGTAAATTGGTATTTTTCATTATTTGGTCAACTGAGTCAACAAATAAATTGGTCAAAATTGGTTTGACCCGCGTTGACCAGCGTTGACTTGGAGGAAACCTGTTATAGGAGGTCACTAGGTACCAATTTGGGAGGTAATCGATAATTTGGGAACTTATATGTGAAAAATTAGTTTTTAGGTACCAGTTTGGGAAAACGGGCATAGTTTAGGTACCCGTGGTGTATTTTACCCTTCCTTTTTTTTTGAGAGGAAATAACTATCATCTAATTACAAAAAACCACTTTACATTTCTTATTTGGAGCAAATAACATTATAGTACAAGAAAATAACATTACACATACATCTAGTATTGGAAATAAAATAACAAACAAAAATTGTAAAATAGAAAAATAAGAGTCCAACATATGTAACTTTTATTTCATTGATTGCATACAAGTTCTAATATGGGTAACTTTTATTTTATTGAACTCATACCATACACACTTAAGTTTGATCTACTAAACCCACATAAATTACTTGAAACCATTGAGAACTAAATATAACAAAATCATACCTAAGTGAAAGAAGTCATTAATTTGTTCTCAAAAGTTTCTCATAATAAGAAGTGAGTTAATTAGGAGGGCATCCTCTACCACCCTTAGAAGGAATATATGAACATGGGTTACCACTTGGAGGTAGAACAGGGCCTTTTGGCTTTTCCCCTCTTATAATGTCATTTTGCTTTTCAGACTTGTGATTTGCATTTGCTTCAACTTCGGCATCATCACCAGAAATTGTGATTGATCCCACCACAATTAGGATGGTTATGAATACCAACTTCATCTTTAAACTAATAATTAACCAAGTAAAATCAAAAAACTGTGATTAAAAAATTAAAAGAAACAAATCATGAAAATGGTGAGGAGGAGAAAATTACCTGTCCATCAGGAATTTTGAATTTTCTTCTTAAATGCAACTATAACTGAGTTTGTGTTATATATAGCAAAACTATCCAACATTTTTCATGAGTTTTAGCCCAAATATCCACTGAGTTCATGTGGATGGCTTTATTAGTCAAGTCTTCCACTAACTTTCTTTTTCTATTTTCTTACAAGGCTTTCCACTAAGATGGAGAATAACGAACACAAATTCTCACTCTTTCGTAAAAAATTAAGGGTGAATAATTTAAAAGTTTCCGACGTTTTGCATAACACATTGTTTAGTTCCACTATTTTGAAAAACACACTATAAGGTCCTCGTCTTTTGTCATAAATAACTTTTTGGTCATTTTTGTCTATTTTTTAGATTTGTAACGTAACATATTTTAACATTCAAGACATCTATTCTGTCATACAAAATGATTATATGATTCTGTTATGCTCTGTCTGCATATTCATACTAAAATACAACTGTTACGACTTTAGAAAAAATAGCCTGAAGGACCAAATAGATAATCATGACAAAAAAACAGGGACTTTATAGTGTTTTTCAGAATAGTGGGACTAAACAGTGTGTTATGTAAAACGTAGGGGATCTTTTACCCAAAAATTAATAAAGTAAGGTTTTGTTTTTGTTATTATATGTAACGCTTACGTCCAATATCAAACAGATATTGTCCACTCTGGCCCAAATCTGTCATCATTGAGCCGCACTGTCATAATACGGGTCATGCATGTATTGGGTTCACATATCACTTATAAACTCTAATTCATTCCTCTTTATTTTCGATGTGGGATTCAATTAATTCTTGCCCTCATCACCATCATTTAGGGTCACTCTTTGTACAAGTCTTTCTATCCCGACGTCACCCTCTTCGGACCAGGTCGTTACATGCTCACCAGCTTCCGCCTGGTTTGTTCCCGAACTACACCCCGTACGTAGAGAGTCGTCTTTCATATCAATTGTAACAACCCCAAGCCCAATACCATGCAGATATTGTCCGCTCTGGTCCAAATCCGTCAACCGCTCTTTATATAGGTCTTTCTACTCTGACACGACTCACTCCGAACCGGATCGTTATAAGTTTAGTGATCACACCAAAATTTCGGTTAGTATTCCACCATAACCAGGATATTACAACTCTTCAAAAAAGAATATAAAAGAAGAAAAGTGTGTGCATTGGAGAGAAAAGGAGGGGTAATTAGATAAATGTATATGTGATGGGTCCATCTTTTAAAACGGATGAATTGATTTTAGTGTTGACTCATGTTGACCATTTGGAAGCAAAAATGAAAGTGTTACATCAAAGTGTAATTAGGAGTATAGATGACACAATTAGTATGTAGTTTACTCCAACTATTTGATTACATTTGACATCACTATAAAATCCGTTTATTTCATCCCAAAAATATAATAATAAACAACAAATAAGAAAGTTAAACAAAATGACTCTAAACAAATATAATTGATAAATACATCATTTAGAATAATTCGTTTATTGGAAGCAATGCAGTAAAAGACGTTAGACGCTAATCGGACAACTGAAGACCATCAAAGACTAATCGAAAATTAGTAAGTGAACTAACGGATATAAGTCGGATTTGCAACGCCTAAACAAGTCTAAAAAGTCTAATCGAATCAAATTAAATTTTCGATTCAGTTGAGCAGCCGAACGCCCTCATTTACAACTGTGGTCGGAAGCAATGTTTTATCATATCATGAATTGAACTTTGGATACTACACCTTTCCTATTCTAAAACCGTTTTGTAATTATCAACTAACATGTGAACATTCTTCTTCCTTGGATTTATTTTTTTGGCGAAAAAAAGGTCAATTCAACAGTTGTACATCAGAAACTGTCGTGTCAGATAGTCCCCTGCAACATTTCAACATCCCATTTCAGATCCACATTTACAATATAACACCTCTGGGTCTGAATTCAACATTGCAGCATCAATCTCATTTTCAACATTTTCTTCTAGTCAATCAACAAAAAGTAACAATCACATTGCAAATTTAGCTATTCATATAAGAAGAAAAAGAAGATGTGCTAATGAATCAGATTAATAAATGTAAAATCTCAAAAATGTTAAACTAAAAAATCCACCATAACAAATTGAAAACCTCTATACAAACCACCCATCGAAACCCTCTATTCTAAAATGAATTCATAAGAAAAAGGAGACAAGATCCTTAAAAAAAAAGAAAACTTTACTAATTCTATGTTGTCCGGACACCGATACAGATACTTACATTTTCTAAAACATAATATTCATCAAATAGACTAAAAATGGTGTCCGATATGTGACTGTCACAAACACGGATAGCGCTAGTAAAGAGTAGCGCTAGTAAAGAGAAGTATCCTTGTATCATAACTAATTGCCTAAAGCAGGCACAGGACCAGGAGTCACCAACAGAGTGTTACTCGGGGGACCGGACGCCGGCGGAGGCGCCCCAGTAATAGCCTCCGCAGCCGGCGGCGGCGGAGACATCAACAGCAATGGCGGTGCCGGCGGCGGCGGAGGAGGAGGTAAATTGGAACTAGTATCAGGAGGAAGAGGAGGAGGAGGGGCTAAAATGGAGGTGGGGGGATTGGATCCGGAACTAGACTGATCGGAATTAGGAGGCGGAGGCGGCGGAGTGATCGGAGAATTGGGGGCAGGGAAGGCAAAAGGGGGAGAAGAATGAGTAGAATCGTCGCCGGAGTATTGGTTAGATTGATGAGAGTGGGCATGGCGGCGGAGGAATGCGAATCCCAAGGTGAAACCAAGAACAACAAGAACTGTGACTATGAAAATGAAGATCTTTGTTGCTTTTCCGACATAACACATAGTGAGTTTGTTCTTAAAAAGGAAGCAGCTTTTTGGTGGAACTCAACTGACCAAATTCTGAAATGGGGATTTGAAAGCACAAGAAAAGAAACAAGAAGAAGAAGATGATGATGATGGAGAAGATGGAGGGATGAATGGTGAGGATGGAAGTACATTGGGAGAATAATAGGATGGGGTAAATTACACTCTTAGAGATCCATTTTTCCATTTCTAATATTTATGATCACCCTATTTCATGATTTGTTATAAATGTTACAACTTTTATTACTAATATCCAATCTCAACTCTATTTAGCTCGGTCTTTGTTTGGGAGGAGGTTAGTAGGGAAAGAAAATTTGTTGTCCCGAACTTTAACCTCCAAAATGGGAGTTAATGGGAGTAACGTAAACATTTTAACTAATTTACATTCGTTAACTTTCTATTTAATCCACCAACTCCCAAACAAGGTTAACATTTAACTTTCATTTCCGTCACTTCCCTTACCTTTCCGCTACTCCCGTTAACCTCCTCTAACTCTCACATCCATTAACTTATCATCTCCCAACAAAGGCTTAAACACATCTCAACTTTACTTAAACCCATTAAATCATTCAAAACTGAAAATTTGATTTGAATCCTTTAAATCGTTTCTCATTTGATCTCTCAAAATCTGATTTGTCGTTGAGAAGTTTATCAATTATGTCTCAAAATTCTTGATCACTCTTGTACAGTCTAGTGATCTTTAATATACTGCTTTAATTACTCTTAATTTGAACTTTTTGCTTTTTTAAAATCTATTTGGCTTGTTTGTAAAATACAATTAAAAAATAAATTAGTGTTCTTGATTTTTTCCTTTTAATGTTTCAACCATACTTTATATTGCATTTTCTATTTCATTATTTTATACATAAAATTGGTTTTCAATAGAAAACAGATGAAGAGGGAAAGGGTAAAAAATATAGATAAACTATGTAAAAAAATGGTTAATTTTTATAAAAATAACTCTTATAATTTCACTTATTTTTAAATAATGATCATATTTATCTTCTTGTCAAAATAAATATTGAAGTTTTTCATTTTTTCTAATAGCATTTTGTTTAACATTATAAAACTTACTATTTATTTTTGAAGAGATTATAAAACTTACTATTAACAATGTAAAAATAAAAGATTTCAAAAATTAAAGTTATTGGAATCATTTTTCAACTTTCAAAAATAATTATTTTTGAATTTTTATTTCTTTAAACATTGACTTTCTCTCTTCTTACCAAACATCATCTAATTGTACTTTAAAAAAAATAAAAAATATCTGAAGAATTATTTTTTAAAAATATTAATATTTTTACGTATATATCATTTTTTTTTAAGAGATCATTTTGAAGTCATTAATGATGATTTTAATAGTATCAAGAAAAGATCTTTAGTTTGCTAAACTGTGAAACCTCAATTCTTATTTTAACAAAAAATAAACTACAACCTTTCATCTCAAAATAATTAAATTCACACAGAGTTGATTTTGGATTTACTTTTAAATAAATAAAATAGAGAGCCTTATATCTTTTTTAAATAAGCCCGTATGGATTTTCTAAAAGTTTAGGAAGCTAGCTCGTGCCATTGAATGAATATTCTCTCTATTAGTAGTTTGAGGAGCAACTTTGGAGTTGTTTGATTAAGATAAGGAGATTGCAAGTGTACATACAAAGAAAAAGCTATAGAAATTGTAATTATAAAAGAATAATTACGAAGTTTAGTACGTGAATAAAATAGAATGGAATGATATGGAATAAACTAGAATGGAATGAGATAGATATTTGTTAGGAATATAAATTTTTATATTTGAAATAACTATTCCTTACTTCAATTAAGAAATAATCATTCATCCACTTTTTGAATAACTATTTTGTAAAATAATTGTTATGTGTTTGAAAAATTCAACTAAACATAAAAATAAGAGTAAACAAAGAATAGCTTCTCTGTTATTCCACGAACCAAATGACACCATAGTATTAATAAAGATAAACTTTAGGGGCTATGGATGTAATTTAAGTAATAGGATGGGTTTATTTAAAGTGTGGTCACGTGGTACCCAAAATGAAAAAAAGATAAAGAAAGATACTAAATATTTGTCTGTTGTTTCTGTTGTATTTACCTAATTTTCTCAGCTTTTGTTTATGTGATGTGTTGTGTTGTGCTGTTCACCATTAATTCTCTGATTTGTCTCTGTATTAATTACCGTTTTTACACAAATTATTGTAATGGGAGATGCCTATATTTGCTTATTATTTAGTTTAGATAATGACAATCCCAGAAACCTAGTATGAGTTGCCTATGTTTGTCTATCATAGTTAAAGGCTGAGTTGCTCCTGGTGGCCTCAAACTTCACTAGTGTTTTAGATTATGGCATTTGCTATTCCTATTTTAAGACTTATAATAAAATTAAGTAGTATTGAATAGAAAATAAAAAAAATGTTTTTTACTATTTTGATTAAAATTGACAAGATTTGTAGAATGCAGGGAGTACCTTTTTTACTGATAGTGATAACATTAGAATCGATATCCAAAAACTGGGAATGCTCCACTTAAAATATAAAATCAGATAAGTTAGGCTCAAGGCGGTTGATCAACGACTCATCTGCTGATACTTAAGTTAGTATGCGAATTTAGACAAAGACGACCAATGAAGATATAGAAATTGTATGAAATATGTAATATCTAGACCTAATATCATGTAGATATTATCTGTTTTGGCTCAAGTTCGTCATCATAGAGCCCCCCGACTTTGAAACGCATCATGTATGTATTTTATCCACATTTTACTTTTAAATTCCAGTTTCCTCCTCACTATTTTCGATATGAAATTTAACCTCATCAACATCCCCTATAACCGTACCTTGTACAGATCTTTCTACCAATAGAGCACTCATTTTAGGTCGGCTCGTTACAGGTCCACTTGCTTCCACTTAGTTCGTCTTCGAACCACATATAGTACGTACATCCACTCTAATGACACACTTTAATTAAAGACATACATGGCAATATTGTGATAAATGATGCGTTTTAAAGCTTGCGATCCAATAGTAACGAATTTGGGCCAAAGGACTATTTGCATGGTATTGGACCTATGAGTTTTCAAAATAAGCACCAATGAATAGTTATGTGAAGCCTATCTTAAAGGTATGAGGTACGAAGTAGAGACAATTGCAACATGATTAGGAATCTCTGATTAACCTGATTATTAAGATAACTCTATCTTTAGGACACAACTAATTAGGAATTCCTGACTAATCAAGATTCTTCCAAAAAAGTCGCATGACTTTGTACTATTTGTCTACTATCATATTCAAATTTTGTGATAATCTTTTTTTCACTATTAACATTAATGTAACCTGATTAAGAATATATTATTGAATGAGAAGGTTGTTCGGTTGGATGACATGTCATGTGGTGATTTATACATCTAGAAGGACATACTTTGACCGAGTCATTAGTTTTAGTTCATTTAGGCAGACATCAAGCATCCGAAGTTAAGAAAAATGAAACGGAAGATTGTCAAAAATCATCAATTTTGAGATGAACTTAAGGCTGATGAATATTCCCTCCCACATTTACTATGGAATGTTTAAGGATTAATATTAACTATGTGCTATTCGGTAGAATTTCCCAAGTAAAATGATAAATGTATAAGCTCTTCTAATAGTTTTTTAGATCCAATTTTATATGTTCAGCTGTGCTCATTTAATCAATAACTGATAAAATATAATTTGGTCCATTACTATTATATTAAAGATGGTTTATATGTAAAGGTGGAGATTCAACCTAATGAAATCACCTAAAGAATACGGGTTGATACATGGCTATTTAGAGTATAATAAAAAAATAAGAAATATTATTTATAATTAAAGTAAAATAAGTAATTTATTAGGTTTTAATTTTCATCTTTAGATAAAAATCATCTATAATCTATTGATGATTGAACATATTATATTTGATCAATTATTGATTAAATAAGCGACGTTCTATATATGCAAAGTTTATCTTTTTATAATAAATACAAGAAGTTTAATCGGAATTAAATATTTTATGTATATGACTGAACCATTTGATACTATTTTATACCGATTCTAACTCATTTTCAAATGTTACATACTATGTGAGTTAGCAAAGTTTAGTGACGTGTAATAAAATAAATAAAAGGAAACATATTTGTCCCTACCAACCATGTCATGTGATCTATTTATATTCCCGCGCCCACCCACCTTTTCTTTTCTAGACTTGAATGATCCAAGGGCATGTGCCCCTACTAATTTACGGGTGCTAAAATTAATTACATTTTGGTTGGAATATAGGAAATCGAAGTGTAATTTGAGGCGAAAAAGCTATTCTAATCCTCTTTTATTCTAAACAAACAATTATAAAGGTTTGGTTGGTCAAGAGTATCTTTAATTCTATTTATATTTGTGATAAATTATTCATTTTTGAATAATTTTTTTCTCAACCACATTAATAAATTTAGTGTTTTTTTTTCATATTTGAATAATGATTCATCAAATTTAAATAATTATTATTCACATTATTTAAATTATTCATTTTACTTTAAAATATAATATCATTATTTTGTTATAAAAATGAATATAAAATTATGAAAAATGAATAATAAGTGTGATTGGATAAAATTATGGTATAAATAAAAATATAATATTCACAACAAGTTGAGTTGGGAAGGAATAAAAAGAGAATATTTTTTATGGAGAAAAAAATAGTAGTTATGGTTGAAGATTAATAGATATGGAGAATAGATAAATAGATATCGAAGATGAAGAATCACTATTTGGGTTGTAAATACTCTAAATGCTCTAAAAATGGTCAAATTCGGTAGCTTTAGCTCAAACCATATGCTTCTTAAAAGTCGTGCCCTAACAATGTGGTATTTCTTTTTAGCCCCTGGTATCATCTTTAAGGAAATAGAATCATAATAAGATTCTAGTACCTATATTTATGAAATTTACAGCTTGTTGATATTATCAACCTAAGTAGGAAATGTCAAGGGCTCAACCTTTTTTAGAGGATGGAGCCTTCGCATCACTTAATTCTCCACACAACTCCTAATTTATTTGAATCCTACTCGTATTTCAGAGCCATAGGCTTGAGTTCATATCATTGGAAATAAGTAAACATGTACTCGTAAATGTTTACCCATAAAGTTGTTTTGCTTGGAGCATCAGAATACTTCTTAGTCCCAAGTCAGACATTCAATGAAGCATCAGCTACTTCCATAGCCTGCTTGCTGATGTAAGGCTAAAATAAAGTAGAAACATGTTGAAATTTAAGTAAAAAATTACTAAAAAGTTAAAGATGCAATGATTTCATATGTTTAAAATACAAATTCAAAAAATAAAAAGTAAAATTTACCACCATATTATTAGGTAACCATGGGGTTAATTGTTGCTAAAGATTGGCACAGAGTTGGCACTTCTTTCAGAATGCAAATCAGTATATATAACACTATATTTAAAATGAAGGCTTTTGCTATATTGTAAAGCAAAACTAACAGCCAATCAAAAAGGTTTAATTTGTTCCGTATTATAGCAATGCTTTGCACACCTCTTTGGTCTGGGTTGGTTAAAAAGCAAAGAGACATGGAATTATGGAGCAAAGGAATACTATCAGCTAATGAAATTAAAAAACAAACTATTATTCTTAGATGTTCTTAAGTAACAAAAATGAGAAATAATTAAGATAAATCACATTCTCCATTGAACAATAATAATAAAAAAGCAACCCAATCCAAAACGATAAAAAAGAAAATGATAATTAGTTTCAATACTGAACGAAAACTAACATTTTGAGGGAAACTCCATTTGAGGTCTCTTGAATCTCCAAGATTAGCGAACGAAACAACAAACTAAGAGGTCCATCAAAGATATGAGATAGCAAGATTAACTAAAATTACAGAAATCAGAGAACTTGAAAGAGGTTCTACTCAATTCATAATTAATAATGAGAATACCATGGTTATCATCAAGTTGATAACAATTAAGAAGATAATCCCAACCATATCCCAAAATGAAAAACATAAAGTTAATCGTTGAGGAGAAATAAAAGCAACGTGGATCTCAACTGTTATGATCGTGACATTCGGTTTGCGAAAAGGAAGAAAAGAAGGATTTTCAAAACTTTAAATAAAAACAAATAAAATAATTCAGAAAATCTGAGAAAATGCCAAGTCAGCAAAACAATTATAAATGTTTATACTTTTAAATATTAGTTATAGATTATAGATCTCGTATGAAATTCATAATACAGGATTTTAATTTTTTTTGAAAGGATGGTACAAGAATTAATTAAGAAAAAAAACAGAGTTTCACATTATCACTAATACTGTATGAATAGATATTGGTAGAGTAGTAGAACTATATCATCATTTGTTTCTCTTCCTCTTAAGAGGATGATAGATTGGCAATCTACACCAAGCAGTGGCGAATCCAAAAATTCGTATAAAGGGGGCACGTTTTTAAGTAAATTTTATTTTTTTTGTCATGCACCTCAGTTTTGCATAAAAAAAATACCAAAATTAATGATACACGACTTTAGTTCCACTCAAAATAGCAAAATCAATCAATATTGAAAAATTATTAATGACGCAAAATAATGGAACTGAAATAAAAAAAGAAAAAAATGTAAATTTACATTTAAATTGAAGGAAAAAAAATTAATTGTAAAAATAATTGCAAAAATAGTAAAAAATTAACAATAATGGAAAAGAAAATGTATAGAATATGATAATACTAATGAGAGAAATAAAATAGTTGAAATGGGAGAAATAAATAAAAAGTATTCATGAGGGAGTGAGGTGTGTAAAACTTAATATCCTAGCACTATCTCTGCTAGCCCTTTATGATGTTTTTTACACACATTTTATATATATATATATATATATATATATATATATATATATAAGGACGCCCACGATCTTAAGGGTAATAATATAGAAACAAATTTACTGCAACAAGAGATTAGTACACAAATAAAATACAAATATATATAATAATATATAAATAATAGTAATAATAAAAGTAATTATATATATAAAATATAGAATATAAAATATTAAAAGTAATGCTTAAAATAAATGCAAGAAAATAAAATATTTGTATTGAAATAATTAATTAAGAAAATAATTAATTAACTTTCAAACTCGAGTGTCCCCCAGTTTCTGTCTACTTATAATCAAAGACTATAAGCTCGCATACTTTTGCAAGGAATCCCACTAAATTTGAAAGGGTCTTAAGAAAAGATTAAACTAAAATATGAGTTTATTTAATTTTAGGTGGCGTAGCCAACCATTAACAGTACCAACCTTACAAATTTGGAATGAAAAACTTGGAGATACAATTTCCTTCGTAAAAGGAGTTAAGGGATACAATTTCCTTCGTAAAAGGAATTACAAACACTAAATTAATTAACTAATTTTTATTTGTAGGATAGGTTTAAGGTAAAGATGAAGGTAGAGGATGAAAGATGATGGTGGAGGATGATGAGGATGTAAGTTGATGGAAAGAGAGAGAGAGAGTAGGAGATTATGGAAGAGAGAGAGGTAATGGAAAGTTATGGAGAGTGAGAGAGAGAGTGTATGGAATGATAGTAGAGAGTGGTGAGGTGCCTCTATATGTTGGAGGGCATCTCCTTTTATAGGCAAACAAGAGGGTAGGTTGGTAAAAGCGTGAATAGTAACGGGGGTAAGTTTGTCTCAGTGAACAGTGATAAGGGTATTTTTGTCATTTTGAAATATAACCAGGGGCAATTTGGGCAATGTGAATGATGTTGATACAGGATATTCACATGTGAGCTGCAAAGGCTAAATTCTGACGTGGAATTTCCTCGTAAAGGAATCTTCAAAGTCTTCATAATTGTCTTGGAGAAAGAGCTACTAATTATTAGCGATGTTTTGTCTTCAACTGTCACCGCTGGAATCTTCAAGTCTAAAAAAGAAAAAATTACATTTTCAAAATTTGGATTTTGTAGGAGAAAAAGTCCCTAAGATTTTGCCTAAGTATCATTTCTGATAGCTTAGCGGGAAATTTTATTTATTTATTTATTTATTTTTTTTTTTTTTTTTCAAAAACCTGAATTACCAAAAAGTTCCGAGTGACTATAATCATCATCATTGTCACTTAAGTTAATTGCTGGTTCATCTATCTCAGAATTTGTTCCTGATTTTGGAAGGTATTTCTGAAATAAGGCCATCATTTCTTCAGGGCTCTTTGTTGCTGCCAATTGAGATGCATAAAGAGATTTTTCTGCTAAAAACTGTGCCTGTTCTTGTGAATGCATGTTGGCTTGGGCTTGTTTAATGGTAAGAGATTTTTCAGGTATCTGAATGGGAAGGAAACGATTGTTTGGGGGAAGGGTTTGTACTGGGGTCTTTTCTAGGGTTTCTCGGTATTTGATCATTTTCTCAACATTATCCATGGACATTGCAGGGGGAAGATTGAACTTTTCCCACCATTTGATTAAAAATTTTCTTTTTATTAAAGGAATTTTGCTAGTCTCATCATAAACCAACTGCCAATGAGTAACCCAGGGAAGGAAAAATTTCATGCAGAAAAGGGCCAAAAGAGGCATACATTTTTCTCCTGCAGTAGGTGTGTAGCCTGCTTTAAATTTTTGGTAACATGGGAGGGCTCTGTCTTGGAGAATACGTTCATCGCAACCCCAATTTTCGCACCATTGAGAAAACCATAAAGGAAATTTTTCTGAGACACAAGTAGAATAAAAAAAGACTAACCAAGTGCGTCTTCTCCCAACATTATTTATTAGGAGAGCATTCCACCACGCTTGTTGATAGTCCCAGTAATTGAAAGTGGTGTGAAAAAATGCTTCATGTCTAAATTCATCCAAAAAGTGTAAGGGTTCATCAAGTGGATGTTTCCAGTCTTTTGGAGAGATTATTTGGTGAATTTTTATTGTAGAATAGGCTGGAAAAAGATGGTCATTTCTCCAATAAAAATGTTTAAAAGAAGCGGATTTAGTTACCGTCAAAATTGTTTTGTAGTACATCGGGGTTTGAGACAAATTCCATGGTTTGTAAAACTTGTTTTTGCCGAAGACTTTTTCAATTGTGACATAAGGGTCTGGATGGTAAAAACCTTTTTCAACTGTAAGAACATTTTGCCATGACTTTTTAGCAAGAAATTCAACTTGGGGAGACGAAGATATTGGAGGAGGGGTTGCCTGTGCTGAAATTATTTGGGAATTTGTGAAATTTGGATTGGAGACCGTTTTTAGTGAATCACGAAAAACATTTTGGGTGGTTGAAACCTGAGTACTCAAAATGTTGTTTGTATTTTCAAGAGAAAGGGTTTTCGAAATTGAAGACTCACCTTTCTCAGGTTTTGAAACAGTAGGAATTTCTATTTTGGGGATTTTGTTAAAAAGAGCATGTTGAAGCTCTGGGCAATTTGCAAGAGTTTCTGCTAACCATTTTTGCACTTTTGGATCTAAAGGGGATTGTGGAATATTAGACGCTGCTGCTTCAGTTTTTACAGTGGCATCCTTCCATGTCACGACTTTGGAATCTTCTTCAGGGATGTTGGTAGATTCTTTCCCTGTGATCTCTTTTCCCTTAGTTTTCCTCGGCATGGCTGGAATTTTGAAGGAATTCACGGGTTAGGAAGTCAGGAATAGAATTTGTATCTCCTTTTATGAATTCAATGTCAAAATCATAAATGCTCAAAATTGCTTGCCAACGTGCAAAAATTTGTTTTGATGCAAGGTTTTTAACATCTTTTTGCAAAACTTCTTTTGCACTTTTACAATCAATCCTTAAAAGAAATTTTTGATTTAATAAATCACTTTGAAATTTGTTTATGCACAAGACAATACTCAAAATTTCTTTTTTGATTGTTGAGTAGTTTATTTGGCATTCATTCCAATGACTTGAGGTATATTGCACTATATGCTCTTTACCGTCAGAAATCTGTTTTAGGATTCCTCCATATCCTAGATCTGAAGCATCCGTTTCTACAACCTTAGAGAGGGAAGGATCAGCTAAGTATAGGCAAGGGATTTCTAAGATATATTTCTTGATTTGCCTGATAAGAGTAGTATGCTCTTCTGTCCATGGGACGAGATTTTTCCTAAGTCTGTCATGTAAAGGTTTAGCCATTCTATTGATATTTGGACAAAAATCGAGAACATAATTAAGGCTTCCTAAAAACCTCTGCAATTGATTTTTGTCAAGGATTTTGTCTGGAAATTTATCTGCAAATTGCAAAGATCTTTCAATTGGTGTAATAGTTCCTTTAGATAAGTAATGTCCAAGGAACCGAATACGAGTCTGAAAAAGGGAAATTTTTGTTTCGGACACGACTAAACCATTTTTCTTAACAGCGTAAAAGAAAGTTTTTAGATGTTTGAAGTGTTCTTGGATAGAATTTGAAAAAATTAAAACATCATCAATATAGACAATACAAAATTTTGAATAATCATTGAAGATGTCATTTATAATTCTTTGAAATTCAGAAGGCGCATTTTTCAAACCGAAAGGCATAACATTCCATTCGTATTGTCCGAAAGGAACAGTAAAAGCTGTTCTATACCTGTGAGATTTTGAAATTTGAATTTGCCAAAATCCAGATTTCATGTCAAATTTTGAAAAAACATAAGAGGAGTGCAATTTTTGCAAAAGATCTTTTTTATTTGGAATAGGGTACCTAATCCATCGCAAAGCTGTATTCAATGGTTTATAATTTATCACTAACCTAGGTGTTCCTCTTTCTATCTCTGAGTTTTTATTAACATAAAAGGCAGCACAACTCCAAGGGGACCTAGATTTTGAAATCAAGCCTTTTTGTTCTAATTCAAGAATTTCTTTCCGGCAATATTGCTCAAGTTCTTGGTTCATCTGAATAGGTCTAGCCTTAGTTGGAATTTGTTTTTCATCAAAATCACTTTCGTAAGGTAAATCAACGATGTGTTGTTTTCTATCCCAAAAAGCAGTTGGAAGATCAGAACAAATTTCTTTTCGAACTAAATTTTGAAAATCATCAACTTTTTGTTGAATGGAAGGAGTATTTATTTGTTCTTCAAATCTTTTGAAAATGACATCCTTTTGGAGGGACTGCAAATGATGTGTTTTTCCTTTGATCAAAACATTTATGGAATTTTGATGAATTGAACAAGCTTTGATTAAATCAAGATTCCTTGTTCGAGGTTTTTCAATAAACTCAAAATTCAATTTCCCATTTTCTGTCTTTGAAGAAATTGAGTCCGATTTTACCTTGTAAGGAGTAATCAAATTCATGAACGGTGTGCCCAAAATTGTACTATGTTGAATATCATTAACTGAAACAAACCAAGTCTTTAAAAGAACATTGTTATTTAAAATTGAGGCCTCGGTTTTTGAATCAACGATTAGTTTTGAACTATTTGCAGCTGAAAGGCGTTCATTTGTTTTTTCTAAAAATTCTTTTGGAACAATCCCTGATTTTATACAATTTAAATCGGCACCGGTGTCAAATAGTGCAATGGTATCAATTTGAAAATCTTTGGAAAAAACCAATTTTATTTTTATTACATATTTTCTAGCAGTAATTTCTCGCAAAACAAAAAGAAAATCAGACGGGATTTTTTCAAGATTTTGGACATTTTGAGTGTCCTGGATATGGGGTAGGTTGTTCTCGGGTTCTTCATGGGAATCAGAAGAGTCAGAGGTATCTTGTAGGACTTTAGAAATGGTTTTTATTAGTTCAGAATCATTTTTCTGCTTCATCCTAAGGTCTCGAAGGTCGGACTTTATTTCTTTAATTTCTTTCTGCAATTCCTGAATACTAGTTTTCTCATTAGAAAAAAGATTTTTTGTTTTATTACTCAAAATTTTTGTGAGATCATAAGCTCCTCTACTGGTATTAGGTAGAATAGATGGTTTTTCAACCTTCTTTTCTTCCTTTTTATCATCTTGGATGTCTAGGGATTGTAAAAGTTTGTTTAAAAATTCTCTTTTAAGATCTGGGTCTTCAATGCTATTAATGATATCTAATGTCGTATTTTGTTCTCTAGTTAAGACACTAATTTCAAAAGAGCTCGTAGAGCTAGTTGCAATAATTTCATCTAATTGGAGATCTTTGTTATTTTCAGAGGACACTGAAGAAGGTGTATCTGAATCAGAACTGAAGGAATCTGAAGAGGAATGAAGAAAAAGATTTGATATTTTGTTGGTGATTTCGTCATCTAGATGTAGCTCATGTAGCTTTTTATTGAACTTACAGAATTTGGATGTATGTCCTTTTTTGTGGCATCTATAACATGTGATGTCTTTGAATCTATTTTCTTTGTTCCTATTATCAGTTTTCTTACGATTGTAATTTCGTGGTTTCCTATAATTGGATTTTCTATAATAATCATTTGGAGGATTTTGGTAATTTTTCTTGTAAGGCTTTTGATTTCTAAAGACATTGCTCCTAGAGCTTCTACTACAATTTCCAGTACAAGAGGACGCTGAGGGTTTATTTACATTAATATCAAATTGGTTGCAAAAAGTACCTAATTCAGATCTAGTTTTCTTAAGCTCCCACTTAAGATGTTTTTGTAACTTCATCTCCTGACAAATTTTTAGTCCTTCTTGTTGGGTCAGACTAATCAGTTCACCGTAAGTGAACTTGTCGTAAGGGATGTGGTGTCCATGTGTTTCTCTAATCCTATTTCTAACTTTTTCTCCTAGTTGCGTTGGCAAACCGGCTAAAAACTTTTCTTTCCAAAAAGGTTGATTGGAGTCTTCTCTAAGCATTATTCTGGTTAGAAACGTATTTCTATACCATTGAAAATCACTAAGTTTTTTACATTTTAAATTTGACAAAAGTTCGGCATTCTTATCTTTCAAATGTGAGGGATCTCCTATGAAATGAAGGGAGATTGTGAGAATTAGAGTGGCTACGACATCTTGAATATAGTCATTATCATCGCTTATGATTGGCTCATCATTTTGATTAGTTTGGACGGCATCTAAAATTTCTAACTGTTGTTGTTGTGTGAGATAGTAGTCCCACCAACCTTTTAACTGTCCTGAAAAACCTGCTATTAAGAGTTCAGCTACAGTTCTATCTTGGGTACCAGGCTGGGTTTTATAAGCATTTGCCGCCATGGTCATCTGCTGTAGAAGACCAAGGATTTCATATTCAGATAATCTATCTATGTTCCAATCATAGACAGATGTGGCATTAAAACGGGACTGTGACAAAGGCTTGATAGTATTGATGTCACGAGCAGGGATGATGTGTAAGTTATCATCTCTACGAGGATTCCTAGACCAGTGTAGTTTGTTAACTTTTGGTGTAACTTCTTGAAATTTTTCAATGAGACTTTCACAGTCAGAGTCTTGGGTGATGGTGTTGACATTTTGATTTGAGGTCGGGGTATCTGGGATAATTTGGGCAGGGTTTTGGGTGGAGTCACTGGTTGAAGCAGCCATTTTGCTAAGTTGGTTTTGAATAGCTTTGATGTAATCATTTTTACTATCCTGGATATTTTTTGAACTTTGATTTGTCAATTGATATGGCTTAAAAAATGGTTTTTGAATTTTTGGTTCTTCGACCGTTTTTTCAATATTAAAATTTTTGGGTTGTTTATCAAGGTGTTTTTCTATCCTATCAAGTTGTCTTCCTATGGTTCCTAGATTGGTGTTGGTATAATTATTTTGAAGAATTATATTTTTCACATTGGTCTTATCATCACTACTAGGTGTTTTGTAAGGAACTGCCTCTACTTTTTGATTATTATGATCTATCCTTATTCCTCTAAGGGGTGGGTGAGTTGATTGAATTTTTCTGCTATCTAGCATTTCCCATTCTGGAGCTTTATTTCTAAGGGTAATAGGACTCACAGAATAAAAAGGATAATCTATGGAATTTTTGGAAGCATAAATTTCAAACCAATCAAAAAATAATATATGGATTTTATTTTGAACTACAAAATCATAAAATTCATCTTGAATTGTTTTTCTAGAATCCATAAAGTTATTAAAAAACCATGACCTTTTTTCTTCTACATTATCAGAGTAAAAATCATCATGAAGGAGTTGTTTGTCAACATTAAATTCTTTTGAAATAACATTTAATTCATTAAAAACATTTTCGGTGATGGCTGAAAACGTTGGGCTTGTTGGGAAATCTAAATCTGAAATATGAGGCTGATTTTGCTGAATTGGGGCTTGTTGATTATTATTAACCCCTAACATATGACCTTGTATTTCAGAACTTTCTTCTCTATTAGTATTATCATAGACTACTCTAGGGATAACTGAGGCGAAATTTACGCCTCTTAGAATAGAATCTGGAATTTCTGAAGTTGAATGTCTTGCAGGATTTAAATAAGGTAAATTTATAACAGATGGTAAATTAGACACTCTACCTAGGTCAACAGTATTTGAGACAGAGGAATCATCAGAAAATCTACTACTTATAGAACGCCTATGGAATGAAAGTTTTACTTTCCCATCATTGTACTGAGTTATCTGTCTTAATTCAGAATTTGGTTTAGGTGTCTCTTCTGGATAAATAGATTGGGGTTCTGTGACCCCTTCTAGTGTCCATTCTTGAGGAAGCGTAACTTCCTTCCAAATTATAGATCTAGGTATAACAGTATTTGATTTGGTCAAGTCAGTTTGTAAAAGAATTGTTTCACCCTTTTTACTATGGAATTTCACTTTTGTGGCAAAGGCTGACATCATGGCCTTGTAGTGAATTCTATAGATCAAAGCAACTGGAATAGACCCTTCAAGCATTTTATAATTGTGAGTTTTGATTTGTAAAACTAAGGATTTTAAAATATTTTTATCATTTAATGAAATTGTAAAATTTGGATAGCATTCAAAAGATATCGGACCAGTACAGAGACTTGACTCAACAGAACTTAAAAGGGAATCACTAAAGTTTGTGAATCTTGCATCTCTAAGAATAGCAAGAATGGATGTGTCTAGTCCTTCTTTGGTCAAGGGTTTTATTCCGACCTGAACTAAACCAATATGAATATATTTAAAGTTTTTATCTCTATGTTTTTTCAAGGATTTTTGAGAAAGAAGATTAATTGTTTCAAAAGGTTTCATTAACTGAATATCTCTTTCTTCAGTCTTGATTGTAAAATTAGTTTTGAAAAAATGAAATTTTGAACTCGCATAAATCTCATCTTTTTCTTTCTTAGGAATTTGCCAATTATCTATTGATTTTTGAAAATCTTATATATATACACGTTTTCCACACAGAAAAAAATAATTTTTATTTTTCGATTTTTTTTCGCGGCAAGGGGGGGCACGTGCCCCATGTGTCCCCCCTGGATCCGCCCCTGATGCCAAGTGATGACAAAACAAAGCTTATCTGTATAATGATTTCGAAACATTCACAGTGTCACAAAATCTTGATGTATCTTCAATTTATGCTTGAGAAAAAACTGTTTTCATCCTTTAACAAGCACATGATATTTTGAGCTCCATTTCTTGTACACCATCTCAAATTCACTTCCTCCTTGATCATAAGTTGTGACTCTTATTTCTTCTTCAGGATCATCGTCTTTATTCAACAAGGGCAAGATGCATTTTTCGACATCAGTTTTGTTCATTGCCAATCTACTTTGATTTTCCTTTATATCACTATTCGTCAATTGCTTTTCAAAAGGTTTGCTGCACGGCTCGATTAGCCCGTGTAGACGTTGGACCGGAGGGATATCCGAGGGAGTATGACTGTGTATTGCTCTCTAGAATGATTCAGAGAGAAAATAATACCCGAGAAATGCGAAGAGTTGGAGGGAAGATGCAGATAAAATTAGAGAGAGTGGTAACAACTGCATAATGAAGTAAGACAGATAAAACTTGTCTAGGAAGAGAACAAAAAGAGAAAATAACATAAATAGCTAGGCTAGCTAGATCGGTTCACTCTTTGCAATGCTAAACTACATCGTTTTTAATATGCATTTGGAGCGGGCCAGAACGTGGGCCTCGGGAGTCGGTAACTTTAAAAAAGCATTCTACAACTCAGTAAATTGATAGATTTTGGAAGGACAAAATAGTAAAACACTGAATTGCAATTGATGAACAGTGAATTTTGCTTCACTTTTATATATTAGTAAATTCGTCAATTGCTTTTCAAAAGGTTTGCTGCACGACCCGATTACCCAATGTAGACGTTGGACCGGAGGGATATCCGAGGGAGTATGACTGCATATTGCTCTCCAGAATGATTCTTAATGGCTCGTATCTCCAAAAGAAGCTTTTGTCAGTTAGCTTTATCATGGGTGAAACCTTAGGTGTATGCGATACTTTGCGATGCTTGCGACTATCTCTTGTACCATGAACAAGTTTTCTTTTCAATTCACCTATCGTTGAAGTATCATTTTTTGCTTGCTTGAAAGATACAATGGTTAGAGCAGCTAGTCCTAAATGCTTGAGTTCCTCTGGATACTCGTTCGTATCCATTGCGATTGGTAGAAGTTAATTGATATTTCCTTTAAGAAAGTTAGAAATAACTCCTTTTTGGAATGAGAAAAATCGAAGAAACAAAGAGGAGGATACAAGGAGAATTAAACTGATGTATCATTTTTTTTTTTGGAAGACAAACTGATGTATCGTTAGTTATTAAGTTCTTGAATATATTACTATATATATAATATATAGTAATTCTATTTAGTTAGGAAAGGAATTAATGATTCACTCTAAAGGAAAACATGAATAACTTGACACTCAAGTTGTTTATTACTCAAGTTGTTTATTAGTTAAATTCTTATTTAATGGACTATTAGAAATAGAACACACTTCTAATAAGGTTAAATTAAAACCTTCTTTGAGGAATTAAATCTTGTACATCGTATATACTGGGCCATAGTCAAACTAATATTTTAAATGATTTTTTTAGTACTCAATTTTTGTTAATTGTTGTGGCATTTGAACTCATCAGGAACTCCAAAGTTCTTTTTGGAACTTAAAAACAACTAAACATAAAATTTAAATAATCAATGAGAGTTTTATTGCACATAGGTCATAAAAGCTATATATATAGAGGCATATCTAGGAGTTTTGATCCCGGGAACAACCTCTAGCAAGGGTGGTTTTGATCCCTCCATTTATTTAAACCTTACAATGAGTGGTTCCCCCGGTTTGAAAATTTAAAGAGAATCTTTTCTATGATCCCTAATAATATTATTATAAAAGTTGTAGTAATTGAAGGGAGAAAGTGGAGTTGAACATTAGCCCAATAGGCCGGCCCACTAAGAATATATCTTTGACTGTATAGTTTATTAGGAAAAGAGAGACATGAAAATCTAGAAAGCAGAAGAGCCAGTGAAATTTAGGAGGTGGTACCTTAATTAGCTTTTGTCTTGTTTCATCAAGTAAGATTTCTCTCTTCATTTTGATTTTACTCTCTAGCTAATGTTTAATTATAATTCTGTGCTAACTAATTCGTTCTTGAATCTTTTTTTTTTTTCGTTTGTTTTGGGCTTAATCTAAGAATTATCTTTAGTAGAATATGAATGCTCATTTTGATGCATCAAAATTTGTGAAAATGATAAGAGTTGCATCATAATAGGTGTTTTATACTACAAATATCATTGCTTTATGTTCTTTTTACACCAGGATTTGAGGTTCCAACTTGAACTGATCTTGATTTGTTTCTTACAAAATTAGTCTTCAATTCTTTTTGTTTTAGAAAAAGCAGAATTTTCTTTTTGGCCTTTTTGACTATTGTAATTATTGAATGATTTGAATGTTGGTTGTTTTGCTTTGAGCTTTTTCTTTTCATTTTGTTTATGATATGAACAGCAAGAACAATATTATTGAATTTTACATTCATAAGTTTGATTCTGATATTTTTATAAATATTATTGAATTGATAATATTTGATTGTTTAATATCACTTAGTGTTTAATATTTTGTCATTGTTCAGTTAAAACGACGTAGTTTTCTTCCCTTTGGAGGGGTAAAATATTTTGCCGAACCTATAAATTTGTCCTCCCCAGCAAAGGGATCCTCTATTCGCCCCTGGTTCCAGATACTTAGAATACGAATGCTTGTCATGTTTTGATCTTTCCTTGTTCAGTATATACACCGTAAGAACCTCGTCAGTTCGCCAAAAAAATATGATACCTTGCAAGTACAGATACTTTTCCTCAAGCACAACAGTTACCTACACATACCATAACGACAAAACGACTCCCAAAGAAACCGAGAAAGCGTTCATTGATGCCACCGTGAAAGAACCTCCTATCCCTGTCCTTGACTATGCCTCTGCTGCCACTAAGATCCAATCTTCCTACAGGGCTCACATAATCCGGACCCTCTACCGAAAGATCGCACATATCAATGCAGAAGCTGATCAAGTGCAACAGAGAATTCAAGAGCAGGACACGGTAGATGCCATAAGGAATGACGAAAGGGAGAAGCTAAGAATCAATGAGGCATTGATGAGATTGCTTTTGAGGTTGGACTCTGTGCCCGGGGTTGATCCAACAGTAAGGGAAGCACGGAGGAAAGTCAGCCGTAGGATTGTTGGACTGCAGGAGATTGTCGACGGAATCTCTGGTGGAGGCAATGATAGTGGTTGGTGTGGGTATAATGGTGGCGAGTTTTTTCGGGATTGGGATGAAGTGACAGCAGAGATGGAGAAGAAGTTGTGCTTGGAGAGAGGTGGTGAGGAAATGGAGATGTATTGTGCTGAATATCTTGGTTTTAGATGCTTGCAGAGGTTTCTGAGGGAGCCATAAAAACGTTCGTTCTTTCCTTTTTCGGTATAGCATATACATACACGACATGCATGTAAACAATATGAAAAGAAGAAAGACAATATATAATCGTTAAAAACATTATGCTCATTTGCTAAAAACAACCATTGCTTCTGTAATAGGATGGTTAATTGTTATGTCAATATTGTCCACTTTGATTTGAATTCAACATTTTGAACTTCACGTTTTAGAACACTTATACGTGTCGCAGAAAGCTTTTTATTAATAACTCACGATTACTCTCACTCTCTTCATTTTAAATGTAGGATATAGTTCATTCATTTGCTCCCATTGACAATACTCATGATCACTCTTTCATTCGAATCTTTTATTTTGATGCGATTTACTCCCAACCGGATGGATGGTTGCGGGTTTAGTTTTGAATTGAGCAGACATGGTTATATATTGGTAACCCAGAAATAGCATCAAGTCATAGAGTGCTTGGTGTCTAAATTTCTTGCTTTTGTTTGAACGTTTCTTTATGACCAAAAGATATAGTCCAACAGTAAATAAGAGATCTGGTAAAACTCAATAGAAATTTCTTTTATCGCTTTTCGTTGTTTCATTTGAAATTGTTATTCTGTGGAATAGTTATTCTATGTGAAAAAAACCAACCAAAACTAGAAATACAATAACTATTCTATTTCTTACATATTTCGGGAACCAAACAATACAGGCCCTAACTATGAATCACAATTAATGGATTGATACTACTAATAATAATAATTTGCCTTCCACTATTAATTCAACTTCACATAAGTTCTAAATTAAGATTTCTCCACAATATTAATAAGATAAAAGAATAAAGAACATCGAATTGCAGGACACTGTTAGTCCTTGATTACAAGCCATTTGTCCGATGCAAAATTTGTGATTTCATATTGGTAATTTAATGGATTAATAGTTTTGAATCTTTTTAGACACCTTTTAGATAAATTCGCTCCGAACCAATGTTCAATGCATATACCAAGACTCCACATTCTACTTCGGTCCCGAATTCTTCGAAGCATATTAGGCACTCATCTGCAGTGTTATTTTGATTGGTTTCAAAATCAATATCCACAATGACTTCAACTTCCCGGTGACCAGCTTCTGTGTCATCCCGGGCAGCAGTATTTACTCGAGCTAAATATTGTAAGCAACAATATATAGAGAGAAAGAGTAGAATATAGATGTATAAAATCAATATAGAAAGTCCAATAAAGCTAGAATAAAGTGATAATGTAGTTGGATCCATCTTTTATTTGATTATTATGAACTCTTGTTGAATTCAAACTCTTTAATAAGTTTACACGATTAAGACAATAATATATATAAATGTACTGAAGAGTCGTAATCCAAATCGTAGTTGGTATTAATATAAATCCAAATCCTACATATAAATCGTAGTTGGAATTGGGATCCGAATGTGACGAAATCAGAATTGGAATGTGACGGAATCAGAATCGGAATCACTATTTTTAAATTATGTATGGTACAATATGGAATTGGAATCTAAACTTTTTTAAAAATCTTTAATTTTCTAATATCAAAATGATTAAATTGCAATATTGATTAAAAATTAATTTAGTGATAACAAGTTTTAGAAATTCAATAATAATCTGAAATAATGAAAAAAATAAAAGTAAAAAATAATTGAAATACAATTAAATGATCATGGTCAAGGTAGAGATATGTTAAACCACCATCCACAATGAAAAAGAAAAGAACACGTGGTGATGGTGGTGCTTAATTAGCAATTTCACTATTCTAAAAATAAATCAGTAAATAAATAAATAAATAAATCATTAGTCGGATAAAAGGAGGGAATCAATAATCATTAACAATGTGTGGGATGAGAATCAGATTCCGATACATTTGAGAATGAGTTTCCCTTTCTATATTACCTATTTATAAAACCAAACAATAGGAATGAGAATTATCTTATCTTATTCCGATTCCAAAGCCAAAAATACTCTAACCAAAGATTTATACCACAAAATTTTAATATGTCCCGTTATGCTACATGTCGATCATATTTATAATTAATTGATTAATTAATTATATGATCTTTAACTAATTATTTACATAAATAAAATATTATTTATAAACCATAATCATCAAACACAATCTCATACATGCAGTTAAGGTTTTTTCGAATCACCAAACCCAGTCTCATACATGAAATTTTTTCTTGGAGATGAATAGTAACATTCTTTCTTTTTCCTGCCATTAAAGTAAAGAAAGTATAATGATAGTTTGGCCCATTTTAATTTATTCTAGTATCATGTAACAATGAAAACCGTTTGCATAAAAAAAATTGTTGTAAAATAAATTTAATTCTTTAATTTTTGAATTTCGAATTTGTTTAGTAATTTTGTGAACTAGCCGAGCCAAGCTTTAGCTAACTCATGCTTGACTTAGCTCATTAGAAAATTAACGAGCTTCGAGCTTTGTTCGAGCTCCAAATTCTCTATGAATTTTGTTTACCAATTTTTTTATTTAATCATGAGCTATTTGTTATCAATTTGTTAATTACAAGTTTTATCAGAAGTAACCTTCTTTAATTTGACTTTTTATCTTAAAAATTGATAAAATGCAATTAATGTAGGAATAATAAAGTCTTTTTAATTAATATTAAATGCATTTCTTAATTCTGGTGCATAATGTTAGAAGACATATATTTTGGAGCGGACCGAGTAAAACAAAAGGCAAAATCTATATATATATATAATATAAAGGAGTAACGATGACGATGAGATGTCATCGTCTCCTTTTTTCACTCAAAAAATGCTTACGTGTCAAATTTTTAATTTTTAATTTATTTTTTCCATTAATTTACATTAAAATCAAATATTAATATTGTCATGATTTCCTTTCCTATTTTGCAATATTAAATTTTCAGTTAATATGATCTTGCTTACTATTAACTATTCAATCAATTATTTTTACTTTAACTTAAATTCGGAACAATTATATTTCAATAAAAAAAATTCGAAATAAATTAGTTATACACTTTCGCAATTAATATATAATTTTTCTAGAAGATCATATTTTTTTTACTTATTAATTTAATTTTCGTTTTTATTAGAATTATCAAGTGTTTATTTTCCAATTCATATTAATATATTTCTAATATGTTTTTTTTTTTGTCAAAATTTTCATATAATTTTTGGTTTGTGTAACCGTGATTTAATTTTTCATTTTTAATATTATTTATAAAAGTTATATTTATGTATTTTAGAAGACATGAGTTGTGTAAACATGTGTTGCTTATTGAAACACTTTTAATCATTTGTATTATTTTTGTAATGAGACGGGTATGGAAAGTGCCAAAATGAATGGGTACGAGTATGAAAATGACATTAGTCGCGAGTACTCTATTGATGCTCACGTAGTCAATGATATAGATTAGAATAAAATTAATTCAAAACAATTGAGATTATAATTTTTGTAAGAATAGAGTGATATTTATGTATTATGCATTTTGTTTTATATTGTCATTCTTATGGTATTTACTATTTTTTGACAACCAATGAAACTTCATTAAAATGAAAAATGTAAAAGCAACAAATAATTAAAGTCGGGAGGTACAGATAATGAATTTACTATTTAGGTAATGAATTTGGAGAAATTCTATTATGCACCGGGTGCAATGAATTCGAACAAATGAAATTAGAGAAATATATCATCTCATTGGAAGATGATTGGTGTAAAGAAAAAATGTATACAAGAAATTCGTCGGGTCCCTTAAACCGAAACTGTAATAAAATTTGACATAAAGTTAACATAATATTTCAAAAAATATATGTTCTCACAATCCGTGTATAGCACGGGCCTAAAACTAATGTAATATAAGGCAGGTCAAATTTTTGCAATTTTCCATTTGAAAATGGTTAAATAATGATTTTAAGTGGATGAGTCGTCTAATTTTTGTAATCTCGGATACATTTTTGTTCGCCTGGTAGCTAGAAGGCTCTAAGCAAAGAAAGAACAAGTTGGAAAAATCTTGTATTGTCCTATTTTCTTCTGGTGGTGAGCATTCTGATTCTTGTTTTTGCTGCTGTAATTCCTCTACCTAGGCCTCCTAATTCTTGCATCTCATTTAATACCACCATACTCAAATTCATCAACTTTTTTATCTTCTTCACATTCTTTTTAGGGTTTCAGATTCATTTTTAGGGTTTTTCTTTATGTGGGTTCAACAATAATCATTCATGTTATTCAAATTTTTAAATTTTATTATTCTGTAATTTTGATTTACATGATAACTATACTTTGCTTCTGGCCTGACTGACCATTTTCTGCTATCAAACATTAGGGTATATCGAAAAAGCATCTTTGGGCGTTCATTTGAATACAGATTCTCAAATGACAGTTTTTTCGGCCTCAAAGATACTCGCTGCTGCAGCTGAGAAGGTTGGACCGATGGCCCGGAGACAAGCCTTAAGCCTTACGGAGGCTGCTGCAGCTCGAGTACACCAGCTTCTTCAGCAGCGTGAACGTACTTTTCTTCGATTGGGGGTCAAGGCTCGTGGCTGCAATGGGTTATCCTACACCCTCAATTATGCAGGCAGGTTCTAATATCTTTTTTTATTTTGTCATATACATTTGAGGTTGCATTTCATTTTTCAAGAACGCGAACTACATTGCTTATTAGGGTAAAAGCTTTGTCATTTATAAGTGCAGATGAGAAAGGAAAGTTCGATGAGTTGATTGAAGACAAGGGTGTTAAGATTCTGATTGATCCCAAGGCTCTCATGCATGTCATAGGAACTAAGATGGATTTTGTTGATGATAAGCTCCGGTAATTACCGTTTTCGTCGTTTTTTATTTCAACTTTTGTCTTGGCTTAACATGGTTATAATGATTCAATACGTTGAACAAGTGATGAACTCATCATGACCTGTGAATGCTTGTTTGGACTTGTTTAAATTTTCAATTTTACTAAGGCATCCGGGGTTAACCTTGAAATCGAGGTAATTATACCTTAATATCCATGAGTCTGTTTGAGGATCTCTTTTACTTTTACCCGAGGTTTAATCATTCAATTCAAGTTATTTATATTTATACTGGATCCGTTGTTTCGAAATAGATAAAACATGAACGAATTCCGACATTGTCTTCAGAAATTAGCTAAAATGAGTGGACTACAAAACATGTGAGAATTTAGTTTTGTCAATTTCTTTGATATGAACCTTTTTTTTTTTTTTTTTTCTGAAACAAGGTCTCAATTGAAGTGTTTCCATATGTTTTCTGTGGACATATTTGATATAAATTTCAAGTTGGGTTTGAATCCCAGGATGTTTCCACTCTTTGCTTGTGTTGCTCACTGGATGTGTTGCAATGGACATTTGACGCATTCTCTTTTCTTGCAGATCTGAATTTATTTTCGTGAATCCAAACTCTAAAGGACAATGTGGTTGTGGAGAGTCTTTTATGACAACAAGTAATGCGGAGACTGCCAAACGTAGCGTTCAATAATATTTCTTCAGGCTTTTCTTTGGTATGAGTCCCACAGTATTGCTGTTGTATTCTGAGTACTAAGCCTACCAAAATGATATAATCTGGACAAGTTATCTGCAAAGTATGAGTTGTGCTGATGGGTAGTAATTAGTGTGCTATGATAAGATCACTTGTATGTTGCAACACGACATCGTAAATATTCAGTGGTCATATACACAATACGATTTTTGCAACTTCTTGTAATTTAAGTTACACAAGAAAAATAAAGGTAATATTATCTTTTCCTCCAAAGTCTTGCATAAATTAAGCTATAGGGAGTGAGTTTGGTGTTTGAGAGCATTGGACCTGTAGATCAGAACAAACTTAAACAAAACAATTTTGAAAGATTAACATAAAAATGTCTACATACATTCATCAAATTGTCCAATATTGATTGCTCTTATTCCTCTTAAGTTTGGTTACTTCTTCACAATTTGTCGCATGGCTTTTTCACCTCCATTGTGGCTGTAATGTAATAGTTATGGTGTGAGTTTCTTCAAAAGATCCTCTGGTATCAACTAATGTTTTTTGTTTTTTTTTTTTCTCTAGATAAGGTTTGCATAATAATTGTGGATGTATTAACTTCTGCAGATTCTTTCCATATAGTTGAAGGCTTAAGGTGTATGTATTGTCTTGTCTACAGAAGTTATTGTCACATGAATTTATTTTCGTATTAAATATGTGATTTGGCTTTTTCACCTCTATGGTGGCTGAAATACGATAGTTATTGTGTGATTTTCTTCAAAAGACCCTCTGGTATCGACTAAAGTTTTTTCTTCTCTTGTTCTAGATTAGGTTTGTGTCAATAATTGTGGATGTATTAACTTCTGCAGATTCATTTTGTCCAGTTGAAGGCTTAAGGAGATGTATCAACTTGTCTAAAGAAGTTACTGTGTCACGTGAATTTATTTTCGTATTAAATATGTGATTTGGGTTTGTGTTGTGAAACAATGTTGCAGCATGGGAATTACTGATCAGGCTTATAAGAAGGCTCTCCCGTTGCAAAGTTTTTAACCACTTGCTGAATTAATGTTCGACCCTAGTGCATACAGATTTCTTCAGATTAAGATTTTTTTTTTTTCCTTTTCATCCATGGGAGAGCTTGCAGATATGCTGTAAATTTGTAAATTTTTTTACTTTTATGGTGTTGCTGAATTAAGAGAACTAGATAGGATGGTTACTCTTAGTCATCGGAATGATCAAGATCTTTATGGTGCTCTTGAACATTCTTTGCGTACCAACTCTAAACAGAGTACTCTCGAACTCTTCAAGCTAGAGAACCGGTGTATAACATATATTGTTTGTGATTCTGGTTTGGTGTAATCAATTTAGTTGAATATGTAACTTACACCTGCTAAATATTAAATAATCTGATTTAATACGCCGTCTCACCATAGCAAAGTCGAGTTCTCTCCAGTTCTACCAGATTTTGCTTGCATAAAAGAGTCTTTAGTTGTTAAAGTTGATAGACTTGATCGTTCCTGTGCACCTCTTATTTTCATCTTTTAAATTGTAGCTGAAGCAGCATTCATCATGTGTTTAGCAGTAGTTTTCTTTAATCCAAATGTTAAAATACAACACCTGCATTACATCTCCATACAATGCAGGTTATACATCCTGGTAAACACTCAGATTGAAAGCTAATCTAGCTAACAAAAACTTCTATTGCTCAAACATTTGTCGGAATTCTTTAATCCCACTACTCCAATCACTACTTTTTGCAACATGTAGATGCACACAAAAAGCATTGGAGTTCAAAATGAACAATTGGCTCGCGTATTACATATATATAATAATAACCATGACAAAATCTATACCTATTTCACGGTGACTAGCAGTTGTCAATCCAGGCTTAATAAGCATTATAGAGTCATATGCAGCAAAACAGCAGTATACTTGTTTCTCTGTACACAGACTAAAAGAAACTTCAACGGCAGCATATTCGCTTCACTTGCTATTTACAGATATGATAACAAAAAAAATTGTAACTGCATCATGTATCATTTAACATCTAAGTATTGATTAGCACGCGCCTTGATGCTATTTTCAATTTTCTGAGTATGAGTGCCATAACTAAGACACTGAAGTCCCTCAACTTAGTAGGCATGATACAACTTGCAACATTTCTTGCTCCATCAATTCTTGTTTAGTGTCTTGTTAATCATCATTACTACCGAATTCCAAAAGCACAAATTTTCAGATTACCAGCTTATGTCCTCTATATATCCACGAAAGTGATGTTTACTACAACATGTTAATTTGATCTTTGAGCACACTAAGGTGGACAGGAGACTTGTTTCAAAATGCTGAGATGTCCTGTTCTCAGTCGGGACTGTGAGGATTCCAACGATCCTGCTCAATGTGATTGCGACTTGAGTAATGATCTGCATGACTCTTATGATTTTCCCTTGTTCTAAAACTCTCAACATCAGAATTTCTCTCAATACTTTTTCGGCTTGAATGGCTGCTTATGCTCATATCCCCACCTGTTTTATTCCTTTTTAGGTGAGATTTTCCCGTTCCAGCTTCTTCACAGTAGTTCTTTTTCGATCTTTTTGCACCAAAATCTTCATCATCTGAAGAGTGTTGATCAGTTTTCTCTGAATGCCTTCTTTTCTGCCTTTGATATCTTTTCTTGCCCTTGTCCAACACTTCATCGGCCAGATCAGTATCACAAGTTCTATACTTATCATCCCAACGATCATCTAAGAAATTGCTCTGGTGTATAGAGCTTTTCTTCCCAGGAAGTATATGTCTTTCTCTTCCTCTGTCTTTGTAAGATTCTTTGCCATCCCTAAAATTATCCACAGATCTTACTTTTCCCTGGTGTCTAGGACTTCTCTCCGTGTGACTGTGGTGTGTTTTTCTCTCTCTATTATCAAGCGATGCCCCTATTTTTTGACGTCCTGAGCTTCCAGTATGAGCATTTCGTGTTTGTCTGCTCATGTTCTCCTCAGACAACTCATCAGAATCATCCTCCCAGTCCTTGATCTTCCTACCAGCCCAATCAGGGCTTTGTCCTGACACTTCATCAGAATTAGAATCATGGCTTCCATGATCACTATTATGATTGTCTTCTTCACATGATTTCCTATCAATGTTTCGGATTACTTCTCGATTATCATCCCTGAACCGATGGCAACGAATGCCTTGCGAATCATACTCAACTCTACTGCTTTTACCAGGGGGCGGCAAATAGTCTATGCCATTGGATCTAGATCTTGTTGGATGAACCCTGAAAAGATTATAGAAAATTAAAGATAAGTAAATAATTTGTTTATGTTCGCCTAAAGCCATACTAGGAAAAAAACAAGAAAAGAATAAACCTAAGGCCTAGCGATCAATAAAAGCTTCGCAAAGCAATTTCAACAAATAAAAGGAACAAATATATAACAACCTTCAATAAGCATACGTCAATCTGACAATGACAGTTATCACCTAAAACAAATCAGAAGTTTTAACTACAACTCTTGCACAAATTAATGATTTCAGATTATTATTTTCTGGAAGTGGATAGCAAGTAAAGCAGTAATTTTTAAAAATGTGTACATTGAGTAGTACAGAGGTAAGCTTATATTCTACTACTCCAAACAAGTAGATAATGAGAATTACCGAGCTACAAGATGATATTGGCGCTCAAAGTGATATTTTACCTATTTGTATCTGATTGTATCTTCCTGCTAGACATTCTCCAATGCTCAGTTTTTTCTCGATCCATGTGCTTAGATTCATCAGAATAGCCAAATAAGGCTGCCATTTTTTTCACCCAGTATCTAGGGGGTGGTTTATCCCAATCAGCCCATTCGTACTCCCCACCCGGATTACGGAAACAGTGGATAAAATTACAAGCAGCTCCACGAGAACATTCCTGATGAGTACAACAAAATCCATCATGATAGAGAATTAACTGTCAAGTTATTACGAAGACAATATTTATTTCTTTGTTCATTCTTATTTAGGAGACAATACTAATTTGTTTATTGCAAATTTTCAAATAAAAAGCTCCATTTCTGTTTAATAATGTAATTGGTAGTTTAAGAGGTTAGGTTTAGAACCTAGGAAATCAAAATAGATCAACAAGGAGCTCAGGACCAGATCAAATACTACAAGCAGAAGGTATGGTCAATAACTATACCTTATGTCTTGACTTCATATATTCCCCGCATATAGCAACCTTCCATCGTATCAAATTGATATATTCACATTGTACCTGTTGAAAAATGAAAATCATGTGATTTATGCCCAATTTTGGAACAGCAGTAAGCTGTTCTGTAGAAACTTGCTAATAATACAAAGTTGGAATCAATTGCCACTACAAAGGATGCATGGGAATTAGAATAGCTATGATGCAGGAAACCTTATAGATGCATCTAGGATTAAGTCTGGTGCGCTACTGAATTTGAGTTATGCTTTTCTTCTATCAAAAGCAATATGAGGAAACATGGGGCTAATATGATACTAAACCAATTTGTGTATTTAATATATAATGACTAGTGACAACCTGATACACTAAAACATCCTGCCCCCAGCTAATTGCTAGTGAAGAAATAGGCCTGAACTATTTATAAAACATTAACTGGTTATATCACAAAAAAGCAAAACATTTATCATTTTTATTTTTTTTATAAAAGACCAGCCGTCTGTTTATATTGTCCAAAGACAAATTGATATGCATATACAAAGTGAGTTCTGTGATAACTATAGCAAAATATTGTAGCCAGTGTGTGCCATAGTGTAAAAGATGAATATGATTTCAATTTTGAGTCATTCTATAGGTAATCAACTTTGATCCTAAAAGGACTTCTTTTGTGTTTACTAGCCGGTTGATAACAAATTTTCCTTCATGACAAAAAGAGATGAATATCTTTCATTAAATTCATAATATATATCCCATCTACACAGCACAAGTAATTCGTCCTAGAATTCCTTCAAAGAAGAGGGGTGCAAATCATATGCTAGCTTCAAAGCAATAGAACTGACAGTAATGACCTACTGTAAAACAAAATAATGAAAACAATAAATTTGTACCTAAAATTCTAGCAAAGCGAAACCACAAGAGCAGTTATTCAATTTTGAGTGATAAAAAGTACCTGTTTTCCAGCAAAATAGCGACCGTTGAAAGAATGGTAAGCAAGTACAGCTGAATCCAATGACTTATATTGCACATAAACATTTCCTCGCAGGTGGAGCGAACTGTTTTTACAAACCTGCCACAAATATCTGATTTATCATTCCAAGGGAAGAGCAGAAACAATAAAGGAGCAGAAAACTTTCAGACCTCAAAACTAACAATAACAAACATTAGCCGACCCTTAAGCAACAAATGAGTGAAGTAAATATTATCTCATCGACATACAACAGGTTGAGATGAACAAAAGAGGGGTGAGGAATCAACTTCATATGTTATTGTTTAAAAGTGAAAACCATCTACATTGTACTGCAGACATATTGTTTTCAATCTACAAAACTTAAAATAACAAAGTACTCAAACAAACAAAGCAGATTAATCAAATTCCTCAATGAAGAAAGGAAATAAGGCACCCAAGTGTGAAATTTACTATATGCTTAACATAGAATCAAAGAATTTACTGCAATTATCAACCTTGAAATTTACTATTTCCCCGTACTTCAAGAACTCTGTATGAACATCCTCATAAAATTCTTCATAGCATCGTTCTATCTCTTCATCAGTATACTGAAAAAAAAAAGTAAAAAAAATGGTAACAAAATCAAGAGAAATTTTCTTCTATAGACATGCAAATATACTGCATCTACAGAGATAAAATTTTATGAATCTGGAAAGCATAGAACTTCGAGAAGTGCTGCATATATGCAATCCACAAAATGAAAGTTATTTCCAGACTTCAAGAATACTCAGAAGGAAGATCATATAAAACAAGATAAGAAATCAGATGAAAAAATAAAATAAAATACAAAATTCAACGATCTATGAAACTAACAAATCAATGATGCCCCACTTAATGCTGTATAGTATTAGTCATGCCTCTTACAGTGGTGCCAAACTTGAGTGCATCGTTCAACTTTACTTTTTCCTTCAATGCATTCTTAAGTCAGTAATGAGTTTCAACTGCCACACTTATAAATAGGTATAGATGCCTCCTATCAGAATCCTTGAGAAGTAATAACTGTCCTCAAGAACACTGCTCCATCCCAGATATGTCCAAGAAACTACTAACTGTTAAGGAGTAAGAACTTGAGGAGAAACATTTAACCTAATTCACTACCCAAAAAGTCCCTGAGCCAATGTGAAAAATAAACCACAAGAAAACACCACAAAATGTTTTAGCATGCAAGCCAAAAACGGAAGGAAAAATAGATCAAAATCAATTCTTCAAAACAGTAATATCATAAAGTACACGGTATACACCCACATCTAATAAAGGACGCGGATAGAGAAAAAAAAAAAAAAATTCTTTGTACCAAAAAAGTATCTGAAGCCAACCCTTATTTCATAGGCAACAATGAGATTAACATGTAATAGAGACATTTAGTAATAACACTTCCAGTAAGTAGGATACAGCCAAAATCTCTTCTTCAACCAAGACCAGAACCATGGATTTCCATCAAAGTGAATCTTGTGAAGAACCTCTGACTTAACTAATGTCAAGCACAACAACAATCTTAAAGTATATATAACAAGGGAGAAAATGACTATGCGTAAATTAAAATGAATGAATGATATGACCTCAACTGCTAAAGGGATGACCACTGATAATGCAAAAAGTTCAAATGATCCTAAAACAACAATGTCAGAATTTCTATTTTTTTTTGGCGATTGCCAGTAAATCAGAAAAATGCGAGCATAAATTTAAGCAAATGCAAAGAAGAATTTGCAAGTATTTAAGATACCCCAGATATACCAGTCCGTCATTTAATCTCAGTTATATCCAAGTGCAAAATTATAATCTGATCCACTTTTTCGCACATAAGAGAAAATATGTTAAATAGAAACAGCAGAATCAAGATATGCGTCCAACAATTCTGCCTCACTGTAAAAATTGCTGGATTTTATATCAGGATACGTTACACAGGAAGACAGCATTTAACAGACCTCGAGCCCCTCATCCAGCTCCCAAGCAAGGCCATGACCATTATACATGTTCTTCATCAGGAGAGTACATGCTTTATCAGGATAGAAATGAACTCTGCTGCAACGCTGCCCAAACCGACAGGCTCCAGTCTTTAAATGAAATGGACAGTGTGCTTTATCCTGACACATGCATATGAAGTATTAGAAATGAATCAACGATTATAATTATAAAACTATCAGGAGCTTATCTTATGACATATAAAGTATGAAGCAACAGTGTAAATTAAGGTTAATGAAAGAAGTACACTGACACAAAAGCTTACCTGTTCAGTACCAAAATTAGGTACTTGTTGAGCAACATTCTCAAGAAGCTGTTCTGCTGAAGCCATAGACGCACTATGGTAATCAGAAAATGCTTTAGACTGTGGAGGAAGAGGATTTGATGTAGGTCGATCAGAAATCTGCCGGAGAAAAAGACGTCAATTCATATAAATACATAAAGAAATAAATAAGAAAAAAACTGCTGCCAACAAAAAGGGGAAAAAAGCTAATATAAATGAAATGGTTAGAACTTTTTTTCTTATTCACCTCATTTCTACTTTGTTCATCTGCATTCTTCTTTGGAACCTTGACCCTTTTCTTTCTTACAATTATCTCATTTCCTTTCCATATTATTTCCGCAGGTCCTTCTTCTACATATTCCCAACCATCATCCTCATCACACTCGTTCTGTTGTTCAACCTGCAAAATGTAATATAAATTAGTTCCACGTACTTAGAACAACATGCTTTCCAGATCCTATTCCATGACCCTTTTTCGTTTCTATCAAAGACATTAAGTACAATAATAGTTAACATGATGAGAAAAAGCAGTATTAAAAGTAGATAACAAAATCAACATGAAGAAAATGTACTCAATGTTTGACATTCTAACGAGTAGATAATAACAATATCACATCCATTTTCTTTTTTCATTTTTCCATGAATCTGGTGGATAGATAAAGAATATGAATCAAAGATGGGAAACGATACAAATAAAATTGTCTGACATTCAAAACGACGAGTCTATTCCGTGTTCTTCATACGTCCTCAGCATGAAAGCGTCCAAACAAAACAAAGCATATAATAATACAAAAAAGAAACTACATGAACAAACGCACTCAACTATCTCAAAATATCAGAAACAAACAAATGCCAATAACAGAACTATTGGTTACAAAATCTAGCTGCATATGGGTATACTTGGTAAAAATCAACCCGCATGTACTATGGATTATATCAAAACATTTATTATAAAACTAAAACTCTTCTCTCCAATGTCATCTAATTTGAACCAGAGGGTGTACATAGTAAATCAAATATTATCTGTTCAACATGAATAATGGATGCTTCAAGACAATTCTATACGTGTCAATAATATATGGGCACCTCATTTGTGACCCAGCATGGATATGCAGTGTGAATTTTGCCCAAATTGAACTGTTTTGAAGCATTACATTAATCATAGTTATTAAAGGCGCGCCTTGGCTAGCCAAAGGCGGGTGCAGTTAGCCAGGTGCGCACCATGGCACGCCTTGGCTACGTTTAGTCTTTTTAGGGTTTCTTTTGGGTTATAAATCTCTTTTTAATAGAGCCATAGACCATTATTGTTGTTATTTATTTGAAGTTGAACTTTTGTCTTTAGTTTTAACTATTAAGTCGGATTTATGAGTTTATGATTTATGCCTTAGTAGTAGTTAACTAGAACTTAACTGCATTTTCTGGTTTTTATTGTTGGCATTTGACTATTTGTGAGTGTTTGTGACTAGTATTATGAATTTATAAAAAAATTTCTTTGTGCGCCTTGGGTACGCGCCTTGCGCCTTAAATAAGTATGACATTAATATAATCCATTTTCCAACCTTGAGATAATGCTTTCAACTGAGAAAAGCATGTAATGAGTTAGTTTCTGCATATACATTGCCCAACTCGATCTACACCTAAATAAATTACTCCCAGCTGTTTTCCCTTGTTCACTTGAAACAATGGCACAACTACAATTTCTCAATATCATTAATCCGATTCTACTTGTAAAAATCCATGCCACAACATTAGAGCAAGTTGTCATCAAAAGTTAGGTCCAGCTAGAGCACTCAATCACCTTGAACTAAACTCTTCCTCCCTAGGTTTAAATCCACACAACTACACAAAACATACAAGATTCACTATTATCGTGTGAGAGAATAATATAAAAGATATTATTAACCTTAACTATCACTATCAGCTCGAGCTTTTAGTTCAATGAGTTAAGTAAGACATCTCAACGAGCATAGAAAGTACCTGCAATCTTCTTTTTTCCTCTTCTTCTTCTTCTTCTTCTAGAGCTCTCATCCTCTCCTCTTCTTCTTTCTTCTTCTCCATATCTTGTAACCACTTCCTTTCCCTCTCTTCAAACTCCTTGCGATCCCGCTCCATGAGCTGTTTCTCGTGTTCCTCGATCTCGATAGCTCTCCGCTGCTCCTCCGGATCATTCAGTTTAGCTGCCTCCTGCTCCCGCTCCTTCTCCGCTATCTGTTTCCGCAACTGCCTCCTCTTGATCTTCTTCAGCTCCTTCCTCTTCTCTTTTCTCGATTTTGCATCTTTGCCTCTCTCTCCTTCTTCTTCTTCCACTTCATCTTCCTCCTTAGCAAGAATCGACTCCGCCATGGCTAATTATGTCGAGGGTTGATTGATTTGTGCTGGAGAAGATAACTAACTTCGTGCTGTGTTTTCTACAAATTCAAATTCAGGTTTGCAATTTCCTTTCTTCCCTTCGATTTTCTTCTGTGTACAGAAACGACGTCGCCTTCACTGTATGTGTAAATTTTGATATGTCACGCTGCAAATTTCGCTGTTGGCATAACATTCGACTTCAAATTTTATTTTTCATTTTTATATTTTTCTTTAATCTAACTATTAAAAATACAAAAACTTTTATAAAAACAAAAAAAAACAATGGAACAACGATCTCACAAAAATTTTAATTCTTAACACACAATAATCATTCGACTTTGAATAATATTTTATTCTTAGTGTTTTTAGTTGGAATTCGACAAATAAACTCACCAAAAATGTTATGTGACATCCATATCATGTAATTTTTTCACATGTAATGTTTTTTTAATGCATTGATAAACTATAAAAGCGAAGATTCGATAAATATATTGAAAAATGAAGGAATATTTGGGTTAAGAAAACTAGTCCTAAAGCATGTTTTTTAAAATTTATTATTCTAATGGTGAAAAAAGCACATGATTTGGCTACCACATAAAACTATGTGATTTAGCTACCACGTTCATTTTTCGGTAAATTTATTTGGCGAATAACGGTCAAAATGACTATGGATGAAATGTTATTAAAAGTCGGATGAGTTTTATGTTAATAATTTAAGTTTTGTGGCATTGTTGTTCAATTTCTGATAATTGGAGGACAATAAGCGTAATCAACTCCTTAACTGAGCTCTCGACTGTTAAAAAGTTAAAATAATTTAATATTTTTTTTTAAAGTTATAAATAACTTACCATTTCCGTTTTAATAGAGGTTCGAATCTTGCTCCTTACAATTATAAAAAAAACCCTAATTTAGTGTTGGAGTCTGATCAACGATTAGATACGCGCAACAAAAGCGAGAAAATTTTAGAATTTCTCTTAGGCGTTGAATACCTTGATCGGAAACACGATCTTAATCAACAGCCCCAATACATTTAATTATGTCATTTAAAGCAATTAAATAACTCACATGGAATTTGTCAAGTTCATGGAACCACAAAATCGGTACACGGTACCAATGTAGTACATTAAACATGGTTAAAAAATTGATCACTGTAAAATGTCCATTGATATTTTTTAAAATCACATAAACTATAAGGTATAGTTGTTAAAAAATCAACCATAACCAACCATTGATATTTCTGTGCTTTTAAAATGAATAAGAAAACTATTTTAACATCTATATCTATACTAGACCTGTTCAGAGTTGGGTCGGGCTGGTGTTGGTGCTTGATTATAGAAACCCTAAACTTAGAAATCTCCAAAACCCTTTAGTTGTCCTGGTGTTGGTGCTTGATTTTAGAATCCCTAGACTTAGAAATCTTTTCAGTCGACGAATTTGCAATCTGAGTTGCAATTTGAATCATCAGATGTTTTCCTCTCAAGATTCACTCTATATCCAAACAGAAGACCATCTGTATTCGGGTAAGAAATTTGTTCTATTAATCCCAATATGCTAATGTGAAATTTAGCCTACAAGGCTTACTCAAACTTGTTTAGGTCATTATTTCATATATTCTTCAAACAGATTTAACTACTTTTATGTCACTAAATCATATTTAAGCCTCACTAACTATACACCAGAGCCTATCAAGTGTCTAAAACTCCTACAAAATTAATTTGTTCCGGCTTCCATTGTTTTTGTTTATCGTGCGGTTAACTGTAGGGTTTCATTTGATTCTGATTTTATAAAATGGAGTTCATCTAACATGCTAGCAATGTTCCTTGAATTTCAACATCTCTGTAGGTTCCAAAACTACCGTGATTCGAAGAACAAACTTCTGCCTTTCACACTTTGTTCAATTCCAGGTTATCCCTCTCAGAATTGTTTCAAATTCTTTGACATTTGCTCTGTTTTCTTTTTGATTTAAGAGTCTGTAAAATAAAACAAAACTGAAAAAAAATGATGATATGAATTCCTTTGGTTTGAACAATTTGAATTTAATAAGTGATAACAGTAACAAGTGGCCATCCACCTGCTCCCAAATATCTCTATTTTATATAGATGCGAAAAAAAGATAGGCAATAGTTAACCTATCATGCTCGGAGAAACTCACAACATATAACTCAAGTATTAGTTCGATAAGTAATTCTACTTATCGCTCAAATATTCTCGTTTCAGTTCAAGTTAAGCATTTGGCTGTGAACTTCTTGAAACTGAAATATTCTATTGTTTTTACCGACTCTGAGAATGATGAGAAGGCTATATTATTCACTATATCATTTGTTGAGCTACTCAGTACTCTGTGAGGAAAGATTATGCTATGATTTCCCTTACCTATTAGTTGTTTTTTTATTGCAGCAAAAAGCAGGAGAAATCCATTCTTTGTTCTATATGCAAGAAAGTCCACGGTCTTCTGAAAGACAATGCTAAGCAGCGAATGGAACTTCTGGATAAGGAAAGCCATCTGGTACGTCTCTTTTATTGTGGTTAAATTATCTTTTCTGCACTAGAATGTTTGAATATGTGCAATTATTATCCTTCAATCTCTATTAATTTATCTTTCACTTTGTCCATTGTAAATTGTTACTTTATCTCTGTGTTAATTTTATCCAATTGATTCTTTTGTGACTCATTCTTTGCCGATACATATGTATTTGGGAATGTCGTGATATTTTGTGCTAGGCTTCTAATTCGTCTAATTGTTATCTCTGATTGATGCATTTCAATTTGAGGTTGAATTATACCAAGTAGCAATTTGTCTACCTTACTTTTGTACAGTTTTCAATTGTACTCATTTTATATATCTATGATTGTCCCTTTTTTGTTTCATTTACTATGGATCAACTGTTTCTTCATAGCTTTTCAAAATTATCATCTATCTATGATTGTCCGTGTTTTGTTCCATTTACTTTTGTATCCTGAAATCCTATGATTCTTTTTTTCTTTTTGAACTTGTAGGTCTTAGCGTTAGTTCTTGCCAAGCTTGGGATGAGGTAGTTGTGGAGTTCTATAACTTATATTGGTCCTCATGTCAACTAGAAGCTGGAAATAATTGTTGCGAAATATGTGAGCATAAACTACTTAAGTTATTTGTTACATTATTCAGCTTATACTATGAATATTTTCTTAAGTTATTAGATATCTTGCTTCAGCTAAGTAGCTTAATCTGCTTTTCTTAATTTTTAACTTGTCATTTTGATTGATTTGATTTAGTGTTGTATAGAGCTTTATTGGCCAGGGCACTTGGATTTTTACTGGATTCACGAGACTATGCAAGGCTCTGGTTGCTGGGCACATTGTGGTTCGTCTTTTGCCCCTGGCTATTGCCTATCTTGCTCTCGTTCATGCTAAGTAATTTTCATCCTCTCTCTCTCTCTCTCTCCCCTTTATATAGTCGCATATAGACCATCTTTTTATTGCTATGCTTGATCTCCTTCTTAAGACTATCATTATTATTATTTTTTCTCTAGTTAGTAACTTGTAAAATTGGGATCCAGTAGACTCGTGGTAAGATTTTGACTAACAATGAAGAAAATGGAGAGTAGCTTAAGATACTTGTTCTAGATGTTTGGTAACTTTTAATCCTATATAGAATATATTCCTAAAGAAGTTTGTTGGTTAGTTGACATTTGTTACTTCTGCTGAAATACAAAAATGCACGGACTTTAGAAAAGAGAATGGGGTCCTGATATTGATTTCTGGCTAGAATGTGGAATCCAAGGAAGTGGCGCAACAAATTGGATATGAAGGCGGGGTGCCAAGAGATGAAGAGTGTTCTTATTAGTCAGTTTTTGCTCAAATGTTTAATTTATTGATCATCGCGTATCTTAATTTCATGTAATTTTGTAGTGGATCGATTTTGAGATTCAGCTCACCATTGCGTATTCATACTTATCGGGTATAAAATAGATTTGCTTCTCCTTTTTTTGTTCCTAGAAACAGAATGTTCTATGTTTTACTAAAATAATTGTCATTTGTAGTGTTGTTAATATATTTTTGATTAATATTATAAAATCTCCTCTCTGCTTCGGTTCATTTAGGGCAGTGCACGCCAAAGCAACTCCGGTTCCGGTGCATCGCACGCAAAAACATATGAAGCGATCCTAGAAAAACCTTTTAAACCCAAATCCTGGTAGCTGATGCGGAAGCCCTTTTTTTGCTTCGGTTGTTTCTGTCGAACGACGGAAAAGCCTCAAGGCTGACGCCATTGTGTTTCGGTCCTTCCGAAAAGCCGTTTTGAGAAGCTCCTTTTTGCTTCGGTTTCTGGCGCAGCCGACGCGAAAAGCTAAAATGGGTGCATCGCCTGCTCTAGAAGACTGACGCAAAACCGCAAATCCTTAAGTATCGGTCAGTACACAAGCGATGCCAAAAAGCTTATTGACCCTAACGCTAACCTCGAGACGACACGAAAAAGGACACCTGTGCATCGACTGCTACGAGGGACTGACGCAAAAACCCTAACACTCGTGTCGCTTCTTTCCCGCAGCCGATGCCAAAAACCTTTTAAACCCTAACCCTAACCCTGAGCCGACACGAAAAGGACTCCTGTGCATCGACTCCTACTAGGGACTGACGCAAAAATCCGAACACTCGTGTCGCATTTTTCCCGCAGCCGATGCCAAAAACCTTTTTGACCCTAACCCTGAGCCGACACGAAAAGGACTCCTGTGCATCGACTCCTACTAGGGACTGACGCAAAAACCAGAACACTCGTGTCGCATTTTTCCCGCAGCCGATGCCAAAAACCTTTTTGACCCTAACCCTAACCCTGATCTATCCCTAAACCATAACCCTGAGCCGACACGAAAGGGACACCTGTGCATCGACTGCTCCTAGGGACTGACGCAAAAACCCTAACACTCGTGTCGCATATTTCCCGCAGCCGATGCCAAAAACCTTTTTGACCCTAACCCTAACCCTTCAACCTTTTTGACACTAAACCCTGAGTTAGGCTTACCCTAAACCCTAACCCTGAGCCGACACGAAAAGTACACCTGTGCATCGCCTGCTCCTTGGGACTGACGCAAAAACCCGAACCCTCTTGTCGCTTCTTTTCCGCAGCCGATGCCAAAAACTATTTTGACCCTAATCCTAACCTGAGTCGACAAGAAGAGGGCCACCTGTGCATCGACTGCTCCTAGGGACTGACGCAAAAGCCCTAACCCTCGTGTCGCTTATTATGGTAGCCGATGCCAAAAACCTTTTTGACCTTAATTCTAACTCTGACCCTAAACCCTAATCTTAAAACCGACGCGAAAAGCGACCCTTGTGCATCGCCTGCTCCTAGAACTGAGGCAAAAACCCAAACCCTCGTGGATCGCTTCTTTTCCTCAGCCAATGCCAAAACCTTCTTGACCCTAACCACCCGTTTTACTTCTTGACCCTGCTACCTTGGTGCTTCGCTCCTTTGGAATGACCGATACCAAAAGTACCATTTTGAACTTAAAATCCCAACCTGCAGGCGACGCAAAAAGCGACCTTGGTGCTTCGCGCGAACGAGTTACCTGCAGTCGGTTGTGTTACACTGGCCTGCTGAACCAAACCCTGGCGCATCACTTTCTCGTAGTGGCTGACGCAAAACCCTAAACCTATTGTTTCTTCAACATGACCGATGACAACAAGCATAGAGACAAAAACAACCCTTGAGCTCTATGCGATGGCCGATGCCAAAAGCACCCTTTTTGCTTTGTTCCTTCATATTTCCAACGCAGAAAGCAACCCTTGTGAACACTTTTTAAGTTTAATTCGATCTAAACATAGGAATTAAAAAATAACAAAAATCGACTTCTTTTGATGAACCCATGGGAATGGTTTACATTATAAAGAAACACAAAATTTTAAGATTAGTCATATTATTTATGTATAAGACTTATCGCCTGTTATTATTTAATGAATTTTTTTAAGCAGCAGCCTGGGAATCCATGTACTCTTGAGCAATCCAAGCACTTCATCTGCTGCATTTGAGATTTTAGGGATTTTTCGTCTGAAGAGTGGGTCTGTGAGGCTTTGGAGCTGTAAATACAAAAACATTTGTACTTGACAATTTAATATTTCCTTTAATTGAATTTCATGTTTGAAAATTGCTACTTCTTTTACCAAGGCATTTTCTCTTCTTTTACAGAACTAAGAAAAGGGAAGAAAATCATGCCATGATTTTGCATAATAAGAAGATCAACTTACCATTAGGATTTCCTTGTTCATAGAAACATCGTAAAAGAGACACAGCTTCAGATGCCATTACTCCTCCTGTACATCTAAAACCCTTACCTTGCTCAATTTCCCTGCTGTTAACAGAAAACGACATTTTAGAAATCACAAACTAGAAAGCACTTGGATGTTCGTGCAAAATCAAACTAACATGTAATCCTACAACTGAACAAGCCAAATTTCTGCCAGGTGAAATTCGTCAGTAGAATAAACCATCTTAGCTATTCTAACAATCCCAAAATAACACAATGATCTATTTTGATTGCATTGGCAAGGACATATCATTCTCAATGGTATTGAAATGTATATGTCCACGGGAATTTTGTATCCCGGACATTCATTAACTGAACAATAACATTCGAACTTTGGGGCCCCTTCTCATAAGTTTGCTATATTCCGCAAAAGAAGTGACTTTCTTTTCAAGTATCCTCGCACTATATGTGATTCCTTACTTCTGGTGTTCAAAATCTAAATATGCCTGTTATAGCAGAATAAAACTGCTACAAACTTCCACCAAAAGCAATAGAAAAACGAACCTTTCATGAGGTTGAAAGCAGCTCAAATGTAATGACAATATGGATCCGCACCCTCCAAACTTGTCATTTGCACAACCATAAAATACATCTTTCATACCTACGCAAGGGTGAAGAGTGAAATATTATTATTAATCAGACTAATAAATGAAAACTAAAACAGATCAAATAAGTAATAGCAATTAATTAACATTTAAAAACAAGAGGATGAATACCAAGGATAGACAAAGATGCAGCACACATTATACATGGTTCACATGTAACATAGAGGGTGCACTCTGCATGTCTTGTAGCCTGAAACAGAAAATTGAAAGCTTAAAAGCAGACAGCAATAATTTAATTATCATATTATTTCAGTTCTGATGATTTTTTTTATCGGAGGAAAAGAGAACAAATAATCAAACGATGTACATAAAACTAAGGAAGAATAATGCATGCAAGAACTTACATTTCTAGTCTCAGTGGTTCGATTTCTTCCAGATGCAATGACTTTACCGTCTTCAACAATCACACAACTGGTCAAACAAAAAAGTTCTTTTAACGAGGAAATACAAATCGAGTTCAAGCCAAACATTTTGTTTCTTTTTCTAGAAAAGAAAGTACAACATACAAATTGATCAAGTTAATCAGAAAACCTTATCTCATATACAGTGGGCAATAAAACATTGTCAAACTTTCAATGTGATTCCTGAGATCTTGCCATATATTAATATCAACCTAATTCACTTCTAACACTGAACTGCTTCACATCAGATTTTCAGTAGCAAAGACAGTTAAGGGAAGAATAATTAACTAGAAACCGGCATTTAGACAATGATCAACTATGGTTTATCTTGTTTTAGTTAGATTAGCAAACAACGAAAGCTGTAAATCGTCCAACTGTACAGTATGGAAAGTTCAAATATCATCATACCCAACCCTGGACCAACTTCATTTATCCTCATCAAGAAATAGACATGAATTATTCAAGGCATACAATGGTATAGAATATCCTAACCCTTATAGCAGTAAGGGGTTTAGTTATATCAAAGAGTATAGGCTTTAGTTAGTGTATATAGGGGTTTAAAGTGTGAATGAGGAGAGGTTAGGAAAGAATTCTGTAAGCACCTCTGAGTTTTTTGGCCGAGAGAATTAATTTCCTCTGAGAATTTTGAGATCTTTCTCAACTCAGTTTATCTTTCCATTTTCTATCAATTTCATACAGTTTATCAGAACAATTCTCTATTTCTCTGTTTGTTCTGTTTTTGTTTCAATCACATAACAAACGTATCCATATGTTAAATGCAGCACCAGAGATTTGGGAGCACTAGCATCCACCTTCAATAGCCCAAACTAGCCATTATTGGCACATACTTCAAAGCACATGTATATGAGCTATGCCAAAAAATAGCCATAACAAGGCTAATAAAAAATTGAAGAGTTAAAATGCAGCCCTCAGTTTACTTCAATATTGTTTAACTTCCAATTTGATCATGATAATGGTTTAAACATGATTGCAGAAAAGAGCTTACCCTATTGGAACTTCAAGACAGTCCAAGGCCTGTTTTGCCTGCAATATGGAAATCAAGTCATCTATTACTGCGAAACATACCTAAACACTGGCACAAAAGGCAAATTTTAACAGGAATAATAAAATCAGCATTGTACTTCACTACTTTAGGCAAAAATACTATTTCCTTTTTATTTCATTGAGCATGACACGAGTAGCTAATAGAATACCTACCAATGAATATTAAACTTATGATATATAGAGGACTGATAATGTTCACCCAAACTTCAGATAAACGTTATCTAAATTAGTGTTATCCATGTCACTAATGATCAACAAACTACAGCATATCCTTTCATAAAATATCAATGGAAGAAATGATTTCCACATTTCCAAATCTGATATCGAAATATTACTGCATCTGAGGAAGGACACACACATCTAACCAAAACAAGTCTAGTCATCGAGTTGAGCTAAATCACAAGAATAGTTTATGAACAGGATGATGGCTGCTTATTTTACGTATTACAGCTTTCAACATGTGGAAATCAATCAAAAAGATGAAGCTCTAATAATTTACACAACAAGAAACATGTCTGATTATCGATGCATTGTAAGAAATTAACAAGAAAATGAAAACTGAGCTATAAACTTTGATACAATGGGCGCGCAGTGCGATTTTAATCAAAAACACAACAAGAGAAAAAACAATGAACATTAGAATAAATCTAGAAAGAACCACTTGGATAAAACAAAGAAACTTGAGAAGAAATTCTATTTGTAATTTTACTAGTAAAACTAAGCCAAACAGAAAAAGATAAACATTTAAAATAAACCATAAAGCAAAAATAAGTTAAATCCAAATTGAATCGGGAACTCTTGATGCGGCAACTTATTTTTCCAATTTGAATCCAGACTTGCAGCAGTTTTTTCAAATTCCATAGAAATTGGAGTGATGGGCCAATCCTAATTCCCATTGGTATGTGGGCCTCCATCATCTAGCTTCACTTCGAAAAAATTCTACCGAGTTAAGTTCCTGATGTTCCAATCTTTGTGGCATCTTGATCTCTGTAAACATTTGTGTTGACCCGTTGTATTCCTTCGGTTCAAGTTTGGAACTCGCAGCATGCGACATCATCACGAGGCTCAGAAACTTGAAATTGTCGATGTCTATCAACTTGTTCCCTCACCTTTGCATTACCCTCATTCAAGAACTCTTTTCGGCCAATAACAACTTGTTTTTCTGTGAGTTGCGTCTTTTGTTGAGTTGCCTTCTTAGCTGTAGGCAATAGCACGTATCTTACACCGTCCTTCCAAATTAGATAAGCATTTCGTCTACAATGATGTAATTTGTAAAGCACACAAATCAAATTGCCAAGGTCTTCCAAGTAAGACATCACAAATATCCATTTCAATAACATAACAATAAATGTTATCAGAATATTTGCCAACCATAATAGGAACCAAACACCTGTGGGTTATCCGAATTGTAAAAACATCCTTCACGCACTTGGCGTTGAATGGCTTAGGAAGTGGTTCAAGTGACAATCCAAATCTGTGAACTGCTTTCAGGCTGATGAGATTCTGTGTGCTACCACTATCAATAACTACACTGCAATATTTTCCTCGAACCATAGACAGGGTTCGAAATATTTGATGTCTCTGCTCATGATCATTGGAAATGGGAGGATTAGCTTGTCCTTGTCTATTTTCTACTTGTCCATCAACTTGCTTGTTGATTGGTTGTCTTGGTATTTCTTTGGAGAACTTGCTCACCTGTTTCACTAGGTCGGACCACATTGTCATCTTGAAGAAAACTGAATGACGACGGGCTCTAATCCGAATTGATATAACAGGTAATCAAAAGCACGACGGAGAGAAATAACAAACGTAGGAATAAATTTTAAAACCACTAAGATAAAACCAAGAAAATTGAGAAGAATTCCGAGCTGTAGTAGTTTTATCAAAATACGAAAATTGGGTATTTATAGGACAAAAGAATCCTAAAGCAAAACGGAAAAGGAAAAGAATAAAAAGAAACCTTATAAATAGAATTAGGATTTGCGAATACCTGTGCTAATGCAAGCTCCATAAAAGCAAGAGTGTGGGAAGAAGGAGATTCCATCTAAAAGATGAGATAATGGAAAAACATACTAGTTAGTGATGTGTTGATAATTAAATATAATATAATGTGGCAATCCTTCGGAAGAAGGAAGCATTATTCTCTCAGAAACATATCGTCGAACATATGGTAGGCACTCAACTTTCAATTAATTACAACCGAAATAAACTTAAATCAAAGAGAGCAATTACCTCCACCAAAACCACATTAGCCTTCGCAGTTCCCACAGTTTTATGACCGATGACTCGTCGTCTTCTCCATCAAATCTTCCGCCATCTTTAATATTGCTACTTAAATCACAAAACTCGAGTAATTTTTTATTCTCAGAAAAAAAAAAAGCGTTGGAATCGAAATCGGAACCGAAATCATATGGAAAAGGAATAAAAATGAGTGCGTAAGATTTAAAATAACCATAAAATAACCCTAAAAAGAACGGCAAATCTAACCTGTGCAGGTTTAGATATAAAAATACCTAATTACCCCTTAAGTATTAAATGCTATTAGCTCCCTTTTTTCTATGGTCTGTGGAATGCATTCAATGCAAGCCAAAAGTTGTTTTTTCGGCTTAATGCATGTGCAGCTCCCTATACTTGGTCAAAAAAGTCACTTTGCCCCCTCAACTTCTGGGACGTCCTATTAGCCCCCTCAACTTGTGAAAAGTGATACATTTAGCCTCCTTTTCATAAATATTCACTCTCATAGGGAGAGTGAACTACACTCTCCTAAAAATTACAAAACCAATCCTAACAAAAATTACAAAATCGGTCCTTTATTTTCTCTTCTTTTTTTTCTTTTTGCATCTCTTTTTTCTTCCTTCTTTTTCTTCTTATTCCATCCGAAATTTCGGAATCCGGCCGCCGAAAATACGGAATCTGGCGGCTGGATTCTGGAATTCCATAATTTGGCGGCCAGATTTCGGTGGCCGAAATTTGAAATTCTAGAATCTGATAGCTGAATTTTGAAATTTTCGACGACTATAGTCTGAAATTTCAGAATTCGATTGTCAGAATGGTTTTTGATTTTTTTTTTTAAAGAAAAGAAAGAAAGAGAGAAAGAAGATGGAGATGAAAAATTAAAGAAAATAAAATTTAGGGGTTTTTTTTGATATTTTCTTTATTCTATTTCACCCCTCCACTCTATCTTCAATTTTAATATTTTTGCCACATCATCGCCACATAGGACATGAGGGGCTAAGTGCATCATTTTATACAAGTTGAGGGGGCTAAGTGTATCACTTTTCACAAATTGAGGGGGCTAATAGGACGTCTTAGAAGTTGAGGGGGTAAAGTGATTTTTTTGACCAAGTTTAGGGGGCTGCATATGCATTAAGCCTTTTTTTTTAGGCTTAATAGTAACCCCAAACTTGTCTCCAATTAACAAGTGACCCCCCAAACTTTGAAACGTTACAAAAATCCCCCTAAACTTGTTTTATTGTATGAACTAACCCCAAATTGCTGACATGGCAGGGAGAGTGAGACTCAAACTCCTAGGGGCGCGTGGAAGGGTTAAAATTCGAAAAAAATACAATTAAAAAAATTAAAAAATAAAAAAACAATTAATTTTTCATTTCTCTCTCATGTTCTTCATTTTCATCTTGTTCTACATCTTGATTCTTCCTTTTCTTCTTCCTTTCCTTCTTTTTCCTTTTCTTTTCCTCCTTCTTCTTCTTTTTCTTTTTCTTTGTTTCCAGATACGGAAATCTGGAAAATCTGAAAAAATTTCCAGATTTCCGAATCTGGAATGTTTCCAAATTTTCGAATAAAAGAAAAAGGAAAGAAAAAGAAGAAGAAGAAGAAGAAAAAAAAAAAAAAAAGAAAGAATCAAAATGAAGAACAAGAATAAGAACATATGAAGAAGAAGAAAAAATATTAATTTTTGTTTAATTTTTTTTTTATACATGTGGCATTTGACAACCAATGATATGCTGCCACGTGTCGCGAGTGTAGTCCACTCTCTAGGTGCAATTAGACTTTGCCGGATATGGGGGTTAATTGTTACAATTGAGAGTTTTTACGGGGTTAGTTCATACAATTAAGCAAGTTTAGGGGGATTTTTGTAACGTTTCAAAGTTCGGGGTGTCACTTGTTAATTGGAGACAAGTTTGGGGGTAATACCCTATTAAGCCTTTTTTTACAACCAAAAGTTGTTTAGTTGCACGGATTTTATTTTTATTTTTATTTTAGAAAAAAGAAAACTATAAAAAATATAGTAAAATTAATTTCCTTAAGACACTATAAAAAAATGTAGTAGTAATATATAAAATCTAAATTCTTAATTTTAATTTAGGGTTAGGGTTTAGTAGCTGCTAGGAAAATTAATTTATTTATGGGGTTAGGGGTTTAGTAGTTACTAGGAGTTTGGGTTTTGGTACTATGGAAATGTTGAGATTTAGGATTTAAGTTCGGGTTCAAGTTCGGGTGTAGAGTTTAGAAGTTAGGGTTAGGATTTTGTAGGGTTGAAGTTTGGGTTCGGGTCTAGGGTTTTGTAGGGTTCGGGTTTAGAGGTCAGGGTTGATTTAGGGGCCTTTAAGGTCCGAGTTTGGATTTTGAAAAATTATTAAATAAAAATAATTAAAATTTTGAAATTTTACTAATTAAAACAAAATATATAATAGTGTAAAAAAAGAACAAATAATTAATTTTGTATTTAAACATATTTAAAGAAGTTTAAACTTTCTAGGTTATACACTAAAAATTATGTGATATTAATGACCCTTATCTTATACATAAGGGCATAGGTTAGTCGGACCGTAAAAAGAATAATACTTTCGATAGTGTGGATTTAATTTTATTTTTTCATCATAAAACTCTTACAGATTATATTTAGGTTAAATTATAAAAAATTCTCTTCTTTTAAGGATTTTTTTTAAGGATTTTGAAAAGAATATATTCATATTTTCAAATCTCTACACTGGTAAATCCGTAATCACCCAAATGTCTTGAATCCAATTAAGTTTCAAAATTTTTTATCTGAGAGAATGTTTATCCTAATCAACCAAACCAATATAAACATCTCTCAAGCTGGAAAGTTATTCATGCACATCAATTGAAACAGTCATATAGATGAATTATATGACATTTTCAAGATCAAACATAATCCCAACTGAGGGGCAAAAATACTAGTGATTCGTCAAGAAAAGCGGATGGTCAATCTGAACCTGAAAACACAAAACAGAGGAAAACAAGTTTAGAATGGTAAAGAATTTAATTCCGTGCAGAAGCCGATTATAATGCATCTTTAAGCTTGCAATGGTAAGGAATTTGATTCCGTGCAGAAGCAGATTTTACCTCATGATAAAATCACGAGTCCTAGGTATATGGATCCACATAGAAAAACAAATGATATCATTCCCCTGCAAGTAAAGTTGCATTTTAAGTACACAAAAATATACAAAACAAAAATATATATACAAAAAATCCCTCGAAAAATTCAAAAGTATGTCAGAAAAAAGTGAATGCAAGCAAAGAATTAATCAACTAAGTATTGAACCACGCATTGAACAAATAACATGTTGTTTCATCACTAGAGAACACATTTCGAAGTAAAATGAAGTAAATAGACATCATTGTACCTTCCGTTTGCTCTTACTGGATTCTTTGTCGTCCTTTGCCTGCCGTTTCTTTGACGGTGAAATGTTTGCTTGATTCTTCTGAGTTACCATGATTCAGATGGTGAAAACGATGAAATGCAAGAAAATCGCCTTTAGATGGAAGATTTAGGTTTCTAGCGTTGAAATAGACTTCTTTTTCGGCGATTTTGAGTTATGAGAGGGAAAAGTAGTGGAAGGGCATTTTTGTCCATATTTCTTGAAACCGCTAGACAAGTAGGAAGTTTAAAAAACACAACATATATGTTAATGGGTCTCCCAGATGGACCAGATTGATAAAAAACCCTTCAAATTTTATTTTTCATTTTTTATACTTTTTCTTTAATCAAACTATTAGAAATGGAACAACAATGTCACAAAAATTTAGATACCATTTTATTCCTAGTGTTTTTATCCGGAATTCTGCAAATAAACTCACCAAAAATGTTATGTGACATCCATATCATGTAATATTTTCACATAGAATGTTTTTTTAATATGTTGATAAACTATATAAAAGTAAATATTCGATAAATATATTGAAAAATGGATGAATACTTGGGTTAAGAAAACTAGTCCTGATAAGTCCGTAACTTACGTGTTTCTAGCATGCATTTCATATTTATTTATCGTTGTTTGTATTTGTTTAACTTGTTTTATTGTTACTTTAGGATGTTTTTACTTGTTGTTTGCCTATTTGTGTTTTAGGACTTGGTCCTTGGCGATTCGGATTGATTTGGAGCAAAAACGAGCTTGAAAACGAGCAAAAGAATCATAGCCAAAAAACTGCCATCACTTGCGGGCGCAACCTGTGCGATTTCCAACTCTGAACTGATGCTTTCCTTCGTATTTTCTTGGCAACTCTTCATCACAATCTCATCTGAAACTTCACTCAAGCTTTATGTCCTTTCATCTATGGATTGAAGCATTGTTTCATGAGGATAAAGACAACTCTTCAAGAAGATTGAAGCGTCTCTTCATCAACGGTTGCAACTCTCCATAACACACCACTTGAAGATTATAAATAGAGTCTTTGTATGTTCATTTTCAAGAGAGCAGTCGAACGTATTACAATACTTTGACATACGAGATTACTCTATTAGAATCAAGTAGGTTTATCTTAGTTTTATTAAATGTATCAAAGTTGATCCGAAAGGATAACTTATCATAGAGAAACGACGAGAAGGTGCAAGAGAAAGCGACTCGAGGATTGACAAACCCTCCAAGGGAGAGTAAAAGAATTCACAACCCCTAACCCTTCTTTGTTTATGCATTTCAATTGTATCGTTCTTGTTGAACTCGGTTATTTATGTATTGATGTTTGAATCGTTAATCAAATGAACGATTTCTGTTTTGCTTAACATGGTTTCTACTTTAAGTTTGTTTCTAACGAAAACTCTTTTAGTATGTAATTGTGGAGTTTATCTATATTCGATTGACGTAAAGAGATTTGGGAATCGAATTAGATAAACATTGGTAATCGACTCAAGTAAACTTGGTTTTCACTTTAACTTGTGCTTTAAATTGACTTGTTGATTTAAGAATCGCTTTTGCTTAAGTTTCTAACTCTGAATCGAAAGATTAGATTTAGATTGATTACTAACTTAGAAGAAACACTTTGGTTTAACTATTTGAATATTGACTTAGATAAATGTGTTCAAGTCGTGACTTTATTGGTACATGAGATATTAACTTAGATAGTCTATTTGATGTAGTTTAGTTTAGATTAGAATTCAAACCCAACTTGATAATTGAATTAACTATAGACTTAAGAGAAAACGAATCACTAATTTGACTAAGTAAGATAGATATTGCATGTTAACAACGTTTTGTTCCCTGTGGGATCGATAATCTTTTATAACTACAAAGCGGACACCGTACACTTGCGGAATTCGCCTAACAAGTTTTTGGCGCCGTTGCCGGGGAACCAAACGGTTTAATTTTGTTGTGTTTATTGTTAGTCTTATTATTTGATTCCGAATTTTTCGTCTATAGTCTTAGTATTTTCCCTTAGCCAAAACCGCCCGTATCATCAAAGAGATTACTTCCTTCATCCAACAAGACCATGAAACCTTATATGAAGCATGGGAACGCTTCAAAGAACTTCAACGCTTATGTCCTCACCATAACCTACCAGATGAACTTTTAATGCAAACATTCTACAATGGGATTAACCCTACTACTAGGAGTTCGCTAGATGCCATGTCGGGAGGATTGTTTATGAAGAAGACATCTGTTGAAGCCAAGGAACTTCTAGAGGAAATGGCTATAAACAGTAACATGTGGCCCGTTGATCGAGCACAATCTCAACCACAATCAAATTCAGGCCCATCATCCTCAAGTTTGTCATCGCTGAAAGGTATACATAGTCTCGATACTGTAAGCATGATGCAAGCGAAACTTTCGGCTTTATCTCAAAAAGTTGACAAGTTGTTTACCTCTTGTGATGTTAATGGCAACCCCATCCAAAATGGAATGGATGATAGTGATCCGGATATGGTTGAACGAGTAAATTTTGTCCAAGGACAAAATCGAAATAACAACCCGTATTCGAACACCTATAATTCTGAATGGAGAAACCATCCAAACCTTAGTTGGAGAGAAAATGGTAATACCAATGCAAGCCAAGATAGGTCTAGTAATTATCAAAGTCAACCTAGAGATTCTATTGGGATACTTTCCACCAAGATCGATAAATTTATTGATGCTATCGGTGGTAAGGTGAATAATCAAGATGAAAATTTTAAACGTGTTGAGGACAAGTTTGATCAATTGTTTAAAAATCATTCATCTTCCATTCACAACTTGGAAGTTCAAATAGGACAAATTGCCAAGTCACTTCCATCCCGAAAAGTGGGTAGCCTTCCTAGCAATACGGAAGAAAATCCTAAATCGTGTCTAACACATGTTTCCTAGTTTTAGTATTTTATTATATTTAGTTTAATGTCTTGTATATTTAATTTACTTAGTTATTTTATTTTGATAGTCCACATTTTAATAACCATTGGTTAATTAGTTAGTTCATTAATTATTTTTCATACTTTAACATTTGGGAAAATAAAAAGTGTTTTGTGATTTAGTTTGTTATTTTCGTTAATCCTTATGTTTTGGGGGATATGTCGTTGAGATTCTACCTTTTTGTTCTACTAATTTATTTACTTTTAAGTGTTACACAGGTTTAGAATCAATCCAATCATCCCCGTAACCTTGTTTTATTTATTTACGCATTTAAACGATCAAAGTGAAAAACAGGTTTTCTAGGCAGAGTTGCGGGCGCAACAGTTGGCAGAAATTTCTGGACCAACTTGCGAGCGCAACTGAGTGATTCCGAGAATTTTGAACTTTTGTAAGGGTTTTGTTTCAAACTCTAGTCAAACTTATTCCCATTCAAACCCCTATTCCCCAAGCCTTACACACCTCTTCCCCAAAACACTTTAATCCTCCATTCAATGCCAATGTTTGCCATTCAAACTACAATTATACTTTAAAGCATTGATTCCCTTACACCATTCCACTTTCCTTTTCTATAAATTACCACATTTCTTTCCATATTCTCCTTACCCTAAATTTCCAACCTTCCATATCTCTCAAGAACAACATCAAGTTCTCTCTTCCATAAATCCCTTCCTTCTAATTCCACCATGCCTCCTCGACTTAAGGCTAGTGCTAACCGGAAAACTCCCAAGGATCTTAGTGCCAACTATGGGTGCCCTTTTCCCATCTATACGGCCGCCGAAGGAAAGCACTATCAACGTTTGGAGAAGGTTCAATTCTGCGAGATGAGGTTTATTCACGACCCTACTCTTCAAGTTTTAGGCATTAAATCTCAGGTTAACCCTGAAATTTAGAGTAAAGGGAGAAGAGAAAATGGCAAGTGGTGAAAACTTGTACCATTGGTTTGATTTTTCAAAGGACGGTGTGGATCAACCTTCCTCTGATTTTAGTGCATGAAAAGTGTGGGAATCACTGATAGATTCCGCTGAATTTGAACCCCAAAATGCCCATGGAAAAATATTTAAAGATGGAGCTTTATTGTATTTGCATAAGTATTTGGCTTACTCCTTGTTTGCTCGGGTTGAGGCATCCAAGGTTGGAGCCAAGGATTTGTTGGTTCTTGATTCAGTTTTGCCGGGCAAGAAAATCAAATCATCTTGGTTTATTTTTGAGAGTTTATTGCGAAATGCTTCAACAAAGTCTTCGGAGATTGGGGGTTCCAATTTGATTACCGCAATTGTCTACGCCGCTTCCGGCCGTGCTTTCAATACTCCGGGGTATAAGTACCCTTATTTGGATTACGCGGCACTCTCCAAAGCTCATGTGGTTACATCCTCGGGCGCCAAAGGTTTCCTTTCTCATGAGGTTCGTTGTGGTACTAAGGATGTGGCGGGTCTTTCCACTTCTCGCTCTAAGGGTAAAAATACCACTACCGTTGAGGAGAATATTGAAGAAAGTGAGGAGGATGATGAAGAAGTAGCGGGTTGGAAGCAAGTTCTTACCCGATTGGATGGTGTTGATGCCAATAATGTCGTTCTTTTGCAACGTGTGGATGACTTTGATACTTCTATCCAACGTGTTGCTACTGAAATTAAGGATTTGCGCAAGGAGCACGCTTCCACTAGGCGTCGTATGTTGTCTTGCTTTAGGCGTAACAACATGGAGTTTTCTCCATCTCCACCCGGTTCGCCGGCGTACACTTAGGTACTATCTTTCCTTTACTTTACTTTTTGTGCTTTGTTTTAGTGTTTGGTTTTGTGTGTTGATCTTCCTACAATGAGGACATTGTCCAAAATAAGTGTAGGAGGATGCCTTGCATGTTTGTGTGTTTTTAAGTTTATGCATTTGCATTGTTGTTTTAGGAAGTCGGCTCTATCACGAAACGACCATTTTGAACCAGGCGTGATATGAGTTTCTAGTTTAATGTCCCTAAAACAGCAAAAAAAAGAAGATAGCAGTCTTGGAAAAAAATAAAAAAATGAGATATATTAAAAAATCGTGTCATCTTGTTGAATAGTTCGGGAAGACGAACAAAAAATAAATAAAAAAAAATCAAATCTCGTGTCTTTCCTTATTGCTATTTTGGTCATTATTATGTTCTTATTCTTAGCTTAAGACCGAAGTTTTAATGTGAATCTAGATTTATACGTTTCAAAGCAAACACTTGCTTAACTTGAAGTCATATGTATGTTAGCATCTAGATTGGAGAACTAGGGAAACTAAAGCCATAATCCGTGTTAGTCATTGGTCAATAAAGGATGAGGGTATGAGTACGTAATGTTTGAATTGTTGAAAGCATACCCAATGAAGGTATTTTGAAAAGCATACCCAATGAAGGTATTGAAAAGAGCTATGAAAATGAAAATGTCAAAAGAAAGAGAGTATACCCAATGGTATGAAAAAGATGAGGAGTGGTATGGAGCTAAACACAACCACTCATGAGCGATAATGAAAATCAAAGGCCAATGCCAAATAAGAACTTGTAAGAATAGTTGACATTTTCTATTCATAAGTGTATAATTAAAATAGAAAATGTATACAATAATTATGAAGAAGAGAAAAAGAAGGAGTGAAAGAAAAGAGAAACCAGAAGAAATAAAGATTGTCTAAATTTGACAATTCTTTATTTAGCTTTTAGGAAGTATATAAATACTCATGTAATTCTTCAAACAATATAGAATAAATTTTTGTAGCAAAGATATAATAGTTAATCTATCTTTCAAGAGGAATTTATACTTCATTCAGTTTATTGTGTTCAAGGCTATATGTTTATTGTTCAACTTGAGTGAGGGTCGTATTTCATATCATCTATTAGAAGCTAAGTTTCCGCTGCGGCTCCAACAATTGGCATCAGAGCCAACATCAAATTATAAAGTTCCAAAATTTTATTTTTTCCTAATTAGATAAAATGGCTTCTACTAGTGGGACGGTTAAAGTCGGCAAATATGAAATCGAAAAGTTCAATGGGAAAAATGATTTTTCCTATTGGAGGATGCAAATGAGAAATTTGCTTATTTCACAAAAGTTGCACAAGGCATTAGCAGGTATAGCACAAAAACCTGGGGAGATGAAGGATGAGGATTGGGAAGAACTAGATCTTGAAGCACGAGCTGCTATAATCTTATGCCTTGAGAGGGATGTTGCGTTCTTGGTTGATGAAGAAGCAACTGCAGCTGGCGTGTGGGAAAAGTTAGAGAAGAATTTCATGACGAAAACTCTAACAAATCGGATCTATTTAAAATCCAAATTGTATACATGCAAGATGGAGGAAGGCACCTCAATCCGAGATTATATCAATAAGTTTGACAGGATTATATCAAACTTAAAAGATATAGATGTGAAGATAGATGAGGAAGACCAAGCACTCATGTTGTTACTTTCATTACCGAAGTCCTACGAGAACCTGGTCCAAACATTGATGCTTGTGGGTGATACTCTAACCATGGATGAGACTAGAACGTCACTTTTAGCGGATGATCTTAGAAAGGTTGCTACGAGTGGGATGTCTAGCAATGTGAGAGAAAGCAGAGAACAAGCTCAAGGGTTGTTTGCTACTAGAGGGAGGACAAATGAAAGAGGACAAGGCAGGGGTAGGAAGTCTAGATCAAAATCTAGAGCACCTGCTGAAAGAGGATGCTTTAAATGTGGCGAGCTTGGACACTTTAAAGCAAATTGCCCAAATAAAAGGGTAATTGCAAGGGAGACCAACAACAACAACTCCAGAGGCAAGCAACAAGAGTTGCAGGAGGCGAGTTATGTCTCAAATGATGAAGATGATTATTGCTACTCTGTCTCAGAACAATGTAATGAAATTTCTGGTAGATGGATGCTTGATTCAGGAGCCTCACACCATATGTGCCCAAATAGAAAATGGTTTACAACCTACCAAAGTTTGGATGGTGGTACTGTTTTGATGGGAAATGATCATGCATGTAAAACTGTGGGGGTAGGTACAATACGAATCAAGATGCATGATGGAGCAATAAGAACCTTGATGGATGTGAGACACATTCCAGATTTGCGGAAAAACCTTATTTCTCTTGGTTTATTAGAGAAAAATGGTTGCAAAGTTGTCATGGAGAATGGAGTTTTGAAGGTTGTTCGTGGTTCCTTGGTAGTGATGAAGGGAATTCGTCATGGTAATCTTTATCCTCTTTTGGGGACAACTGTCACAGGAGATTTAGCAGTTGGAATCGGTGGAAGTAAAGATCAAACAGAATGCACAAGGATATGGCACATGCGCCTTGGGCATATGTCAGAAAAGGGTCTATCATTGCTTAGTGAGAAAGGCTTGTTGAAGAATATGAAGAAGCCTTGCATGGAATTCTGTGAACACTGTGTGTACGGAAAAGCTCACAGATTGAAGTTCTCCGCAAGCAAGCATAAAAGCAGGGGGTTGTTAGACTATGTGCATACCGATGTTTGGGGTCCGGCTAAAGTTACTTCCAAGGGTGGTTCCAGGTACTTTGTGACATTTGTTGATGATCATTCTAGATATGCTTGGATTTACTTCCTTAAGCATAAGAATGAGGTATTTGAGATATTCAAGCAGTGGAAAGCAATGGTTGAGAACAGAATAGGAAGAAAGCTTAAAACAGTGAGGTCCGATAATGGTACGGAGTACACAGAGGGAGCTTTCAAAGAATTCTGTGATCGGGAAGGCATTGTAAGGCACTGGACAGTCAGAGACACACCGCAACAGAATGGAGTCGCGGAAAGACTAAATCGTACACTACTTGAGAAGGCAAGGTGTATGCGTTCTAATTCTGGATTAGGTAGAGAATGGTGGGCGGAATCGGTTGCTACAGCTTGCTACATAGTGAATCGATCACCACATTCTTACTTGGATGGAGACACGCCTTATAAGGTGTGGTCAGGGGATCATGCAGATTATGGGAGGCTAAGAGTTTTCGGGTGCACAGCCTACTACCATGTCAAGGATAACAAGCTTGATGAAAGAGCCAAGAAAGCAATATTCTTGGGGTATCCAAAAGGCGTAAATGGATATCGTCTTTGGTGTGTAGAAGACTCTAAGTTTGTAATCAGCAGGGATGTGACCTTTGATGAAAGATCCATGGTTGCTTTGTCAAAAGCTACGGTGCCTAATGATGGTGATGTAAGGACTTCGAATATGCAGGTGGTTGAGATAGAATCTACAGATCCACCAAATGATAGTCATGTTCAGGTGGAGAATCATGATGTTATTTAAGATGAAGATGATGAGCTTGATCATGAGGAGATTCAGCAGGAAAATGCACATGTATTACAACGACAACAGCAGGAATCTTTGGAAGCCACTAGGCCAAAGAGAAATTACAAAACAGTTCAGAAGTTTGGGTCAGACAAACCTTTGAGGCATTATGGGCAGGTAAACTTGGTGGAATATGCACTCTCGGTGGAGGATGATGAGCCGGTCACCTTCAAACAAGCTATCAAAGATAAGGATAGAGAGAGTTGGCTAGTTGCTATGGAGGAAGAGATGCAATCGCTCCATAAAAACAAGACATGGGAGGTGGTCCCATTGCCCGTGGGAAAAACTGCTATTGGTTGTAAATGGGTGTTTAAAAGAAAAGAGGATCATACCAAGCCTGATAATATAAGGTATAAGGCTAGGCTAGTGGCCAAGGGGTTTGCACAGAAAGAAGGTGTCGATTACAACGAGATATTTTCTCCAGTGGTAAAACACACTTCTATCCGGGTGTTATTAAGTCTTGTTGCTCATGGGGATCTTGAGCTGGAACAACTTGACGTGAAGACAGCCTTTTTACATGGAGACTTGGATGAGGAAATCTATATGTATCAGCCTGAGGGATACAAGGTTGAGGGGAAGGAGAATCAGGTATGTCGCTTGAGGAAATCACTTTATGGCTTGAAGCAGTCTCCTCGCCAGTGGTACAAGCGATTTGACTCCTTTATGTTAAAGCAAGGGTTTTCCAGAAGTGTTTATGATTGTTGTGTATATATTCGTAAGCTTCATGGAGGTGATTATGTTTATCTGTTGTTGTATGTTGATGACATGCTTATTGCTTCAAAGAATAAGGTGGAGATTGAAAAGCTAAAATCTCAGCTTGGCAAAGAGTTTGAGACGAAGAATTTGGGTGCCGCCAAGAAGATACTGGGTATGGAAATTAGAAGAGAGAGATGAAACCGAAAACTGTTCTTGAGTCAAAAAGGGTACATTGAGCGGGTTATTGAAAGGTTTGGAATGAAGAATGCTAAGTCAGTGGTGACTCCATTGGCTCCACATTTTAGGCTCTCCAGTAAACAATCTCCTACTACAGCAGAAGATAAGGCATACATGGAACGTGTACCGTATGCTAGTGCAGTTGGCAGTTTGATGTACGCCATGGTGTGTACACGTCCGGATATTTCACAAGCGGTCAGTGTTGTCAGTAGATTCATGGCGAATCCATGAAAGGCACATTGGGAAGCGGTAAAGTGGATTTTGAGGTACTTGAAAGGTACCATTAACACGGGTTTGTGTTTTGGTGGAGATACATGTCAAATAAGCGGTTTTGTTGATTCAGATTATGCTGGTGATCTAGATAAACCGATCTACTACTGGTTATGTGTTTAAAGTACACGGTGCTCCAGTTAGTTGGCGATCGATGTTACAGTCTACAGTGGCACTATCTACCACGGAGGCCGAGTATATGGCTGTGGCAGAAGGAGTAAAGGAAGCATTGTGGCTGAGGGGTCTTCTAGATGATTTGGGTTTGAAGCAAGAATGTGTGAATCTCAGGTGTGATAGTCAGAGTGCAATTCACTTGGCGAAGAATCAGGTTCATCATGCTCGTACAAAGCATATCGACGTGAGGTATCATTTTGTACGTGATGTCGTAGAGGAAGGTCATATTTCTCTTACGAAGGTGCATACTGATGAGAACCCATCTGACATGTTAACCAAGGTTGTGACAGGTGCTAAGTTCCGACATTGTTTAAATTTGCTCAATATTCAAACATGTTGAGTCATGTGAAAGATAGCAGAACTACGGTTTGCTTGATCCCAGTTATAGGGTACGTAGGCAATCATGGTCATTATGGTGCAGTCAGTTCATAATTAGATGCAATTTGTTCGTCCAAAATTTGATGCTTTTCAAATTATGAACGAGGTGGAGAATTGTAAGAATAGTTGACATTTTCTATTCATAAGTGTATAATTAAAATAGAAAATGTATACAATAATTATGAAGAAGAGAAAAAGAAGGAGTGAAAGAAAAGAGAAACCAGAAGAAATAAAGATTGTCTAAATTTGACAATTCTTTATTTAGCTTTTAGGAAGTATATAAATACTCATGTAATTCTTCAAACAATATAGAATAAATTTTTGTAGCAAAGATATAATAGTTAATCTATCTTTTAAGAGGAATTTATACTTCATTCAGTTTATTGTGTTCAAGGCTATATGTTTATTGTTCAACTTGAGTGAGGGTCGTATTTCATATCATCTATTAGAAGCTAAGTTTCCGCTGCGGCTCCAACAGAACTAATGTTCGGAAATACAATTATGAAAGTGGAAGTTCTAAGATACCAAAAAGGCCTTGAGACATTGACCAAACACGTGTGCTATAAACTTGTCCCAAATGCTTCATGAAGTTGTTATAAAGTTTGACGGATAGTCGAAACATCGTGTATAAATTTGTTTGAGCATTTAAGCTTTCTTGTGGAAATCCATTCTGAGTTAATTGGTCTTTTGTTAAGGATGGGTAATATAATCATAACGTGAAAATGGCATTAAAGAAAGATTATCTTCGCTTGGGGACAAGCAAAAGACTAAGTGTAGGAGACTTGATAAGTCCGTTATTTACGTGTTTCTAGCATGCATTTCATATTTATTTATCGGTGTTTGTATTTGTTTAACTTGTTTTATTGTTACTTTAGGATGTTCTTACTTGTTGTTTGCCTATTTGTGTTTTAGGACTTGGTCCTTAGCGATTCAGATTGATTTGGAGCAAAAACGAGCTTGAAAACGAGCAAAAGAAGCATAGCCGAAAAACTGCCATCACTTGCGGGCGCAACTGTCAGACTTGCGGGCGCAAGTCTGGGCAGAAATCCCTGGATTCACTTGCGGGCGCAAGGCATTTGATTGCGGGCGCAACCTGTGCGATTTCCAACTCTGAACTGATGCTTTCCTTCGTATTTTCTTGGCAACTCTTCATCACAATCTCATCTGAAACTTCACTCAAGCTTTATGTCCTTTCATCTATGGATTGAAGCATTGTTTCATGAGGATAAAGACAACTCTTCAAGAAGATTGAAGCGTCTCTTCATCAACGGTTGCAACTCTCCATAACACACCACTTGAAGATTATAAATAGAGTCTTTGTATGTTCATTTTCAAGAGAGCAGTCGAACGTATTACAATAGTTTGACATACGAGATTACTCTATTAGAATCAAGTAGGTTTATCTTAGTTTTATTAAATGTATCAAAGTTGATCCGAAAGGATAACTTATCATAGAGAAACGACGAGAAGGTGCAAGAGAAAGCGACTCGAGGATTGACAAACCCTCCAAGGGAGAGTAAAAGGATTCACAACCCCTAACCCTTCTTTGTTTATGCATTTCAATTGTATCGTTCTTGTTGAACTCGGTTATTTATGTATTGATGTTTGAATCGTTAATCAAATGAACGATTTCTGTTTTGCTTAACATGGTTTCTACTTTAAGTTTGTTTCTAACGAAAACTCTTTTAGTATGTAATTGTGGAGTTCATCTATATTCGATTGACATAAAGAGATTTGGGAATCGAATTAGATAAACATTGGTAATCGACTCAAGTAAACTTGGTTTTCACTTTAACTTGTGCTTTAAATTGACTTGTTGATTTAAGAATCGCTTTTGCTTAAGTTTCTAACTCTGAATCGAAAGATTAGATTTAGATTGATTACTAACTTAGAAGAAACACTTTGGTTTAACTATTTGAATATTGACTTAGATAAATGTGTTCAAGTCGTGACGTTATTGGTACATGAGATATTAACTTAGATAGTCTATTTGATGTAGTTTAGTTTAGATTAGAATTCAAACCCAACTTGATAATTGAATTAACTATAGACTTAAGAGAAAACGAATCACTAATTTGACTAAGTAAGATAGATATTGCATGTTAACAACGTTTTGTTCCCTGTGGAATCGATAATCTTTTATAACTACAAAGCGGACACCGTACACTTGCGGAATTCGCCTAACAAGTCCTAAAACATGTGATTTAGCTACCATATTCATTTTTCGGTGAATTATTTGCCGAATTCCGGTCAAAATGACTATGGATGAAATATTATTAAAAGTCGGATGAATGTTATGGTAATAATTTAAGTTGTGTGGCATTGTTGTTCCACTTCTGATAATTGGAGGACAATAAGTGTAATCAACTCCTTAATTGAACTCTCGACTTTTAAAAAATCAAAATGATTTAATATTTTTATTTAAAGTTATAAATAACTTACCATTTCCGTTCTAATAGCGATTAACAACCCTAATTTATGTGTGAAGAGTTCAGAGGCTCGAATCTTGCTCTTTACAATTATATATAAAAAACCCTAATAAAGTGTTGGAGTCCGATCAACGATCATAGACGCGCAGCGGAAGCGAGAGAATTTTGGAATTTCTCTTAGGCGTTGAATACGTTGATCAGAAACACGATCTTAATCAATAGCCTCAATACATTTAATTATGTCATTTAAAGTAATTAAATAACTCACATGGAATCCCTCTAAAAGAGATAGAAGAATCGCACGATCGTGGCTCCTCCAAAATCACGTGCACGACACCTCGAACGACGAACACTTCACAACAGAGCGACGACCTTCGGAATCCTCCAAGGGGGGGTTCAGCCAGCCCAGTGTAGAGGGGATTAGGGTTTTCAATTTCCTGACTCAGAAAAAGATTCGCGTTTAATTAATTCCAAAAATCAATTTACAGTGTGTGAATTAATTATTAGTTAAACTCTACATTAATTTAATTAATCCAAATGCACCCCAAAAGAAAGCAATTGATTCAATTAACATCAATTAAGTCATAACTAATTACATACTAACCTCTAAAGAAAATAACATTAATCAATCGTTTAATTAATTAACTCGATTGAATAATAAATCGCTCTACATAATTAGTTAACTCGTTTCTTTCAAAACAACTAATTAATTAACATCATTAGTTTACTACTAATAATAAGTTCTTCATTAATACAATACATGTATTAATTCTATGAGTGCAAATCTCAGTGTCTAGTGTGCACGATCCTTTGGGCCTGAATCAATTAGGTGTATGACTGAAAGAGGGTTGCCTAGACCATTTCAGTCACCAATTGATTACAGTGTGAAAATATCTCTTAAAGACAGATAACCCTATAGGTGTCTCAGATATCTCTTACCATAACATATCCTTATATCAAGCATGAGGCATGTCGGATATCATCCTCTACAGCTTGACATACTTCTCGATCTTGAGTTAAACTGTCGAACAGATAAGTAACCAGCTTATCTGAGTGTGGCCACACATTTCTCAGTTTAAACTCATCGAGTGGTCTAGTGATATCATCTCACTAATTAAGTGAGTGGTAATCCCTTTACTTCAACTATCCATATAAACGAGTTCACCGATTAAACCAACCATACCCATATTTGGCATCATTTTACAGACCTGTTAGACGTATGTCAAATCTAATCAGATTCCTCATTCAATACTATAATGAAATCAGGTCGACATATAAATGAGATCTACATTGATAGAAAGACAATGAAACTTCCACCATGTGACTTCTAAAGCGGATCGACCAAGTCCCGTATTGGTCATACGTACCTACAAACATATCATGTACACAATATGTAAACTACATAGACGTGTACATATATATCCGGTTTGTAAAAGCCTCACACTCTGTTCATTCCCATGAGCAGAACTAGCTTCTGGTGGTTTATGATGTTCAATCAACTGATACTTCAAACAGTGCATATAATACAAGATATATTAACTGAATGAATTAATGGTTTTGTTCCATAAATCAAAGTATCCAGTACAATAAACTGAAGTACATTACAATGTAAGATAACTATGCCTGAGATAGGGGACACCAACAATTGTAAACTAGAATATATTATTTTAAAATTAGGTAACTTAACCGCACCTTGTTCTATTTTATAAATTCATTTCATTCCCGATTTATTAATGGGTGATACTCTCTTCGTTCTTGAATATATGTCGTTTTAAGAAGGTGAACTTTTTTTTTATATATGCCGTTTAACTCGAATATGATGAGAAATTAATCCTACTTTATAATAATGTATGCCCAGGAGGAGTTTGGATACAAATCTTACTTCTTATAAATTTATATATAACATTAATTAGAGAATATTAATTGACCAATAATCATACATTTATTACAAGTTGGATTTTGAAATGAGTAATCCAAGAAATGAAATTGGATCATTTAGGAGTTAATTTTGAAATGCGAGACTCTCTGATGGCAGTAAACTTGAAAACCAATTTATCAAAAGGAGGCCATGATTCTTTGATGATAGGCAAATTTCCAAAATCTTGAATCCATTGTGTGAGCAATGGGAGGTTTTGTTGGTGCATGATTTTTAGACCAACCACCTCCTCAAAAACACCAACATAATAAGCAATCCAACCTAATGCAAGATCCAACATTCCAATTTCATCTCCTCCAAAGAATTTCTTCCCTTCTAGTTCTTTTTCCAAGTGCTTCAAATTCTCCATTACTTCCAATATTGCTTCTTCTTGTTCTTTTCCTTGCTTTGATAGGACTCCAAATAATACTGAGTGTAAGACCTATCCATCCATCATAATATAAAGAAAAAGCTCAAATCGAATATTGACATATATGATATTTGGATTAATTTGACAACAACATGATCATGTTGCGAAGGAAAATTCACATTCAAACAATGGGAAAGTTATATTAATCTTAATTACTTATTTTCGGAGGGGTTATACAACTTAGAGTAGTCCAAATTCAAAATAAGTAGTTTTTGTTTTTTTAGAAAGCAAAACTTTTCCGCCAAATATTTTAAAATGAAAAAAAAAAGATAGCAATACTGATAAGTACCTTATCGTCACCAAATTTAGCCCAAAATCGAGTTGCGGCTCGATCAAGAGGATCTTGAGGCATCAACGGATATTGATCGTTCCAAATCTCATCAACATATTGAAGAATAACAAGAGATTCAGAAATGGGTTTTCCATCGTGAACAAGAACAGGTATTTTCTTGTAAACTGGATTGTATTGGAGCAATAGAGAGCTTTTGTTTGAGAGATCTTCAAATACATTTTCGTACTCAATTCCCTTCAGTTTTAATGCCCAAATCACTCTTAATGCGAAAAGACTGGACCATGTCCTAAATAACTCTACTTTTTCTCCCATTTTTTGGTGTTTACATCTCAATATTTACTTCCATTTATGCACAGATATTAGTCTAGTTAGATTTATTATTTTATTTGTAGCTACTAGTTTTTTTGTAAATTTTTAAGATGGATTATTCTTAATTTCTTTTCTTAAGGCCCATAATGCGCAATGGATGGTGCTAATTGGTGGGATTTTTTTTTCCTTTCCGTAACTCTAAAGATAAAGATGCAATTATCTTTGTTAAATATAAAAAAGATGCAACTAGTTTTCGTTGACTTCATCTAAGGGAAGGCTTGGTTGACTTTTTTTAAGAGGAGTTTGGTAAGTATACAAAATTACTAATTTGTGCGTAGAGATATGATCAGGTGAGACAAGGTCATTATGGAGAGACTTTTTTTAGTGTGAGATAATTAAAAAGTGGTGGCATTTTTGAAATTTTAAAAATATGGAGGGGCATTATTGAAGGGAAGAGGAGGTGATGTCAGCGCTGATGTCACATCTGGAGAGAGAAAAAGTTTTTATTATTTTATTTAAAATGCATTTTCCCGCTTTTTCCGAACTTATTTTTCAAAAAAAATATACCACTGAACTCGTATTAATTAGGCGGTCATTTTGAGATCCAATGTTGTTATTTATAGACGATTTTTATTTTTTTTATTTTTGTTCCAAGTTGGATACTCGGTTGTTCCAGCAGAATACTCCATTTGTTCCACCAGACTACTACATTTGTTCCAGCAAAATATTTTCATTATTTTTTTTTAAATGCACTCTGGGAGTGTAAAAAAATGTAGTATTATGGTGGAACAACTATAGTATTCTGTTGGAACAAAAAAAAAACGTCTATAAATAACAAAAATGGATCTCAAAATGACCGCATAATTAATACGAGTTCACTGGTATAATTTTATTTGAAAAATGAGTTTGGAAAGAGCGGGAAAATGCATTTTAAAGAAAATAATTAAAACTCTTTCTCTCTTCAGAGGTGACATCAGCGGTGACATCACCTCCTCTTCCTTCCCTTCAATTCATGCATGAGGGGTGTTCATTTAATTACAAGTTTGCCACCTTCCCCTATTGAATTACAAAAATACCCATTGTCTCATCATAAAAACTAGTCTCATCCTAAACCCTTGTCTCATTTGAACTTGACTCTTTGTGCGTAATGAATATATTTTATTAATTGAAAAAAATTTTAGTAGTTTTTTTTTATGAAAAATCTTATTTTGCAGTTTCTGGACAAAAGCATGAGGTTTTTCTAATTTCTAATCAAACACTGAATTAACTGTTTTTTATATTTAAAAACACAAAAAAAGAAAAACCGTGAAATAAAGAACCAAACGCTAATAAATACAAGCTTCTTTTAGAAAAACGTAAGAGTTTTCTTTTCATACCAAATTTTATCAATTTGTTAAGGAAAAATGATTCATTAGTCTCTGACTTTTGTCAAAAACTCACTGTTTGATCCTTACATTTTAAAAAATTCATTACAAGTTCCTCATATTTCGTTATAATTAACTCTTTTGTCCTTTTGTCCATTTGTCCATTTGTTTCTAAAATATATTATTATTTTAAAAATCTAAAAAATGGACAAAAAGAATGAAAGAGTTAATTATGAAAAAATATGGGGACCTTGTAGTGAGTTGTGCAAAATATGAGGACCAAACAATGAGTTTTGATAAAAGTCAATAACTAATAAATTATTTACCAATTTATTAAATAATGGGTTAAATGACTGTTTGTCGCTCAACTCTTATTTATCTAAATAAAGACATAATTTTGAGTTTTGTCTGAATTAAGTCACTTCAATCAATTTTAACACCCAAAAAGTATTGTGATTGTCTTATGTTCACAAAAAGTCTTTCGAGCGTTGTGTGATAACCACCTAAATGCCTAATAAAATTTATAATATTTCTTGCCCATGTAACTGCAATATAACGGTCAAAGTCAACAATCAAAAGTTGACTTTCTGTTGTCATACCGCTTATTTCAAATGAGAAAATGAAAACAAACAGAGCTAAGTTAAAAAGAATACATATATCCCACGAATTGAGTATTTTTTTTACGGTTTGAGTTTTCTTGCCCTTTTCTTTTACAAATAAATTAAACAATATGTTGATTAAATTATTTAATTAGAAATTTTAATTCACCTTATTCGTAAACCTTAAAATGTTATTTTTAGCCAATACTTATCATAAAAACAAGGAAAAATAAAACACTTTTAAAGAAATGTAGTTTCGTTATTTGCAAATAGAAGCATGTGGTTTACATAGTTGATAAATAAAAGAAATTAATTAACAATATTTGCCACATCATCAAGTCAACCATCCACGTCATCAAGTCAACATGATATGTCATCAAAAAAAATAATATTTTATTATGACACGTCGTCAAAGTCAACAAATCAACATAACACATCATAAAAGTCAATATCTCACGTCATCAAATACTAACATCTTAAGTCAAATACTTTCAATTGTTAATTTTGTAAACCACATGTCTACTTTTGCAAAAAAATGAAACCACAAACATCAGAAAATAATCTGTTGTCCCGGACTTCCTATCCCATTTTTCTGTTCCCCTTTTAATTTTTGACATGTGTAAAAAAGATTCTACGACGGGTTGATTCGGGGACAATTTAGAGTATAATAAAAAAAACATTAAAATCTTTTTTACACATGTCAAAAATTGAAAAAGAGACACAAAAATGAAATAAAAAGTTCGGAACAACAAATTTTCTTTCACAATCATCTATCTACAAATCCATGAAATCACGAGGGTTTTTATTTTTACATTTTCCTAAAAACAGTTTGGAAATAATTTATAATATGAAACCATAAAAAAGGCGGACTATTTTATTCTCCAAGTCAAATTACACACTCCATAAGCACAAGGCTGTTCTTTTTCTCTTTTGTTCTCAAAAGAACTCCATGCAAATAAAGACCACTAGATATATTTAAGTTTCAATTTGGTACATACATTTTACATCTTAATTCAATTTAGTTTGAAAGTAACATATATTAATATATATTATTGTGTTATTTGTATCATTTGAAACAATTGGACCAAGAACATCAAGTTTAGAAGTCAAATTGATATGTAGAATTTATTAGTATTAACTTTGAGGCAAATTCACTATAGAACCAACTACATCCCTATTCTTTTTGGTTTATTTTAAACAAAATTCAGTTAAACCAAATTTAATAATATTCTTTACTCATTCAACCAAATTCAACCAATTCAATTTCTGATAATTTCAGTTCTGTTCAACCATATGAAAGACTAAATTGATCATTTATTCATAAACTTAACGAGTTCAATCGTAAGTAAAACCAAACTATGCAATTAGTTGGAATCATAAAATGATTACAAGATGGATCGATGTTGTACATGAAGAAATTCTACAAAATAAAAGTCATTTAGGGAACCCATTTATTATTAGAAGTCGATACCAATTAGCTTTGGGTCACTCATAAGATAGCTTGCACCACCATATAAACGGTCTAATATAAGTTTGATCCAAAATCATTGTAGATCAAAATTCCTATCGCTAAGGAGTTGGTTTTGAAATGCGAGACTCCCGGAAGGCAGCAAACTTGGAAACTAACTTGTCATAAGGAGGCCAAGATTCTTTGATGATAGGCAAATTTCCAAATTCTTGGATCCATTGTGTGAGCAATGGGAAGTTTTGTGGGTGTATGAGTTTTAGACCAAGCACCTCCTCAAATACACCAACATAATAAGCAATCCAACCTAATGCAAGATCCAACATTCCAATTTCATCTCCACCAAAGAATTTTTTCTCTTTTAGTTCTTTTTCCAAGTGCTTCAAATTCTCCATTGCTTCTATTATTGATTCTTCTTGCTCTTTTCCTTGCTTTGATAGGACTCCAAATACTATTGATTGTAATACCTACCCATCTCTCAAAATATAAGTCAACTGAGTTCAACAAGCAATTGAAACAAGATAAATGCGCGGGGCATATAGATTGAACTTTTTGGTATATTATATATTAGTCACATTCAACTTGTTTTATGTAAAATATTGTCTTCATGTTACTTTGTCACTTAACATACAGAAATTAATCATATTGCCTAAATTAAGTTCAAAATGATAATGATATATTCTTAATGTTATAGAGATTAGACCAAATTTATAGACTCCTATTTTATAATGTATTAAGCCAATACAAGTGTGAAAAAAGAAAAATATAAATGATATAACTCTTTGATCTAGACATGTTCCCGGGTCCAGGTACCCACCAAGCCAGCCCAGGCCCGTGACTAATGAGATCCTGTTCTTTATGACTGAATTGAATTAAATTGAACTTGAAAGGAAAGTACTGAACTGAACTAAAATAAATTACTAATAATGTATAAAGAACATGACATGAGTATTTGACTTGTTCATGGGCCATGCTTAGTAGGCTTTTACATGAAAATACTTAAGCCAAGCCCGAACCATCCCGATATAAATTTATGGGGCCTCGGTCTGGGCACGCATTTGAAATTCAAATCCTAAGCCCGCCCGAATAAGCCAAGTTTAAATACTATATTATATTTGAGGATACAAATAAAAGTAAAATCTTAAATATATACTTATCTATTGAAGAGAAATTATTGAAATTACTGAATTGAATTGAAATGATTGATAAGCATAAAAAACAAGGACAAGATACCTTATCATCACCAAATTTAGCCCAAAATCGAGCCATAGCTCGATCATGAGGATCTTGAGGAATTAGCGGATATTGATGGTTCCAAGTCTCATCAATATATTCAAGAATAACAAGTGATTCAGAGATGGACTTTCCATCATGAACAAGAACTGGAACTTTCTTGTGCACTGGATTATATTGAAGAAGTAGAGAGCTCTTGTCGGATAGATCTTCGAATACAGTGTCGTACTCAATTCCCTTCAATTTTAGTGCCCAAATTACTCTTAATGGGAAGGGACTTGACCATGTCCTAAATACCTTTACTTTTTCTCCCATTTCTTGTGTGTTTTTATCCCAATATTCACTGCCATTTATATTACACACACAGAATACTTGTTTAAGAGATTACTCTTATTGCGCAAGGGATGACGCTGATTCGAAGAAATTTTGTCCCACAGTGCTCTACCTATCTGTACATGCTTTATTTAACTTTGCCTTTTGTCCTTTGACTAGAATAATGACAAAAATAAAAATGTAATTTATATAGTTAAATCATAGAGTATTTTTTATTGTGGAAATACTTAATAATTTTTTTTTTTTATGAAGTAGACCCCACATAGAATGACTTTTATAGAGACCATCAAAAGACTTTCAAATAATGAGGAGTCTAAAAAAAGATTTGGCACCATTGCGGATGCTTTAAGTTTAATACACTTCTTAAAATTAACATCTATTTACCTCCTCAAAGGCTATGTTTTTATGTTCTATCAATAATTTCAGTTTATTAAATTCAGGTTAGTTCAATTTAGTGCAATAGTTTTTCTTTAATAAATGCACTTTAAATCAGTCTCATTCAGTAAATTCAATTCATAAAGAACAATAGATTTTAATGTGTGTGACAAATTAGAGTTGAAAGAGGGTGTGTGCGTGAGATTTAGTGAGCTATGAGACTGTATAATTAGCTTTCATATTAGTAATAAATTAAAGTGTGTTCCTTTCCAAAAAATAAATAAATTAAAGTGTGTTCAAATTAAGTACTCCAATAATTAACAATACATCCTTTTCTAAGACTTCTAATATCTTGTTCGTTTGAACTTATCGGCACCTATTTTCAGCAATATTCAGTTCAGTTCAGTTCAGTTCAGCAACATTGAATTCCGTTAAGTTTTAATTTATTATTATTTTGTTATGATTCTTGATAAATAAATTATTAATCAATATTTTATTATTTATATTATTTATATATAATCTATTAATATATTTTATAATTATAACTATTTGGTCCAATTTGCTAACAAAATTTGCTAGATATAAATAAATATTATTATTAATTTAAGCTTATAATGTTCTACCAACTCAATAATTTCACTACATTCTGTATTTTCTTTCGAGAAAAAATCTGCTGTCCCCAAATTGGTGTCTCCAACCATGTCCCACTCACACAAAATTAATTAAAATAATTAAAATTAATAAATCATGTGGGCTCCACTTATCTCCCACATAAAAAAACTGAATTTATGTGAGTGGGACATGGTTGGGGACACCAATTTGGGGACAGCAGATTTTTTTCCTTTTCTTTCATATGATACATGATATCATCATTTTCATCATCATCATCATCATCATCTTGTAAATTCTAAATTTATTGTGCTATAACATTCGCACTGCAAACATGACGATTATATAAATGATTATAGAATTCTAATCCTGTGGGTATTATTGATGAAGGAGTGGGTAGGAAACAAATCATTCCCCCAGATGAATGATTTGCACTTGGAACATTCGGGGTCTTAATGATCCCCTTAAGCAGAGAGCTGTGGCCAGGCTCATTGCTATGAAACATTTAAAGGCTATAAGTATCTTAGAGACTAGAGTTAGACATGAAAATGTCCAGAAAGTGTGGAAGAGACTCAACTTGAATAATTGACAGTTTGTCTCTAATACTTGTTCATCTGTTAGTCGAATCTGGTTATGTTTTCATGCTACTGTAACACAAGATAGGGTCCTTCATGACCATTGGCAGTGTCTGCATTGTGAAGTGTCTATTGGGGAATTGAGGTAATGCTCCTTGGATTATTCAAGGAGACTTCAATGAGGTGATCTATCAAGAGGATAAAGTAGGAGGAGAAGCTTTTGATACATCTGTGACTTTCTTTAGTCACTTTATTCTTCAACAAGATTTATTACAGTTACCCTCTTCAGGTGGCCCTTTTACCTGGACTAATAATCAAGTTGGAGAAGGGAGAATTTGGTGTAAGTTGGATAGAGCACTCATTAATGATGTTTGGTTGGAATCTTGGCCCAATAATCTTGCTGTTTTACCGTCTCTAGATGTCTCAGATTACTCTTCTTTGCTGATCTCTTTTGGACTCAATATTGCAAGCATGAGTCCCATGTTTCGTTTTTATAATATGTGGTCCTCTCATCCAAGTTACGATGACATCATTTCTGAATGTTGGCAGACTACTATCTCAGGGTGTCGTATGTTCCAAGTTTGGAAGAAATTGCAGCTTATTAAGTGCAAGCTTCGAGGTCCTAATAGAAGGGAGTATTCTAACATTTCTCACAGAGTTTCTTTTGTTAGATCCCTTGTGGAGTCTTTGCAAGTCACTTTACAACATGATCCCTCTAATGATATTCTACAAGAAGAAGAAAGAGCAGTGTCTACTTATCTTTTCTTTTTATTAAAGCAAGAGGAATGTTTTTATCAGCAGAAGGCCAGAGTTTCTTGGATTCAATTAGGGGATCAAAATACAAAATTCTTTCATAGGCAATTCAAGGCCAGGAAAGCTTTTAATAAAAATCTGCCAGCTGAAGAAAGGGGATGGTTTTGTTATTACTGATCAACATGAGATTTGTGCTTCTATGATTCAGTATTACAAAGGTCTTATTGGCACTGCTCGTTCACAGAGAAATAATATTGATCATTCAGTCTTGTCATCTGGTCCTACTCTTAGTATTGGGGATCAATAGATTCTTTGCAGTCCAGTTACAGATGTAGAAGTGAAGGCTGCATTGTGGAGCATAAATGTGGATAAAGCCCCTGGAGTGGATGGTTTTAATAGTTATTTTTTCAGGAAAAGTTGGCATGTGATTGGGAAGGATATTTGTGCTCCAGTCAAAGAGTTCTTTTCTCATGGCAAACTCTTGAAGCAAATCAATTCTGCAGCATTGGTGGTTATTCCTAAAGTAGACAGTCCAAAGGGGTTGAATGATTATTGTCCAATTGCTTGTTGTACACTCCTATACAAGACCATTACTAAGATCCTCACCTCTAGATTGAACATGGTGATCAATAAGTTGGTAAGCTCTAATCAGTCTGCTTTTATCCCAGGAAGAAATATAGTTGATAATGTGTTGTTGGCTCATGAACTCATCAAAAACTATCACAGAGTGAGGCTTTCTAATCAATGTGATATGAAAATTGATTTGCAAAAAGTGTATGATTCTATTGACTGGGATTATATAGGGGAAGTCCTTATTGGATTGAACTTCCTTCTCAGTTTATCAGTTGGATTATGTCTTGTATTTGTAGTTCTACTTATTCCTTGGTGATTCATGGAAGTTTAGAGGGGTATTTTCATGGAGAGAGAGGCTTGAGGCAAGGTGATCCAATGTCCCCTCTTCTTTTTGTGCTTTGTATGGAGTACCTTTCTAGATTCTTGACTTGTAAAATGAGTCTGAACTTTAAGTTTCATAAGGGTTGTAGAGGGATGAAACTTAACCACTTGTGCTTTGCTGATGACTTGTTTTTCTTTTGCCATGGGGATGTTCATTATGTCCAAGAATTGATTAGAGCTCTGCATCACTTCCACACAGTCTCTGGACTTCAAGTTAATGCTGGCAAGAGTCATGTGTTTCTTAGTTCTGGAACTTCATCTCTTCTTAAACAAGACATCAATGATATCTCTGGGTTTCAAGAAGGTCATTCGCCCATCCGATATCTGGATGTGCCCCTTCTCTCTACTAAACTTTGCAAGCAGGATTGCAATGTGTTAATTGAGAGAATTACCAAGAAGATTGATGCTTGGGGGGTCAAGTTTCTCTCTTATGCAGGAAGACTTCAACTCATAAACTCTATACTTTGGAGCATCCATGTTTTTTGGGCATCCATCTTTGTGTTGCCTGTTGCTGTTATTAAATTGGTGGATAAAAAATGTAGAAATTTCCTTTGGCATGGATGTATGTAGTACTGGGAAAACTGCTCCGGTAGCTTGGAAAGCTGTTTGTCATCCTAAAAAAGAAGGTGGATTGGAAATCAAGGATATTAGAGTGTGGAACTCTGCAGCTCTTGGCAAACTCATGTGGAAAATTATTACTAATAAGCCTACTTTATGGGTTCAGTGGATTCATTCTAATAAATTGAAAGGCTATAGTTTTTGAGGGGTGAGTGTGTTTAATGATGCTAGTTGGAGGAAACTCTTACAACTTCGAGAAGTTTACAAGGATAAATTTCATTATGAGCTAGGGAATGGTAAGTTATTTTCTTTTTGGCATGATCCATGGCTGCATGGTTATTCCATTAAGACTGCATTCCCTGAGATTAACATGCTTGATGCTGATATCCCAAAGAAAGCTTTAGTCGTTGAGGTTAGCCGGCATGGTAGTTTGTATTTTCCTGACCCTTCCAATGATAGTATAGTTAATGCCTGGCAATGTATCACTGAATGTGCTATTACACATGAACAACATGATGTGATCTCCAAGCCATTTCACCTGTCAAAACAATTCACTATTGGATCTGCCTGGCCGAAATTAAGGAATCCTCGTCATGTAGTTGGATGGTATAAAGTTGTGTTGGGTAAATTCCACATCCCTCAGTGTAGTTTCATACTTTGGCTCATGTTGCATCGAAAAGTTGGAGTTCGCAGTCGGCTTCATAGGTTTGGGATTAGTTCAAGTGATATTTGTGAGCTACGTAATCAGGGTAAAAAAAACTATTGAGCACTTGTTCTTTCAGTGCTCTGCAACCAAAAAAGTTTGGCATTATGTTGCTCTTAAGTGTCTGCAGCCTACCTTGCATATGCCATGGAGAAGAATTGTTAGTTGGTTGAGTAGGAAGGCATCTGGTAAATCACAACTGGCCTACCTCAGAAGAGTGGTGTTTTCTGTCACAGTTTACAATATATGGTCGGCTCGGAATCGTTTTTATTTTCAGAACAGTGTCTTTGACCCTCCAGCCATTATTCGAGCTATATGTTCTATGGTTCGTCTCCGTATTGGAGATTTCAATTCTATTTCTCCTAATTTGCAGAATGCTTGGCACTAGTACAGGACTTTGTTGTTTTGTTGTTCTTTCATTCTTTGGGGTTTCGTAGGGCTTCTCCCCTTTGTGTATATTGGTGTAGTTTTGCCTTAATGAAATTTTTTGATTGATCAAAAAAAAAAAAATGACGATTATATTAAACATATTTGAATCTACCATTCCATTAACATCCTGACCATATTGTATAGTTGGTATTCCAAGCGTGTATAAAGCGTGAAATTAGAAACAATAATCGACATTTGATAGTTTTGTGACATTTGAGGCATATTGTAAAACACTTTCCACATTTTTTTAACTATCCAAACATCATTTCTATTTTCATTCTCAATGATGAATGTAAATCGTTGTAATGTTTTTCCATTCACCTAAGTTTTTCATGCCTAAACTCTGGCATATTACATCTAATTTCATGTTCTCTAATTGGAGTGCATGCTATGATTTTATTAATATTATTATTATTATTATGATCTTAATTTTAATTTTTTTATTATAGTTATTATTTATAATTCAATATTGTATTATTATTTTAACTTGTTAAATTTAGTTTCAGTATTTACTTTTTAAATTCAGTTCAGTTCAGCAAAATTAAGTACAGTTCAATATCATTCAATTCAGTTCAGTTCAACATCATTTAGTTCAGAACGATTCTTTTTTTTCAGTTCCAAAGAACATGGCCTAACATCATCTCTCTTTTTAGTAAAGTAATAATTTATTCATTAATTGTAAAATTAATGAATAAAATTTGATTACTAAATTTTAATATTTAATAAAGTATGTTTTAAAAAAAATCAAATCTCCAATGTTAATTTTACAATTAATGGTTGAGTTGTATTGGACTTGATCAACTTGATCATATTTCAATTTGAGAAGGAAAATTTTTAGAATACACGTTATCTGCACACTAGATCAATAATTTAATGACATGTCATAGTTGTTAGGATTTAGTTTTACAAAATATACTATTAATTATTTGCACTTTGTAAATTTTTTATTGGTTGACTCATATATATCAATCATTTATTCGCTTGTGTACCACGTCACAATATACTAAATGTCAGGGCCGGTCCTGACTATTTATGGGCCCTAGGCAAAACAAAATATTCGAGCCCTTCGATAAAACTACACGTAAAAATCTAAAATATTTTTAAATAAATAATAAACAATAAAAAACTCATTAAGCGTACGATACAAATTATTACGCTCACCAAATATCATTTTTACCGTAAAATCAAAGTGATGTTTCACTACAGAATAAAATACAGGCGCACAAAGAAAAATTACTATTGCAATTTGCAAGTTAGAGATTTGAGAAAATTAATTTAATCCACTGTGAATTAGGCTCAAAATTTTAATTATATCGAAATTTTTTGTATATTAGAATCTCATAGAAATCCGGAAAAAATAAAGGAATTAACTACGGGGGTTACTATTTCCAGCCATGAATTACTAAAATTGACGTATTAAAAGACGGTTTTACTCTTTTTAAAAAAATTTGAAAAAAAAAACAGGACTGACATGGTTCACGCCCCACAACACGGCGGGGCGTGGGGTGGGACGTAGGAATCCCACGCCCCGCCGTGTGGTAGGGGTGAGCATGGACCGGTTCAGATCAAAAACCGATCCGATCCGAACTGATCCGATCCGAATTAATTTCGGTTTGGTTGGGATAGGTTCGAATGAAAACCGAAATAAATCAAAAAAACTTATATAGAATAGAATAGCACTCCATAACAAAATAATAATTTAAATTCAGTCAAACAAACATAAACACTTCACTGTGGAACGATTCCACGACGAAATTTAAGTCTAAAACTCATACAATCATAAAAACTCAAGAATTCAAGTCTAAATAAAAATATAATAACATTCCACACAACAAGTGATAGCCTTTATTCCAAGCCACTCTTTGAGTCTTTACTTTAGTCCCTTTTCGAATTAAAGGTTTCATGTTCGAACTTAAATCAAAAAAATTTGAACTTAGAACCTACAAAATAACAATACAATCATTAGATGAAGTCAAGATAAATTAAGATAAAGATAATAATGAAGATTAGTCAGTTAATCATTAGATAAATCATTAGATAAATCAAGGTTCCATGTTCGAACTTAAATCAAGCTCTATAAATTATATCATGCGGATCCAGATTTTGAGTTGCTTCATATTATGAGCTTAAATTAAGATAAACAGTTAATCTAAAAAAGAAGAAAATGAATGCAGCGTATGTGTTACTATTCTTTGTTTCATTATCAAATTGGAAGAAATTACCGCTGGAAATTAAAAGGCAAAGACCGTCTAAAGTCGAAAGCTAAAAACCGCCTGTGAGTAGGTGAGAAGCACAGAGCACTGCTGCCGCTAGAGAGGAAGATGAGAGGCTGCTAGGGTTTTTTGTTTTTTTTTTGGTGAACAACGGTAAGGAGAACAGAAAAGAACATAAGGGGAAGGCTAATGACAACGTATTGGGCCCAATAAAAACGCTTAAACTATATAATAAATAACAAAAGAGAAAAGGATATATAGAAAATAAAAAATAATTAAAATTGATTTGGTTTGTTCGGTTTATCCTAACCAAACCGAACCGATCCGAAAACCGAAATTGTCAAAAAATAAAAACCTAACCAAACCAAAATGAAAATGGTTCGGATTGGTTCGGTTCGGATTGATCGAATTTTGAATTTCGGTTCGGTTTTGCTCACCCCTACCGTGTGGTGGGGCGTGAACCGTTTCCGCCCCACCATGTGGTGGGGCGGAAACCGTGTGAGTTTCCACATTAAAAAAAAAAAAAAAACTCTAATCCTAACCCTAACCCTTTAACATTAAAATTAGATTAAACAACATAAATAACATATAAACATATATTAACATTGAATATTATATGACGAAATTGAAATCAAATTAACAAATTAATTAAACAGTACCCCGAACGTGAAACTAGGAATTACACAGAAAATACAGTTAATGTAGTAGCATATCTTTACCAATTTCCGCGATTAATTGGCTCATGACTTGGCGATAAATTCATGTCATCGTCCGAGTCCCTACTTGCAAGATACTGCTCGTAATCTTTCCAATCTCGTTCTTCTTTAGTTAGTTCGGGCAAAGCACTTTGCAGTATGTCTTGGCGATAAATTCGGTGTAATAGTCGACTTCTCTTAAATAATCATCCGGAAGGATCTTCCATGGAGCATTAGATCTGTTTCTCGTCATATCATTGTATTGACAAAAATTGTTTACGAATGCACTATGCCTTCGAAGGACATCAACATATATGAAATTATGCTCCCAAGTTTCCACAAGCGAGAATGGATTAGTACGAAATAACTCGTAAGAGGGATTTGATTCTGACCATTTGAATAAAAGTTTCTCCGTAGTCTTGGAGCCATAAGGTTTGACACTTAACCATCTTTTCTCTGCATTCAAACATAGTTAATGTGTGGACAATGTTTTTTTCATCTGGAAAATTACATGAGTTGGATGAGGAGGAAGAAGTCATTGCAATAATTTGGGTTAAGTGGTGTAAGAATTTACAATGGTTTTTGTTTTCAGTTTTATAGACGAAAAAGTATTTTTTACTGTTTTTGCGCGTGAATGAGTTGTCACATCGTGCAATTACTGTCTATTTTATAGACAAAAGTTTTATGTCCTATTTGTTTGAAAATAATTCAAAAAACGCGTGAATGAGTTGTCAAATCGTGCTAGCTGTTTTGACAACTAGAAATACTCACGTGAATGAGTTGTCAAATGATCTTACTATTTTCATGCAGTCCTAAAGATGTAATTACCATTGATCTAGGGTTAATAATAATTATTATGTGGTTTTTCGGGCACAAAATTGTTAAAAATCTTTATAATTTACATAACTCATGAATATTGAGCCTCACCAAATGGAGGGACTCATGAATATTGAGTCTCGCCAGGTGGTGGGGCGCATTCTTATTGAGTCCCGCCACAGGGGGGGACTCAATAATCATGAGTCCGACCACACGGTGAAACTCAATATTCATGAGTCCCTCCATTGGGTGAGGCTCAATATTCATATATCCTGGTACCGAATCCACCCAACATACTGCACTCGAAGGCTCTGAGAAACCGACACATGCCCGTATGGTGTCCAACATACCTAAATGTTTAATATAAGTCAATAAATTAAATTTGAAAAAATAAAAATAAAAGTAGACAAAAAATATGTACCTCGAACGACGAAAGTCGATCCAAATACACTTGTAGAGTCTCTATCTGTCAAGCCTCTGTGATAACACTGGAACCCATCTGCTCGCCAGTGCCCCACTAGGATGCACAATATCCGAGGCCCGACCAGGACTCAAGGTCGGAAAATACTCGTATATCCATGCCTACAATAATGTCAGACAACCAACAATAATTCGAGTATCTCCTCTGCTAGCTATCCCCAACTGCCGGTAAAGGTATGCTAAAGTGGCAGATGCCCACGAGTACCCGCTTACTCCATCAACGCCCTCCTGATCATCTCGAATCAACTCCTCTAATAGTGTACCCTTGACCCTATCCCCACTCTTGTCCACAACCAACGTGGACCCCATAGCAAGCCACATCCATGCTTTAGCTCGTAACGTGCTAGGCAAACTCTTATCGTCAACCATCGTTCTCAACTTGGCGTTCTTCACGCCTCCACCCTGATAAATACCATCCAAATCTCCCCTCCCACAGTCGAAGAATAACTGAAGTAAATCATGCACCCTCTCACTATCTAGAGCAGCACTAACCAACTCACCATCCACCGGAATGCGCAAAATATGATACACATCGAACAATGTGATAGTCATCTCTCCGAATGGCATATGAAATGAATTCGTGTCCGGCTGCCATCGATCAACAAATGCAGATATCAACGGCTGGTCAATGTGATCAAAAGTAATAAATGGAAGGTGTGATAGGCCTGTCCTCTGCAACATTTGGCTCATCTAACATTTATAAAAATAAAATAAATATAAATAATAACAATTAAATTTAAATAATTTCGGAAAATTAATTAATTAAAATACTAACCTCAGGTGGAGCTTTTGCGAAAGAGACTTTCAAATAGTCACAAATCGACTTTCTTGTCCCAGTAGACAAAAGTCCCCGTCTATCCGGCTGAACTGTCCACAATCTAGAAGCAACATGTCCTAAAAAACTGGGAATAACAGTCTCGTCTACTGGGCCGCCCTCTACCGGACTAGTCATCAACCAACTCTCATCATCTGAAGCTCTAACCTTTCTTGAACCGACTGAAAAATATATAAAAAATATTAAAAAATAATAACATAATAATATAAAAAATATATTTAGTTAAAGTGTATAATATTACATGACCGAGCAACAAATCTACCAGTCACACTCCTCATAGCGTCATGTACAGTGGCATGGACTGGGGCATGGACTGGGTCCGGGTCAATGTAATCTGTATCTGGCCTCATCTCACTTGCACCAACACCGAGATCCCTCCCTGACCTAGCTGGTCTCCGCCTACTCTGGCTAGAACCCTCCACTACACCAGTACCGACCTCCCTCTCTGGCCTAGCTGGTCTCCTACTACCATGACCAGAACCCTCCCCAATATCAGATGCCCTACTACGAACATCCGTACCACGGGCAGAACCCACAGCAGCACCAAAACCTACATCGGTGCCAGATGCCAGAGTGAATCGTCTTTGGGAGAAGCCAACGTCCTCGTCCTGGCGATCCAGTGACATCACATACTCATCGGATGAACCATCATGAACGATCTCGAGCTCGTCGGACTCTGTATCTGATGCATCTGAACCAACCCCGGATATGCCCATATCAAACTGTGGATCTCTGTATATATCAAACTGGGTCTGCTGGTATGGATGCAACTCTGGCATCTGACGGCCAGTCTGTTTAACGGGTAATGTCTGGCGTGAATCAAAGTCTATATGACGCCTCTTTGTATGTCGTGCAGCAGACATTTCCTGAACTATATCCGACATCGGGATCTCTATTCTGCTAGTCGATACGGAAAAATGCATCTGTCTAGCTAAATTCACGGATTTGCCTCCTACTGTTGATCTAGGTTCGCTAACCTAAATAAATTTAATTAATATTAAATTAATTATAAATCATACTAACTCAAAACTATAATTATAATTCAGTTCGGTTCATCTAAATAATTCAGAGTTAAGACAAAATTAATTTTTTTTTAAAAATAAAATAACCCCGGAACTCATGAAAATCACGCCGCGCCGTGAGGAGGGGCGCATGGTTTTCACGCCCGCCCACACGGCGGGGCGCATGGTTTCTGCGTCCGCCCATGTGGAGGGGCGTATGAATTTCACGCCCCTCCACATGGGCGGACGAAAATTTCATGCGTCCCGCCCTACGGAAGGGCGCATGAAATTTCCGTCCGCAGGTTTTTCAATAAATTCGATTTTTTCGCCGGATTTTTTAACAAATCTATACTAAAATCAATTGAAACATGTATTACCTCAGGCGCTTTACTCTGATTTGGTCTTTTTTCGAGTTAATTGCTTCAGAGGTCATAAAAGTTTGCCTATTTTCCATGAATGGTCATAAAACTTTAATTTGTCCCAATAAAATCATAAAACTTTAATTTTGTCCCAACAAAATCACATTGGCCATTTTCCGACCAACCACTCGCCGGAGATGATGATATGGCATTAATTTAAAATTTTTAATGACACGTCAGCGACATGTCATCGCCACGTGGCAAAAAAATTTAAAAATTTAATAATTTTTTTTTAAATAAATCAATTCAATCCAACTCAACCCAATGTTATATAGCTAATTAGTTTCAGAGGTCACAAAAGTTTCTAATAATTTCCTAAATAGTCACAATAATTTTGAATATTTTCTCAGATAGTCACAAATTTACAACTAATTACTTTTAAAGGTTAGAGGAGTTTCAAACATGTCCAAATATAATCATAAAAAGTTAGTTACATAAACTCAACATAAGACATCCATAAACTCAATATATGAATGTTTTTATGGATGTCTTATGTTGAGTTTATGTAACTATTTCTTTATAACTATATTTGGACATGTTTGAAACTCCTCTAACCTTTAAAAGTAATCAGATATAAATTTCTGACTATTTGAGAAAATATTCAAAATTATTGTGACCATTTAGGAAATTATTCGAAACTGTTGCGACTATTTAGAGAAATATTTAAAACTTGTGTGACCTCTGAAACTAATTAGCTATATAACATTAGGTTGAGTTGGATTGGATTGGTTTATTTTTAAAAAAATTATTAAAAAAATATTTTTTAAATTTGCCAAATGTTGCTGACGTGTCATTAGAAAATTAAAATTGATGCCACATCATCATCTCCGGCGAGTTGTTGGCCGGAAAATGGCCAATGTGATTTTATTGGAACAAAATTAAAATTTTATGATTTTAGTGGGACAAATTAAAGTTTTATGACCATTCATGGAAAATAGGCAAACTTTTATGACTTCTGAAGCAATTAACTCGTCTTTTTTCCTTGTTTTGTCTTCCCGACATGATTTGAAAACGTTAAATCTCCTCGCTGAAAAATGTTTTCTACCGGAATAGTTGGTGGTCGCCGAAATATATGGTGTTCCGCCGGAGTCCCTTGCTCGCCGGATAGTGTGTTATGGTTGGGTTAAACAAAATTTGGGTGGAAGATGATTTGGTTTGGTTTGGGTTTGATAAATATGGGTAGGGGTGTTATGGACTTTTCCTATGTCAATTATGGTAAAAGCATGTTTGGAAATAGCCTATCACTCAACGTAGGGTTTGGATTGAGCAAAAAAGGTGATCTCACAGCCTCCTGAGAAGAGAGCTATACAATTACAATTACAATCACATCAGAGTGCGTACCACATTTGCAAATCTTCCTCAGATCATATGGCAAACAAAAGGCTTGAGGGTTTGGAATTGCCTGACCGAATCAGCGATTTACCAGATTCACTTATTCACCATATCCTCTCGTTGCTGCCTTCAACCAAACACACTATTCGGACTAGCCTTTTGTCGAAACGATGGCAGAAACAATGGACTCATGTTCCTGTTCTTGTTTTTGATTTTCTCAAGTCCAATGCAATGATATCTGAATTGTCTAGCTTGATCGACAATACTCTCATTCTTTACAATTGCTCCAAGATTAACAAATTTCACCTTCGACTGCCTTGTTGGTATGTAACCGACGATACCATCCCTGACACTGATGAAGATGGTTCTATCCCTGACTCCGATGATGTGGATTCTATGTTTGACTACTTGGAATCTATCTGCGATGAGAAACTCAGATTCGCAATAACAAAATTTGTCGAGGAGCTCTTTTTGGATTTCCATTGCCTCGAGATGTATGACTTGCCCAATTTTGTTTTCAACAGTGCTTCCTTGGTCAAACTACACGTGAGGGTTTGTGTTTTCAAACCTGTTGGGAGTGTATATTGGCCAAATCTTAAGCATTTGTATGCAGATGGTGGCTGGTTTCGTAATCAATCCATTGAAACCGTTGTTTCTGGGAGTCCGTTGCTTGAATCTTTGGAACTTAAAGGCTGTCATGGTTTTGAGCTCCTTGTTGTTGCTTCCAAATCTTTGAAAAGATTGGTTTTACGAAATATTTATCTAGACTGTGTTAATCTTACAATTTCCTGTCCGAACCTTGTAGAGTTCTGTGCTACCAATTCCGGTCTGTCTGGAGCAATTTCGAAAGATCCATCTTTTAGACCCTTGAATCAACAAGGATACAAACAGCTTCATATCGATTCCAACTCTTTGAAGAAATTAGTTTTAGTAAGTATTTGGACTGATCAGATTTCAGTTACATGTCCGAATCTTGAAGAATTGAATCTGTATTCTATACATGTCAAATGTAAAATAATTAAATTGATCCGTCTGCCATCATCATCACTCTCTGTCGATTTTAATTTTTCTGAGAATCTGGGGAGGATGATTGTTCAGCAGCTTGAGAGTGTGAAGGAGCTAAAGATCGGGCCTTGCTTTATCAAGGTAACTCTTTCAAAGCAAATATTCTTAGTTCTATTTGAAATGCAATTACTGTTATAGTTTCTGAGTTTCCATTTCGTTATGCATGAAGATTCTATCAGATATGGAGAGTGCGGGAGCCTCAGCTTGTGAATCATTACACAGAAAGTGCTTGACTTTTGATTGTGGTCCTAATTTTGTCGAGTACCTTCCTGGAATCATATATGCTCTTCGCAATTCATCAGAGCTTGAGAAATTGGTGATAGCTTTGCGGCTCCCTGAGGTACGTAATCAGCCTTTTGGAACCAATCTTAACTTAAAATGTATCCAAACATTATTGTTATTGCAATGTGCACAAAACAATTTCAACCAACTTTGCAAGTCTTAGCATTCCATGAATATTTTCAGTTTTCATATACTACCTAGAGAAAGGAGAAATAATTTAGTTTAGTGAGTTACTTTAACCTAAATTATGGCTTCAGAAGATGTACCAATATATTGAATTTCATGGGCTAATTCTATCTCCAGTATCCTACATGGCAAGATCCCCTAGACTTGTACCAGAATCCAAATGGAGCTGTTTTCGATTGTTTAGCGTCACATTTGAAGATTGTAAAAGTTATTGGGCTCTCGGAGAAAGATCAGACACTTAGCTTTGTAATCAACTTTGTTGAGTTTCTGCTGAAGAACGGAAGAGTGTTAGAAAAAATGATTGTAGTATTACAAGATTGTTCAACTGATTTTGTATTTGAAGTTTCTCGGAAGTTGTTAGCCTTCCCAAGATATTCTAAACATGTCTTGGTTGAGATAGTTTAGTATGTTATGTTGCACGAGAGCCTAGTTTGAACTATTGTTTTCTGAAAAATTATCATTTGAGTTTTAATTAGTTTCATGAAATTGAATATGCTTTTTCCTGATCACTAATCTCTTGGAATGTGGAATCCTGATGGCTATTTCTGTCATCCACTAATTCTTCTTTATAGAGAACTTGATACATTTCTACAAAAAACTTACAAATATGCTTTGTAGCTAGCTCAATTCTCTAGCCACCCACATTGATAAAGGAAAGAAATATTTGAACTTTGGGCATCTAACTATCTTTATCATACTCAAATTACTAATTGTCCGATTTAAAAGGCTTTCGCCTTGTTCAGAGGCCGAGTCAAGGCACGCCTCAATAACATGTATTGTTTTGAACACGGTTATGTTTTACTATTCTGTATAAAACAAACAGTTGATTAATTCTCAACCACCAATCTGATATAAATAAACTCAATCTTAACTTTGGTCTTAACAAAACAATAATATGATGAAACATAAATGTACAAGAGAGGGATTAAGAGATCCACTGTGACATACAAGAAGAAGAACCGGAAGATGACAGAATATTGCGTTCATTATTTTTTTATATTCAAAAGATACAAGATGCTCACCTACACCGTAGTGACCAAATTATATAAATTTCATCGTGCGACCAAATGGTTAAGAAAAATAAAATCTAGAATGCATCCGGATTATGGTACTTTTTAAAAATATAAAAGACGGCGAGTTCATATGAGGACTATTTAGGTACAATAAAAAGCATAAATTTTTATTTAATGCTTATAACCAAAATACAGTTTGGTCATGAGCGGGACTGCAAAAGATAACATGAAGCTTATGAAAGATCAACATTAAGTCCCTGTTTTTTATAACTTATCAATGCTTAATTTCAGGGCAGTTCAGTTTAGGTTAGTTCATTAATTTCACTCCAATCTGTTTCAGTTCATTAATATTTAGTTCAATTTTTTTCAATCCTAAAATATACATTTTAAGTCCACAAGTTCTATGTGTTTCCAGGTTCTAGTTACAAATACTTTGCATATAGTTAGATATACTGAGTTTAATATATAGTGCCGTTATAATTATTCATGACTTTATATTGAATTTGATTAGAGTGGTTGTCAATAGAAGTTCACGGTGTGACTAGCTAAATCAGGAAAATATTAGATTGAGGTTGAATATTTTAGTTCTAAAAATTTGTACTTCATGATGTTATTTATTTTGATTTGTACACCTTGCAGAGCAACTCTTTACATGAAAAAGTGTTGAGATGAATGAGATGGATGAAGCATATATATAAGTAAGTCAAGCAACTCATTTTTTTTTTTTACTTTAAATTAAGTTTTTTTTTGTTTTTTTTCTTTTCAATATTGCATTATTTTTTTTTTACGAGGGATTATGAGCCCGGAAAAAGTAAAAGAAAAAGGAAAAGAAAAAGAACAGAAAGACAAATCAACGAAAATACGACACAAAGATTCGTCGAGAGAAACTTGATCACATGTTTCAGCTAGAAGGAGATCTTGGAAGCTTACATGCGGTACAAAACACTCGTGATGCCCAAGGAAGTTCCTGCGAAGTTCGCTGTCCAATCAACAGTTCTATTTGATAAGAACAAAAGTCCTTTCGTCTTCCAAGAAATAAATTATAAAAACACCCATAAAGGGAGACAAACGATAACTCTCCATTCAAGGAGACAAACCATAACCGTTTATAAAGAGAAATATCTCCCGTAAGGACAAACAAAAAACACCAAATAAAAAGAAAACTTATAACTCCAACATAATCTTTATTAAAAGCAATAAAAAAATGCAAAGTAAAGTGAGGATGTTACAATTTTCCAGAAAAATAGTAAAATTTTTGGAATTTTCGTTTCAAAAATCTGAAATCGAGAATTTTCCAAAAATTAGGAATTTTTGAAAATTTTCGGATTTCTGGAATTTTCGGATTTGTGGAGAAAATGAGAAAGAAGAAGAAATTAAAGAAGGAAGAAGAACAAGAAAGAAAAGAAATAATAAAGGAAGAAGATGAAGAAGATGAAAAAGAAAAAAAATAATAATTTGGGGGTCATTTTGCAAATTGTCAAAATGGAATTTTTTTAAATTTTCTCATCCACTCTCTTTATTTTGCCATTACCTTCGTTGTACACTAAAATAGACTCGTCCAATAATGTCTTAACACATATCATTGGTCTAAAACAAATAGTTTAATCAATAAAAAAAAGGAAAAAGTTTTAAAAAAATGCTCGTGGTTTCCAATTTTTGCAAATGAAGGTTTGTGGTTTCAGTGTTTGCAAATAAAGGTACGAAGTTTCATTCCGTTAGCAAATAAAGATACGGTCACTCACACCTTTTATTTTTGGTGACGTAGCACTTTGACCATAATTTGACCAAAGGGTAATTTCGTCATTAAAAAAAATAAAAAAATAAAAGTAAAAGAAAATGTTCGTGGTTTGGTTTTTTTGCAAATAACAGTCCGTGGTTTGATATTTTATTAAAAAAGAGGTACGAGGTTTGATTTAATTATCAAAACAACAAATTAAAAATTACCAACAAATATTATTGCAAAAAAACAAAACAACAAATTTTCTTATAATGTTTTCGGGTATTTTGGATTCATAGAATTTTCATGAATTTAGGTATTTTCTTTTTTTGAATGAATTTTAATTTGTTTGAATGAACATTAATATTGAAACATGAATATTTAAACTTCATTATTGACCTTATAATCAAGATTTTGTATAAATGGATCAACTTTTTAAATATTAGTCTTACATTATAAAAAAATTTGTGTTTTGTTTTTTACAAGAATATTTGTTGATAGTTTTTAATTTATAAATTAGTCTAAAACCGTATTTGCTAATTAAATCAAACTCCGTACCTTTTTTTTTAATAAAATATCAAACCACGGATTGTTATTTGCAAAAAAATCAAACCACAAACATTTTCTTTTACTTTTATTTTTTTATTTTTTTGTTAATGACGAAATTATTCTTTGGTCAAATTATAGTCAAAGTGCCACGTCACAAAAAATAAAAGGTGTTAGTGACCGTTCTTTTATTTGCTAACGGAATGAAACCTTGTACCTTTATTTGCAAACACTAAAACCACAAACCTTCATTTGCAAAAATTGAAAACCACAGATAATTTTTTTTAAACCTTTTCCCAAAAGAAATTAAGATGTGTTTTAAAACACTATTAGACGGTTTATTGGTACATGGTGGATCAGATCCAGAAAGTCTCTCTACTTTTAAGCACCTCTAAACCCTAACTGAAAATCTTTGTAATCTTCCACATCAGGTTGCAGTGAGACAATGGGAAGCAAAGAGCTCAAGCTTCTGCAGGATAATGAATCCCGACAAGACCGAATCCGCATTTTACCAGATTCACTCATTCACCGTATCCTCTCGTTGTTGCCTTCCACCAAAGACGCTATCCGGACTAGCGTTTTGTCTAAACGATGGCAGAAACTGTGGACTTATGTCCCTGTTCTCGTTTTCGATTTCTTTGGATCCTCTATGCCTTGGTCCGATATGTCTAGATGCATTGACAATACCTTGACTCGTTACAATTGCTCGAAGCTGATGAAATTTCACATGAAACTGCCTAGTTGGTGTAACGCCACCGATCATGAGAAGCTCAGATTTGCGATACCAAAAGAGGTGGAGGAGCTCATTTTGAATTTCCATTGCATTGAGATGTTTGTGCTGCCCGATTTCATTTTCAACAGTGCTTCCTTGGTGAAATTGCACGTGGATGGTTGTATTTTCATTCCTGTTGGGAGTGTAACTTGGCCAAATCTGAAGCATTTGTATGTAGAGTCTGGCTCGTTTCTGAATCAATCCATTGAAATGGTTGCTTCCGGGAGTCCGTTGCTCGAATCCTTGGAACTTAAAAGGTGTGATGGTATTAAGACACTTGTTATGGCTTCTGAATATTTGAAAAGACTGGTTTTACAAGATCTTAATGGAGGGGAGATTGTTCTTACAATTTCATGTCCAAACCTCGTAGAATTCTGTGCTATCAAGTCACGTGGCAACTCGCTCTCCTGTTTCCGTTTGTGTGGAGCCATTGGAAAAGATGCATCTTCGATATCCTTCGATCATGCAGGACTAAAAGATCTCGTTATTGATTTAGATTCTTTGAAGAGATTAGTTTTAGCACGTTTTGCAGCTGATTGCATTTCAGTTACATGTCCGAATCTTGAAGAATTGAATCTCTATTCTTTGCATCTGAAACTTGGAATAATGAAATTGATCCGTCTGCCATCATCTTCGATCAGTGTTGATTTTGATTTTTCTGAGTCTCAGCCACCGTGTGCTGAACATATGCAGAGACATATTCTTTGGCAGGTTGAACATGTTAAGGAGCTAAAGATGGGGCGTTGCTTTATCAAGGTAATTCTTTCAGAAAAATACAAGTTCTAAGCAAATATTTAATATTTCTAGTTGTTAGAAGTCAATATTGCTTGATCTGTTTTTTTTTTTTCTTTCTATAGTTTTATTAATTGAAAATGCTATAAATGGTTTGTTATGCTTGAAGAGTCTATCAGCTCTGGAGATTGCACGGTCCCCGCCCTCTCTGTGGCTCGCCTTGGACCATATGTGTTTTCCTGAAGTGAACAAAAAATTTTTGATTTTTGATTGTGGTCCCAATTTTGTCGAGTACCTTCCTGGAATTGCATATGCCCTTCGCACGTCACCAGAACTTGAAAAATTGGTGATAACTTTGCAGCTCCTTGAGGTATATAATTACGTTAACTTCAAAAACTTTATTATGTTTGTTGCAATGTGCATGCATTATAATATCATCCAGCTTGCAAGTCTTAACATTCCATGAATTTTTTTTAAATTTTGGTACTATCTAGAGAAATGAAAGATGACTGATATAGTTTAATGAGCTACTTACAAACTAAATCATAGCATCACAATATTTATCTCCGTTCCAAGTACTATTATATTCAGTTTCTTGGGACTAATAGACTATATTTGCAGTGTCCTACGACTCAAAATCGTCGAAACTTGTACTGGAATCCAAGTGGAGCTGTTTTTGATTGTTTGGTGTCACATTTGAAGCTTGTTAAAGTCATTGGGATCTCAGAGAAAGATGATAAAGTTAGCCTTGTGCTCAACGTTGTAGAGTACCTGCTGAAGAATGGAAGAGTCTTGGAAAAGTTGGTTATCGTATTCCAAGATCGTGCAGCTCATGATTTTGTGTCTCAAGTTTCTCAAAAATTGTTGGGCTGCCAAACATATGCTCAACATGTTGCTATTGAGCTTGTTTAATTTCTCTTTTGTTTTTGTGTGCCAACTTTAGTTTGGTTGTTTTGTTGCATGTCATCCCAGTTCGAATGGTCTTAATTTTAAACAAAGTATTATGTGGTTTTTAATTATAGTTTCATGGATTAGTTTTTGTAATTTTTCAACATTTGGCACTCTGTACTTATCAGTTTTGATGTATAACTAATCTAAATTTGGTATTTCAGAAGGATTCAGTGATCTATTAGATATCCTCACTCAACATATTCTCTTTTTTGTCATCTACGTACGATAGAAGAATTTAGACTAGCCTTTTTACCAAAGCCGTGGCTGAACCAATGGACTCACTTCCTCCTCTTGCTAACATCTTTGACGGGTAAATATGCCTTTATTGAGTTGCTCTATATGCCTTTAAGACATTCCAAAGTTTTAGCACTTACTTGTGATTCATGTACATTTGGGAAAAATAATTGGGAGGAGTAGATGATTAACTGCTTTTGTTTAGTGGTAACTTTGTCGTTTCAAATCTGCATATTTTATATTCAAACTCCACATATAATATATCCTTGTTGAATTAAATCTTCGTGCTGGATCGTCTTGATAGTTTGATTGAATTCATTAGTTATGAATTTTGATGTGGATTATAATAATTCAACAGAAAATATTCAACTGCCCTCAGATTAAAATATTCATATTCTTGTTTGGATATCGACGAATACCTATAAGAGTTTCTGCTGATGATTTTTGTGCATTCATTCATTCGTTCATTCACATTGCAAATTATGTTTGATATTTCTTCTACTCTCAGCATTTATATTTCGATTTTCTGTTTTCGCTGTAATTTGATGCATGTTTGCTCCGGTCAGTTAAAATGAACAAGGCCTAATCTACACGAGCTTGGAGAACCAAAAAATTAAAGATTAATGAGGTGTCTAAAGATGCTTTTTACCTATAAATTACATTCAAAATCAACTATTTACTGGGAAATTTTTGCTGTAGAACTAATAATAAAAAAGGCTTTTCTGGAGCCTACCAGTAAGACAAGATAAATCTAATGCCATAAATGAAGCTCCAAAAGCAACACAAATCTTTCCTATATGCTTTAAAGCATAGCAACTTAATAATGACATTCAAACTTAATAATCCTTGGGAAACTTTCATCTCTAATTGTTCAGTACGACCACAATTGTTTTCCGATACTTTTGCATAACTGAGAAGAAAATCTTACAATTGCATTTCTTATTGAATTTTTTTTTATCAATACAAAAAAGATTTTATTGCACCAAAACAAGAGTTATACAAAGAATACAACACAAACTGCTACAAAAATATCAGCAGCTAAAGTAAACAACTAAACTTATCACCACTTATCCCAATTGAAATTTTTTCCCTATTTCCTTAAACTATAACCCCAACACTTTACATAAAAAACAATGCTTTGTATCACTTTGGTACTATCAAACACTTCTCCCTGGAAATAGTGTCTATTTGAGCTAACCACACATGATACACTGAGGCAGTAAAATTAATCTTCCTAATTCGGCTGAGGATCGTTTTACCGGTGGCCTTCTTGCTTAACCAACTGATAATTCGTCTTCCAAAAGGTTTCCACAAAATCATTTCACTTGAGGATAACACTAAAAATAAAAATTGTTAATCATATAACTTAACAATAATAAAACGGGATGTATATAGAGTGGTGCTCACATGGTCATTGATTGACCAAATATAATTTGATAGCAGCACCAACAATTTTTGCCCCAATGGGCTTCAATTGGCGCAGTAATCTCTGTTTTCTTTGCACAATATTCGGCCCTAATTTCTCTCATCACTGACTTCTTTGGCTATTTTTCTTCTAAAACCGATTTTCCCAAATGTAAACAATGGATAATCAAAATCCTCAGATCGTTAGATAAACCACATTTCAGCTTCACATTCTTAAAGCAATGGGAACCAAAGAGCTGAAGATTGTGAAGGATAATGAATCCCGACAAGACCGAATCAGCGCTTTACCAGATTCCCTTATTCATCATATCCTTTCCTTTTTGCCTTCAACCAAACACGCTATCCGGACTAGCGTTTTGTCTAAACGATGGCACAAACAATGGACTCATGTTCCTGTTCTCGTTTTCGATTTTCCCAAGTCCAACAGAATAATGTCCCGTGTGTCTACCTTTATCGACAATACTCTCATTCTTTACAATTCCTCCAAGATTAAGAAATTTCACCTTCGACTGCCTTTTTGGTATGATACCAACGCTTGTCCTATCCCCGACCTCGACCACGACCATGATGACGATGCCGACGATTTCATGCCTGATTCTATCTGCGACGAGAAACTCAGATTCGCGATAACAAAAGAGGTCGAGGAGCTCTTTTTGAAATTTAATTGCGAGTTTTTTACGTTGCCTAATTTTGTTTTCAACTGTGCTTCGTTTGTCAAACTGCACCTGGGGTTTTGTGTTTTAGAGCCTGTTGGGAGTGTATATTGGCCAAATCTTAAGCATTTGTACGTAGATAGTGGTTGGTTTCCTGATCAATCGTTTGCAACCGTTGTTTCTGGCAGTCCGTTGCTTGAATCTTTGGAAATTAAAGCAGCTCAAGGTCCTCAGCAGCTCCTCATTGCTTCCAAATCCTTGAAAAGATTGGTTTTACGAGATATTAGTGGTCGAGATTGTGTTCTTACTATTTCGTGTCCAAACCTTGTAGAATTTTGTGCTATCAATTTTTTTGGTCTGTCTGGTTCAGTTTCGAAAGATCCACCTTCTAGACCCTTAAATCAACAAGGATATAAACAGCTTGCTATCAATTCCAACACTCTGAAGAAACTAGTGTTAGTAGATATTGAAAATGATCAAATTTCAGTTACATGTCCGAATCTTGAAGAACTGAATCTGTATTCTAAGTATCTCAAATGTAAAATAATTAAATTGATCAGTCTGCCATCGTCATTACTCTGTGTTGATTTTAATTTCACCGAGAATTTGGGGTGGATGATTCTTCAGCAGCTTGAGAGTGTGAAGGAGCTAAAGATGGGGCCTTGCTTTATCGAGGCAACTCTTTAAGATAATATTTAATTGCTAACTGTTACATAAATATGTGTTTTTCTTAGTTCTATTTGAAATGCAATTGCTGTTATCGTTTCTGAATTTCCATCGTTGTTATGCTTGAAGATTCTATCAGCTATGGAGATAGCAGGAGCCTCGGCTTGTCAATCACTTAACAAAAAATGCTTGACATTCGATTGTGGTACTAATTTTGTCGAGTACCTTCCTGGAATTGCATATGCTCTTCGCACTTCACCAGAGCTTGAGAAATTGGTCATATTGTTGCGGCTCCCTGAGGTACGTAATTAGTTTCTTGGAACCAATCTTAACTTAAAATGTATCCAAACATTATTGTGATTGTTGCAATGTGCATACAATAATTTCAACCAACTTTGCAAGTCTTAACATTCCATTAATACTTTCAGTTTTCATACCATCTAACATTCCATTAATACTTTCAGTTTTCATGCCATCTAGAAATCGGAAAGATAATATACTTAGTGAATTATTACTTGAAACTGAATTACGAAGTAGAAGATTTAATTTCATGCAAAGTAACATCATATTGAATTTCATGGGGCTAATTAATTCTATATCCAGTATCCTACATCTCAAGATCGCCAAGACTTGTACCGGATTCCAAATGGAGCTGTTTTTGATTGTTTGGTGTCACATTTGAAGATTATTAAAGTTATTGGGGTCTCGGAGAAAGATGAGAAACTTAGCTTTGTGCTCAACTTTGTTGAGTTTCTACTAATGAACGGGAAAGTGTTGGAAAAGATGGTTGTGGTATTACAAAATTGTTCAACTGATTTTGTGTTTGAAGTTTCTCAAAAGTTGTTAGCCTTCCCAAGATATTCTCAACATGTCATGATTGAGATTATTTAGTATCGTTAGCGAGCCTGTTATGTTGCATCAAAGTCTGGTTTGAACTATTCTTTTAAGAATATAATTTGGTTTTTTAATTAGTGTTATGGATATTATATTTATGCACGCTATGTATCAAGAATACACAGAGCTGTCTGCTTCTGATCTATCAATTGAAATGAGTCTGCACCAAATATATACTCATACATTTGTTTTAATGTGGCTTATATATATACTCCGTTACACTGAAACGAACACTCAACATATTAAACAAAACATCAATTCGGATGTGAACTAATAGATCTGTCAAGCACTGGTTTTCAAGAAAATAACAGTTAACTTGTTAAAAAATGTCAATTTCCCAGATCCGAAGTACTTGTTCTTTTACTATTTCAGATTTAAAAGCAACTCTTATGCAAGACATATCAGAATGAGAGATTTTAGAGCGCTCCTGAACTACGATATTCCCTTAGTTATGAATAGAGTTTTATGTTTTTTATTACCCTAAATAACTTGTGTATCAAACCGTCGTGCTTAATATTTTCAAGGAGCCTCGTACTCCGGGAGCATTCTAAATTTTTTCCAGAAAAAATTAATACTAACGCTGCAACATGACCACAAGAGATTTTAGAGCACTCTCTTGAAGTATAGTACTCCATTAATTATAGTTTTTTTCCAGTAACTCCCTTAGTTTTAAACAGAATTCCGTTGGAAATTAAAAGCTGTGATGGTCTTGAGCTCCTTGTTATTGCTTCCAAATCTTTGAAAAGATTGGTTATACAAGACCTGAATCTAGTCGAGTTTGTCCTTCAAATTTCGTGCCCCAACCTCGTAGAATTCTGTGCTATCAAGGCAAATGGCAACGCCATTCCCTGTTACAGTTTGTGTGGTGAAGTTGCAAAAGATTCATCTTCTATACCCTTCAATCATGACGGATTCAAAAAGCTTTTTATTGGTTCAGACTCTTTGAAGAGATTAGTATTAGAAGGTTTTGCAGCTGATTACATGTCAGTTTCATGTCCCAACCTTGAAGAATTGAATCTCTGTTCTTTGCATGTCGAATTTGAAGTCGTTAAATTGATCCATCTGCCATCATCTTCAATCAGTGTTGATTTTGATTTTTCTGAGTGCAAGACATCTTGTGCAAAAAGTCTGCAAAGACAAGTTTTTCGGCAGCTTGACGGTGTGAAGGACCTAAAGATGGGGCATTGCTTTATCAAGGTAATTCTTTAACAATACAAGCTTTAAACAAATATTCAGTTCCTAGTTTTTAGAATTCAACATTGCTATGTGTTATTTAATAGTTCTATTAATTGAAAATCCAATAACTGCTACCGTTTCTAAATATCCATTTTCTTTATGCTTCAAGAGTCTATCACCGCTAGAGACTGCACGAGCCCCACCCTCTCCGTGGCTCACCTTAAACCCTATATGTTTTCCTGAAGTGAACAAAAAATGTTTGATTTTTTATTGTGGTCCCAATTTTGTCAAGTACCTTCCTGGAATTGCATATGTTCATCGCACGTCACTCGAACTTGAGAAATTGGTGATAATTTTGCGGCTCCCCGAGGTATGTAATTACTTTTGTTTGAAACCAATATTAACTTCAAAAACTTTATGATATTTCTTGCAACGTTCATGCTTTATAATATAAATTTTTTTTGCAAGTCTTAACATTCCATGAGTTTTGAATTTTAATACTATCTAGAAAATGAAAGATGACTGATATAGTTTAATGAGCTACTTACAAACTAAATCATGGGCATCACAATATTTATCTCCATTCCAAGTACTATTTGGAGTAACAGACTACATTTGCAGTATCCTACGACGCAAGATCGTCGAAACTTGTACTGGAATCCAAGTGGAGCTGTTTTTGATTGTTTGGTGTCACACTTGAAGTTAGCCTTGTGCTCAACGCTGTAGAGTACCTGCTGAAGAATGGAAGAGTCTTGGAAAAGTTGGTTGTCGTATTCCAAGATCGTGGAGCTCATGATTTTGTGTCTAAAGTTTCTCAAAGATTGTTGGGCTGCCAAAAATATGCTCAACAAGTTGCTATATATTGAGCTTGTTTAATTTCTCTTATGTTTTTGAGTGCCGTCTTTAGTTTGGTTGTTTTCTTGCATGTCATACTAGTTCGATGGTCTTATTTTAAAGAAAGTTTTATGTGGTTTTTAATTATAGTTTCATGGATATTATATATAAAGTTATGTTGGCAATGTCTGTCTTTTACTTGAATTAGTAGTTTTAATTTTTCAACATTTGGCACTCTGTACTTATCAGTTTTGATGTACAACTCATCTAAATTTCATATTTTAGACCGATTTAGTGATCTATTAAATTTCATCACTCAACATATTCTCTTATTCGTCATCTACGAAAGAAGAATTTAGACTAGCCTTTTTATAAAACGGGAGGCAGAATCAATGGAGTCACCACCTCCCATTGTCATATGTGCCAGGTAAATATGCCTTTATTGAGTTGCTCGATATATATGCCTTTAAGACATCCAAAGTTTTACCACCTATTTGTGATTCGTGTACTTAGTTGGGAGGAGTAGATACTTAACTGCTTTTGTTTAGCAGTAAGTTTGTTCATCATGATATTTTTATGTTTGTCATTTAATCAGCATATTTTTTATTCAAACTCCATGCATATATCCTTCTTGAATTAAATAAAGACGTACTCGATCATCTTGAAAGTTTCATTACTCATGAACTTTGAATTAATCTGCTTTCTGTGCATTCATTCATTCACGATGCAAAAATGACTTTTATGTTTTATGTTTCTGCTACTCAACAGCATCTGCATTTCCTTTTGATTGTCTGTTTTAGCTGTAATTAGATGCATGTTTGCTCCAGTCAGTTATGCTTGTTTGTAAAGGAACAAGGGCCTAATCAATCTACATGAAAGGTCAGGGGCTTGGAGAACCAAAAATTTAAAGGTTAGGGACCTAAATATGCTTTTTCCCCATAAATTACATTCAATGTCAAATATTTACTTTTGGCAATTTTTGCTATGGAACTAATTACAAATTTAGACTCTTCTATAAAGAAGCTTTAGATCCTCAAGTTTTGGCCACGAAATTAGTTCAATATAAGAGGTTATTATATATGAAAAAACCACCGGTTTGTCTTTGATCATTCTGCAGTTCTACAAGGAAATTTTTTTGCTATTAATCTTACCCAATGGCATCAAACAGATCATTACATATGTATGCCTAATTAAGAAATTGTAAAACTTAAAAAGTCTATTCGTTTTTCCTTTCCGTGCAACCAGATCTGAAATCCAAGTTCAGCTCAACTCAACGACAAGTTGTCTGCTTAAGTGTTCTCTAAATCACCCCAAAATCGAGATGAATCACAGCATTCCCACTGTGATAAATGTGTAGTAATATTTATGACCTCTATATATAGGAAGATAAGTTCAGGAAGAGAAAATAGAAAAGGACTTGAAAGAACATTAATATTTATGCTTATGAACTCAGAATGTGCATAAGTATTAGTATCACTTCCATAATTTGTCAAAGTTTTGCCACACCTGAAGTTTTGATACAGAGAATAAAGTAACGAAAGAATATGAACTTGATGGTAACTCCAACACGGAAATGACAATGGAATAGATAAATACTGATGTATCGACAAATCTCGCTAGTAACAATATGTGATACTGCAATTTATTGAAATAGAAAAAAAAAATTAAGGTCAAAATCAGTTAAGCAATTTAGTACACGTTATTGGCAGTAATCCACTGTCTTGCAAGATAAAATAACTCAGTTATTCTAACCCTTACGAGCCAAACATTTTAGAATTGAACACATGATCTACTTGGGATATCCAAAAAATTTGCAGCAGCGGCACAATCAGTCTATGCAACTTGTGGAAGCAATTATAAACCAGAAATATGTGAACCACGAGCCAAAGTTGCCGAACAGGACACATGAGCAAGAAGAATTACGTAAAGGATATATATATCTACTCATCAAAAAGCACATTAATACGAGAATAATGACAAAACAATAGCATTTTGATCTGATGTTTACTGCTACCAATTCATGTAGATATGGTTCAAATTTCTTTTGTGTCAGTTATAAGTTTCATAAAAATAACTCAACTGTATAACATCAAATTAACACAAATTAACCCCAAATCAAAATAAATATGCTTAACTTTTTGCAAATGGAATAGCCTATACCTACAAAATGAAGCATCTCCAAACTGATTTCAACTCCAATAGGAACACACAAGTATTCAAGAAAACATGAATACCATGTAAGATTCGAAGTTTGTCAAATTAGTGAGAGTCGAAAGCCCTAAATTAAAAAGTTTAGATGCGTTATATGCCCAAACAATACTAAACAATCTGAACTATGACATGTTGAGAATATCTTGGAAAGGCTAACAACTTTTTAGAAACTTCAAACATAAAATCAGTTGAACAATGTTGTAATACTACAACCATCTTTTCCAACACTCTCCCGTTCTTCAGCAGAAACTCAACAAAGTTGAGCACAAAGCTAAGATTTTCATCTTTCTCCGAGACCCCAATAACTTTTACAATCTTCAAATGTGACACCAAACAATCGAAAACAACTTCATTCAGATTCCGGTACAAGTCTGGGAAATCTTGTGATGTAGGATACTGGACATAGAATTAATTAGCGTCATGAAATTGAATATATTGGTACTTGGCATGGAAATAAATCTCTATTTCATAATTCAGTTTCAAGTAATAATTCACTAAATATATTATTTTTCCTTTTTCTAGATGGTATGAAAACTGAAAATCTTAATGGAATGTTAAGACTTGCCAAGTTGGTTGAAATTATTGTATGCGCATTGCAACAATCACAGCAGTGTTTTGGATACATTTTAAGTTAAGATTGGTTCCAAAAAACTAATTACGTACCACAGGGAGCTGCAAAGCTATCACAAACTTTTCAAGTTCTGGTGAACTGCGAAGAGCATATATAATTCCAGGAAGGTACTCAGCAAAATTAGGACCACAATCAAAAGTCAAACATTTTTTGTTTAATGATCGACAGTCCGAGGCTCTCGCTATTTCCATAGCAGATAGAATCTTCAAACATAACAAAAATGGAAATTCAGAAATGGTAACAGTAATCGCATTTGAAATAGAACTAAGAAAAACACATTTATTTAACAATTAGCAATTAATTAAATATTTACTTAAGAGTTACCTTGATAAAGCAAGGCCTAAGGTTTAGCTCCTTCACATTCTCGAGTTGCCGAACAACCGTCCTCATCCCCAGATTTTCATCATAGGACACCCCAGAATAATTCAAATCAACAGAAAGCGATGACGAAGGAAGACGGATCAATTTAATTATTTTAGATTTGAGACGCAAAGAATAGAGATTCAACTCTTCAAGGTTGGGACATGAAACTGAAATGGAATCAGCTGCAAAACCTGCTAAAACTAATCTCCTCAAAGAATCTGAATCAATAATAAGCTCTTTGAATCTTTCATGATTGGAGAGTCTAGAAGGTGGATCTTTTGCAATTTCTCCACACAAACGAAAACGGGGGAGTGGCTTGCCAAGTTCCTTCGTAGCACAGAATTCTATAAGGTTCGGACATGAAATTTTAATAACAAACTCGTCTAGATTAAGATCTTGTAAAACCAATCTTTTCAATGATTTGGAAGCAATAACAAGGAGGTCAAGACCATCACAGGTTTTAAGTTCCAAAGATTCAAGCAACGGACTACCGGAAAGAACGGTTTCAATGGATTGATTACGAAACCAGCCACCAGCTGCAGACAAATATTTAAGATTTGGCCAATATACACTCCCAACAGGATTGAAAACAGAACCATTCACGCGCAGTTTGACCAAGGAAGCACTGTTGAAAACAAAATTGGGCAACCTAAACATGACAATGCAATGGAAATTCAAAAGGAGCTCCTCCACCTCTTTTGTTATTGCGAACCTGAGTTTCTCATCGCAGATAGAATCCAAGCCATCAAAGATAGAATCCACGTCGTATTCGTCAGGGTCAGGGGTAGGATCATCTTCTGTGGTGTCAGGGATGGGATTGTGGGTTTGGATATACCAACAAGGCAGTCTAAGGTGAAATTTTCTAATCTTGGAGCAATTGTAAAGATGCAGAGTATTGTCGATCACGCTAGACAAATGGGATATATTCATTATGGCCTTGAGAAAATCAAAAACAAGGACAGGGACATGAGTCCATTGTTTCTGCCATCGTTTCGACAAAAGGCTAGTTCGAATAGCGTCTTTTGTTGAAGGCAACAACGAGAGGATGTGGTGAATAAGCGAATCTGGTAAATCACTGATTCAGTCTGGTAACGCCTGCTTCTCCTCCAAACCCTTGAGCTTTTTGGTTGCCATCATCTGATCTGAGGAAGATGAATTAGATTACAACTAGTATAATACGGCACTCACTGTTATTTTATAGCCCTAAGGACATCACATTTTTTATTATACTCTAAATAGTAGTCTCGTATCAAGCCGTCGTGACTGTTATTATGTATTTATATTATACACTTCATATTAAGGCGTTGTGTTTTATTTTTATAGGGAGTAAGATACTCTGGGAGCTATCCAGAATTTTTCTACGGAAATAAAATACGACTATTTATTTTGTTCAGCGATCCTGTTGAAAGTGGATTCCAAATAAAATCCTTGCATCATGCTTATAGATCTTTTTCTTTTCTCTGCATAGCGTCTCTTTTATTTTCTTTTCCTTGAACCATTTTTCTTTCTAATTTTTTCTGTTCTTTTGTTATTTTCTTTGTAGCCTATACTATTATATTGTATCCGGATTTTAAAAGATGTTTTTAATAATCTTGATGTATTATTCAATTCAAATTTGTAGAGATTCTATTAAAGTTTAGGGATTTTGAATTATAATTAAAGTATTCAAAACGTTATTAAATTCGGAATTTAATAGACTTTCTATGACTTTTTCTACGATTTATAAGAATTATTAATAAAAATTCTCCTTTTTTTCTACTTAATATTTCAATGAAATTGAGTCAATTCACTTTTTTCTCCTGGATAGAATCATGGCGTCACACTTCATCCTTTTTGATTTACATACCCCAAGTGGCAATCAGATATCCTACTTAGCAATCCATCCTAAAATCATTAGAAAAAATAATTTGAAATTCCGATATAGGGGTAGGATGAAAAAATTATAGTCCTATATATATTTAAGAACAAGTTAGCAATTTTAATGAAAATCATTAAACAAAATATTTGTTTTGTTAAACAAGTGCAGCAATCATCAAATAGGCAACTTATCTTTACTGATATCAACTAATACTATTAACAAAGAAAAAAATTCGTTTCTCTTATTCCTTTCTTTCAAACTTGAAAACAAGATATGAATTAGACATATGAGAGAAAATCACCTTACCAAGTCCCCCGTGATTCCTATAGTTCACACGTCTTCAAATCCTAAACCATATGTTCATATAAAACCAGTGTTATGAAAACTGGACCGGACCGGCCAGTTCGACCGGTCGAACCGGTTAGGTGTCCGGTCTAATTTCATACTAAACGGTTTGTTCACAAAAAACTGGACTGAACCAGTAAACAGGCCGGTTCGACCAGTAAATCAGGTTAAACCAAATCGGGTTGACTCCGGTTTTTCATAAAAAATCAAATTAAAAACTTAAAAGAAAATTATATATATATTTTAACTATGTGTTGTTTGATATATGAATTTTAATTTTATGTTTAATTGAAATAAGATTTTATTATATATATGTATATGTATTTTAAATTTTTTATATATTATATATGTAAACCGGTTGAACCTATTAAACTTTTGAACCTTTTGTCACGTTGGTTCAACGTCCGGTCCGGTTTTTAAAACATTGTATAAAACACGTGTTCACAACTATCTCATTTTTATATGAAAATGAAATCATAAGGCCAAGAGTAACAAATATAGGTAGACCTGGCAATTTTCGCGTTTGTGTCGAAGTCGTGTCGTGTCACAAAACCTTGAACACGAACACGACATGAAAACATTTTCGTGTCAAAATCTCAAACACGAACACGACACGAGTTTGACACAAAAAAACACGACACGACACAAGGTTTGCAAAATCTTAACCTAACACGAGTAAACTATTAACACGACACGAACACAACCCGAACATAACCCAACCTGAATTTATGATACAATAAAAAAACTTTCCAAATATCCTAAAACATGCTTAAAATCCATAAGTTATTAAAGAAAAAAAAAACCTAATATGCTAATAGTTATTACAAACAAGCTGAAATAGTTATCAAATCCATTATGATTTATATATAGGTCCCGTTTGGCAATTAGCTGATTGCATTAGCTGTTAGCTGATTTGATTAGCTGATTCGATTAGCTGTTTGTAAAAACCTGTTTGGTAAAACTTAGCTTATTATAAATAGCTGTTTGTGCAAAATGACAAATAAGGACATTCATTATTTATAAATATTATTTTCATTTTTAATCACTCATATTCTTAATCTCCTCTTAAAAAATGAAATACATTAAAATAAAAATATATCTAATTACACAAAAAAAAATAAAAAACTTACTAACTTATAAAAGTTAAAAGTAAAAACGAGAAACATATGTCTATCCATATAACTAAAACTAATGTTTTAAGGTGCACGTTGACGTCGTCTGCTACTCATCAAACTAGTAGTAATTTCATTACGGACTCTAGTCATTTCATTTGTATTCATACGTTGAACTTCTTATGGGGAACCATAGTCGACATTCGAAAATACTTCTGGAGGAATAAAATTGGGATCTTCATCTATGATCCTAAATGTCGGAGTAAGTTTTAATAAAAAGAAGGTTGCGAGAGTATCAGATGGGAAACGTGGAGTTTTAATTAGGGTTAAAAAGGTTTATCAAATTAAATATTACAAAAGGCTAATTCAAAAAGCTCATAAAAGCAGCTTTTTCTAAAATAGTTTTTTCATCCCAAAAAGCTATTTTAAATCTCTCTTCACCAAACACTTGAAATAGCTTTTTCATTGGTCAAACCTCTAATTAGCCTTCAAAAAGCTGTTTACCAAACAAGGCCATATACTCCCCATTTCCCCAACCCTAAAATTATATTTGGAATTTTATATAAATTTTCGTGTCAACTTCGTGTTTCCGTGTTGACCCATGTACGACCCGATTTTTTCCGTGTCAAAGTCGTGTCATGTCGAAAAAACCTAAACACGAACACGAAATTTGCTTGTCGTTTTCGTGTCGTGTAGCATTTTGCCGAGGATCTAGATATAGGGACACGAAGCAACTAAGAAATAGAAAACAGAGGAACCAATTAATGAAGCAACATAAAGTTTTTTTGATCACCGAATAAAGTATTAACTTTACAATATTTTCAATCAATAAGATGATTTTGAATTATTTTTTTAGTGCATCAACTCTCCTCTGAACTTATTTCTTTCAGTTTACACCTTAAACTATTGTAAGGTTTTATTTGCTCCCTAATGTATTTAAAGGTGTTTTTTCTAACCCATTCCGAATGACGTGGCGAGTGCATAAATTTCAAATCTATTAATCTCTATAAGAGTCTTTAAAACTCTACATATCTCTACATATAAAAGTCATTTGAAAATAAGTGTATATAACGTTCATCGATAATATTTATAAAATCTACAGAAATTATTAGTAATCCGTTAAACTGTATAAAAGTGTTCCACTCTAATAAATTTTGTAAAATTCAAATACAATAAACTTTCCTAACACGTTGACAAGTCAGCAAACAAGCTGACATGTCAAAATGGTAAAATTCAACAAACATTGAAGAAATAATGCATGTACCTTTGCTTTCCTCCATATTGCAATTGTGAGTGATAAAAGAAGCCTAACCCTACATCAATTCTCATTCTAGGTTTTAATCCTTTCTGCACTCTTTTTGCGTATGTGTTGTTGTTGTGGTCGTCGTCTCTTTTCTATTCTTGATTTTTCGATTATTATGTTTAATTTGTTGACTTTCTGATTGTTATTTCTATTAGGGGCCGATATTGATGGAAGCTGTCAATACAGTCGTAGATAAAAAAGTTGTGTTATTTGGGATTTTTAACGTTTCCAATTATAAATTTGGGGGTATTAGGAGATACTAGCAAATATCCTAATACCCCCAAATTTTAACGTTTGGGATTTTTAACGTTTCTCTTACGCTGAGAACAGAAAACGCAATCCCTCTCACTTCGTGTTTCCGGCTATGACAAATTCTGAACTTTTGCATTTTAGCTTCTTGAAATCTCTAATTATCTAGACATAATTGTCTTAAGTTCTTATTTTTATATTTTTAATCTTATTAGTGAACCAGATACAATAGATAACTGCAATATGGAGGAGGAGGAGGAGGAGGAGGAGTGATCTACAAAAGTCAAGTAACAAAACTTAAACTTAACCACATTCTCTAGTACTTGAAAAGTAAATCAAGACAAGCAGTCTCAACCTCGGGCTTAGATAATTCGGACTTAACAAATGACTTGTTTCTGAACCCCCTAAGATCTCCGAAATTATTGTCTGAACAGATGTCAAAGCATTTTTTTTTACCTCGTCCACTGGCATGAAATGTGGAAATAAAGCCCTGAGATCAATTACCATTCAGTAGCTCCTATAAGAATTTCCCCTTCCGGTACAAATATAAGAACTTAACAATTGACAAGTTCACGTATGTGCAAATACAGCATTAGCTACAACTACTAATTCAAGGTAGAAGATATATAGACAATTGATTATATATAAAATAAATAATATCCATCAAATTAACTAATTAAAACCCAAATTTAAAAGAATAGTTCAAACTAGGATCTGATGCAACATAATAGGCAATTAGCTAACAATCTCACTATGCAGTGTTGAGAATATCTTGGGAAGGCTAACAACTTTTGTGAAACTTCAAACACAAAATCAGTTGAACAATTTTGTAATACCACGACCATCTTTTCGAACACTCTCCCGTTCTTCAGCAGAAACTCAATAAAGTTGAGCACAAAGTTAAGTTTCTCATCTTTCTCTGAGAGACCAATAACTTTTACGATCTTCAAATGTGACACCAAACAATCTAAAACAGCTCCATTTGGATTCTGGTACAAGTCTGGGCGATCTTCCCTGTTAAGTATTTGGAGGACTAAACTTGAATAAACTAATTTTTATTAATACTAAACTAAAGCTTACAAGCTCACCACACTCACACCTCACACACTTCACTATTATTCACACAATTTGCTGCATACCTTGAATTACATAGCCCATCCTATTTATACTAATGCTATGTCGGTTGTTGAACAATATCTACACAATTCTTCTTAGTTCTAGAGATTTCTTTCAATTTGTTTTATTCTAATCCTAAATGTTGGTTCATAATATCTAGTTTATTCTAGATCTTATTCTAGATAATTCCATGACTAATTTCTTAATCTAAACTATTCAACTCTAGAACAATTTTGTCATAAGTCGGTGATGATATTTCTTCCATGTAGGATACTGTAAATAGAATTAATTAGCCCCATGAAATTGAATATATTCATACTTGGTGTGAAATTAAATTTTGTGATATATAATTTAATTTCAAGTGACTCATCACTAAACTATATTATCTCTCCTGTTTCTATATACAGTAGTATGAAAACTGAAAATATTAATGGAATGCTAAGACTTGCAAAGTTCGTTGAACTATTGTATGCACATTGAAACAATCATAAAAATGTTTTTTACGTAATGAAAAAACTAATTACGTACCTCAGGGAGCTGCAAAGCTATCACCAATTGCTCAAGCTCTGGTGAACTGCGAAGAGCATATACAATTCCAGGAAGGTCCTTGGCAAAGTTAGGACCACAATCAAAAGTCAAACCTTTTTTGTTTAATGATTGACAGGTCCTTTTTTGTTATGGCATAGAAGATTAGGTCATATTGCTTTGTCTAGAATGCACATGTACCCAATTTGAACACAGATTTGAATAAATGCAAATTACTTTTGGATTACTGTGATGTTTGTATTCGAAGTAAACAAACTAGATTACCATTTGCTGACAGTAATACTCATTCTAAGCACTTATTTGATCTGGTTCATATTGATGTTTGGGGGCCTTACAAACAAGTGAGTTTAAGTGGGGATAGATATATGCTTACTCTGGTTGATGATTATTCCAGAACTTTATGGATAGTATTGTTTAGTACTAAGGATCAAGTCCCTACATTGTTGGATACTTTCTTTAATTATATTCACACTCATTTTGATATTTTGATCAAAAGCATAAGAACAGATAATGGCACAGAGTTTTTGAGCCACAAAACTCAAGTTGCTTTACATCAAAGAGGCATTCTCTATCAAAAATCTTGTGTATACACACCTCAACAGAATGGGGTGGTGGAAAGAAGGCACAGAATTTTGACAAATGTGGCCAGGGCACTTCTTAAACAGGGAAACTTGCCTATCACATTCTGGGGAGAAGCTATGATGCATGCAGCTTGCCTTATCAACTTATCTCCCATTCAACAGCTTGAGTGGAAGACACCACATGAACTGCTATTTCAGAAAAAACCCACTCATGAGCATCTCAAAGTATTTGGCTGTAGTGCTTACATGCTCAATACTTCTGTTCAAAAAGGAAAGTTTGATGATCGAGCTCAACATTGTGTGTATGTGGGAAGTTCTGTAGGCCAGAAAGGATGGAAATTGTATAATTTCCATGATCACAAAATCCATGTATCCAGGGATGTCAAATTCAATGAGGATTACTTCCCATACATACCCCAACTTAACCCTACTTCTTCTCCCCAAACTTCCCAAGTTTTACCTATCTGTGATGATCTTATTTCTCACACAGATTCCACAGATGAATTTTTCAATACCATACAACCCCTTCCTCAAACTACACTTGTTATTGAGTCACCCTTACAATCCATACATAATCATGTGCTTACCCCAAATTCACCTTCTAGCCAAATAGCCACCAGAAAATCCACTAGAGTCAGTTCTCTGCCCAAATGGACAAATGATTTCATTCTGAATCATGTCAATACAAATTTGTTCACTTCTCCATATGAATTCACTCATACACCTCATTACTATGCTTTCCTCAGCAATATTGATAAAATCCCTGAACCTAGCACTTACATTGAGGCCAGCAGAGATCCTATGTGGGTACAGGCTATGGATAATGAAACTCAGGCTTTGGAATTAAATGGCACATGGGTTTTACAGGATTTACCTACTGGGAAGAAAGCTATTACTTCTAGATGGCTGTTCAAGGTTAAATACAATGCTGATGGCAGTGTAGATAAGTACAAAGCCAGGTTGGTGGCAAGGGGATACAATCAAAGATGGGGCATTGACTATCATCATGATAGTTTTTCACCTGTGGCTAAAGTGGTTACTGTCAGAATTTTCCTTGCTGTTGCTACTCATCATCAATGGGAAATATACCAATGTGATGTGAACAATGCTTATTTGCATGGTTACATTGAGGAGGAGCTCTACATGATCCCACCTGAGGGTTACACCAAAGCCAAGCCAGGTCAGGTATGCAGGTTGATCAAGTCCCTTTATGGCCTCAAACAAGCTGGTAGACAATGGAACAAACAGTTCACTGCTCTACTTGTACAGCTTCAGTTTATCAGATTAATGCATGATTATTGTCTTTTTACAAAGACAGAGGGGACAACATTCATAGCATTGATAGTCTATGTGGATGATGTACTACTCACAGGCAATTCTGTGCAGCTCATCAATCACACAAAGGAAGCTTTGCATAAGGCTTTTACTATCAAAGATTTGGGGACAGCCAAATACTTGGGAATTAAAGTTTCAAGATCTGAAGCTGGATTATTTTTGTCACAACATAAATATATCCAGGACATGTTATTGGAAGCAGGATTGAGTGAAGTCAAAGAAGTTGCAAGTCCTTTCCAAAGTGGTATTACTCTCAGTGATCCTAGTGTTCATATCTCAAATGATGAAGACTACAGGAAGATTATTGGCAAATTGCTATATTTGGGTTTCACCAGACCTGATATAGGATTCATCACACAACAACTCAGTCAATACTTGCAACATCCCACAGAAATACAATGGAATGCAGCTCTACATGTGTTGAAGTACCTCAAAGGGACATCTCATTTAGGTTTATTTTATCCTAGCCAAGATGAGTTACAAGTGAAAGCATTCTGCAACAACAACTATGATAATTTGGTGCAAGAGCAAGAAAGACAGATGAAGCTTTATGCCTATAGTGATGCTGACTGGGCCAGATGTCAAGAAACTAGAAGATCAGTTGGGAGGTATTGCATCTTTCTAGGAAAATCTTTAGTCTCATGGAAGGCTAAGAAGCAGTCAACAGTCCGTAAATCTTCTGCAGAGGCAGAGTACAGGGCTATGGCTAATACTTCTTGTGAAGTGAAGTGGATTACTTATTTGTTGAGAGAGTTTCAAGTTCAAGTCCAGAAACCCATCCCTTTATTCTGTGATAATAAGGCAGCAATGCATATTGCTGAAAACCCAGTTTTTCATGAAAGAACAAAGCACTTGGATATTGACTGTCATGTGGTGAGACAACATGTTCAAGCTGGATTACTCAAGACTGATTTTGTTAGTTCGAAAGATCAACTAGCAGATATTCTTACGAAGCCATTGAGTTATCAGCAGATGTATCCAGTGTTGAAAGAAATGGGCATGGTGGAGTTACCTTCCAGAAATTGAAGATTTTGAATTGTTTTCTTGTTGTATTTTTGAGTTTTCTGGGTTGTGTTAGTATAAGAACATGCTTATTCGTGAGGAGGGGATGATAAAAGTAATCACGTGATAAGCATGTGCTTATGTTTAATTGAAACGATGTCGCTGTGATAAGTGATACGGCGTCGTTTCAATTAAGCCAAATAACAGAGTTTAGTTTTGGCGGGAAGAGCATCTTGTTGCTCAGAATTCTGTTAGGAATTTGTTCAAACAGTTGGCATGCGTTGACTGAGATTATTCTCAGCTTAGTAGTATAAGAACAATCTTGTAACTGACATTTCTTTAATGGAAAATCAAGATTCTTCTTCTTCTCACTCTTTTTATCTCCATAGCTGATAGAATCTTCTCGCATAAAGAAAATGGAAATTCAGAAACGTTAAAAGTAATTGTATTTCTAATAAACCAATGAAAAACACATTTATCTAACAATTAGCAATCGATGAAATATTTGCTTAAAGAGTTACGTTGATAAAGAAAGGCCCAATCTTTAGCTCCTCCACACTTTGAAGCTGCCGAACAATCATCCTCACCAGATTTTCATCATAAGACACCCCGGAGTAATTCAAATCAACACAGAGCGATGATGATGGAATACGGATCAATTTAATTATTTTAGAAGTGGAATACAAAGAATACAGATTCAATTCTTCAAGATTCGGACATGTAACTGAAATTTGATCAGTTACAATACCTGCTAAAACTAATTTCTTCAGAGAGTTGGAATTGATATCAAGCTGTTTGTATCCTTGTTGATTTAAGGGTCTAGAAGATGGATCTTTCAAAATTGAACCCGACAGACCGAAATTGGTTGCACAGAATTCCACAAGGTTTGGACATGACACTGTAAGAACACAGTGTGCATTAATATTTTGTAAAACCAATCTTTTCAAAGATTTGGAGGCAATAACAAGGAGCTCAAGACCATCACATCTTTTAATTTCCAAAGATTCAAACAACGGACTATCGGAAACAACGGTTTTATTAGATTGATTACGAAACCAGCCACCAGCTGCACACAAATACTTAAGATTTGGCGAAGTAGGGAGAATATCTTGAATGGTGAAATCTAGTATATCAATGAGTCTGTCTAAAATATCAAAACTAGATAAGTTTATACATTAAAACTCCGAAGTTCGGGTGGGTAAATATAAGTACATAATGCCAATTGGCGAAAAAGTTACAACTACTAATTCATGTAGAAGATATAAAATCTGCCAAAATAATCGGTTGTATATAATATCCATGAAACTATAATTGAAAACCAGATAATATACTTTGTTTAAAATATGACCACCGAACTAGGAAGACATGCAACAACCAACCAAACTAAAGTTCGCACACAAAAACAAAAGCAAAATTAAACAAGCTCAACAATAACATGCTGAGCATATTTTGGACAGCCTAACAATTTTTGAGAAACTTTAGACACAAAATCATTAGCTGCACGATCTTGGAATACGACAACCAACTTTTCCAACACTCTTCCATTCTTCAGCAGGAACTCAATAACGTTGAGTACAAGGCTCCTTTTATCATCTTTCTCTGAGAGTCCAACGACTTTAACAATCTTCAAATGTGACACCAAACAATCAAAAACAGCTCCTTTAGGGTTCCAGAACAAGTTTTGACGATCTTGAGTCTTAGAATACTGCAAATACTGTCTATTAGCCCAAATTTGAATATAATGGTACTAGGAACGAAAATAAATATTGTGGTCATCTTTCATTTCTCTAGATAGCATTGAAATTGAGAAAGTTCATGGAATGTTAAGACATTTCAAGCTGGTTGATATTATAAAGCATGCACATTGCAAGAAGCATCACAAGTTTTTGAAGTTAATATTGATTCAAACAAAAGTGATTTCATACCTCAGGGAGCCGCAAAGTTATCACCACTTTTTCAAGTTCTGGGGAAGTACGAAGAGCATATGCAATTCCAGGAAGGCACTCCACAAAATTGAGACCACAATCAAAAGTCAAACATTTGTGGTTTAACGGAGGATAACTAAAAGTGTCATCAGCGTGCCACGGATAGGCCGAGAGTCGTTCCATCTCGATAGCTGATAGACTCTTCAAACATAATCAAAAATGAAAATTCAGGAAAATGGTCAATTAATAAAACTATGAAAAATACATCTAAATATTTGCTTAGACCTTGTATTTTTCTTAAAGAATGATTACCTTGATAAAACAAGGCCCCATCTTTAGGTCCTTAATACCGTCAAGATGCCAAAGAAACTGCCGTCGCAGATTTTGGGCAGGCATTGCCTCAGAAAAGTCAAAATCAACAGAGATTGATGATTGAATCCGACTGCCCAAATTAAATGATAAAATATCCAAAGAATAGAGATTCAGTTCTTCAAGATTGGGACATGAAACTAAAATGTGAAGAGATGAAAAACCTTGTAAAACTATTCTTTTCAAAGAATCTGAATAAATATCAAGGTTGGGTGTACTAGAAGATGGATCTTTTGCAATTTCTCCACACAAATTGAAACGGGGGACTGAGTTCCCACGTGACTTGATAGCACAGAATTCTACGAGGTTTGGACATGAAATTTTAAGAACAATCTTCCCTTCTCTAACATCTTGCAAAACCAGTCTTTTCAAATATTCAGATGCAATAACAAGCATATTAATACCGCCACAGCTTTTAAGTTCCAAGGATTCGAGCAATGGACTCCCTGAAACAACCCTTACAACGGATTGATTGGGAAACGAGCCAGACTGTACGTACAAATGCTTAAGATTTGGCCAATTTACACCCCCAATGGGATTGAAAATACAACCATCCACGTGTAGTTTGACCAAGGAAGCACTGTTGAAAATGAAATTTGGCAACTCAAACATTTTAATGTAACGAAAGTTCAAAATAAGCTCCTCTACCTCTTTTGTTATTGCAAACCTGAGTATCTCCTGATTGGTGGTGTTACACCAACTAGGCAGTTTCATGTGAAATTTCATCAGCTTCGAGCAATTGTAATGAGTCAAGATATTGTCAATGCATCTAGAAATATACAGGGCACGGATATAGAAATCGAAAACGAGAACAGGGACATGAGTCCATTGTTTGTGCCATCGTTTAGACAAAACGCTAGTCCGGATAGCGTGTTTGGTTGAAGGCAAAAAGGAGAGGATATGGTGGATGAGTAAATCTGGTAAAACGCTGATTCGGTCTTGTCGGGATTCATTATCCTTCACGATCTTCACCTCTTTGCTTCCCATTGTCTCAATCCAACCTGCTGTGGAAGACTACTAGGATGGTTTTTTTTTTTTTTTTTTTAATAAAGAGAATACTACGATAGTTAATTAGGGTTAGAGGAGTTCAACATTGATTGTATATGATTTTCTAAAAGGGTTTTTTTACCAAACTAACCGACTTACTATGCTTATTACATATATAACCTACTTCATGTTTCACTTACCAAACTAACCACTTTCAATTTTTTTGGACAAAAATACCCCCACCTTTTAAAATTAATGAAACCGTTCCAGCCTTTTGGTTTCCCTCTTATTTCACTTCTCCTTCTAATCCGAAAACCGTTTCCATTTCATCATCTACTTTCAACCGGCGGTGAGAGAGAGGCGAAGACGGAAAGAGAGAGGCGAAGTCAGCGAGAGGGTTTGACGTGACGGAAAGAGGCGGAAACTGTTAGTTCTTCCGTTGCGACAGTAAAATGGTTGAAATTGGAAGTCTAAAGAAAAGACAAAGGGAAGAAGTGGTACCAAATGAAATTCGAGAAGAAAGGTTTGTCGTGCTGTCGTTGTCGTGCTAGTTTTTGTAGTGTTTGATAAGTCCATTATTTACGTGTTTCTAGCATGCATTTCATATTTGTTTATCATCGTTTGTTTGTGTTTTACTTGTTTTATTGTTACTTTTGAATGTTTTACTTCTTGTTTGCTTATTTATGTGTTAGGACTTGATCCTTGGCGATTTGGAATGATTTGGAGCGAAACCGAGCTTGGAAACAAGCAAATCAAGTGAAGAACAAAGTTCTGCCACCACTAGCGGGCGCGAGCCTGGACCTCGCGGGCGCGACCCTGGGAAGTTATTGCGCGAATCTTTGCATCTTTTCGTGCTTTTATCGCAACCCCTCGCCACCTTGTCATCCGAATTTCTCCCAAGCATTGTGTCTCTTCACTTATGGATAGAAGCAACTTTTCATTAAGGATAAAGACAACATTTCAAGAGGATAGAAGCATCCCTTCACCAAAGATTGCAACTCTCCATAACATACCTCTTGGAGAATTATAAATAGGATGCTTGTATCATCATTTTAGAAGTTGTTAATTGTATGAGAATACTTTAACATACAAATCTATTCTATTTCAAGTAGATTTATCTTAGTTTTATTAAATGTATCAAAGTTGATCCGAAAGGATAACTTATCGTAGAGAAACGACGAGAAGGTGCAAGAGAAAGCGACTCGAGGATTTGACAAACCCTCCAAGGGAGAGTAAAAGGATTGACAACCCCTAACCCTTCTTTGTTTATGCATTTCAATTGTATCGTTCTTGTTGAACTCGGATATCTTTGTATTGATGTTTGAATCGTTTGATCAAATGAATGATTTCTGTTTTGCTTAACATGGTTTTTACTTTAAGTTTGTTTCTAACGAAAACTCTTTTAGTATTTAATTGTGGCGTTTATCTAAGTTCGATTGACGCAAAGAGATTTGGGAATCGAATTAGATAAACATTGGTGATCGACTTAAGTAAACTTAGTTTTTACTTTGACTCGTGCTTTAACTTGACTAGTTGATTTAAGAGTTAATTTTTCTTATGTTTCTAACTCTGAATGTAACAATTAGATTTAGATTGATTACTAACTTAGAAGAAACACTTTGGTTTAACTGATTGAATATTGACTTAGATATATGTGTTCAAGTCGTGACTTTATTGGTACATGAGATAATAACTTAGTTGGTCTATTTGCTGTAGTTTAGTTTAGATTAGAATTCAAACCCAACTTGATAATTGAATTAACTATAGACTTAAGAGAAAACGAATCTGTAATTTGACTAAGTGAGATATTGCATGTTAATGTTGTTTTGTTCCCTGTGGGATCGATAATCTTTTATAACTACAAAGCGGACACCGTACACTTGCGGATTTCGCCTAACAGTGTTGTTGTGCTAGTTTTTGTAGTGTTGTCGTCATTGTCGTGTTGTCGCGTTGGTTTTTGTAGTGCTGTCGTGCTAGTTTTTGTAGTGTTGTCATTGTAGTGTTGTTGTTGTCGTGCTGTCGTGCTAGTTTTTGTAGTGCTGTCGTTGTAGTGTTGTTGTTGTCGTGCTGTCGTGCTAGTTTTTGTAGTGATGTCGTTGTAGTGTTGTTGTTGTCGTGCTGTCGTGCTAGTTTTTGTAGTGCTGTCGTTGTAGTGTCGTTGTTGTCGTGCTGTCGTGCTAGTTTTTGTAGTGCTGTCCTTGTAGTGATGTCGTGATGTCGTGCTAGTTTTTGTATTGATGTCGTGTTGTCATTGTAGTGCTGTCGTTGTTGTGTTGTCGTGCTAGTTTTTGTAGTGCTGTCGTTGTAGTGCAAAAGGACACCCCAAATACGGAATAAATAATTATATAAAATTAACAAGAATCCTTACAAAACAAACAAGGATTCGTACTGTCCAAAATACATATTCAAACAACTCCAGGAATTCATCATACTTCAGATCTCATCACAAATTTAATTTGAAGGGTCATTTCAATATGAGCGACCAAAATTCAAGAAGAATATGAGATAGAGACACAACCCAAAGACACCAAATCAAAGAGTCAGCCTAAAATCAAAATCCTCAAACTAAGCAACTCCTCTTTTCCTCCATAGCCAAACCTCTTCTTCTTCTTCTACTCCCATCATCATCATCATCATCATCATCATCATCATCATCATGTCTACTCCATAACCCATAAACTCATCTCCCTCTTCCATCCAATGCCACCTCTCCAATGGCTTCTCCATCCTTAATGGTCACTCTTTTCCAATGCTCTTTAGACGACATAATCAAATCCCTCCGCAACCAACAATCCAGCGAGACCCTTTTCATCTCCCGAACCGTCGAAGAAATCCGTCGGGAAATCAAATCCAAAGACACCCACATCAAATTCATCGCTCTTCAGAAACTCACTTAACTCAATTCCATCTACTTTAAAGTTCAAGAGGCGTCTGAAACATGTTCATAGTTTAAGAGGCCAATACGGTTTTTCTATCAAGTTAAAAGGGCCGTGATGTATTAAGCATTTCTTTTACTTTCAATTAACTTTTTTCAAAACTGAGTGAAATATACAATTGGTCACTTAACTTTGTTGTTTGTTACAAAATGGTCATTCAACTTTAATTTGTCTCAATAAAGTCACTCAGCTTTAACTTTTGTCTATAGTCACTCAACTTTAACTTTTGTCTCAATAAAGTCACTTTAACGATTTTCAATTAAAAGCTCACCGAAAATATGACGTGGCTTCCACATAAGCAGCAGTCAAACTGACATAATGACGTCGCGACACGTGTCTGCCACATGTTAGCCACATTTAAAATTGAAAAAATAAAATAAAAGCAAATCAAATTAATTTAACCCATCAACATTTACCTTGCCTTAAATAATGGATTCTTCTCTTCTCTAATTCCCTCTCTATCATTCTCTTGTCTCCACTCTTTCTTCTTAATCCTTCCGGCGCGAGCGACATGCCGACAAAGAACAAACTGGCCAACACGGGTCACGACCGGCTCAACCTGCATCAACCGTCCATCTTTTCCGGCCAAAGGATAGTTTTTTGTTAATTGGGTTTTCTTCTTTAATCTACATTGTTTATTTTAAATCCCCAACTCTAAAACTATTTATGTTGTGTAAATAATTAAGATTTAATGTAATTTATATGGTGAAGATGAACCGGAGATAGTAAACTGATTTTTTTTATTCAATAGAGATGATGATGAAATTGCTTTGTTGCTTCTATTCAATCAAAATTGCTCCTCTGTAATTTCAGCTACATATATGTCAATTTCATATTGAATTCTTGTTACTGAATAATGCCTTCTGATTTAGGCTAACAATCACGAATTGCACTTTTAAATGGTTGATGGGGAGTTTAAGAAGTTTGAGGGCAAATGGTAATTGATATCAGGGACAAAGTAGATCCAAGAAGTTGAAAGAACCTCTAAAGGTTGGTATAAATTTCACTTGGTTGTTTACATAGTTATTGCACAATAGGCAGTCATTGAGCTTTGGATTGGCACACTGATATTTTACAATGTGTGTCAAAATGCAATTAGATGGTCCATTGTCATATAGTGGACCTAGCCCACCCTAGCATTTCTCATAGTTACAAGGATTATGGACAAAATAGTTATGATATTTTTCAGGTTCATTTATTTGCTTGGTGTACCACGTCACCATACACCGAGAGTGTATTCTAAAATTTTTCTACTGTAATGTATATATAATGTGCACTAGAACCAAAGATTCGAATACGTAGTTTGAGAGTTGTATAATCAAAGCGTGACAGGAAAAAGCACTAGTATCAAAATCAAATATAAGGATAACTATTCAAACAGTACAGAAGTCGAAGAGACTCAAATTAATGGCCAATGCATGAATTAAAAAGATTTTCACATTTTGACGAGACTCCAAGAGACAAATGCATTGTATACATATACACTTACGTCCATTCCATCTTCTTCCTATCTTAGGCATAGTTACTTACTTCATTCGACTGAGAGAAAATGAGCAGCCAAAGGGTGAATTTGAAGCTGAACAAACAAGACAGGATTAGTGTTTTGCCAGATTCCATAATTCACCATATCCTCTCATTTCTGCCTTCAACCAAAGATGTTATTCGGACTAGCGTTTTGTCGAAACGATGGCAGAAACAATGGACTCACGTCCCGGTTCTCATCTTCGATGATTTATTTGGTATGTCTTTTAAAAACTATCGCAAGTTTTTTGACAAGCACCATTGCTCAAAGATCAGAACACTCCATCTTGAATATCCTTATAGCGAAATGAAGGATCCTCTTTTTGCTGCTAAAATCAGTTTAGCAACAACAAAAAATGTGGAGGAATTAATTTTGATTTCAACCAATAATGAATATATTTTGCCAAATATCATTTTCAATAATCCTTCCCTGGTAAAATTAAAAACCCATAATTTTAATTTTATGCCTGAGGGAAAGGTAAATTGGGAAACTCTCATTGAATTGAATATGGGATATTGTAGATTGCAAGATCAAGCCATGGAACATATTCTATCTGGCTGTCCACTGCTCGAATTGTTCCGGTTAAGTGACTGTTTTTTGGAATTTGATAAGTTTGTTATTGCTTCCAAATCTTTGAAAAGATTGGTCTTACAAACCCTTGACTTTAATGAAATTTCTGTTATTGAAATTTGCTCGAGGAACTGAAGCTTTTAGGTGAAATGAATGTTTTAACTGTAAAGTTACTGAATCTGCCATCTTCACTTCGTGCTACTATTGATTTTAAGCATGAAAACGAGTGGTGTGTTTCAACTGAAGAAACCCGTAAAAGTTTCATCGAAAACATTTTCAAGCAGCTTCAACATATTAAGGAGCTAAGAATTGGAAGTTGGTTTATCAAGGTAAATTCTAATGCAAAGAAATGGCATTTCATTAATATGATTTTACAATATAACTGTGTGATTTTCTATTCCAACATTATGTTTGTAGATTCTGTCCGTTTTGGATCCCATGGCAGTTCTGTTCTTACCATCGTTAAACATCAAATGTTTAACTTTGAAAACTCCTGATTTGAATGACAACTATGGAATTGCATTTGCACTTCGCAATTCACCAATGCTTGAGAAACTAGTTGTAAATGTGTCTCCCAAAGATCAGGTAATTTCTCTAACCTTTTGAATTTCGAATATCAAATATTATTCAAGTTTGTTTCTGAATGTTATATTTTATGAGGTTTTCCAGTTTTAAGTGTATGATGAAAATGGAGAGAAATAGCAAAATTCTGTATTTTGTTAATTTTTTCAGGTAATATTTCCATGTATGGTTAAATATTTAGGCTAATAGATTTATTTGCAGTGCTATGAAGATGTCGGAAAGCTGAATCATATTGGTGAATGCTATTGGAGTTCAAATAGCACTGTTTTTGATTGTTTGGTATCACATTTAAGGAATATCGAGATCATTGGGTTCCCGAAGAGTGCTGACAAACAAAAGCTCATGTTGATGTTTGTTGAATTTCTACTCAAGAATGCAAGAGTGTTGGAGAAGATGACTATTGTATTGAAAGATAATGGATCAGCTTTTACCGTCAATGTTCCTCAAGAATTATTAAGCTTGCCGAGATATTCTCAATATGCTATTATTAAGTTGCTATCTAAAAAGTTTTTATCATAGTTTATTTGCGTTTTATGTGAGCGTTTACATTCGGGACATATAGTAACTAGAAGGTGCGGCTGGTTAATTGCTTTTAGTTTGGTCGTGAAATAAAGTTGGCACAGGCATTTATTTTGTTCATTTAATTACTAGAGTTGCACAGATTTTATGAATGTGTGATTCTTGTTAATTTAGTCTTGTGTGTCTCTTTTTGTTCATTATGTTTATTTTTCGACTGAAGTGTAATTTGAAGTTGATATCGAGAGTTTAAACACATCTCGTCTCTTTGAACTTGGTCAGAAAATGCGACAGTCGCTCTGAAAATTGTTTTCTTTTTTTGGTAGATTCAAGGTGTCTTGTTGAATGGCTAATATGGTGATTCCAATTTAGCCTCAAGTTCAGTTAACATGGGCCATAATTGCATCAATTTACTAATGTTTAGGCCGATATACTTATTCTTATTTTGTATGTTAAAACTAAAAATCGACAGTGAAACAAAAAGCTCAAGGCTATCTTGGTACTATTTAAAAGACCACATATCCTCAAATGTGACACCAACCATTAAAATCCTTCTGAATTCCAATATATAGCTAAGATCTCTCCAGAAATATATTCAAGTCTGGAAAATCATCAGGTGTTTAATACTGGAGATAGAGTTTATCAGCCCCGACTAATTGGTCATAAGAGCAAAGTTAGAGCTATGCATTGTAACATTATCAATTCATTTTTTTAGACAAGATAAAATTGAGGAAATTCTAAAGACATAAGAAAATTCAGGACACTTGCAAAGTTGGTAGTAGTATTCAGTGAAAATTTCATAATACGTGCATTCCAATACATACAAACGTACCTCAGTGTGCCGCAAAGTTATTACTAATTTCTCAAGCTTTGCACATGCAGAAAGGTCCTCAACAAAATTAGGGGCACCATCAAAAAACAAACATTCACGTTTTAAAGAACATTTTTAGCAAAGTCTAACTAACCCCAAAATGCAGTTTAAAACTGTTTACTACTTTAAGTAGTTATTTAGCTTCACAAGTTAGCAACATGAAACATTTAACAAACATACGCCTCTCATCTCGAAAGCAGAGAAAATCAAATATGGTAAAATGGAAAATTCAGAATCGATGACAGTATTTCTATTTCAAATTTGGTTTGCTATTCTTATCACTACAAGAAAAAAGGTCTACTGCGACGCTAAAAGTTATGCTTTTACGACCCTTTTTTATGTCGCTAAGCATTTACCGACATTTTAGTGTGCGTCACCAGTTGTGTTGCTAAAAGTCCTGTCGCCATTTTTCTGACTACGTAAAGTCTTTATGTCGGTAAATTATATTTAACGACACTTTTGATTTAAGCGTCTCTCAAATTAGCAACGCTATTGTTCTTAAAGTGTCTTAATGTCAATCCACATATATACGTATTAGTTTTGAAAATTAACGACCTTTGCTTAAAAGCGTCTCAATTTAGCAACGCATAATTTTGTTTAACTCGTTATTTGCCTATGCTATATGTTCAATGCGTATCCAATTTATGACATTTTGAGAAAACGTTTCTAAATTAACTACATATATTTAATGGCGTGCCTTCATCTAGCTTCAATATATTTCAAAGCGTATGACAATTTCATTGAACTTTTGGATTGAATGGAGCTCTAAACAAATCTGCATGCTTAACTAGTTATATATATAAAGTAGCAAGCTAATCCTCTAAAAAAAGTCATCTAAACAGTATAAGAAAGTCGGGATTCTGCCTACTAAACCATCTCAAGAAAATCTCTGCAGAAATAACTTTATCTAATTAGTCATAGACAATTGCAGTAGCCCACATAAAAGACACAATATTAGTTTTTTTTTTTCCATAGAAAAATTGGTGTTATCTAAATGTCCGCATACTAATATCGACCAACTTCTCATATCCTAAAAATATTTAGGTCTAACCCTAAGAATGCTCTCAGAAAGAATGTAAAATAAAAAGATAAAAAAAATGAAAATGTAGAAAGCAAATTAAAATTGAGTACTCAGCCAAAATTTTAAAAACAAATATCAAACCAAGTACACTTAATCCGTACATGATAATCTAGCATTTTTGAGAAATCCTTAAGAATGTGCCATGTGTTGATGTAATATCTGCAGAATAAGAGATGCAAGCAAAATGTAATACTGCCATCGAAGAAGCATAAAGAAAAATGATTTACAACATTTTCCAAGTGTCGAATTCTATCAACAAGTATATACATATATGAAAATAGTTCAAAATCAACGGATTCTATATCCTCAAAAATTAAGAGTTGATAAAGCAAATTCATGCACATAAGTATTCAGTTGTCCATTCTAAATTAGCAACCATTAACCAGTACATGAAAGAAAAGTTTAATAAAAAGGAGTAACATTGTTCAATTAGTAAATAGCTACAAGTGATGCCTGAAAAATATTTAGCATCTTCGTTTCCCATCCCGTTGCCTACTAAATACACCTTAAGAAAGCACAAAAAAATCCATGGTAGAACACTATTGGTAAAAGGACTTACTCTTGCCATTCTTCAATTTGCAGTTCCTTCAGTTTTTTCCCAAATGCAACCATCTTTCACTACAATAAGAAAGAATTGTATGAGTCCAGAGAAGAAAAAAAATGCACTATCATCATACAATTGCATACAATTAAGCCAATGAATCCATTATCTCTTAAAGCAAAAAATGAGAAAATAAGATAACTAAGAACAAGATACTTGCACGAATGTCGATAAAGAAAACTTTAAAAGTTGTATGAGAGGAACTAACAGTTTACCATATTAGTGCTCATAATTAAGGGTAACCACATAAACTATGACAAACACCGTTTAAGGACTCGATTTAATGTCATTAAACCTGGCTCTGATACCAATTGTTAGGATCTAATGCAATTACGATAATGAAAAACAATCAAAAAACACACACGAGTTGTTAACCCAGTTCGCCACTCAATATGAATGACTACGTCTGGAGGCACTACCAAGCCAGGATAATGTACTATGATGAACGGAATACAATTTACATGGAATAGAGCTATATTTATACTAATTGAAATCCTAAACAACTAGGAATCCTAAACCACCAAGGAATCCCTAACCACCTAGGAATAAGTCTCCAATCCCAACAATCTCCCACCTGGAGACTAAATCCATCTTCATCTGCTGGTAGTGCCGGGCCTCTAACTCAGTTACGAAGGCCAGCTGAAGCTATGCAAAACTTCAGCTTCTCAAAGGTTACAACCTTTGTCAACATGTCTGCAGGATTCTTTGTGCCTTTGATCTTCACTAACTGCAATGGCTTTCTCTCTAAAAGATGCCGTATGTAGTGATATTTCAACTCAATGTGCTTTGTCCTTGAATGAAAAACAGCATTCTTAGCTAAGTGAATTGCACTTTGACTATCACTGTACAAAGTGGGATACTTCTGCTCTTTGCCCAATTCCTTCAAGAAACTCTGCAACCATACCATCTCCTTACTAGCCTCAGTCACTGCAATATACTCTGCTTCCGCTGTAGACAATGCTACCACTTTCTGAAGCTTTGAAGCCCAAGAGATCGATGTACCTCCCAATGTAAATACATAACCGGTTGTACTCCTTCTCTTGTCAAGGTCACTTGATGCTAAATCTGCATCCACATATCCTGTCAACACAACTTCTTTGCCCCCAAAACATAAAACTTGCTCACTTGTTCCCTTCAAATATCTCAGGATCCACTTAACTGCTTCCCAATGCTTCTTACCCGGGTCTCCCATGAAGCGGCTAACAACTCCCACTGCATGTGCAATATCTAGCCTTGTACACACCATTGCATACATCAAACTGCCAATTGCAGAAGCATATGGAGTTTTCTCCATCTTGGCACGCTCTTCTCTACTCTTGGGTGAGTCTTCTTTAGATAACTTAAAATGGCTTCCCAAAGGAACCTGTGTTGGCTTTGCATCTTGCATACCGTATCTCTTCAAGACCTTCTTGACATATTCAGCCTGCGATAGATACAACTTTCTAGCCTTTCTGTTTCGAACAATTCTCATGCCCAGAATCTGATTAGCATCTCCAAGATCTTTCATAGCAAATCTCTCGGATAACTGATTCTTCAGTTTTCTCACCTCTCTAACACTAGACCCTGCAATCAACATGCCATCAACATACAACAGTAAGATGATGTAGCCCTGATCCAATCTCTTAAAGTAACAACAGTGATCAGCTTCACTCCTTACAAACTTGATCTCTTGCATAAATGAATCAAACTTCTTGTACCACTGCCTAGGGGCTTGTTTAAGGCCATACAAGCTTTTATTCAATTTACATACAAGTTTGGGATTATCATATTCATACCCTTGAGGCTGCCTCATATAGATATCTTCCTCCAAATCTCCATGAAGAAAGGCAGTTTTTACATCCATCTGTTGTAGCTCCAAATCTTCTGTAGCCACCATACTCAAAACTAACCGAATAGTAGTCAATTTTACTACTGGAGTAAAAACATCTGTGTAATCTATACCATACCTCTGTTGGAACCCTTTCACCATTAATCTGGCCTTGTACCATCTGCTTCTACTTTCTTTCTGAAAATCCATCTATTTTCAAGGTCCTTCTCACCCTCTGGAAGCTCAACAAGTTCCCAAGTACCATTAGTTAACAGAGAATCCATCTCATCATTCATAGCAAACTTCCACTTCTCAGCATCCACAACCTGAGATGCTTCTTGGAAGCTTTCTGGCTCACCACTATCTGTCAACAACACATAGTCTCCAGGTGAGTACCTGTTAATAGCTTTCTTATCTCTCGTAGATCTGCGTAGAGTAACTGGTGGATCAGTTGTTGTAACTTGAGGCTCCTCCTCAACTGGTTCCTCAACAGCTACCTTCTTACTCCCACCAGAATTCGTGATGTCTAGGTCTATAATTTTTGGTTCTGAATCACTAGTCTTAGATACTCCAAGGCTATCCTTGTACATCATCTGTTCGTTGAACACAACATCCCGACTTCGAATAATCTTCTTATTCTGACTATCCCAAAATCGAAATCCATAGTCATCACCACCATATCCAATAAACGTGCACTTGATAGACTTAACATCTAACTTACTTCTCTCAACAGGAGCAATATGGACATAGGAATCACATCCAAACACTTTCAGAAAGGATAGATTTACCTGCTTGCCGCTCCAAGCTTCTTCAGGAATGCCATTCTCCAAGGGAGACGATGGCCCTCTATTGATCAAGAATGCAGCAGTGTTAACTGCTTCTGCCCAGAACATCTTTGGAAGTCCACACTTCAGTCTCATGCTTCTTGCACGTTCACACAAAGTTCTGTTCATTCTTTCAGCAACACCATTTTCCTGAGGAGTTCCCTTCAAGGTCTTTTCCATGTGAATCCCATTCTCTGCACAAAATTCCTTGAACTCCTTAAGCTCATACTCCCCACCATTGTCAGACCTCAAACACTTCACTTTCAGACCTGTCTCATTCTCTACTAGGGCCTTCCACTTTCTAAAGACATCGAATGCTTCTGATTTCTTCTTTAGAAAATAGACCCATAACTTCCTAGTGCAGTCATCAATGAGAATCATATAGTAATAAGCTCCTCCTAGAGATTTCACTGGTGCTGGACCCCATAAATCGCTGTGAACTAACTCAAATTTTTCCTTCTTCAAAGTCCTTCCACCCTTATTGAAACTGACCTTTTTCTGCTTTCCGAAGATACAATCCTCACATAGCCCTAGATCAGCAGACTTCAATCCTGGTAATAGACCCTTTGAAAACAGCTCTTTAATCCCCTTTTCACTCATGTGACCAAGACGACAGTGCCACAAATCAGTATTCACAACCTCACTCACAACATCAATGCTATTACAAACATTATTTGTGACATATAAAGATCCCACCTTCTCACCACGAGCTACCACCATAGATCCCTTGGAAATCTTCCAATTTCCACCTACAAACACCACACAATATCCCTCATCATCTAATTGCCCAACTGACAATAGATTTCTCTTCAGGCCAGGTACATGCCTAACACCAGACAGCTTAATTACAGAACCATTCTTGGTTTTGATCGACACATCTCCCTTACCCACAATTTCCAAAGGTTCATCATCAGCGAGATAAACCTTTCCAAATTTGCCTGGGGTATAGTTCTCCATCAAATCTGCGCTGCTACAAGAGTGAAATGAAGCTCCTGAATCTAGAACCCAAGACTCTACAGGACTTCTTACGCTTAAAATCAACGCCTCTGCATACTCTTCGCTGGCTGAATTCACGGACTTGTCCTTCTTAGGTGCTTTACACTGATTCATGTAATGACCGGTTTCATTACAGTTCCAGCACTTAACATGACTCCTGTCCTTGTTAGGGTTTCCTCCTCTACCCTTTGATTTAGACCTACCACGATTCTGTTTTGACCTCGAATCTGACCTACCCCGATTTTCAGTACTCAAGGCTGAACCTGATGTTGAACCCGACTCCTTCCTGCGAATCTCCTCGCTGATTATCAAATTCCTAACATCGTCAAACCTAAGTTTCTCTTTCCCTGCTGAGGCACTAAGAGCAGTAACAGTACCACTCCAACTCTCCGGTAAAGAAGATAACAAAATTAGGGCTAATACCTCATCTTCGAAATCAATTCCCACAGAACTCAATTGTGAAATCGTCATATTAAACTCATTCAGATGTACAGCAACTGATGAATTCTCCGTCATCTGAAAGTTGAACAGCCGTCTCATCAGATGGACCTTGTTCGCCGCCGAGGGCTTCTCATATAACGAACTCAAAATCTCCAGTATCTCAATCGTGGTCTTTGCCTTCACTGTGTGATGCGCAACGTTTCTGGACAGCGATAATCGGATCACACTCATCGCTTTTCTGTCCAACAGCTTCCAATCTTCATCAGACATCTCCTTTGGTTGCTCATCTAGAGGTTCATGCAATTCTTTACCATACAGGTAATCCTCGATCTGCATCCTCCAGAAACCGAAATCTGTGCCATCGAAGTTCTCCACCGGTGATTTTCCGTCTCCCATCGTAAATCTAGCTAACCCAAAGCTCTGATACCAATTGTTAGGATCTAATGCAATTACGATAATGAAAAACAATCAAAAAACACACACGAGTTGTTAACCCAGTTCGCCACTCAATATGAATGACTACGTCTGGAGGCACTACCAAGCCAGGATAATGTACTATGATGAACGGAATACAATTTACATGGAATAGAGCTATATTTATACTAATTGAAATCCTAAACAACTAGGAATCCTAAACCACCAAGGAATCCCTAACCACCTAGGAATAAGTCTCCAATCCCAACATTAATCTATATCTGATGAGTGCAAAATGTAGCAAGTATTCGTGCTTTATTTTCATACTAATTCATAATTAGATGCCTTGTTTTAGGAGCTTTTTACTTGTTATTATCATAAGTTACTTGCAGGAGCTAATGTGGAGAAAAGGAAATTAAAAGGAGCTGAAACGGGCTTATTTTAGATCAACATGGAGCTGGGTCGCAACTTGGAGCTGAATTAGAGGAGTTGGATGCAAAGGCAGAGTTAGCCTTGCCCAAGGCTAAGCAGTTTCGGGATTTCAGATTCCTATTTTGAGGAGGACTTCTTTCCTGACTTATCAAGACTAATCTGGACATCAGTAAATGACTTGGCAGCCACGAAATTAGAGGGATTTTCACAGTTTAGGAAGAGTTCTACTGTAATCAATTCTCTTATTTTCCTAGTTATCTTTTAGGAGTAGGTTTTAGCTATTTAAAGACGTATCCTCTGTACGTTTAAAAGAAGTTAGTTTTTGGTTCTAGGTTTTTATTGGTTTCGACAGTAGATTGCTTTTATTTTCCATGGCCATGTTTGGCTAAATTATCAATTTCGGTTGAAGGTTTAATTCAAATGCAGCTTTCTTCATTATTGTGAGATCGTTTATTTCTTCTTAATCTCATATCGTTTATTTATCCATAGTAGCTTATCTTAATTGTTGATTATTCTTTGAATGATAATGGCCTGTTATTCTTAGGATTGAATTGACATATAGCTGATTTGATGAGATTAGGTAGTCAACGAGTCATTACTTAATCGAATCAATCAAGTAGCAATCAAGGTTATAAATTGAGTTATTCTTTGTATTTGGAGTATAATCTGATCTTGACAAATTCAGGTTCTTCCATGTGACATTAATACAAAGGTAATTAGATTTATCACTTTGAATGAATAAGTAATTTGGTTTCTGAATCGATATCGCTGAGAATCGGTTGGCTTAGATTGGGTTCTTCTAGTTCATAAAGCTGTTAACAGGTTAAATCTTTAGACCGCTGAGGCAAGGTTATTTGTTAATTAGGAATTAGTTATTTGCCGTGCTTGATTAATTCATTAATATGGAAGAATACATCAAACTGATCCGATATGTGTTTATGAAGATAATATTCTGTCAATGATCAATGTGTTTAAATCTGTCCCGCGAATACCTTTAACTGGAATTGATCTTTCTATTTTGTTTTTGTTTAATTTAGTTCGGTGTAGTTAATTATTTCTTTTGCAAAACAAACTTTCAAAACCCCCCTTTTTTTACTTTACTTGTGTCTTGATTATCAATTCAATTAATTCGTTACTAATCTCTTGGGTTCGACCCTGCTTACCTTGTTTACAGTTTATCCGTTGCAGAGAAAAGTTAGGAATTATTTTTGGTGGTTTCGACGCCCATCAATATCCTACGTATTAAGTGAAGGAGTTTGTTTGCTTATGGGAAGCTCCTTCCTTGTCGAATCTCCACAAGGCTCTGAAAAAAAGGAAAAGGAATACAAACTTGCTTACTAGTGCAGAAGTACATGAACAAAATATTTCTTTCAAGAAATTACATCATGACAGAAATAGCAAAATCATACCTCAGTGCTTGTCTTCTTCAACTGTATCATCAGTGTCCAATCCAAACATATGAGTAAGCAATCTGGACCAAGTATCAACTTACACAGACAGTAAATTTCTCAGGTTTTAGAACCAGAAAAATTAGCAACTTGTCTCCAGATTTGCTCAAACGCTAACCATTTCCAATGTCATCTGTTTCTGGTTATTCTACACCATTCTACACCAATGAGCATCTATTAGCCAGAAAATTTCTGTCACTAACATTCGAGGAGATCAAAGCAAGTATTAATTAATAGAACGGAAATTGAAAGAAAAGAAAATACCAGGAAGAATTCTGGTTCAAAAGATAGAAAATCTATAAACATTGCACCAAGATCTTTCACATGCTCAACATCTTCCTACATGGACATAATTTTGCAAGAATATTAAGTAAAAATCATATTTGAATTAGAATGGAATGAAATAATGCAGGTACATTATGTTTGCTTTTAGGCAATGTGAATACATACAGAGTTTGGATACAAGCAAAATCCATAACAATTGTTATAAATTCAACGACTAGAAAGTTAATTTCATCTCACCGACAATATAAATCACAAAGCTGTACATGGAATGCATCGTCCTGCTTCTCACGAGGTACCTGAGATATCAAGAGAAAAGAAGAGCTTTTGATTCTCAAATTGCAGCAACTATAAACGAGAAAAGTAGAATCTTTGAAAACAATTGAAATCTAAGATATACACATATATCATATCTACAAAATTAAATTGCAATAAGGATGAGAAAACATTCAGATCATGAAAAATAAGCAGCAGTAGCTCCCAAAGCTATATTGGAGTTTTCCCAAAATTAAACCCCAAAGGATTACCAGCAAGAACAATTGCAGAATTCCCAAATCTAACAAAACGCGAACTGCTAAAGACAAAACGCAAAGGAGAGGAAGGTAGATTTGAAAGGGTAGGCCGGGCATATGTGGAAAAAACCAGTAGCATGGAGTTGTTGAGAACAAGAGAATAGGCAGAGGGCCGACAGTGATGGTGGAAACCGGCGCAGGTTTCCAAGGTTGACGGGAAGGGAAAATTAGGGCTCCTGGCTATTCTAATCATTTACATTGCTCAATTTTGTGTTGCCATATGTATTAAAGGCTTCCAAAAATGCCAACATATGTCTACTAGTGTCAAAAAGCTAAGGTTCGACTTATTAATTTATCATGATGCAAATTTGAAGAGTGTCACTAAATCATATGTATGTAGCCGACGTATATGTTAAAGCATCCTAAATTCAAATAAACTGTTAATCCATATAAAAAACCGTTCCTAATATAAAGCATAACATAAATTTTATAGCGTTGCAATTTTAGTAAAAATCGACTGTATTTTTTTTTAGTGTCTCTAAATTTGAAAAATTACCAACACAATAGAAAAGTGTTTTTGAAAGTTAAAATATAGCAACATTTTTTTCTGACGCGAAATTAGAACTGTCTTAATGTTTGCAAATGCAGTCGCTTTTATTTCAAGGTGCAGACAAATTTTTAACAATAACAACGTAAATTTAAAAATGTCATTAAATTGTTTAACATTACGACATAACTATGAAAGTGTCACTATATTAAGAAAATTAGAGACACTTTACTTTTACATCGTTACACAAGTGTAGCAATAGATCCCTTTTCTTGTAGTGTATATATTCTGAAAAGGACATTGAATTTTCTTTAGGAGTTACCTTGATAAAGCTTCTCGATATTTAGGTCCTCACATCCTCCCCAAATTTGCATTACACCAAGCATCACAATTAACATCAACAGTAGCACAAATATTCATCAATGTCGTTGTTGTATTAATATACAACAATCAAAGAATACAAATGCAACTTCAGGTTTAAACATGAAACTACAATTGCATCTGTTTCAATACCAAATAATAAGTAATGTCCTCAAAGAGTTTGAATTAATAACAAGTTGTACAAACCCATGACAATATAAACTCCAATAATTCAAATGATGGACTACGAGATAGAACATTTTCAATTTCTCCATCAGGCAAACGAAAAAAGGTTGCCCAAATCACGTGTATATAATAACAAGAATTTTCTACAAGGTTTGAATATGAAATTTCAATATCAACAAACTATTAAAGGACTAATTCAATAACTTATTTTATTAGCACATGAATGGAACTTTTTATTATATTATATTGTAAGGAGCAGGATTCGAACTATGTACTCCCCACTCACACATTGGTGAGCTACCAATTGGGCTACATCATGAATGGAACTTTTATATAAATGCATAAAACATGAGAGGACACACTTGAATTATACTTCATTCGTTTTAAGATATAGATTGGTTTTGGAACATTAAGGCCATGTTCTTTCTAATATTGAAAAGAACATAACTCAACTTAACTCAATTGAAACGTATACTAAAGGGACTGAATTAGAAAAAAAATAGGACTTAAGTTGTTTTTCTCATATATGTCGTTTTTAAAACTATTAAGGAGTAATATTTTTTTGAAAGATTTTGTCAATATTTTACCTCTATTAGCATTTATTATATAAATCCTTGACTATGTAAAGAGATTAAAATAACAACAAAACGGTCCGGATAACCTTGCCCTATGGTATAGGATAAGATGGATTAATATTTAACATCTAGTAATGTCTATCTAGAAACTTTAAATATCATTAAATATATTTCTATAAAAAAATTAATTATTTTATAATTTTTTTGACATTAGTACTCCCTCCAGTCCATATTATTTGTCACATTTGAAGAAAAAGTCTTGTTCCATATTATTTGTCATGTCATGTTTCCAATGTAAACTTTTCCCACTTTACCCCTATTATTTGTATGTTAGTTTTTCAATGTAAATTTTTCCCTCTTAATTAATAAGGGTATTCTAGTCCAATTTACATATATTTAATGCAAACCAATCATTTCCTTAATATCCGTGATTTAGTCAAATGTGACAAATAATATGGACCGGAGGGAGTATTAATTATTTGTCTAAATTAAACTTTCAAAATTTTAATTCTCTTTCAAAAAATTTCCAAAATCCTAAACTCTAACTCTAACATGAACCCGAACTCAAACCCTAATCCGCACACATAATCTTGACCCTGACCCTCACCCAAAATCTAACATGTAACTCTAATCAATAATCATAACCTTAACTCTAACCCTAACTCTAGATATTACCAAAACCATAACACTAATCTAACCCTAACATCTAAATTCTAAACCCTAACCCTGAATAGTACCAAAACCCTAAATCCTAAACTATAAAAAAAATTAAACTTTTAAAATCAAACTAAAACGAAATAGTTATTATGTCAAAGAAAAAAAACAATTAATGTTGCTACTGAATTTAGTGCTTCAGGTTTTGTTACTAATGTTTTTCAAATTAAAACATTAAAAATTTACTTTTAAACTATTATTAATTGCAAGAACAAAAACTAAGAGATGCATGTTTTAAGGCATTAAATGCTTCGTATCTAAACATGTGCCTTCAAGACGCAAGTTAGAAATTCTATAATTATTTTGTTTTTCATAAAGTAATTATTACTTTGTTTTATTCATCATTAGATCATGGAGTGAAAAGTGATCTCATGGTAAATAAGACAAAGTAAAAATAAAGTAGATCAAAATCAAAGTAACCATAGCCTACATACATCAATAATTTTTCAATGAAGTAGTGCGTACTATAAGACGTATATATATGTAACTAACCCTATTTTAATTATAGTCGGGTCCATTACGCTCGGCCCAGAGTGGAACTTGTTATGATAGACAATTATTTTTTTATGGAACGATCAATACTGAAAGCAACACATTACAGTTAAACCTCGATGAAGTAATATTCGATAAAGTAATAACCTCGCTTAAGTAATAAATTTCGTCGGTCCCAACTTGGGCTAATGTCGTAAAGTAATATTCTCGCTAAAAGCATAAGATAATAAAAAATTTGAAAGTCCTGAAGGACCCAAGTAATATGTAAAGTAATAATTCCATAATTATACGTATATATAATAATAGATTTTGACCCGCCAATGCACGGGAACAATATTTTTTCTGTTGTATATTATTTTATATTTTTTTATGCGTTTTTGAACATTTTTTTACCACCAAACCATTATAGGAGAAAGTGTTATTTTTAAATTTAACTATATAAATTTATAAATTCACATGCATATTAATTATTAAATACTACAAAATGACATTTAAATGATAATTAAAGGAATATTATATACCATTAAATATTGTTATAATTAATAAATTGATTAATTACCTTTATTGATTAACATACACATTTTATACGGAATTAGTGCATTAGTAGATAAAAAGGACCAAAACGTTAATTAAGTCAAACGATGAGACCTAATAATAGTATATTTTTATTATACCTTAAAAGCATCTAGAAACAACTTGTTAACTCTTAATTATAAAAGAGTTACTACTACTACTACTACTACTACTACTACTATTATTATTACAGTTTAAAAGCCCCTGGAAATTACTTGTTAATCCTTAGTTAGTTCCTACTTTTTGTTATCCCCTAAAAATCTCTAATAAAAATCCCGTTAACTCTTGAGTTTAAAAGAAATTTTAATTTGTTTTATTATACCCAAAAAATGCCCCTTGCAACAATTCGTTAATCCTTAGTTATAAAAATAGTTTTTATTTTCTAATTATACCCTAAAATCATTTTTAATGCTCCAATGATATTGTATATTTCAATGGGATAGATACTCAATTTAAAGTTAATATTCATTTTATTGAAAATTTAAAAAATAATTGAGACCGCTAATGCTTATATATAATCTTTAATGTTGTATATATACAGTGTATGCGCTATTTATTAATATATAATATATTTTAAAATTATTTGATTGTAACATGTATTAATCATTCTACATGTATTTGGTTAAATAACCCGTCTCATAAACTTTATCTTTATCTATAAAAAAATATTAAGGCAAAATAATACGAAAAAGAGAAAAGAAAATAAAAGGTAATCTCTATACCAATAATTTTAACATGGTCCATGACTGACCATATTAATGTGGTCAGTTACCGTTAGATCTGTATAATGATGTTAGATCTAACGGTAATTAAAGTGACTGACCAAATTAATATGGTCAGTCATGGACCATGTGAAAATTACTGTATGTAATCTCTATAAATTCTATATTAGTTAGTTATTAATTAGTTTCAAATTATTATTAATTAGTTATTAATTTAAAATTTTATTTTTCTTTAGAAACTCTTAAAATGAAATAAAAAAACGATACATAAACATTAAATTCTCTCATTAAGCCCCATATGTTAACTCTTAGCTTTCATTATTTTCAATTTTCTTTCTATTCCAGTACTTCATCTGACTCTTAGTTCCATTGAAATAGATAATATTTAGGTCTTAAAAAATACATATCATTTGTGCCAAAAAAAAAATACAGTTTTAAGATAGATTGGTATGTAATTGATTAAAATAGTACATGATTCAAAAAAATAAAGAATCAGCACTGTCAATTTCTAACACGACAACATGATTGATAGAGACAACCCTTTTAACAGTACATATCATTTTGTTTTGATAAAAATAATACATATCATTTTATTTTGATATTTTAAAGATAAATATAAAGTTTAAATATGAGTTTTAGTAAAGTAGGATCTATTAGAGATAAATATATGTTGATAAAATATAATTTTGATTTTTTTTAATAATTTAATGTTGATTTAAGGAGAAAATGACACATAAACTTATTACTTTAATATTGTGCCAAGTTATCCAATGTTAAAAATGTAAAGTTCAGTGACTATTATATTACGTTTTAAATTTCAGTGACCACAACATCAAAATGAGCAAAGTTCGGTGGCTATGGGTGTATTTTACTCGGCAATTTTGTATAAAAAGAAAAGAATATATAATGGTAGCTTTTTCTATATTAGATACTTGTAACTTGTTACTCGCATAAACTAACTTATTAGCACAACAATAAAAGAGATTTTACCTCAACAAAATTGATCCATAAAATTGTATAACATTAATTAAAAAGTACAATTACATTTTAATTGTCGATGGATGTCTGTCCAAAAAACAAAATTGTATAACTTTATTTGCCTTTATTTTATGTGCCTTGAAATATAAGATTTTTCCTCAAGGTCAGCCTCAATATTTTTATATAATCTCTGCTTATCATGTCATTCCTTCCCCTTTAATCATTTTCTCTTCATCAACAACAAAAAATCAGTTGGTGCACATACGTACATCTTCTATCTTCATATTGTTGCAAACAAATTAGAGTGATGCATCCGTGAGAAAAAATAATATCGTTTTACTACAGAGATTTTTGCTTCTTCTAAAAGCTTCATTGACACTATCAATTGGGCATTTGTCACTACCCTTAAGTATTTATATTTCATATAGTAATTAGATGTACCGACCATTAATATACCCTTTAAAGTAAAATAAAGGTTAAATGAGAAATTTCAAATTTATAAATGATAAAATCTTATCTATTGTGTAATCAATTATTCTCCAAATCTAAACACCTCCAAACCAGATTTTGAGCTATGAAGTACTGAAATTAATGAAATGGATAAATTGAATTGTTTAATAGAACATATGTTGCAAAATAAATTAATAGAAAATGAAGATTCAACCCTTTGAAAGAAAAAGGAGCTAAAATTTGATATCTAAGTAGTGTTAGCAATAGATGGCATGAGAGGATAACAATGTTTGTAAATTTGAAGTAAGACGTATATATACTAATTCAAATAGATAAACTTCCAACTTCATTAAATCTTTGAATTTCGAATCATAAAAGGATGTTTATAATATGAAATTTTTTGTTGAACAGGTTTATAATATGAACTTCATGATCTCAAGAGTTATGAATTTGCGTATGAACTTTTGAAATATAATAAATTCATTATATTTAATTTTATAAACGTGAAATGCAACATATATATAAAATTAAACCAAATGAAGTTACTAATTATGATTAAGAGTAGAAATAAGAAATTAATATATGATCGAGAAACTTATTAGATTATTATGGAAGACATGATGAAACCTAAATCTATGGAAAGGGAAAAAGGAATTAAAAGAAAGAAAAGTGAGCTAAACCAGTTTGAAGAATTTCCAAATGTTATCGTTAACCGAATAGAGGGTGAGCCATATTTCTAATGATCACGATTGAGTCGATAACTCCAAACATGGTGCTTTCTTCTCAAATTGACTACTACAATCAATTGTGCCAGCGAGGGAGGAGAGAGACCAGACCTGCATATTATAAGAAATCCACTTTGCTCAATTTTAAAAGCAAAATAAATGCCTGAAAATCGAGTTAATAAATTACGAAATGCTTAAACTCAAGAAAAGAACTTTAGAGGAATCGAATTAAGAAATACAGAAGGAAAGAAATACTTTTCTCATTAAATAACAAATACATTTCTAAGTCTGTCAAAAACAAATACATTTCTAAGAGATATTTAGAATCCTAATAAAACTTTACTTTGGTTTAGAAGTGTAGATATATACGCTTAATCTTTTAAATTTTGAAATTTTAAGAGATAAATATGCATGGAATTGTTTGGTATATTATTCTTTGAGATGTTTTAAAAATGCAGATCAAGTAGTTATTGATTTTTTAAATAATTTAAGTACAGATTTAACCAGAAAATGACACATTTGCTTCTCCCATATTGTGCCACTTAGGATAGAGAATTCTTCATATTTTGACAAGTGTAATCCTTGCTTCTCCTTTTAATAATATATAGATAGATGTATGAGTTACAAAATTCAATTTTTTTTAAATATGAATATATAATATCTTGTTTGTTCTTTCCACCAAAGCTAAAATTAACATCATCATTGACTTTACGTAAAGCATAAATAACTATTAGTATGTTTTGCTCGTGTTGTAACAAGTAATTGTTCAAAGTGTTGATTGCTTGAACTGCTTTCTTTGATGACAAGTTTGGGATGACATTGTTATCGTCTGGTTCAAGATCAGTCTTTCACCAATGTTCATTACCGACTCAAAAAATTGTTCATCTGTAGGTGATTCTATTGCTATTGTCTAGTTTAGGACTAGTCTCTTCATCAGTGTTCATTATCGATAAAGTAATAAATTCGATAAAATAATATTTTTTCCGGTCCTAAGAGTATTACTTTAAAGAGGTTTAACTGTAATACGTAATACTTGCAGTAGTCGTGATATGTTTGAAATTAAAACCCTAATCCATACCTGAATGTTTAGTCCTTCAAAGCCTAATCTATAACTGAACTTTCGTCCTTCAAATTGTTTGGTTCTTTTTCCAATATATATATATATATATATATATTTGTCCTTCAACAGTAGCAATAGGTGAATTAGTAACAATGGAGGCCAGCGGTTCGTCGGTTAATCAAAGTAAAGAAAGGGGAAACCAAAGTCTTGAATTGGAGGAGAAAGAAGACCGAATCAGTGCTTTGCCAGATTCGCTCGTTCACCACATTCTCTCCTTATTGCCATCAACCAGAGAATCTATCCGGACTGGCATTTTATCAAAAAGGTGGAGGAATCAATGGGCTCAAGTTCCTGTTCTGATTTTCGAATGCAAAGACAATGGCGAAGATTATGCTAAATTCACCGACAGTACATTACTTGCATACGACTGCTTGAAAATAAAGAAATTCCTCATTGCTTATTATTTTAAAGGTGATCCCAATTTTACTTGGAAACTCCGTTTTGCCACAAGAAGAGATGTGGAGAAGTTATTTTTAGATTTCTATCATCCTGATGGTCCACATGATCCATACATGTTGCCAAATTTTATTTTTGATAATGCATGCTTCATTGGTTGAGTTGCAGATTTTAAACTGTCTTTCAGCTTACAAGGATAAATTGGCCATCGCTGAAGGAATTGAATTTGGATGTCTCTAGCTTGAATGACAGTGGATCAATTCAAAATGTTCTATCCGGCAGCCCCTGGCTTGAACATTTTCAAATAAATTATCTTACTTCAGTCAATCCTGTTACTATTGCTTCCAAATCTTTGAAAATATTAGTTTTTGTAGAAATCGAAATTAAGCACCAACTTGAAATTTCATGTCCAAATCTTGAGAAATTGAATTGGTATAATTCAGCTTTTAAGGATTGTAAGTTTATGAATTTGCCTACCACTGTTTGTGCTACCCTACTCAGAGGAAGTAAAAAAAAGTGCCGAGTAAGATTCTAGAAGAGCTTCAACGAGTAGAGGAGCTAAAATTTCAGAATTGGTATGTTAAGATACGTCCTCACTTTTGGACGACAAAACTGATTTTAGTTTCATACTGATAAATACATAAAGTGTTAAATCTCTATTTATATGTCAGCTGAATATTCAAAGTACGACATTGAATTGCTAACAAAATAATTTCAATTTTTTTATGTTTGTTATGTCTCAAGATACTATCAGCTCTAAAGATGCAATAGGTCTCTTATCTATCGTTAAATGTCAAATCTATGACTCTGGATTGTCCTAATTTGGAGCACATCTAGGGAATCGTAAATGCAATTCACTGTTCACCTGCACTTGAGAGCTTAATTATAAAGCTGCATGTTGATGAGGTAAATGTTGGAATCTTATCAATCTTAACTTCAATTTTAATTCATGTACTGTTAACTTTCTCGACCTTATACCCACTCTGTTTGCAAAAGGAAAATACTGCAGATGTTGACTTGAAAAGTTTAGAAGAGACAAACGTGGATTCAAATGGGGCCCACTTCACTCGTGCGGTGACACAACTAAAGATTGTAGAGATCATTGGCCTCTCGGAGAAAGACTCTAGATGTAAGGTTATTCTATGTTTTATGAAATTTCTACTCAAGAATGCAATAGTATTGCAGAAGATGGTCGTGAAATTAAAAGATAGTGGGATGGATTTTCAAGTTAAAGTTTCTCGAAAATTGTTAAGTTTTCCAAGTTTTTCTGAGCATTCCACTATAGAGTTGTCATAATCTAACTTTCTTGGCATATCTAAATAAGTACATTATAAAGATTGTGGAGCTGATGTTGTGTTTAAAGTTTCTCAAAAGTTGGTATGCTTCAGTAATGTCCAAATATGCAAAACTGAATATAGAGATAATTTGGATATATATGGTTTTTTATTTATTTTATCTTGTTAGCTTGACCTTGGCATTTGTCTTGATATTTGGATATATATGGTTTTTTATTTATTTTATTTTGTGATTATTTTATATTGTACAGTCTAGCAAAAGTGAATTATATCTTAAAGGATTGCTAATTTAATGAATGAATTTTCGTTATTGATTGAATACATATTCTCTGAATTGTAGAAAATATAACAAGTTTATAATATACAGGAAAAGGGTCCTATACACTTTGGTAACAAGATAACAAATCTACAGCTATTAACAAATTGGTTAAGACAGAATCAGAAGATATGGGGAATTCAATTTCAAAAAGAATAACTAAAAGAGATAATACTAATTATTGCTAACACGCATTGTGAGAATGAAACGAATATGAAGAAAACCGGTTTGAACTTGTTCACGTACAAGTGATACTCAGGCTCAAGAGGTTTAGTAGATGGCTCCAAGATTATCATACCACAATTGCATGGTCGTGGAGCAGGACTATGTACCAAGATCGCCTCATACAGCAGCAACCATATCCACAGTAAAGCCAATAGACATAATAGAAATTTCACGTGTATGTAGTTCAAGACAAATCGCCATTTTTTTCTATTTACTTTTTCCAAATGACATAATACCAATGGAATATCAGGTTTTTGGGACCAGTTTCAGTTTTCAAGGTTGAAAAGGTTTTCAAGAGTTATATTTCCTACTAATATCAAATACTATATTCAATGAAATGTTGGGTTGTCTACCTCAAATAAATCAACATTTTGAAACCACAAACCACATTAAAATATGCAAAATATGGACCGATCAAGAGCCTTAGTATTTCATTTTCAAAGTCTTGGAATTGTACAATGAAAATAAATACTTAGTTAATGAATCTGAACAAGTGATTACTACTTATGGTTTAACACAAAACTGACCAATATTAACTGATAAAAACTTACTGATCTAACACAGAAATCGAAGAGACACCCCCAGGCCATTATACTATATATATATATATATATATATATATTTCTTCATTTTCTTCTAAACAGCTTAATTCAATTGAAAATGGGGGTACAACAAGATCGATTTAGTAATCTACCAGATTCCATCATTCACCATATTCTCTCGTGTCTCCCATCAACAAAACAAGCCATTCAGACTGGTATTCTATCGAAAAGGTGGCACAAACAATGGACTCACGTCCCTGTCCTCATCTTTGACTTCACTCGTTTTTCTAAAAGAAAAGCCATCTCTTCCTCTCATATATCTAAAATCATTGAGGATACCTTAAGTCTACACGACTGCTCCAAGATCAACAACTTCTGCCTCCAACTGTTATCTGTTATTTCGTACGTGAAGGGTTTGTATGTTTTCCCGGATTTCCTCTTCAACAATGCTTCACTGCTTAAATTAACAACACATGGTTGTTTTTTTATGCCTACTCGGAACGTCAATTGGGCATGTCTAACTGAATTATTTATGAGGAGTTGTACAGTTCGTGACCAAGAGGTGCTAAACCATATTCTATCTCGCATTCCGTTACTCAAATCTTTGAAGTTAAGTAATGTTCATTTTGAGTTCAATGACCTTGTTGTTTCTTCCAAATCATTGAAAACATTTGTTTTGCAATTGCCAAGCTTTCAATCTGATGAAATTTTTGGTATTGATCTTGAAATTTCATGTCCGAACCTTGAGGAACTATCCGTTGATGGGATACTAATCCAGGGGGCTTGTTGTTCAGTGTTGGACCGAGGCATTCGAAATGTACTATCCAACTGTTTGTTGCTCGAGTCATTAGAAATAATGGATTATCGTGGGTTTGAAAATCTGGTTATTGCTTCCAAATCTCTGAAAAGATTGGTTTTAAGTTATCTCTATAGCTGTTTGGCTATTGAAATTGCATGTCCAAATCTTGAGGAACTGAAGCTTACGGGTTGTTTGAATGTTAGAACTGCTAAATTAATGAGTTTGCCATCTCCACTGATCTATGCTACAGTTGACTTTTACCACGCCAATGATGAGCTGTGGTTTTATGATTGTTTTGGTTACGATGAATCCCCAGAAATTCAGCGAAGTTTGATTAAAGACATTCTGCAGCAGCTAAAGGATGTTCTGCAACTCAAAATTGGGAGTTGGTTTATGGAGGTAATTTTTACATTAATAATACTACAATTTTATTTTGGATATCACAAAATTTTATACCTGACTTTCTATTTTTCAACATATATGTTTGTAGGCTCTCTCAGCTATAGAGGTGGGAGCTCTGTTTCCTCTGGAGCTAAACATCAAATGTTTGATTTTGGATTATCCGTCATCAAATGACTACTATTCTGGATTTTTCTCGTTACTTGGTAGTTCAAATATGCTTGAAAAGTTGGTCATTGATTTTACGTGCAGTCAGGTAATTTTTTAAACAATTTGAAAGTGTTATTGTTGTTGGAAATACAGTCTGGGTTCAACCACTTTGTATACACTATGAAGTTTTCAACATTTGATGCGTTTTCTCAACTTTTCTTTTTCCAAAAAAAGGAACTTTAGAAATTATTGTAAATACCTTGTTCCTCTTTTATGTAGTTAAGAATTTTATAAGTTACCTAACTATTTTTATCTCCAGTATGGATTGAATGATGTTGCGAAAGACTATTGGAGATCAGACTCGATTGCTTTCGATTGTTTGGGATCACATCTTAAGATCGTGAAGATCATTGGCTTTCTGAAGAGAAACAAATGCAAGATTATAAACTTTGTTCGATTTCTCCTCAAGAATGCTAGAGTTTTGGAAAAGTTGGTTATCCTATTGAAAGATGCTGGAACAAGTATCCCGTTTGAAGTTTCTGAAGAATTGTTAAACTTGCCAAGATGTTCTCAAAAAGCTATTGTTGAGTTGTTGATCTCAAAGTAAATCAAGAAGGTTTTGTAGTGGGTTTCTGTTCAGTATTATGTGGGGTGGAACTTGGAAAGATATCAATGAATTTGGCATCTGTTTTTAGTAAATTTTAATTAATGGGTTACATCATCTTTAAATCTTGTTAGTGCTAAACTTATTTAGCTTACTTGTTTAAGTTAGTTTAATGTAAACCGAGATACTCTATCTAGAGCAAGCCATGTAATAAATATAAATGTAATTATATTGTATATAGTTTATAAGGGTAGAATAGTCTTTACTAGTTCTTTTTGTATTGTATATGTATAGAGCTTACCTTTTAGGTTTTCATATCAGAAAGAAGGGAGCCTCCCTTATCATTTTCTTCATCTTATCTTATCTTCATCTCAATTCATTCAATTTCTCCTAAATCATTTGGGATTATCAATTTCTTATGGTACCAGAGCATGTTTTTGTGCTAATTTTCACAGTTTCATCTTGAATCAGTTCTTCCATTTAGGAAATCATCCTTTGTTCTCCAGAAATTTGTCTGTTATCTTTGGTTCCTCTATTTAATACCCAAGTCTTATCCTTCCAAAATGGGCACAGAGTCGAAGAATACAGAGTCAAGAGTCACAAACACAATTAATCCTCAACCAAAGCCAACTCGACAAGCAGAGAGTTTTTTCTCTGACCCTTCACTCAATCCTTCAAGCTTCTATTATCTTCACCCGGGTGAAAACCCCAGTCTGGTTCTAGTTGCAGAACTTCTCAATGGTAATAATTACCACTCATGGAGCCGAGAGTTCACACGAGCACTGCGTGCGAAGAACAAGCAGGTGTTTCTTGATGGTTCTCTACCAATTCCTGACCCTACGGATCCAAATCGTGCTGCTTGGGATCGCTGCAATACGATGATTTTTTCCTGGATATCCAGGTCAGTGGTTCCTTCTATAGCCCAAAGCATTCAGTGGTTTGAATACTGTTTTGATGCTTGGGATAATCTTCGAAAACGTTACGAACAAGGAAATTCTCTTAAGATATCTGAATTGCAAGAAGAGTTATACTCTTCAACTCAAGGTTCTTTATCTATCACTGAGTTTTATACAAAATTGATGACTGTTTGGGAAGAGTTGATTAATTTTCGCCCTTTAATTACTTGTAATTGTCAGCCTGCTTGTAAATGTTCAAATATCTTGGCTAAAGCAAAGTCCTATCAAGAAGAGGATTTTGTATTCCGTTTCTTGAAGGGTCTGAATGCTGAATTTGCATCTATCCGTTCTCAAATTTTTATGATGAGGCTCTTGCCTGATATTACAACTGCCTTGTCTATGATTCAGCAACAAGAAAGACATTTTCTTGGAAATAACTTGGTGATTGAGTCTTCTGTTAATATGGCCAATGGGCAGTTTTATGATAACAAAAGGAAGGCTAAGTGTAGTCATTGTGACAAACCTGGACATACTATTGACCAATGTTATAGGAAACACGGTTTCCCGACCAATTTCAAGTTTACTAAGAAAAAGGCTAATGTCAATGCTAATTTGGTTAGCGTTTTTCCTGAGAATGATAAGCAGCCAAGTCTAGTTGTTAATCAACAAGCTGCTGTTGGTCAACAAGGAGAGACTGGCATCACTTTTTCTCGAGCTGAGTATAGCAGGTTGCTTACTATTCTAGATGATAAAGAAGCTATGATTTCCGCACGTCCATCTCAATCAGCTCCTGCTGGACGCATAGTGTCGTTTCAGGTACTCTTTCATCTTATGTGTGTCATAGTTCATCTAATGTTGGTAATAATTCTCTTAAATCAATAGACATAGGATGGATTCTTGATAGCGGAGCTACTGATCACATTGTTAATGATTTTAAATTGTTCAAGTCTGTTACTGATGCGTCAAATGTTATTGTTAAGCTGCCTAATAATCAACAAATAGCAGTTGAGAAAATTGGCAGTGTTCAAATTAATCCTCTTTTAATTTTGCATAATGTTTTTTATATTCCATCCTTTTGTTTTAATATCATGTCAGTTAGTAAATTATTAGAACAACCTCATGTTAGATGCGTTTTTGCTGATGGTGTGTGTCATATTCAGGACACCCATCTTCAGCAGATGATTGGTTCAGCTAAGCTGTCTAAAGGGTTATACATCCTACCACATGAAGTCTCAAGCATTGATTCTACAGTTGGAGATGTTTTTACTGTTTTCAATAAACCTTTTTGTAATAAACAATTATGGCATTATAGATTAGGTCATTTCCCTTTAACCAAAATGGATATTGTCACTGGTGTTCCATTACATGTAGCTCAAGATGTTGAGCATTTTGATTGTACGGTGTGCCCTTTAGCTAAGATGAAAAGGACATCATTCCCTCTTAGTACAACTAAGACTAAAAGTACTTTTGATCTTATTCATCTTGATATTTGGGGTCCTTTTAAGACCGAATCTAATTCTGGTTTTAGATATTTTTTAACTATTATAGATGATTTCAACAGGTTTACTTGGATCTACTTGCTCAAGAATAAATCTCAAGCCACAAAGTGCATTGAAGGGTTTTATCAATATGTTTTAATTCATTTTTCAAAACCAATTAAAGGCTTTAGGAGTGATAATGCTCCTGAACTATAGTTAACTGATTTTTGTCAACAAAAAGGTATTTTACATCAATTTTCTTGTCCATATACACCTCAGCAAAATAGTGTAGTTGAACGAAAGCATCAACATTTATTAAATGTTGCTCGATCCTTACGTTTTCAATCTTCATTGCCTTTGAATTTTTGGGCAGATTGTGTGATGCATGCTGCTTATCTAATTAATATCATGCCAACACCTCTTCTTGATAATTTAACACCTTTTCAACTGTTATATGATAAGTTGCCTCATTATGGTAATTTAAGAGTCTTTGGGTCTTTAGTCTTTATTGTTGATCTCAAAACTAATAAAACTAAATTTGATCATCGGGCTATACCATGTATTTTTGTGGGTTTTAAAGCTCAGGTAAAAGGTTACAAGGTTTTTAATTTGTTAACTAATTCTTATACTGTCTCTCGTGATGTTAAGTTTATTGAACATGTTTTTCCTTTTGCCTCTAATGAGAAAGCTCGACCCATTGTTGACACTCAAACTTTAAGTACATCTTTTTTAGAAAATTTACTTCAGTTTGGGGATCGTAATCACTTATATTCTTCAAGGCCCTTAGCCACTGCACCTTCAACTGAATGTTCAGGCAATAAGGTACACAATTCCGGCGCCGAGGTACATGATTCTACGTCTACTCTGAATATTTCTGACTTGCCTGTTATTAATGTTGATGATACTGCTTGTGATGATACAAATGGTAATCGTGTTTCTCATAACCCTCTTGATATTCCTAATATAGGAAGTGATTCTATTGTTCCTGTTGATAATTTTGTGAATCCTGATTCTCTTCTAAACATTGCAAATGTTGATCCGACTATTACATCTAATGTAGAGACTGGGGATACTGCTTTACATGTTCGAAAATCCAATAGGACTAGACATGTACCTAATTATCTTGTTGATTACCATTGCAATCAGTTGAGCTTATTCGGTCCAGACTCTCCTACAACCATTGATACCTCTAAACTAGTGCAACATCCTTTATCTAATGTCTTAGGATATTCAAAACTATCTACTGTGCCCACAGACATTATATTTTGAATCTCAGCATTATTCCTGAACCTAGAACTTATAAAGAGGCCATAAAACATGATTGTTGGCGTGAGGCCATGAATGCTGAATTGTTTGCTTTAGATTCTACAAAAACTTGGACTCTCACTAAATTGCCCATTGGTAAAGCGACTATTGGGTGCCGATGGGTTTTCAAAGTAAAACTTAAAAGTGATGGTACTCTTGAGCGATATAAGGCTAGGTTAGTTGCAAAAGGATATACTCAAGTTGAAGGTATAGATTACCTTGATACTTTTTCACCTGTTGTTAAAATGACTACTGTTAGGTTATTATTAGCTATTGCTGCTATTAAAGACTGGCCATTATTTCAATGTGATGTTAATAATGTGTTTCTTCACGGTGAGCTTAATGAGGAAGTATATATGCAGCCACCTCCTGGTTTGTTTTTGCCACAATCTAATTTAGTATGTAAATTACAGAAATCACTGTATGGTTTAAAACAAGCGAGTAGACAGTGGTTTGCAAAGTTGTCTTCTTTTCTTTTTAGACATGGCTATAAACAATGTGATAGTGATCATTCTTTATTTACTCGAACTAATGGATCTTTGTTAACTATTCTCTTGGTGTATGTTGATGATATTATTATGTCAGGAAATGATATTGTTGAGATTAATCATATTAAAGGTCTTTTGGATGATGAATTTAAAATTAAAGATTTAGGCTCTTTAAAATTTCTTCTCAGTCTTGAAATTGCTCGTTCTAGTGCAGGAATAAGTGTAACACAAAGGAAGTATGCATTGGAACTTTTAGAGGATGCTGGCTTGTTGGCTGCAAAACCTGTGTCCACACCAATGGATCCAACCTTGAGACTGTCTAAAGCCGTTGGAGCTGTTTTGCCGGATCCTACATCGTATAGAAGATTGATAGGCAGACTGCTTTACTTGACAACCACAAGGCCAGATATCACCTTTTCTGTCAACACTTTAAGCCAATTTTTATCAAAGCCAACAGATCTTCACTTGCAAGCTGCTCGACGAATCTTACATTATGTCAAAGGTGATCCTGCTAAGGGATTATTCTATTCCGCAAAGTCAGAGATGAAACTTCAGGCCTATTCAGATGCAGATTGGGCAACTTGCGTGGATACTAGAAGATCTATTTCTGGATATTGTGTTTTCTTAGGACAATCTTTAGTCTCTTGGAAGAGCAAAAAGCAAGCCACAGTTTCTAGATCATCCACAGAAGCTGAGTACCGATCAATGGCTTCTGTTACCGCTGAAATTCAATAGCTTATGTACATTCTCGAAGCTCTGCAACTCTCTTTCCATCAACCTGTTCCTTTATTTTGTGATAATATGTCTGCTATTTATCTTACTAGAAATTCTACCTTCCACGAACGGACAAAACACATTGAGATCGATTGTCATTTCGTTAGGGAGAAGTTGTCTATTGGCCTCATTCGTCCCCTACCAGTTTCTACAACTCACCAGTTAGCTGATGTTTTCACCAAGGCTTTACCACCAAAGCTGTTCCACCCTATTAATTCCAAGCTGGGAGTCCTAACCATATGCACTCCAGCTTGGGAGGGGGTAATAAATATAAATGTAATTATATTGTATATAGTTTATAAGGGTAGAATAGTCTTTACTAGTTCTTTTTGTATTGTATATGTATAGAGCTTACCTTTTAGGTTTTCATATCAGAAAGAAGGGAGCCTCCCTTATCATTTTCTTCATCTTATCTTATCTTCATCTCAATTCATTCAATTTCTCCTAAATCATTTGGGATTATCAATTTCTTACCATGAGCACAATCCAGTGGATTTCTGGCAGAACTCATCTTGTATTTTGATCTTAATGTTTGGCAAATTATTTATTAAAATTAATTAGTGAAATCACAACCAGGTTTTACGATATGTTATAGTAAAGAATACTCATTTTGTTTTTTTACAAGTACTAAATTTTTTAAAATTTCAACTTTATTCTTTTTTGATAATTTTTTTAAAATTTCAACTTGATAAAGAGTTGAAAATATAATTTATTATAATAAATATTTATATATAATAACTAACGAGTTCTCAAATCTATCATTTTAGATAGAAAAAGTGATGAATCTTTTTCGATAGAATCATACATTAATTATAAAAATTAGTATATAAAATCATACACTAATTATGGAGGCCATGGGTTCGTCGGTTAATCAAAGTAAAGAAAGGGGAAGAAAAAGTCTTGAATTGCACAAGAAAGAAGACCGGATCAATGCTTTGCAAATTTCGCTCATTCACCATATTCTCTCCTTTTTGCCATCAACCAAAGAGTCTATTCGGACTAATAATTTATCGAAAAGGTGGAGGAATCAATGGACTCAAGTTCCCATTCTGATTTTTGAATGCAAAGACTATGATGAAGATTTTGCCAGATTCACCGACAATACTTTACTTGCATATGGCTGCTTGAAGATGATGAAATTCCACGTTGCTTATCACTTTAAAGGCGATCCCAATTTTACTTGGAACCTCCGTTTTGTTACAAAAAGAGATGTGGAGAAGTTTTAGATTTCTATCATCCTCATGATCCAGATGATCCAAATGATCCATACGCATTGCCAAGTTTTATTTTTGATAATGCTTCCTTCATTGAGTTGCAGATTTTAAACTGTCAATTTCAGCTTACAAGGATAAATTGGCCATCCTTGAAGGAATTGAAGATGGATTTCTACCATTTCAAGGACAGTGGATCAATTCAAAAAATTCTATCTGGCAGCATGTCGCTTGAATCTTTTGAAATAGGTTTTCTTTTTTCGGACAATCCTATTACTATTGCTTCCAAATCATTGAAAATATTGAATTTTATAGACGTCAAAATTAAGCACCAACTTGAAATTTCGTGTCCAAATCTTGAGGAATTATGTGTCAAGGTAGAAGACTTGGAAGGCTTGTCTATTTTCCCCAGTGGAACTCTTCAAAATCTTTTATTTGGATGTCCCTCACTCCATTATGGTATTATAGCATTATTGTCTTATTGGTTCGTTTTTATGTTATTGTATTCTTTTTATAGTTTAGAATAAGTTCTTGATGTGCCAAAGTTCTTAGAAATATGAAAGGATTTAATGTAATTAACCAAATAAACAAATCTTATCGGTTAAAGGATTGCTAATCTTAAAGGATTGCTAATCTTTATCAGTAAAAGGATTGCCAAGTTAGCGATAAAAAAAACAATTAATCAAATCCTAATTGGTTAAAGACAATGATGAACCGACATATTATAACTATATATATATATATACATAGTTTGCCCTGTTTTGGTTTTTTTAGACCGAACAACTTTAGTTTCTTTAACCCATCTCTTAGTTCCATCTTCTCGTTATAATGGAGAAATTAGTTCTTGAATTGGTTGAACTCGTATGGAAGACGTCATCTAAGCAATCTCTCGAGCCTAGATGCGTTGCTGTCCTGTCTAAGCTTCTCTCCATCCCGATTTCTGACAATTTCTGACAATTTCGTCCTCTCCATCAATATTGGAAACATAATCAGTAGTCTGCAGTCCAATCCACGTCTCCAACAGATCATTAGAGACTACTCGTCTCGTGTTCTGACAAACTGGAGAAGGCAACTCTATAGTAAATCTTCTTGTGTTGCGGTCAATGATCAAAAACCTCAATCCCAAAACCTGATTCCTGTTACACCTTGCAAACACTCTCGCAAAACTTCAGAATCCAAAAACAAACTACCCGAGGCCGTTTCTGTATCCAAAAACAACCCACCCAACAAGATTTCTGAATCCAAAAGTCCGATTCCTCTTACGCCTTGCAAGTTCTCTCCTAAAACTTCAGAATCCAAGAACAAACTACCCCAGGCTGTTTCTGAATCCAAAAACAAGGCACCTAACAAGGCTTTTGAATCCAAAAGAAAAACCCTTGTTCTCAATAAGTTTGTTCCAGGTTCCAAACTCAAGAAGAAAGTGGTTTAAGAATCTAAAAGAAATACACCTGTTGTTCACACCGATAATGTACTCTTAAGAATAAGCATAAGACAACAAGTTTTCGAGGGGTTGGATATGGCTTCGAAAGAAACTCATCGCCTCAATTCTTACGATCCGATTGGGGTTTCGATATCTGTGGAGTCAATATTATACAACAAGTGGGGGATGTCAAATACTACCAACAAACAGAAGTACCGGTCATTCCTCTACAATCTGAAAGACATTACAAATCAAGACTTTAGAAGGATGGTTCTGATGGGAGAAATCGAGGCGTAGAGACTTACAGAGCTGAAACCAGAAGATATGGCGAGTAAAGAAAGTTGAAATCTAAATAACAATATCAGACAATCTGCTCTCGAGAAATGTATTGTCGGAAGGGATACTTAGCTTCTGCTGCTTATTATTTTAATTTCTTTTGTCAGGGTTTAGGGTTTCTTTTTTCTTTTAACAATATTTGGGTCGGTTGCGGTTTTAGTCGTTCAGGGGTGCCAACCTAGTTGGGATATCCGGCTTCTTTTCTTGCAATCGTTACCTCTGCCCTGTAATTTTCCATACTTGAGCATTAGTAAATTTAATATATACTTTGTAGAATGGATGAATTATGTCTTTATAGTATCGAAGATTAATAAGTAAAAAAAAAACAGGCCGTAGTATTGAAATATGATTGTGTTATCTTACGTTGAATGGTGTAGTAGTAATTAACACTAATATGTCACAAACAAACCTCTGCTATCAAAACTGAACAAAATAGTTATTAATTACTAGATCAGGAGTGACCTAAATATTCACTGAGTCACTCCATTAGCAATTGCAAAAGGGACTCTCATCAAACAAAAAACATCATCATCTCATCTCTGTAGAACAACACCCAAAATGAGCTCCCATTTTTCTATATCAACTCGACCCAAAAAAATAGTGACCAAGATCATATTTTTCCCTTTCTATATTTACTTTAGGTTTTGGGTTTACTTACCTCTACTCTCCTCCTTTTGTTGATCTCCGTGTGTAGACGATCAAACCACCAAGTCTATGCCTGGTGTCAATATTAAAACCATTACCACTATTGTTCTTCCCTGTTTCCTTCTTTTCAACTGAGCAATCTTTGGTAGTTTTGCCATTGCAAGGTTCTGATTCAGAGTTCAACTGTCGACACCAGACAACAATCATATAATGAATTAAGAATTATACGCCAACTGTATGAGAGACTAGACAGAAAAAATATAAAATGAATAGAAGATACCGTTATTACGGAATCAATAGGCCCTTCAGTATGATTGTTGCTATTTGGTAAAGTAACACTGGTGGATTAAAAGAGGTCAGTACTAACAAGTTGATAAGAAATTTTAAAAAGCATTAGGACTACGGAGAAAGGAAAAGAAAAAGAACGCATAAATATATACACTCTTATCTCTTACCTAAAACATAAATATATGAACTCCTATGTCCTCAGAATAGAGCAAAAAGAGGTATACAACACTAATTGCTAAGTACAATATATGCTATTGTTAGCTAAACCTTACGGGGAGACATAACATGTTACCAAACAGTTCAAAACAGACAGTACTTCCAAATATTATCGTGCAAATAAACAGAATCAAAGAGACTCATGACTGACCTCAAATTTTAACCCCAGAGTAAAAAAATCCCCATCATTCAAGAAGCAACAACTAACCCCGAAGTAGCTAAATAAGCCAGTATAATCAGCACCATAAAAGCAAGCCATTGCGGCTCAAAAACCACCAGTCAATGAACCTGCAGCACGAAGCCACAAGCAACCAGCTGGAACATAGACTAAATATTCTGATCTACCAGACCCAAAAAACCGATGAACCAAAGTAACTAAACCTGATAGCTAGACTAATCAAGTACATGGAAACACAAGGATTATGCTGCACTTGGAATTCCACAGTTCAACAAAAATTCTCAAATTCTGTAAACCCCAAGGCCATTGATTAATATAAGTTTAGGCTCATAACAATAAATAATTCTAATCATATGTGGAAAAACTATTACAGCTCATAACAATACTTGATACAGAGACCAAAGGATCAAACAGAGAACAGTAATTATATGGGAACAAGTATAGGCAATCATTTAGTGTCGATTGATCTCACTAATTCTATGCAAAAATTAACTAATTCAACCAGTTTCCTAGGAATTTCGGAAGTTGAGAACATTTATATCTTGAGTTATTTTTCTTTTCCTTAATTTAAGAGAGAGAGCATACTCTTGCTCAGAAGTTCCAGCCAGAATTTGGTCCACTTGAAATACTTGAGAAGCAGTAATAGATCCATCAAGATCCATATTATTGAGTCTTGGTAGTATTTCTGCAAACAAAACATGTGCAGCAAACCGATATTCAACAAACAGTTGATTTTATGATTACGTTGTAATTTTACTCTATATATCTAAAAATACCTCTTGATTCAGCACAAGGGGTTTTCATCAGTTGCTTGTGACACATGGTAGCACCCTGAAAATCTAAGAATGTGTAATCTACTAACTCTGATCTTTCAGAGACCGTCAGTTTGGAAAAGCCAAATGAGCCAGTCCATGTATTCAAAACACAAGGAATAGCAGGTAAAATGAGTCCCTCAACACCTAATTCCACCAGTTTCTGAAGGAATAAAATGTAAAACAAATAAGTTCATTAGGAATCTTATCTAAGAAAACAAATCAACTAATTAGTCAAATGATGTATTTGCTTGTACAAAAAAGAGTACCTGTTCCAGTTCATTCATTAGTATTCGACACATTCCAAGTCGACGGTACTGAAATCTCGTACCCATGAGCGGCATTTCCGCCACCTTCTCCCCATAGATCCTTGAACAATGAAAGAACATTTGGATATTGTCATATCATTCAGCAAACAAATATGTGAATGTCAATAGATCCTTTATTTTGCTCAGGTGTCATTTTTTTTTCTACCTAATAGTAGCCGCGGAAATAAATTCATCATCTTTCTGCAGGATTACTGTATAAAATCCTTCAAAATTCAAACGGTTGAGCTCTGACCTGCAAAGTTGAAGTGACAAAGAATTAAACTTAACCCCATTCTCTAGTGTTTGAAAACTGAAAAGCAAGTAGTAGTCTAAAGGTTTAAAAGTAAACAAAGAAATGATAACAGCAAATCAAGAAACAAAATCTCAATGACTGTTAATTTGGACTTAGATAATCCTACACACAAGGTCCAACAGCGGACATATATTCCAATTAGTCAGCAAATGACATGCCAAAGTTTCAACTATTAAAATTGTTTCTAAGTCCCCCTAAGATATCCCAAATCACTCTGCAAACAGATGCAAAGCATTTTTATTTTATCGAAAAAAGCCTTGAGATTACCATTCAACAAAAATTCATTTGTATGAAATTACTTTTTTCCAATCTGAAAGAGGTATCAATAATTCAAGTTCAATTTAACGAGTCTTAGCAGAATTATGTTCTTCCAAACTCAATGCAGAACCAACGCCTACATTTTAATAAGCACACAAAGTAACTCAAATTATCTACCTTCCATATGAGAAGGTTAGGCAAGAAACTTGCTGTTAAAAGCCCTTATCTGCTGACTTTCTTGATCTCATTTTGGTCAGTTTTTTCATAAGCTTCACATGCACAAATAGGAATTTCAGAATTAATAATCCCTTGATAAGTAAATTATCAATCATGCCAGAAAAGTGTTAATTAACTAGCAAGAAATCTAGCCCAAGCAAGATTATACGAATCCGTTGAGTTATTGTATGACGACACAAAAATGGTTTTAAGCTTACATAAACTTGTCACATAAGTTCAAAGTGCATGGAAAATTATCAAGAAATGTCCATTAAGGAACTGATAACAATTCCACAGAAAAGACAATATGAGAGAAGTTGTGAAATTTTACAGAAAAAGAAAATAATGCAGTCAAAAAACGAAAGGACGAGTTTTATGTTATTAATAAAAGATTATACTGTAAACCCAAGGCCCCATAATGAGAAAAGTAACATGTATACCATTACTACCATTTCATGTTTTACATAAAAAATAAAATTAATGTAACGAGCGCCAGATTACCATATTTGGATGCAACAGAACTTAAATTGTTACCTTTTATTGAAAATAACATCTTTAAGAAGATCTCTCTTGGTGTGAGGGTCTTCAAAAGGCTCAAAACATTCGTGCATAATGTCAACTGCTATACTGAGTTTGCTGCAGTTCTCTATCGAGGCCTCATCACTAAAAGCATCAAGTTTATGACTTTCCAAGTAATTTGGTTTTAATAATGTCCATGTAAGGTTTTCTAAACCCACTGAAATTGGTTTACCTAGAATCTCATTTAGCCCCAAATAGATCTGCAATATTAATTTCATCATTAATACAGTAGCATCCCACAGAAAACTAATTATATATGGGAACAAGGGTAGTTACCTCTTTGCACTTATTGGTACAGAACCAATTTCCGCTTGGGATCCTTTTCAAGCATGTGTTTCCCCTATTCCTAATGCACCGAATATGATCTGTTTCAAATAGACAGAACAAAAGGCATGTAAAAGACAATAAAAACCTTCAATTAAGTAAATTTAATTGCTGCAAATAGACCAAATAGACAAAGACACATTAAGTTAACCAACATTTGCGCTGGCACTGAGTACAGTTCAGAACAGTATCATCTTCAAAAGAACATTCCGTGTCTCCATCAAGATTCTTATGGCCACAGATTTTACAACAGCATGATGGACAGAACCAGTCTCCTTCTGCAACATCCTATGATATATATATAGAATAATAGGAAGTCATAAAAACAGTATATATGAAACATACAAATCATAAAATTGAAGACCGTATATATGAAATATTAATTAGACTTACCAGCAGACCAAGGCAAGTTTTATGGAATGATGAAGGACAGTGATCACATAATAAAAGTTCCCCGCCGAAGAGGCAAACTGAACAAATACTATCATTTTCACCTTGATGCAGACTGCTTTTCAAATTTCCAGGTAGTTCTTCCTCAAAATTTGCCATCTGTTTGTGAACAATTTTCTTCAGGCAATCTAGCAAAGAGTTTCCATCATTCAAACAGATGCTGGAAGCCGGTCTGTGGTATCCTCCACTGACATGAAATGTAAAACCACCAAGTGTATACAGCTTGTAACAGCAAATGCACATGATTCCCTCTCGAGTAATACGACCTCCGGCAGTTGAAATGCTCTCATTTCTTCTATAAAAATGTACTTTTGCTCGTGGAAAGACGATATTATTTTTTATCAACCAAGACAATAGTGTCAAAGGCTTGTGGTGCGAGAGCTTATTGACCTGCTTCACCCTTTTGCTTGTTTGAACAGCACTTTGATTAAGAGTGTTTACTCCCTTACTTCGTAGTCTGACCGAACCGTTGGTTTTTCTTGATGGACTTCCATTTTCATCTTGGGTCAAACTCAAACAGACTTGGCGAAGAGAATAGTATACTACCCCATCAGGAGAAGTGTAGCGTAGTCTAGGGCGATCGTCTCTCGAGTAGTCGATATTCCAATTCAGATGTAAAAGATGTTTCCTAACATCAACAAGGACAGAATATTGATACTTCTTATTACCTCTCTGTAATTGCAAGTATTTAATAGCAGCATCTGGGAAAAATTCAGGTCCAGGAACCATATCCGGGCCAGCAGGTAGCCAATTGTATCTATTCTTGCACTTTCCACTCATATCATTGCCACCAGAAGCAGAATAAATATCCGATTTTTCATCATTTTTCTTTCGAGATAAATCCTGAGACAACCGACTAGCTCCTTGTTGGCGGACAAATCCATCTGATTGACATTGCTGCACATTTACATTATTAAAATTAACAGACTCTACGAACTCCTGATGAATTCCAGATACATCTGAATGACCTATAGCTGTTTTAACCTTACCACGTAAGGTCTCAAGCACAAAAAATTTCCACAAATGCTTATCAGAAGATGTCCAGTCACCAAGTTTCTGGATGAATTTCTTTTTCTCTATTAACTCAAACCAGAATTGCTTCGGTGAAAAAGGAAACTGAATCCCATCTTCAAGCTCCTCAAGTAATTCAAGGAAAAACCAAGTCCCACGAGTGTTCCAAATCCCGGTGACATCATTCCAGTCCTGAGTAATCCTTATATGAGCAATATGAATTTTCATTTCATCACCCAAATCAGGGAAAAAGACAGCCCGTGTTGCAGAACCATCTTCATAATCAAAAACCACACCTTCCCACCAACAGTCATTGTAGAAAACATCCACACACATTCCATAATAGATATTCCAGATATTTAGAATCCTAAGTGGAGGCGGAATTGGCCTAATTCGGCCACGAATGCTTTGACAGGCTTCAATATAGCGATGAAGCGTCAGAGGTTCGATACAATAGTCAGACTCGTCGTGGGCAAGCATATGGTCGAATTGAATGACATATTTGATTTGGCAATTATCAAGTAATGGAGTTTGAATGATAACTCCACTGTGCCATGACCCTTGTAATCCTTCTTCTCCTTCACTCCTAACCTAAAACATCATCATCATCATCAATTTCAAAACCTCGAGACTTAAAGTAATTAATTTAGGATAGGATTGCATGCAAACCAAACAGAGTCTAAGTGAACTAAAAAATCGACCTGATAGTTAAGGCTAACAATATTTTTTATATCAACTTCTAATACACGACTTGAAGCGTGCACAACACAACCTAACTCTTCATCTGTTACTAATTCAACAAACATTGAGGCTCAAGACATTTCGATTTAGAGCTCTGATATCATATTATTTAACTGATTGAACTAAACGCTCGAGCTAAAAGTTAAGAGTAACTAACATTTTTATTACTAATTAGCTAGAATGACGGAAAGTGGAAAAAATTCAAAAAAAAAACCATGGAAATGAAAAGAAAGAAGAAGAAGAAGACCTCAACTTTGTCATGTATGGAGAAGCTTATTCGTTGAAGAAGAGAGCTTTCAAATGCCATTCATTAATTAAAGCAATGTACTACTCAGAAATGGGTGAGTGAGAGCATGATGATGATACAAAGTGAGTCAACAACTTTCTTTCTCCTCAAGTATTCTACTGATGATGACCAAACTACCCCTAAGTACCTATAAATATAGGAGGGGTGGACCTAGAGGTAGATGGTTTCGGGAGTGTTGGTTTTTGTGTAAAAAAAGAGAGATATTAGCAGAGGACTGTCTTGTGATTGGAAGGACTACTAACTACTTTCAGAACCGTCAAACTGCTTGGAGCCTAAAAGATTGTACTACTCAATACCCTAATAGCCCTTCAGACGACCCCTAAATACGAGTCACATACCCCTGGCTAAACAGGTGTACCCACTTTATGAACCACAATTATTATTTATTCAACAATTTTCAGATATACTAGCTTTTTTTATTTAACAAATTTTCATTTTTTTTTCTATATATGGAATTGTTTTTTTGTTTATAGTTTACCTCAATATTATCTCAAAATTCGCTATATCAATGATCATTTAAACATTTTGTGCCCCAGTCATGACACCATATCCCCAAGTTTTATTTGCATTTTCAAGAAACTCATCTTTTCACCTCTTAAAATTCTAAAAGACTCGTTAAAAATCATTAGGAATTTCACTCTCGGTTCTCATTTTTACAAGTATGAATATGTGTTCCCTAATCCATATTCTTTTTGTTAATATTTTATTACTAAGTCATTTCTCAAATTCTTTTTTCCTAAAAGATACTATTTTTTTAAAAAATAAAAGGATACTATAATTTAATCTGAGTGAAAAATGAAAAGTGAGTATGCTATTTGTTTTCATTTTAATTTCTTTTATTTAATTTCATTTTAATTTCTTTTATTTAACTTGTTTCCCTAGAACTATATAAGTATGAGGACATAATTGATAAAACACTAACCATTATCACTACAAGAAATTAACAGTTTAGCGACAACATTTTACTAACGTTGTAAATGTCGTATCTAATAACGTCGGCATACATACAACTTAGATACAAAATTATTTAGCAATGGTGCCCAACAACACTATTACCTATAACTTACAAACAAATAAATTTAGCAGGGACATACAAACGGAAAAAACAGCAACGACTTACCTATAATACACGTAGGCATAGTTGGCGGCAAATAGTGTTTAGCGACCGATTACATACGACGTAGTTGACTGTATGTTTTGCGCCAATTTATTTCCCGCCAATTGTATTCTTTGGGTTTGGATTTCTCCACATCCTACGCTTTTAATTAAAAAAAAAAAGTCATTTCTCAAATTCTTTTTTCCTAAAAGATACTATATCTTTTTTTTAAATAAAAAGATATTATATTTTAATCTTAGGCTCAGTTTTCCAACTGCTTTTCCAGCTTTTCCAAACAAATATAGTGTTTGGTAAAAGTCAAACTGCTTTCTGTAAAAGCTGGGAAAGCTGCTTTCAGCAAAAGCTGGAATTTGTAGCTTTTGAAAAAAAACAGCTGTTAAAATTTGTGCAAAACGTTGATTTTGATATTTTTTTTACTTAAATAGGGTTAACATTCAATATATTTTAAAAAATACATAGTTTTCTATTTAATTTTTACTTTTAGGATCTTTAAAATGTATTTACCAAACGCTTCACAGCTTTTGCCTGCTTATTTCAACATCAACTTTTTCCCGCAGCACTTTCCTCAACTGCAACTACTTCTCTCCTCAGCAATATCAAACTGTCCTTATTAAAATATGAAAAGTGAGTATGTTATTGTTGACGGTAATATAAAGTAGAGTCTTTCAAACTAGTTTTTTCATTTCTATCAAACAAACAAAAAGTAGTTGTTTTATTATTTTTTACAAAAGGAAAAAGTTTTATACATGCTAAAAACTACTCATTCCGTTTTTAAATGTTAGTCGCTTTTGTAAAAGTAAGAAAAATTAAGATATGATCAATTATAGCATGTAAAATACTGATTTGTTCTCAATTTAATTTTATTTATTTAACTTGTTTTCTTAAAACTATATAAGCATAGAGAATAATTGACAAAACACTAACCATTATTATCATAAATGGTAAAAAAGATCAACATTTAAGGAAAAATACACTTCTTAAAAACTACCAACATTAAAAAACGGAAAGAGTAGAACATTTCAATAAAAAAAATTAAAAAATTATAATTTAAAAAGTATATCAAATGAATTTAATTTAATCATATATCAGAGAAATATTAATCCGTCCGTGAGATGTTTTTGGTACGATGACATTCTCCATTCGAAATTAATTACACAGTTTTTATCTTCAAGATTGACTTTATAAACTTTCACTGAGCTAGATATATATGGTGGTATACAAATCTCTTTCGTATTTTCTTAAAGAAAAACCTGATAACATGCACATAGGAAAAAAAAAATAAAACGCAGAAAACATCAAATCTGATACGAACGATAATCTAATATAAAACTACAGCCTCATTCAAGTGGTGAGTGACTCTTCAAATTAATTTGGAGAGTCACCATTAGATCAATGATATTTTCAATCTAATGATCTATAATAAGAAGAAATCACCATTAAATTGAAAATATCCTTAATCTAATGGTGACTCTCTAAATTAATTTGGAGAGTCACTCACCACTTAAATGGGACGGTATAAAAATAATAGCTACGAGTTCTATTTAATTAAGGAGGGGCAAAACAAGAAAATTGGCTTATCTTTCACTTAAAGTCGCAATAAAACCTCAAACTTTGATGAGGAAATTTGAGACTTTAATTAAGGCCATATCCAACTGTACTCTATATCAGTGGCGAATCTAGGCCGGTTTTATACCTAAGCATCCAATAAAATAATCTGCAAATTTATTTAAAAAAATGAAAATTTTCATTGTAGCTAATGTATTTTGTTACAAAAGTTGGAAATAGATTCGATTTTTTTTTTACCAAAAATGCAAATTTCAAATGAAAAATTATAGATTTACGGCGAAATTTTTTAGATTTACATCAAAATTTAACATATTTCGACACTATTTTTTATGGATAAGTTTAAAAATAATGTTCGTGGTTTACTCAATTTAGAAATAAAGGTCTATGGTTTAACAGTTTGCAAACAAAGCTATGTGGTATGAATTTGTTTACAAATAAGGTATCCAAAATTACAACTTTACGTTTCAATGACAATGAAGTACATTTCGTATATTTTAAGAAAAATTATCGATAAATTTATCCTTTCATGACTTTGCCCATTCTCAAATCGAAATCATAAACATTATTATTGACGTTTTACGTTCTTTTATAATTTGATGTTTTACGGACTAAATTGATGTTTAAGTCCATTTTATAAACCTACAATTCGATCTGGGAAATCAATATGTTGTCAATATATAGATATAAGTCGTTTGAAAGATAAAAATATCATTAGAACTTAATATCGTGATCTCCGATACTTTGTTTTGTAATAATATTCATACCACACATACCTATGTTTCCAAAAAATATCATACCACATACATGATACCTCTATTTGTAAACTGTTAAATCACAGACCTCTATTTGAAAAGTGAGTAAGCCACCAGCATTATTTTTAAACTTTTCCCTATTTTTTATATTTTTAGCGAATTTATGGTTGAAAATCATCTTTTTCTAGTAAAGTTTTCAAGCGAGAGAGGGTGAGGGTCATTGTAGGGTAATTTCAACGGACGGTGGTACCGAAACCACCCCGATTGGGTAAATAATCCTCTCGTCCATTTCCACAAGTTTAGTGTCTCTTTTCTTTATTTATTTGTGCCTTTATTTTGGTCGGGTTCATATATCAATTTTCTTTTTCGTTCAATTTGGTTCTATTGTTTATAAATTTTTCATTTATACATTTTTCGAATTTAGCACCAGCAAAAACGTTTTATGTTATCGGTAACTCATTAAATTTACGTGGTTACAATAGGAATGACTCAACATTATAAATGTTTTAGAAGATTGGATTGAAGTTGCTCTGCTGCAAATTGGACATGTGAGAAGTATATGAATTTTAGTTTTAATTGTTTTAGTTTTACATTTTAGGGTAATTTCCAAAAAAAACCTCTGTGTTTATCAATTTTGTCAAAAAGGTGTCTGTGTTTATTTTTTTGACAAAATGAGGATTGTGTTTATCTCCGTTAACCAAAAAGCGGAAAAATCATTGACGGTGTTAAATGTGATGACGTGGCAAGGGATATTTTTGTCTTAATTTATGGGTTATGATATAAAAAATTCATTTCTCACATTTTAAAGTTGTAAACACATGAATGTTTAAAAAATTTAAGAATTTTCGGTCTTTAAAGTGTTTTTACAACTTTAAAGTGCGAGAAATGACTTTTTTATATCACAACCCATAAATAAAGACCAAAATACCTCTTGTCACGTCATCACATTTAACACCGTTAATGATTTTTCCGCTTTTTGGTTAACGGAGATAAACACAATTCTCATTTTGTCAAAAAAATAAACACGGACACCATTTTGACAAAATTAATTAACACAGGGATTTTTTTTGAAAATTACCCTACATTTTATTATAATTATTGCTCTTATGTGATACTTTTCGATCCTATGTGAATCATGTATTGACTTTAAACTTAAACTTGTGCGGAGTTTCATTTCTCGTTTTCGAATGATTAATATATGTTTTTTTATTAATAAAAATAGTCCATTATGATGTTTACTATGAAAAGATGCTTTTTTATTATTTTTTCAAAATCATCATTTGATGACTTTATTTTTTCACCCATTTTTCCTCTCTTCACCAAATAACACCTAAATGGTTTCAATATTAAAACGTTAAATAATTAAAATTGCTTAAATTATAATTAATTAAAAGATATTGGAATAATGTATTAGGAACTTGGAATACAACATAATGTAGTAGGAACTCTCGTGCATTACATAAGTACTGTTTAGGATTTCCAAATCGAATTGCCTAAGGTAGTAGGGACTTGGAATACAAGCAATGCACTTCCTATTCAAACTAATATAGCAAACCGCACATACTTATCACCCCTCAAACTGAGCCAGACGTGAACAAATGGTCAGTTTGTCACCAAGAAACTAAAAATGACCACGGGCCGGGCATAGTGAAAACATTGGCAGTTTAATCTGCAGTGATATCGAACAACAAGAGCATTTGACTGCACCTTATCCTGTCCCGACTCGGTGGAGAAAATAAATGGGGACTCCCTCCCCCATTCCCATTGAGGACAAATAATCCCATGATGTTCCAAGTGCTTCTAACAAAAGAATCAATTTGCACTACCAGAATCTGCAAAACTCACCTTCATAACTTATAAGAGCACCCAACATAAACTACAATCAGCCATTAACATTAGAGTGCACAAACCCCTCATTTTTTCTTTCTGATTAATTAGAAGTCATTCTACAACATAAACTAATCAGAGCTACACGACTCGTTGCATTTTTCAGACAATTACATACCTCATTTCTCATTCTTTTTAAGCAATTTCATGATCAATACGTCTGGAAGAAGTCTTCTTCCTCTATCCGCAGGTCAGAAGCTACACTGTTCTGCCTCAGCCAAACTAGAGATTACACTAATGAAACATAGGATGTTCCTTCTACTTGATCATCATTAACAAATGCCTGACTACTGATTAGAATCTCTTGGCACAAAGGGAGAGCTTCTCTACCATCTGCTTCAGTGTTTTGGCAGCACACTTCAGAGATTTTGATCACACAGTGAGCGATGCTCCATTATCTGCTGCGGTTAGATTTAGTATCAATGTGGCTGCCTTTGAGGCCCTGATGATTCACAATATCTTAAGTGAGAATAAGTTAAATGTATAGTGTTTCACAGTTAGAATATTAAGTCGCATATTAGAAGTTAACTAGCAATATATCCAGATACTGTGAGGCCAAGGCCTTCAAAACATGCATTTATATCGGGCATAAAACCACAACTGACCAGAGTTTGCAACAGAAATTAATATCCACAAACCACAAAGAGAATTGTCCGCATGATAAAAACAAAGTTAAGGTTACAAACATCATATCTGTTATGCAGCCATCAGAGGATAAATTCAAAGCGAAGTACACTAGCAGGTCCCACAACCAAATTTGATATTCTATCAGCAGTTCAACTTTTTTATCTGTACTAATTTTATACGAAGGTTGAAGTTGCCTAATTAAATTGCAAGCATGGACACTGTAGTTGAAATTTCCACCAGACTACCAAGAATCCAATACTAAACAGTGATATCTCAGTATGTTGAGAACAAACACACATGATATACAAATTTGTTTAACATAATGCATTCACTTTAAAATAGGCACGAAATGTAGGTATTGAAGGACTTGGAAACATGAAATTCTGCAATTAGCCTTTATCGCTTCTTGTGAAGCTTACATAAAATTAGGAGTTGTAATTGGGTTGTCCCCAATACATTTTATCTTCACCTCAGGAACAGAAGTACAGAAGGAGAAATACTGCACCCATGAAGTTTGATAACAGGAGAAAAAACAATTCGAGATTGATTGGATTCGACAAGAAATTTCAAGTGAAGTTTCTTTGGAGGTGTACAGAAAGGATACTGGAATTCAGGACAAAGAATCTCAATCTAATGACCTTTTGAATGTTTTCTATTCTAAAAATAGTTGTTTAATCTAAAGCGCATAAACATTTGCTGAAGTTGGAAACAACGCATACAACGTTTTTCGAAAAAACATCCGTTGCACCAGAACATGTGGAATGCATATAAACAGTCTAATATTAAGTAACACAAAATACCATGAACACGTAGACAATCTAATATTAAGCAGAACAAAATACCACGCATCAGGGGCTTGGTACAATGAAGCTGAAGTGCCAAAGCACGATTGAAGCATTTCGGTGTGTATTACTCCTGGATTAAGCGCAACAACTGCTATTCCATCAGGCACCTCCTTTGCAACCGACCTACTCAAACCTTCAACAGCCCATTTAGAAGCACAATAAGGTGCAACCTGTTAAAAGACAATCATAACCAACCATTAGATTTATCATATGATAATACAAACTCCAACTTTTGTGATTAGACTGGCGAAAAATGCATAAGCTGATAAGAACAATTCACAGCAAATATCAAAAGGGTGGAAAATGTTAGTGAAAATTCAAATTACCAGAGCAGCACCGGATCTTCCCCAACCAGAAGACATGTTAACAACAATTCCATGCTTATTAGGTAGCATTAAAGGAATGAAATGACGAAGAACATTTGCAATCCCTTTGACATTGGTATCGATGACAGCATCAAACTCTTCAACAGGTACCTCCCATATCTTATTATTCTTGTTGATAGTGCCCGCATTATTCACTGTCCAAGAAACAAAATTCATACATACAGCTACACGAATTCACCAATTCAAAAATGGAACAAGCTTAAACCATATGCAGCCCCCTAAACTTGTCCATTTTTATACAATTTTTTGCCCCCTCAACTATTTAAAAATGTATCTATTGGCTCCATATTTTGAATATAACGGAAACAATTTTTGAGGCAGTGTTAGTCAGGCGCTATAATATTGACATTTGAATGATGACCATAAGATCGTGTCATCAATTAACAAAGAAAGACTAAAATACCCTCATCGAATACCTATTATATCGGGAACGCCTTTCTTGTCCATTATAATCTTGGCAAGCTCCTCAACGCTATTATTAGACCTCTGAGAACAAACCACACATAAAATCAACAACCCAAACATCAATCATTAATTAATAAAAGGAAATGAAATACATTACCATGTCAGCATTGAGAAGGAGGTGAGGGTTATTATGGTCAGAGGAGAGTTCTGATTGGAGGGAATTTAGTTTATCCTGTGTACGAGAGCACCCGATTACAGTGTGGCCTCTCTTGGCTAATTCAACAGCTAGGGCTCTTCCTAGACCTCTGCTTACTCCGGTGATCATTACTTTCTTTCCGCCGGAACTCATGGCTGCGGCGGCGGATGTTGTTTTGTTGATTGTGTTAAACGGTGCCGTTATTATCGTCATAAGGGTAATGGAAGTTTTTATTTGATGGAGAATGAAAATAAAATGTAAATGGAAAGATTGAGATGGGCTTGATTGTATACACGTGGTTGGTTACTGGCCACATTTTGATGGGCCTGGGCCTATCATATTCATCAGATTACATTCTACTCTACTCCTTCAAATATGTAAAATGCATGTATACGTTATAGTTTGGAATAGGATAGATATTTCATGGTGTAGAATAGGAATTGGTAAAATTGGTATACGTTAGAAGTATCTATTTTTATGTTTGAAATAACTAATCCTAGTATTTTTAAGTAAAAACTATTCCTCCACTTTTGAAATAGTTATTTCGTGGAATAACTATTACGTGTTTGAAAAATTAACCACAGTTAAGAATATGAATGGAAAGGAACAACTATTCTATTTTTTGCTATTTCTTGGTTATTCTGCGAACCAAACGATACCTAAGTTTAATACGTAAACTCTCTGAACTTGGTAAAAAAATGTAGATTGACTTTCTGAATTTATAAAGTGTCTCGTCAATCTTCTGAACTTATATTAAGTGGCATAGTTAGCTCCTTAAGTCCATGTGACAAAATAAGGATGGATTTGAGAAATCACAATGCATACCACTTTTTAGAAAGCGTAAGTATCAATTTAAATATTTTTAAAAAATAAAAATTCAATTTACATAAATTTGAGAGGCCAATAGATCATCTTATCTTATACAAATCAAGTGACAAATAAACTATTTTCAACAAGTAACGAAATAATTTGTAAGTTCAAAGAGCCAATATTTTATGCCAAGTTTAATGAGATTCTAATTTATTAACAACGTGGGCATGGGTCGCCTGATCCACCCGGCCCGCCCTACACCCATTTAGCCAGGCTTGGACACAAACAAATTATGTTAAGTCCGATCTGGCCCAAGCCCAAGCCCGTGAAAGCCCGTTTATAATGAGGACGGGTTTTGGGTTTAGAGTAATTTAGCACGGGTTGATCCGGCTCGTTTATATTATATTATTTTTAAAATATTAAAATATTATATATAATTATTTATGAAAATATAAATACATATTTATGAAAAATATTATATATAATTATTATTTAAAGTGACAATATTTAATGTTGATGTTATGCACTTTAAATAAATTTATTGGTGAAAAATTTTATATTTACAAATTTACATTTAATAGAGATACGGGTTTAAGCGGACGGCCTTAGAATTTCAATTTTAGACTTAGCTCGATCCAAGCTCGGCCCACCTAAATTTACTACGGGCTTGAACTTAGTAAATTTTAGCAAAAATCCGTTAGGTCTGACCCAAACCCGGCCCATGCACACGTGATTTAACATATACAATATTATTTTCCTATGAGTCACCGAACAACCTTAACTACTAAATAAAATAGTGATTAAAATGTATACTGTATTCATTAATCACTTGAGTGCTCCAGCCACCGTCAACAAAGCATAGTTGACGCTGAAGCGTGGTCGGTCGGGTTGTGGTAATGCCACCCTCCATGTTGACTTCCTCCATTATCATCACTCCTCCAATACTATTTATGTCATCCTCAAACTTCCAATGCATTGCATGCATATTTATTTCAACACCTATGGCTTTCACCACTTTGAACTCCCGCCCAAAAACCCAGCAGCAGCCTACTCTCAAATCTCTCAATCTCAAACTTCATTCCATCATCACCTTTCCTTCTATTCAACACAGGCTCACTCGACTCGGGAAGCAACAACATTTTCACAACATTCTCATACATGGTATATCACTTCAAACCAACACAAGTCACCTTCCAGCTTTACGATTCGTTGATGATATTTTCGATATGGTATCGCTACAATGCCGTGGCCGGTTTTCCCTGTCTTCTGCATCTACTTTGATGAACCAGAAGGACATTTCTTCAACTGAAAGTAGCTCTTGTTTGAGCCTGGTTCGCCTTTTTTTCCTCCCGGAAATTCTTGTCTCGTTTTACATGTCATCTAGTCAAGAAGAAAACGTGTTTTCTTCTGTGATCGTGAGTCGTATGATGAGACTGAGCACAATTGAATATCAATGGCGAAATGAAAATGTCTCTTTGGTTTTTGAGTTTTGTCAACTGCTCAGCAAGGTTTCTCGCAATAATAATAATAATTCTCTGTATCTGACGTGTCGCAGTACTCTTGGACTGTTACTGAGTAAAATTGATATCTCCACTTGGTTGATCCATGGAGAAGATACCGACGGAATTCATCTGATACAAGGGATTTCTGACGTTGTCACTGAGACTGTGTGTAGTTTGGGTGGAGGTTTGGTTACTAGTTCGGAATCAGCTTGGAATCCAGGGCCTTTTTTTGGTGATGTTTGCGATTTTAAGGCTTTTTTGCTGCCTCTGCATAGTGTTATGAAGATGCGTCCCAGTTCTAATCCTGTTCTGTATGCTCAAGTTTCTGAAATTATTTACCTCACATTTTGGAAATTGTTGAAAAAGATGGATGAATGTTTGCTTAAAATGCAGGACTGTTTGTCTGTAAACAGAACCAGAGAAGAAGATGTCAGATCTTGGCGTGGATGGTATCATCATCTTGAAATCTTGAACGAATTGCATAAGATATGCAAACATGATAAGGTAGCTGAAGATAGTTTTTGGATGTCTCTGCGATTTCGACTGAGTTCGGTTTGTGAACTTGTTGTTAGATATTGCAAGTCAAAACATCATGTTAAGTGGCTTCTTGAGCATGCTGAGAATGAGCATGGTTGTGAATTTCGGACGCAGTTGGCAAGGGAGATGATTTCCACCAGAAATGAAGATTTTCGAATGGTTTTCGAAAATGTAATCTACAGATTTCGTGAGGCAGACACGTCACATTCCTGTATTAAAGGGTCTCATCTTGTGTTGCCTAATGATCCTTTTTTTCTGCCTAGTATACAAGAAGATGGTTCAGCTACACTTGAATGCTTAAGTAGACATGATCTGATGAACAAGTGGTTTTTTTCAGTGTGCCAAGTTGTATTCAATCCAAAAAATGGTCTTTTTATGGCTTGTTCGGAGGATCCTCAGCGCTTATATCCAAATCCTGGTGAGCTTTCTACTGAATCTTACGCACGTTTATGATCTTTTTGTTGCTGAAATGGTTGATTAAACTCAATCTTGCATTTATGAGTCTTTGCAGATGCTTTAAGTAGAATTTAATTAAATGGCAGGAACTGAAAATGAGAAAAGGTGCATACGTGTAATGATCGAATCTTTAGATGAAAAAGACGCTCAATTTTGGACTAACATTTTATTCATAATCTGGAAAGAAACTAATGCTTTGAGGCCAAACATGATTCTCCTAGTACTGATTAATATTGTACTTTTACTTCTGTTCAGTGTGAATTGCGTGCAAGGTTATTCATTTAAATGCTCATACATTTCTAATATTTGCAGCAATGAAGCTGGAGAATGCGTTTCTGGAATACTTCAGCCTGGCTGGTAGGCTGATTGCTTTGTCTCTGATTTATAAAGTACGAGTAGGTTTTGTGTTCGATCGTGTGTTTTTCTTACAATTGGCTGGAAAAGACATTTCTTTGGAAGATATACGAGATGCTGACCCATGCCTATATAGTTTATGCAAGGAAATACTAAAGATGAACTATTGATGCTCTGAAACTGGGATTTATTGAGGACTGGCCTGCCGGAAAAATCATTATTCTTGGTAACAAAAACAGAAAGGAATACATTGACCTTATAATTCGGCACCGCTTTGTCACTTCCATCTCTAAACAAGTTGCATTTTTTGCCAAAGGTCTGAATGATGCTTTTGATACCATAGACATGCAGAACCTCTTCTTCAGCTGTTTAGAACTCAAAGATTTTGATTCGATCCTTAATGGATATGTTGCTTCAGAATCAGAAAAGGCTGCAAGCTATAGATATTATGTAAGTGAAATTACTTTCTCCGTGCTATATACTCCTGCTATTTGCATCGTCATATTAATCCATATTAAGGTTTCTGAAAAAATGTTCCGCAGACTGATGGATGTAGGCATGTTATTACGAAATGGGAGAAGGGGAGGCTTATAGGGAATGGGGCATATGGATCTGTATATGAAGGATATGCGCAAGAGGGTTTCTTTTTCGCTGCGAAGGAAGTTAAATTGCGGAATCAAGGAAATCATGCTATGCAGTGTGTATACCAAATTGAGCAAGAGATCGCGTTATTAAGTCAATTTAATCATCCAAACATTGTTCGATATTATGGCACAAGCAAAGATGAATCAAAACTCTATATCTTTCTAGAGCTTGTAAGCAATGGCTCTCTAACAGACATTTACAAGAAATATCATATCAAAGATTGTCAAGTGTCAGCATATACGAGACAGATACTAGAAGGCCTGAAGTACCTCCACAAGCACCGGATTATTCACAGAGACATTAAATGTGCAAACATATTGGTGAATGTAGGAGGAACTGTGAAACTTGCAGATTTTGGGTTGGCAAAAGTGACGGAGTTTAATAATCTCATAAAATCGTGCAAAGGCACTCCTTGCTGGATGGCTCCTGAGGTTGTTAACCTCAAAAGAAGAGGAGGGTATGGGCTTCCAGCTGATATATGGAGCCTTGGATGCACTGTTTTGGAAATGTTAATTCGGAAACGCCCTTACTCTTATCTGGAACCAGGGCAGGTCTTGTACAAAATCGGAAAAGGCGAACTGCCTTTGGTTCCCGATGCTTTATCAGGTTTGTCACAGGATTTTATCCTGCAATGCCTGCTGGTTGATCCTGATGATCGTCCTACTGCTGCTCAGCTCTTGGACCATCCGTTTGTAAAGATTTGATTTGCTTATTTAAATCACCTAAGAACCATAGTTGTCAAACCGAGATTCAACTCATGAACCAAGGTACTTGCATTTTGTAAATCGTGAATTGAATCGTAAGATTCAATTCTAGGTCACAATATTATAAATAAAAAAAAATATATATTTCTCGTGTTGGAATTAAAATATTTAATACAGAGTGAATTTTAGTTAGCATCGTTGAAGCTTTTGACGGACGTATGAAGATGATTTGGTTTTGATAAACTTTTGTTACACGACATAACAAAGACATTTTCTGAATTGGACGAGACTTGCATAGTGAAATTTGAAAGTTGTGTTACCTCTTTCGGATTGGAAAAAACAATCATGGCATGCCAGTGGACAAGGTAAAAAGAATAAAATTACAATACTTCGGCATCTGTTTGCAGAGTAACTTGGGAGATCTTAGAGGATTTAGAAACAATTTTAACAGTTGAAACTTTGGCATGTCATTTGCCGACTAATATAAATATTTGTCCGCTGTTGGACCTTGTGTGCAGTATTATCTAAATCCGAATGAACAATCATTGAGAGTGTGTTTCTTGAGTTGCTGTAATAGTTTCTTTGTTTACTTTTAAGCCTTTGGACTATCACTTGCTTGCTTTTCAAGTATTAGAAAATGGGGTTAAGTTTAACTCTTGTTACTTCAACTTTTGCAGGTCAGAGCTCAACCGTCTGAATTTTGGAGGATTTTATACTGTAATCCTGCAGAAAAATGATGAATTTATTTCCACGGCTACTATTATTAAGTAGAAAAAAATGACACCTGAGCAAAATCAAGGATCTACTGACCTTCACGTATTGGTTTGATGAATGATATGACCATATCCAAATGTTCTTTTATTGTTCAAGGGTCTATGGGGAGAAGGTGGCGGAAATACCACTCGTGGGGACTAGATTTCAGTACTGTCGACTTGGAATGTGTCGAATACTAATGAATGTACTGGAACAGGTACCCTTTTTTGTACAAGCAAATACATTATTTGACTAAGTAGTTGATTTGTTTTCTTGGACAAGTTTCCTAATGAACTTATTTCTTTGGCTTAACTACTCTACTAACCCTTAAAGTTAACAATTTTTTTCAGTTTAATTTCTTATGTTCTTCGCTTCCCATTTTAACCCCTCAACTCAAAGAAAATGCAACTTTAACCCTTTTTCAACACATGACCAGTTGCACCTACAGAGAGTGTAATGGTAAAATATCGTTTTGACCCTTGATACTTTTTTTTTCGATCCCTCATTCTTCTTCTTCTTCTTCTTCTTTCTCTTTTTTTTTTTCCAAATCCTTCTTTCCAGAAATTTCCAAATTTCTAAAATTCCAGAAATCTGGAATTTCGGGAAAATTTTCCAAAATTTTGGAAATTTCCAGAATTTCCAGAAATCTGAAAAAATTTGGAATTGAAAAAAAAAGAGAGAAAGAAGAAGAAGAAGAAGAGATGAAAAAGAAAGAAAAAGAAAATTTAGGGGTCATTTTGTAATTTATAAAAATGAAAAAGTTTCAAATTTGCCCATCCACTCTCTTGCTCTTGCCACATAGGCGCCAAGTTTTGCCACGTAGGCGCCACATAGGATCAAAGGGGGGGGGGGGGGGGGGAGGGGTTAAAGTGACTTGTTGTTTTGAGTTGAGGAGTTAAAATGGAAAGCGAAGAATATAAAAGGTTAAACTGAAAAAAGTTGCCAACTTTAGAGGTTAACAAAGTATTTAAACATATTTCTTTTACATTTTATTCCTTCAGAAACTGGTGTAATGTTGAGCAACTCATTTTTCCCGATGTTTCTCATGTTTTGAATAAATGGACTGGTTCATTTAGCTTTTTTCCAAACTGACGATCTCTGAAAGATCAGAGTTAGTTAGTAGATTACACATTCTTAGATTTTCAGGGTACTGCCATGTGTCACAAGCAACTTATGAAAATTCCGGAAAATAATCTATTGTCCCGGACTTCTTATCCCATTTTCCTGTTCCCCTTTTAATTTTTGACATGTGTAAAAAAGATTCTACGACGGGTTGATTCGGGGACAATTTAGGATATAATAAAAAAACATTAGAATCTTTTTTACACATGTCAAAAATTGAAAGGGTGACAGAAAAATGGGATAGGAAGTCCGGGACAGCTAATTTTCTTCCGAAAATCCCTTGTACTGAATCAAGAGGTCTGTTTCTAGGATAAATAGAGTAATATTACAATATAAAGTGGTTGATAAATCAGCTGTTTTTTTATGTTTTGTTTTGCGGAAATAGTACCAAGACTCACTAATATGGATCTTGTTCATGTGGACCAAATTCAGGCTTGTTGATATGACTCATAATATCTATTTTGTACATTTTGTTCACTTTTGATGTGGCTATAATTTTATCAGCAGAGATCTATGTCATATTAACAATATATATGCTAATGCTCGAATGAAAAACCTCCATTCAGTTAATAGATGGAAATTGGAAGCTATAAAAATATTAAACATAGTTCGTATCCGTTTTCATGGCGATTTCATTTTTGTTTGTATTTATAGATTAAGGTTATAGAGAGCATTTTTTATATCCGTGCACATATCCATTTTTCATGCCCGTGGAACATAGCTTATATATGATTTTAACTTTTAGGGTCCTAAAATCTTTCAATCAATTACTCTCCTATATGAATTTCTGTCTACGTAAATTCTATTAACTATTCTCTTGCATGACTTCTTTAATTGCTTGTGTCATATTCTATTTTTGAGAGATTATTCATAAAGTATTTTGATGAATTTTCGAATACAACAAAACAAAACTTTTAATTATGAAAAGTAACATGCAGAATAACATGTTACAAATTTATAAAATGTAATGGCATTTGGCTTTAAGTCATGTAATTCGATAACATTTTATTCCCGCGATATTCTGATTTATGCTATTGGATCCTTTATGTTTGAATTTGATAATTTTTGGTGTGAATTGTGGTATTCGAATTTATGAGACTTGATTCTCAAACGGATTAAGATATTATATGGTTCAAATGGTAAAAGGGTATCACTATTTACAGCCCAGTTTTTCCGAACTACAGCTCATTTTGGACATTTTTGCTCTTTCATTTTTTCTAATCTTAAACTAAAATTTTCTTATTCTCTCAACACAAAATTTAAACTAACGTATAAAAAAAACAACAATTACGTGTAACTAATTAAATCATTGATTGAACATTTAGTATTAATTTCACGTCAAGTGAATTTTTTCGGAACATAAACTAATTACACATAACTAATTAAGTCATTGTTCGAACATTTAGTATTAGACATACACTAATAAAAATTTAGTTTTGTTAAACAGAAAGATTTAAAAAGATAAAAAAAAAGCAAATAATAGGCCCAAACGGCCTACTGGGTCGTTTGTCCATATGGGTTTGGCCTTCTTTCTAAAAAAATTTATTTTTTTTTGATTTTAGGCAATTTTTTTCTTAAAATTAAAAATTATTTTATATAAATTCAAGAGTTAATTAGGTGATTTCGTGACTTTTTTTTATTATTGAATGTGGAACTTTTTCGTGTCTTTGTTTTCGGCGCTTAAAATTTTCTTTATTTTTTCGTATTTGTTAATTGGGCGAGAATGACGATTGAGAGAATTTAGAAAAAAAATGGGTTTTAGAGAAAATATAAATGACAAGGGAAAAATTGGAAGTAATTTGAAAAAACTTGGCTGTAAATAGCAACCCATATAATAAAAAGAAATCATAACATAATGGCTAAAGATCACAAATTAGTTCATACCACCTAGCAAATATTATTAAATTATACTATAAGGACAAATATAAATATTTTAGAAGCAACCATTTATCAAATATGTGAAGAAGTGTTTAATATATTAATTCAAGTTTTTTTTCTTTTAAAAAAATTATTAGACAATCAAAAAAATATTTCACTGATGTTACTACTCCAACAAATGATGTCACAAGTTTAAGGTATCACAAGCACTACTCCAGCAAGTGATGTCACAAGTTTAAGGTATCTATGTTTAAAAGTGGTGATCCGTGTGTGCTCCCTTAAGATTGTGCCACGTGTACAAAATTCAAGACACACATGAAGATTAATATGACATATGCTTATTAATGTTGTTTCTTCAGAGAAAGAAATGTTCAAATCACTACCCTGAATTACCATCTCCCAATTTCCATTCTGAATTCCTAATAAGTTATGTTGGGATTTATTTCGCGTTTGCGGTAATTTAGCGCAAGTAACTATTTGATCTAAGAGAGCATACAATATTGCTAAAGTGAATATTGAAAGAAGTTGCTTAAAGCTCTAGAAAAATACAAGAGGTACGTTTTGAAATTTAATAATATATATTAAAGCATGAATAATTGTAAATATTTGTAATGATTAATTTTGACCAATATGAAACCTTCAGAAATCATTGAATAATTCACATACTCAATTTGTCAACTTGCATATCTTTTATAAATTGGATCAATACATGTTTATTATATTAATTTCATTTCTTTTCGTTGTTTATATTGTAATTATTATTAGTTTTAAATTAATGTTTAATTTCCAACAAATTCCCCTTTAACCATTAATGTAAAACTCACGACTTCTTGGAGCACTTCTCCCCGTAACGCTATTCTGGTGCACTTCTCACCTGTTCCATTTGTTGACGCACTTCTCACCAACTTGCCGATTTGTTGATGCACTTCTCATCAACCTTCAGTTATCAGAGCACTTCTCTCTGGAAACGTCTTTTCGAAGCACTGCTCTCCGAATTAGAATGATATTTCTTCTTCATCAGCGGCACGTGCCAAATTGACACTTTGTTCTCCATTGTTCCTACAATTTCGTTGTACGTGCCCAAACTTCTTGTATTTAAAACATTGAGGTTTTCCTTATGCCAACAATCATTTTCATCGTGACCATGTTTCTTGCAATGGCCACAGTGAGAAATTTTTGTTTTCCCTTTCGAATTTTGGACGATGAAAGCTCCCTCAACCGTTTGTTCATTTTCGCCATTTCTCATTGCTCTTCTTTTTTCTTGGGCTTGCAAGGAATTAATTAATTCGAATAATGGTAATTGACTTATATCTTTAGAATCTTCAAGAGATGAAAGTTTTGCCTCAAACCTTTCTAGCAAGCTCACAAACAATTTTTCTACAATTCTGCTATCAGGTAGATGTTCTCCCATCAACCAGATTTTGTTCACCACCGCCATCAACTTGTCATAATACTTATGTATCGACTCCTTCTCTGTCATGCTTAGAGTCTCAAAATCTCCTTTGGGATTCAAAACTTGCATCCTCCTCGTTCGTTCATTGCCTTCATAAAGTTCTTTCAATGTGTCTCAAGCTTCTTTTGTAGTTTCACGAGTCATAATTCTTATGAAAATTGACTCTGAGATGACACCATGAATTACAGATAAAGCTCTCAGAACTTTTAATGATTCCTCTTCACGAACTCTAATTTGGTTTAGAGTTGGATTGTCTCCTAGAGGTGTTACCTCCAATTCTTAGATTCAACCCATTGTCATAAACTCATGCCTCTTATGTGAGTTTTCATCTTGACAGACCAAATTTGATAATTTTTGCCATTGAAACTTGGAGGAGAAAAAGTTGATACTTGATGAGCCGTCATTTTTCAGAAAACTCACTGACCTGGCCTAAGATCGTTAAAGCTCTGATACCACTTGTTGGGATTTACCTTTTATTGAATTTATGAGGTAGTCTTTACACAATGAAATCAAGTACTATAAATAGAAAATAAAATACTATAAATAGAAAATACAAGAGGTGCATTTAAAATTTAATAATATATATGAAAACATGAATAATTGAAAATATTAATTATTAATTTTCGAGCCATGTGAAACTTTCAGAAATCATTGAATAATTGACATACCCAATTTGTGAACTTGCATATCTTTTATCAATTGGATCAATGCATCTTTATTATATTATTCCATCCGTCCAACTTTGATAGGCAATATTTCCATTGTAGGTGTCCAAAAAAGATAGACATTTTTCCATTTTTAGTTGTTAATTAATGATAAATATACCAAAATACCCTTGCCAATAACTACTCTTATCACTCGCCATTAATTAGTCAAACTTATTCTTCTTTGATCCACGAGTAAGAGTTTTGAATGTGTACAATTAATTTTATACAACCCTTCAAATTCTTGCCGCCAACTCAATATGTGAAACTAAAATTAAACTTTTATTTTCAACAGAAAACTAGAAAAATGCAATCATATTTAATTTTTGTCATTTATTGGTGGAGTATTTCAATAGTGGAGTATAGTTATTTCTCACCTTTTTTAGTTAACAAAATAAATGAGGGTATTATGGTAAATATATACTCAATTAACTGATTTTCTTAATTCTCGTGAAATGAAAATATTCTCTATCAAAGTTGGACGAAAGGAGTATTTTCTTTTCTTTTCGTTGTTTATATTGTAATTCTTATTTGTTTTAAATTAATGATTAGTTTCTAACAAGTTCACAATTCTCAATCTTACATTTATGTGTGTTTTCTAAAATGGTTAACGGAGAAGTAGAAGAAGATCATATAAGTCAATTCAACGTATTCTCCAAGCTTTACCATCAACTAAGGAAGTTATTCAGACTATTGTTGTAGGAAAAAGCTTTCGTAATCAATGGACACATAACCCATTTCTCAAATTTGATTCCAAGAGTAAAAGTTCGATAATTTGGATGTGTTGTTGGTTTATAAATGCACCAAGATGAAGGCTTTACAAATCAAATCAGAATACAATGAGTCTGATGTTGGACATTGATATATGGACTCGGGTCATCGATTTTGCAATGGTAAAAGGGGTGAAAGTAGCGCTAGACACGGATACTAAATTTATTCATTTTGATCAAATATATAACTAAAATGATCTTGAATTTGACTATACTATTGACTTGGTTTGACGGAATTTGGTCAAATTCGGTCAAAAACAGTTACAAATATAAATATCTTTCACTCTTATTTTTTGATATTCACTCTTGTTATCAAAGTTTCGTTTTGCCTAAATCAATTTTTGAATATGGTTATTTTGAGAAAGTGCAATTGACCAATTGCGAATTTAAGGAACCGGATGTTAACTGGATCAATGTCAAAGAATTGAAGTTGGAAGATTGTATTCTTGCTCTTGATGGCATGGACATGATTATGCGTGCGAGTATATCCCTTGAATCACTAGAGTTGACAGATAATGTCTATTATTCGGACTATAAAATTGATTCACCGACTTTGACGTTCTTAATCTTAAATACGTCAAGAGTTGAAAAATTTCAGATTCATTGTCCGAAACTTGAGCAGTTGCAAATATTGGTGTTTTTGGATAGTCGTACCGGTATTTCGATTAAGTTGCCTTCTCTTGTTTCTGCGGCAATCGATTTCTATTGTTCCGTATATGAGAGAGCTTATTTGCTTGATATTATCTCGATGAGTCGGTTTATTGAGGTATTATTGCTATTACTCTCAATTTGAAATCTGTGTTGTTAAATATTGTTGTAATTTTAGGAAACACGACCCTCATAGCTCCTCCCTACCGTTAAAGACAACATCGGTGACTCTGGATGGCCCGAATTTTAGGAGTGAATTTCGTGGTATTGCATTTTTACTCCGAAGCTTACCGGAGCTAGAAAAATTGTCCATAAATCTGAAACTTTATCAGGTAAAACATAAACTTTTGATGTTGGATGATTGTTGTTGTCTACGATTTCCAGTAATAATTATAAACCTAGACCTCCGACTTCCTAGCTTTAGAACTTAATCAACACATGATATTAACTATATTTACATTTGTTCTTTTCAGTCCGAAAGAAGGTCGTTTCTTGCAACCTTGAAGTCTCACGAAAAGGGCTATTGGAAGTCGAAAGGAAAGAGTTTGGAGGGCCTCTTACCACATTTAAAAGATATTCAGTTTATTGGTCTTTCAGAAGGCAATGTTAATTATGAATCCGTTGTTAACTTTATTGAATTCGTTATCAAGACGACACCGTTACTAGAAGTCGTGGAATTCAAAGATGGTGATAAGGGTTTTCAAGATGGAGTGTCAGCAAGATTATCAAAGTTGACAACTCGTTTTAAACGTGTCATAATTACATTGAAGTAATTAAACACAACTTTGTTCAAAAGGTCTCATTTTTTCTGGTTTTAGCATTATATACAACAATGTTAGGGGTAGGGGAAAAGTAACTTCACAAAAGTTGTAATTGAATACCTCTAGATTTTTATAGACTTTTTTAAAGTCTTTTAAAATCTTAATTCAATACCTAATGACTTTTATAAACTCTTTAAAAATCCGTATTGAATACCCCTTGACCTTTAAAATCTTTTAAACTCCATTAAAATCCAAATGCAATACACCCCCTTAAAATTGTGAACTTGAAAGGATACGATTGAAAAAAGATCGTATCACGTTGCAAAAGCCAGCCCGACTGCCACATTTTTAACGTTTTGAACACATAAGGAACAATTTTCCTAGCAAAGACGAGCCATTAAAATTCTATGAAGACAATCTTTACCTAGCTGATCATAGAGTTCTCTGCCAATTAGCACCTGAGTATCAAATAACCATTAAACCAAAGATATGTAGATACTCTGCAAGGGTGAGAGAGAAAAAGAGAAAGACACTGCAATCTATAAGTCATAAAACAGAAGCTTCAATAACATAAAGCCTCTCATATTCTCCTGCTCATTATGTCTATAAATTCAGACATAACACAATCTAAAGTTGAACGAACTAAGATATCCAGTTGCTATTTCCGCTTAATTCTTAAGGAGATATATTGGCAACCGCATACAATGTGATCACATAATTAAAAGCATAATTTCAAAATCAGTAATATGTAAAGAATTTGAGATAACAGTTCTTGTCGGATGCACAATGCAGTGACTAAATTTTCGTGCAAAACAAATCATCGATAACTCCACAATTCAATTTCATGGCAAAGTAAGAACTATGATCGATATCAACATACAACTTAACTTAGCTAAAATCACGTTGTAAAACATTTTTCATCGTCACATTTAGATAAGTGTGTTAAGAATTGAGAGATTGGCCTAATGAGAAGGAACTCCTGATAAGGTTTGTGTTCAATATATGTTAGGTCACACATGTATTTTTCTCTAATCTATGACTTATGCTTACCCCTCTCTTTGTAGATTCAATTGACCGAACTCGTGATTATGTAAAATATACTCTTCTTATGACCAACATATATTGCTATACTAAAGGGTTGGAACACTAACCAAGAACTGTTAAACCAAGAAATGTAGCTATTTGCAGTTTTCAAAATTTGTCCAAATATTTATGGAAGGAATTTTAATTTCTTTATGGCGAAGAAAAGCTAAATACCTATATATCAAGGATAATCCTGGGGAGGGCCGGTTTCAGGGGGAGTTGACCTAGGCGATCGCCTATGCCCTCCACTTTTTTGGGGCCTCCAATTTTATCAATCCTTTAGGATGGCTTGAATACAAAAAAATTAGATTCATACAAAATACGAAACATGTCATCGTATTAAAAATTATTTATGTGAATAGAGAAAATATACACATATTATAATGTCAATAAAAACACGGTCATAATATAATTTTCACTAGATTAAAAGTTTCGATCCAAACATTTATAATTCAAATATGAATTCAATTGTTAAAACTTAAGTTTATACATAACTACTATTTCCTTTGAATTGAATAATTATCATATATAGAAATAAGAATTTAGATAGTCAACTAAAACAGAATCGAAAATTGACAACAACACACTTTGATTATAACTATAAAATGTAAGGACCTCCATAATTATTTCACAACTTGTTTATCAATAATAAGGGTAATGTAAATGTAAATTTATGGTTTATTTGTATCTCAAAATAGTTTCGCGATTTAAAAACATACAAAACAAATATCATCCATTGTTCATTCTGCAATTAAAGTGTCGGTTAATTTTCACGTCAAAAAGTACTAATTAGTTTAATTAATTTGAAATTTCAACTTTTTATGTTCTTCAAATCACATAGTTTTATATCAATTTTTGATGTAATATCTTAATTTGTAAAATACACTTTGTATTTATTCTAATAATATCTACGTGATAATTATTTCTTTTTGTGCAAATTATTCCAATTGAATTTTTAGGCTTAAACCATAAACAGCCCCCTAAACTTGTTCAAAAAAATCACTTTACCCCCTCAACTTCTGGAACGTCCCATTAGGCCCCTCAATTTGTGAAAAGTGATACACTTAGCTCCCTCAACTTGTATAAAATGATGCACTTAGCCCCTCATGTCCTATGTGGTAATGATGTGGCAAAAATATTAAAATTGAAGAGAGAGTGGAGGGGTGAAAAAGAATAAAAAAATATCAAAAAAATCCATAAATTTTATTTTCTTTAATTTTTCATCTCCTTATTCTTTCTCTCTTTCTTTCTTTTCTTAAAAAAAATAAATTCAAAATCCATTCTGACAGTCGAATTCTGAAATTTCAGACTACAATCGCCGAAAATTTCAAAAGCTGGCTATTAGTAACTAGAATTTCAAATTTCGGCCACCGAAATTTGGCCGCCAAATTATGGAATTCCAGAATCCAACCGCCAGATTTTGAAATTTCGGATGGAATACGAAGAAAAAGAAGGAAGAAAAAAGAGATGCAAAAATAAAATAAATAAGAGAAAATAAAGGACAGATTTTGTAATTTTTGTAGAGATTGGTTTTGTAATTTTCAGGAGAGTGTAGTTCACTTTCCCTATGAGAGTGAATATGGATGAAAAAGATGCTAAATGTATCACTTTTCACAAGTTGAGGGAGCAAAATGACTTTTTTGGCCAAGTATAGGGGGCTGCATATGCATTAAGCTGAAAAAAAATTTTTGTCTAGTGCCTAGGGCCTCCAATGCGTTGGAGTCGGCCCTGATATTGGGATTAATGTCCTCTAGCAGCAATGTCTCTATTACTGTTAATTGATCCTCTTGATCAAGAAGGTCCAATTCCGACTAACAACCTGGTACCCCTGCGGATGCATACATTTTCTAAAGTAGACCAATTTGTACCTTAAATGCGATATCATAGAAATTAAAAATAAAGGAAGAAGAAGGTATGAGAAGAGAGAGAATAGGAAATTGATAATGTTCCATTGATATTTGCTCTAGAAAGGCATGACCTTAGATTGCAAAACCCCTTAAACTTGTCCTAATAATGCAACTGACCACTACAAGAAAAGGGACTTTTGGCGACGGGATTTTTCACCTTTACAGGGGCGGTTTTGACAACCACCCTAGAACCATCGCCAAAGGGGACCGCAGCTACGAATTATCGGCGGTTCTGTACACCTATTGCATGATACCTATTTCTTCATGCTACTCCTACACCCGCCACTTTCTTCAATGACAAAATATTCAAATTTTATAATTCACTATGCATAATTCTAAATCCAATCCTGTGAACATAATCTTCAAAACAAACTACTTTGCCACAAGGCTTCCACACTTGAAGATCCAAAATCTCAATCTGCCATTCATATGCGTATGAATCCCTCACTGATACTTCCACCGATCGATTAACGACCTTGTTCATGAGGTTGACCACATCGTCCATGAACTGCACATCGAATATAAACATCTTGTCAGTAGGTGTAACATTTTGTTTCAACTTCAAGTTGAAGTTGAAGTTGTGGTACTGTGTTCGTTTAAACTGAATTTTGTATACATTGAATATAAACATCTTGGTAGTAGGTGTAACATTTTGTTCATTGTATTCATTAACAATGCAAACCATGTTAGCGGGAGGTTACGAACTTATGATTTGTTCATGTCCTAATTAAAATGACTCGGCTACATAAAATGTCCTAATTTCTTTTTTTCTTCTTTTTTTGACAGCATTGATGACAATTGTGTCTAATATTTAATTGCATAATTTATATTGATCTAATATTTAATCTTTTGATTTATTTTTACTCTAATTACAGATTTTAGTTTTTTTTTTTCCTTTCATTTTATGTATATGATTTTCAATAATAGCTTAATTTTACTAGAGAAAATTTCCATCAACCACACAATTTTAATTTGATTTAAAATAAGTTGTAGAAATAATTTTAGAGAGGATGAAGGTGTTGGAGAAAAGTAGGGGTAAAAAGTTGAAGAAAATTGAAAATGGTGATAAAAATGAGTTGAAAATGCTAACTTTGTTGACTTTCTATCTATTTGGGAAGCCCAAGTTGGAGCCCATTTGGGTTAAGCATAAGTGAGAGTAACCCTAAGGGATATATAAGCATACTTAAGGTGCTTATGTTGTAAGAGAGAAGGAGAATTGCCTCCATACAAAAGAAAGAGAGAGAAAGTAGATTTAGCTTTGGAGGGAGCTGTCCAGCCGGACGAGATTGCCCATTGCCGGAGATTGCAACGTTGGATCGTCGTGATTTTCGGACAGCGTGTTTTTGACATCGTCCGGTGGGAATTTAAATCTGAGGCCTGGAAGACCAGTTCGTGTGGGGAAGTTTAGGTAGGCAAATTTGTGTCATTTCGGGATTCCTCTTTCCTTTGTACATGTGTTTTCTCTAGTTTGCCATACCTCTTGTGGGATATTCCTTGAGTGTATGAAGATTGTGTATTCCTCTAGTGTTGTCTAGAGAAGAACTTATGTATTATCCATTATTGTTGATTATAGTAGAAGGTTTAAGCGGTCTACAGATCTCGTGATTTTTACTTCTCAACTTGAGGAGGTTTTCCACGCTAAAATATTGTGTGTCCTTTATAGCTTGCTTTCTTCAGTTTCCTTTACATGTTAGTTTCCTCAAAAAATTCACTCAAGTCGGGAAAAATATTAGTAACGAAGTTATTCCGCATTGTTGTTATCCGTTATTAGTCGGATCTTTTTCCCATCAGTTGGTATCAGAGCTTTGGCTATTGTTGTTGTTGGCACTTGTTTGAATGATGGAGGCTAATACGAGTAGAATGGTGAATTTAAATGGTTCAAATTATCATGTGTGGAAAGGTAAAATGGAAGACCTTCTTTATGTGAAAGATTATTACCTTCCCATGTTTAGTAAGGATAAGCCTGAGGGTAAGTCAGAAGTCGAGTGGCTTATTTTGCAGCGTCAGGTGTGTGGTTTTATTAGACAGTGGATGGATGATAATGTGTTGAACCATATTAGTGGAGAAGCAAACGCTTGTGAGTTGTGGGACAAGCTTGAGCAGTTGTATGCTAGAAAGACTGGGAATAATAAATTGTTCCTGATAAAGCAGATGATGAATCTGAAGTACTAAGATGGGACTCCTTTGTCAGATCACTTGAATTCCTTTCAAGGGATTATAAATCAGCTTGCTGGAATGGGGATCAAGTTTGAAGAGGAGATACAAGCTTTATGGCTTGTCTAACTCCGCGTCAGATGGGGTGATTTCCATGGAATTGGCTAAGGGTAGTGTGTTGAATGAAGAGGTCAGAAGAAAGTCTCAAGCTTCCTCTTCACAGTCAGATGTCTTAGTCACCAAAAGGCGGGGTAGAAGTCAGAGTAGAGGTCCGGGTAACAGAGGGAAACATCGAAGCAGTTCTCAGGGTAAGTTTACCAATGTTGAGTGCTACCATTGTGGCAAGAAAGGGCATACCATAAGGTTCTGCAGACAGCTGAAGAAAGACAACAAGAAAGGTGCTGAAAATAATCAGAAGAAAGATGACAGTGGTAATGAGAAAGCCGAGGTAAATGCTACTACTGATAATTTCCTGATTTGTGGTGATTGTGATAGTATCAATCTTGCTAGTGATGACTCGAGTTGGGTAGTTGATAGTGGTGCGGCATGTCATGTCACATCACGTAGAGACTTTTATTCATCCTACATACCAGGTGATTATGGTGATGTTCAGATGGGTAATAGTGTGCTATCAAAAGTTGTTGGTGTTGGTGAAGTCTGTTTGAGGTTTGAGACTGGAATGGAGGTAGTTTTACACAATGTAAAACATGTTCCGAATATGAGAATGAATTTGACCTCTACAGGCTTGCTTGATGATGATGGTTACTACAACAACTTTGGTAACGGTCAGTGGAAGCTCACTCGAGGTAACTTGGTTGTGGCAAGAGGAAGTAAGCATTCTAAGTTGTATATGGCACATCCTAAAATCTCCAAAAGCATTGTTAATGTGGTGGAGGATCATGATGTGGTTGATTTGTGGCATAAGAGACTTGTCCATAGGAGTGAGAAGGGCATGTCTATTTGTCAAATAATGAGAAGCTATCTGGTTTGGAGAAGATTCACTTGAAGAAGTGTGCCGATTGTATGGCTGGAAAGCAAACTAGAGTTTCATTTAAGAGTCACCCTCCTCACCGAAAGGAGAAGATACTTGACTTGGTGCATTCCGATGTTTGTGGTCCTATGTCAACTAAGACAATGGATGGTTCACTCTATTTTGTCACATTCATCGATGATTATTCAAGGAAGATGTGGGTTTACACCTTGAAGACGAAAAACCAAGTGTTGGAAACTTTCAAGCAGCTTCAGACCCTAGTTGAGAGACAGACTGGGAAGAAGATTGGGTGTATCCGTTCAGATAATGGAGGTAAGTATATTGGATCCTTTGATGCTTATTGTAGGAAGCAGGGTATTCGGCACCAAAAGACTCCTCCAAAGACTCCTCAGTTGAATGGTTTAGCGGAATGGACTAACATGACTCTATGTGAAAGACTCAGATGCATATTGTCTCATGCAGGATTGCCTAGATCGTTTTGGGGTGAAGCTTTGAGTATTGTGGTTCATGTACTCAATCTTACACCGAGTGTTCCTTTGCAGTTTGATGTTCCCGAGAGGGTATGGAGAGGCAAAGATGTGTCTTATGATCATTTGCGTGTCTTTGGATGCAAGGCTTTTGTGCACATTCCCAAAGATGAGAGATCTAAGCTTGATGCGAAGACTATGCAACGTGTGTTTGTTGGCTATAGCCAAGATGAGTTGGGTTACAAGTTGTATGATCCAATTCAGAAGAAGATGGTGAGAGGCCGAGATGTCATATTTGTCGAAGATCAGACTTTGAAGGATGTTGAGAAGTCAGAGTTAGTTCCTCAGCATATTGATGATCTTCTTGAAAGAGGTGAGATTGCACCTCAGCAGACATATGACTCTATTGACTTGGATCTGGTTCCTCCTCGACATGTTGATGTAGGAGATGATGTTCAAAATGATGACCAACAGGGTACTGATGATGTTGATGCTCCAGATCATGAGATGGATGAGATTGTCCATGATGAGTTACCGGTACCAGATACACAGCCATTCATTCCACTCAGGTGTTTTATTAGAGATCGCCATCCTTCCACCAAATACTCGGCATCTGAGTATGTGTTGTTGACTGATGGGGGAGAACCTGAGAGCTACGATGAAGCTATGGAAGATGAGAACAAAAAGGAGTGGGTTGATGCCATGCAAGATGAGATGAAGTCCTTGTATGAGAATAATACATTTGAGCTGGTAAAGTTGCCTAAGGGCAAGAGAGTTTTGATGTGTAGGCGGGTGTTCAAGAAGAAGCAAGAAGAGAGTTCTTCACAACCAGGGTACAAAGCTAGATTGGTGGTCAAGGGATTCAGTCAGAAGAAAGGTATTGACTTTGATGAGATTTTTTCTCCAGTTGTGAAAATGGCATCTATCTGAGTTGTTCTCGGTTTAACAGCTAGCCTAGATTTAGAGGTTGAGCAGATGGATGTCAAGACGGCCTTTCTTCATGCTGATTTAGACAAAGAGATCTACATGGAACAACCTGAAGGGTTTCAGGCGAAATAAAGAGATGGTTTTGTGTGTAGACTTCAAAAAAGTCTATATGGTTTGAAGCAAGCACCGAGACAGTGGTACAGGAAGTTTGAGTCTGTTATGGGTGAGCAAGGCTACCGGAAGACTACTTCAGATCATTGTGCTTTTATCCAGAGGTTTGGCCCTGATGATTTTGTTATTTTGTTACTTTATGTTGATGACATGTTAATTGTTGGCAAGAATGCTGGAAGAATTGCCTAGTTGAAGAAAGAGTTGAGCAAGTCTTTTGCCATGAAAGACTTGGGGCCGACAAAACAGATTCTTGGATTAAGATCACCCGAGATAGGGCTGCCAAGAAATTACACATGTCACAGGAGAAGTACATTGATAAGGTGCTTTGCAGATTCAACATGGATAAAGCTAAAGTGGTTAGTTCTCCTCTTACTAACAACTTTAAGCTAACTGAAAAGGATTGCCCTTCTATCGAGAAAGAGAAGGAAGATATGGAGAGTGTTCCATATGCCTCAGCAGTTGGTAGTTTGATGTATGCCATGGTGTGTACACGGCTAGATATTTCCCATGCAGTTGGCGTGGTTAGTTGTTACATGTCAAATCCGGGTAAGAAGCATTGGGAAGCGGTTAAGTGGATATTTGGGTATCTACGGGGTACTTCCACATTGGGTCTTACATTTGGTAATGGGAACACAGAGTTTGGTGGGTACACGGATTCTGATATGGCAGGAGACAAGGATAGCTTGAAGTCTACTTCGGGTTATTTGATGACCTTTGCAGGGGGAGCTATGTCATGGCAATCAAGGTTGCAGAAATGTGTTGCACTTTCTACAACAGAAGCTGAGTATATTGCGGCAACGGAAGCGTGTAAGAAGATTTTGTGGTTGAAGAGATTTGTGCAAGAGCTTGAGTTCAAGCAACAATGTTATGTGGTTCTCTGTGATAATCAGAGCGCGATTCATCTTGCCCGGAATTCTACTTATCATGCTAGAACCAAACATATTGATGTGAGGTATCATTGGATTAGAGATGCTCTTGAAGAAAGCATGTTTGAACTTGAAAAGGTTCATACCGATGATAATGGTTCCGATATGTTGACGAAAGCTTTAGCAAGGGAGAAGCTAAAGGTGTGTTGCTTGATCGCCGGGATGGCGAATTCCTCCTCATAGTTAGAAAGGGGGAGATTTGTTGGGCTTTCTATCTATTTAAGGAGCCCAAGTTGGAGCCCATTTGGGTTAAGCCCAAGTGAGAGTAACCCTAAGGGGTATATAAGCATACTTAAGGTGCTTATTTTGTAAGAGAGAAGGATAATTGCCTCCATACAAAAGAAAGAGAGAGAAAGTAGATCTAGCTTTGGAGGGAGCTGCCCAGCCGCACGAGATTGCCCATTGCTGGAGATTGCACTGTCGGATCGTTGTGATTTTCGGACATCCTGTTCTTGACATCCTGTTCTTGACATCGTCCGGTGGGAATTTGAATCTGAGGCCTGGAAGACCAGTTCGTGTGGGGCAATTTAGGTAGGCAAATGTGTGCCGTTTCGGGATTCCTCTTTCCTTTGTGTTTTCTCTAGTTTGCCATACCTCTTGTGGGGTATTCCTTGAGTGTATGAAGATTGTGTATGCCTCTAGTGTTGTCTAGAGAAGAACTTGTGTATTACCCATTATTGTTGATTATAGTGGAAGGTTTAAGCGGTCTACGGATCCCGTGATTTTTACTTCTCACCTTGAGGAGATTTTCTACGCTAAAATATTGTGTTCTTTATAGGTTGCTTTCTTCAGTTTGCTCTACATGTTAGTTTCCTCAAAGATTCACTCAAGTCGGGAAAAAGATTAGTAATGAAATTATTTCGCATTGTTGTTATCCGTTATTACTCGGGTCGTTTTTCCCATCAAACTTAATGACAATTAATGGGTCCAATTCTTCTTAAAATAATGGTTGAAAATGGTGTTGTGGGCTCTTGACCATGTTGACCGGTCATTTTTTACTTGTCATACGCTATTGTGAGAGGTACACTAAGATTGTTTATATTAGTGGACAAAAAAATTGGTTGTACATCATAATGAGAGAGAGAGAGAGTAAATGTTATACACCACGAGTGTAATTTACCCGATCGTAATAAATCATCTTTGTGAATTTCATTCAATTTCAACACTTCAAAATTGGGATTGCATTGATCTCTAAAACATCATATGCAACCACAATTTTTGTATGGAAAATCTTGGTCGTTGAAATCATATAAGTCCACCTTAGACCCTATCGTTTGGACTTAGTGACTCTTTCACTTTCTTCGCATACCCTTTTATAATGTCCTTAAAAATGGGCTTATTCATAGCAACATCACTATTACTTGAAAAATGCATGCTCATGCGTCTCCTGTAATACTTCAAGTAATTTTGTGAACCTAAAACATTGAACAACAGAAACAAAAATAAACGTATCAAAATGCAACATAGAATATACAACTTGCTTGACTCGAATTGAGATACAATTTTTTTGCTAGGTTTATCAAATATAGAACAGCAACAACATGTCGATATGTAATATGTAATGACTATAGTAAACATAATCAAGTAGTAAAAGAATAAAATATAATAAAAATAACAAAAATCACACTTTAAAAGGTAATGAGATACTAATGAACATTATTTGGTCAACATCCAAACTCTCACCCAATTCTATTGTATCATAGACAACATAACGAAAAGAATTGATGTTTAGAAACAAATGGCAAATAATGAAAAGAATCTCGTTTGAAACCACACTTCTAACAAAGATTAGGTTTTATTAAGTGGTTTTGCTATAAAGCTTTTTGTTTCCACACCATTATGTATATCAAATTCATCAAATCTTGGGCCTGCAAAAAGCTTGAAAGTATAATCATGAAAATAACAAACCCAAAAAAGAGAAAACAAAGAGTATAATCTCTTGCTTATTTTCTTGTTAGCAAAGATTGGAAAAAGTGCATGCTTATCTTTAAAGCATTGCATATAATAAGCTTAGGCCCATGGACAGTGGAAACGGCCGCTTTACCCACTGGACTATAGTTAATTAGGATGATAATGACTTCATTTTATTTACTTTTCCAACGTCAAATAATTAATAACACTATTATTTTGATCTAATGACCCGAGGTGCTTGTTTGAGAGTTTCACTTTTGTCAATCTTAGAATTCGAATTCAAGACTCCACACTTCCTTTAAAAATCTAATAACCACCAAAACATTGCTTGATGGATTAGAGATACTTGTTAATATTTGCCTTCATAGTTATATAAGTTAAACAAAAGTATAGGTAATTTAAGTTTGGATTTGTTAGCATCTTTTATCTATCTATAAAAAAGAAGAAGATGGATATATAAGAATCGGTAAATAATTTTAAAAGTTGTCGAGTTTTTATATAATATAATGTTTAATTCCTCAATTTTGAAAAACACATTGTAAGGTCATTATCTTTTATCACAATTAATTTTTTGGTCCTTCTCTCTAACGTTTTAGATTTGTAACCATTCTATTTCGACATAAACTGACAGATATGGCATAACAGAATCACATAATTATTTCGTATCACATTATAAATGTCTTGAAAGTTAAAATATATTACGTTAACAACCTTAAAAAATACACAAAGAAAATGACTAATGTTATGAATTAATTAAGTGGATGACCATTATACCCCTAGAATATTCTAGATGTCCTATTCCCAGACAAACTCTAACTCTTGTATCCTATATAAAGGACCTCTCTATATGGAATAAGACACACATCAATATTCTCTCTCTACATCTCTCTAGTTTATTCATAACACGTTATCAGCACGAAGCCCTAGCCGCTTGAGCAAAACGAAAGACCACGAAACCCTAACCGATTGAGCAACCAGAAAGAAAATTTCATTGAACACGAAACCCTAGCTGCTTGTGCTAACGAAAAGAAAGCTCTATTAAAGTAAGTCTAGTACGAAACACTAGCTGCTTGAGTAAACTATCGTAATTAAGGTATGTAAGTGCCTCTCATGTTCTTGCGTTTTGTTGAACTCTTAATTTGAGTATTGGATTTGATTGAGTTTGTTGTGTCCTGCTATTTCGATGTTTATTTGCGAAATCTTTCGATACTTTTTCTAAACCTTCTACTCAAAAGTAGGTGGAATTTGTCTTTTATATAATTGAAGCATCTGCTCCGAATAGTTTTATGCAAACCACTGCAGTTTTCTTTTTATTTGGATGGATTTTAGTATATATGCATGTGAATTGACGTAATAAACAACAAAAAGAATCTAAAAGAGCATGAGAAATTTTATTAAGATTTTCACTAATCTGTGGAGTATGACAAAGTTGTAGAATTTTTTGCCACTTATACAAAGATTGTTTATGTGCTTATGTTGATCAATTAAATTTTATTAAGCCTCTGTTTTCGAATTTTAATTTGTTTTCTTTAGTAACTTATGTTACGCTCATCTCTTTATATATATGGCGATAGCATGGTTTTATTTTTCAAAGAGGAAATATGATCTAGAAAAACTATTGTCTTCAAAAAAAATAAAATTATTTTGTTGCTTGTGTTACTCCTGCGTTAATTGCTTGAGTTTTTATGGATGTTAAAACACTATTTGTTTTAATTGCATGACGTAATGTGTGATTCTGTAATAACGTCTATACATGCTATGAGTATATATGCAATCAGAATAGCGCTAATGATCATAACAACAATTATAAACCATAATTATATAATTTAGCACCTGTAGTTTAGCAGATTTTGAACCACATTATAAGTTATGATCATAACAGATGAGTAATATTGTATTAAAAAATATAAAAAGTTATGGTTGAGGAGGACTCATTCTATTGAAATTGTTTTGACAATTTTTCAGTTTTGAACCCTTGCGAGATTTGTTGATTTGCTGTGTTTTTATTGCAAAAGTAAATATAGTATACTCAACTGTATTTTTAATAGTTAAGGAACATGATATATTATTATATTTATGTGTTTTGAGGATTGAGTTCAAATTTATATGAATATATTATTATTCAATAGATATTTGAGAAATATGATCCGTGAAATAAATTTTGTAAGTTTTCAGTGATGGACTATTATCATTATTATTTGGTGTTTAATTTGATGAGAGCTTGATCAAATTTGTGTGATTTTTGTACAGAATGGTTGAACTTAGAATTATTGTTTCAGTTATTTGATGTGTTAAACTTGAGCATATGAACGTATGATGGCATGTATGATTTAGTTATCTAAATGTGATATTTACAATGATTGAAACTATGTGACTATATGAGAAATATGACCAATGACATATATACGGTGTGAAGTTAAAATTTGATCAGATATTGACCGTTAAATATAAGTATGAGATGTGTTTGGTAAATGGAAAAACTATTGACCGTTATATTCAATAGTTTTGGATATTGAGTATGTAAGTGAATGGTTTTATGTCCGTACTACAATTTTATATGGGTTATCGAATTATTCTAATATTTATTTGAAGTGCATAGTAAATTTATAATATTTGAAATTTGATGTGATCATGACTTCAGCTTGTCCATAGTGAACATAGAGTTATTTCTTAGAGTTCGATTGATAAAAGTTTACGTGGAGCAAGTTTTGCCTTACAAAATGATAAAACACGACTGCTTTGAGATTGAGATTGTTATTTATTTTGTGAAATTATATATTTGAACCATTGTTCATAAGGTAATATATATATTTGAACCATTGTTCGTAAGTGTTTGCCATGCGTGTATTGTACAACTTAAGTAATATGAATGTTAGAAGTGAAGTGTACAACATTATTAAAAGCTCCGGAAGAGCATTGAACAATGAAGATTTATGCCTAGCATGTAATACAACTACTCATAACATACTGAAAAGTAGCATATAGTTCTCTCATTTAAGAATGAAAGTGAATAGTATGAGAATTATATCATGTAGTACAAAGAATATTGAAAGCTCCAGAAGAGCAAACATATGGAAAGCTCTAGAAGAGCAAATTTATTGTTGTCTATATATGGGAACGAAATATGAAATCATTGATGATACTCTCCCAAGTCTCAAGGTAATTTATTGAGTTTTAAAGATATTATAATGTTGAGATAATTAGTGAAGGATTTATAGAATACCTTCAAAACACGAGTATTCACGAGGCACTATACATGTTTTGGAGAAGTTACATGCATTCTCATTTGTACTACATTAAAATCAGCACAATTGAATTATATGTTATAGTAAACCAGAAGTTTACTCATTATTCATATGTTATTGTAAACCAGAAGTTTATATGCTATAGTAAACCAGAAGTTTACTTATAATTTTATTGTTTGGCATGACCAGGTAGGCCATCCTGGATCTATAATGATGCGGACAAATAAACGAAAATTTGTGTGGACATTCATTAAAGAACCAGAAGATTCTTCCTAATGATTTATCATGTGTTGCTTGCTCATGAAAAGAGTTAATTGCTAGACCATTGCTTATAAAGTCTAAACTCCCAATATTTGTTTGGAGACATGTTATATTACATGCAACAACACTAATTCGCATCAAGCCAACAAGTAATTAACAATTCTCCCCATCACAATTGGTTCTTGGTCAGAAACCAAATATTTCTCATTTGAAAGCTTTTAGATGTGCGGTATATGTTCTAATTGCTCCACCACAATGCACTAAGATGGGTCATCAAAGGAGGAAGGGAATGTATGTTGGATTTGAATCCCCATCAATTATTAAGTATCTAAAGCCAAATGTTGAAACTCTATTTAAGGCTTGATTTGTTGATTGTCACTTTAATGAGTCAGTTTTTCCAACATTAGGGGGAGAAAAGAAACAGCTGGAAAAAGAAATTAGTTGAAATGGATTATCCATGTCTCAATTTGATCCTCTTATTAAAGAATATGAACCAGAAGTTCAAAAGATAATCCATTTAGAAAACTTAGCGAATCAATTGCCAGACGCATTTTCTGACCCAAAGAGAGTGACTAAGTCACATGTTCCAGCTGTAAATGCTCCAAATATAATTGAAGTCCCTGCAGGACAATTTCAAACTGCTAATGAGTCTCACACACGCATGAAGCGTTGTAGACCTATCGATTCCACAGATAAGAATCCTCGGAAATGGAAAGGAGCATAAATTGACAATGGCTTTTCCGAGGAACAAAGCACAATGCAGGATCTCCTGAAGAGACCATAAACATGACAAAGAAAGAAATTCAGGTACCTGAGAATAATGAAGAGATCTCTATTAATTATGTCATGTCTGAAATAAATAGAATCGAAATAAAATCGACGTCGATGAAATTTATGCATGCAATGTAGCAGTTGATGTTATGGATAAAGAATGAGGATCATGAACTAAAAATCCATTGAAGTGTGTACACAAAGTAATGATTGGCCAAAATGAAAAGAAGCAATTGAGACAGAATTGAAATCTCTTACGAAGAGATAAGTATTTGGACCTGTAGTCCGTACACCTAAAGGTGTAAAACCAGTGAGACATAAATGAGTCTTTGTGAGCAAGAATGAAAATGGTAAAATTGTATGATATAAAACACGTTTAGTTGCACAGAGATTCTCACAAAGACCTGAAATTTATTATGAAGAAACATACCCTCTTGTGGTGGATGCAACTACTTTTAGGTTTCTCATAAGTCTGACAATAAGAGAATGATCACTGGTTAATGACATTTATATGGAAGTCCTGGAAGGATTGAAACTGTCAGAAGCAACTAGTTCTCGAGAACATTAATGCATAAAGTTAAATAGATCTATTTATGGATTGAAACAATATGGCGTATGTGGTATAATCGCCTTAGTGAATATTTGATAAGAAGAGGTTATAAGAATAACCCTATCGATCGATACATGCATTTTTCTTAAGAAATTTGGATCTGAATTTGTCATAATTCCAGCGTATATTGACTCCTGAAGAGATTTCACATACAGGGGAATATTTGAAGAAAGAATTTGAGATCAAAGATCTTGGAAAGACAAAATTTTGCTTGAGATTGCAAATTGAACATCTTAAAGATGAAATACTTGTGCATCAAACATCATACACATAAAAGGTGTTGAAAATGTTTTATTTTGATCAAGCACAACTATTGAGTAGCCCAATGATTGTAAGGTCTCTTGAAGTGAATGAGGACTCATTCTGTCATCGGAAAAGCAATGAAGAAATTCTTGGTCCAGAAGTACCATACTTATGTGCAATTGGGGCATTCATTATACCTTGCTAGATACAAGACCCGACATATCATTTTATGTGAATTTGTTAGCAAGGTTTAGCTCATGTCCAACCCGAAGGCATTGGTAAACATGTACTTTGTTATCTCCAAGACGAGATATATGTTTACATGTGGTGGTGTTGTTGTTTCTTGGCGTTCGATAAAGCAAACCATAACAGCTACTTCTTATAATCATGAAGAAATTTTAGCGATTCATGAAGCTAGTCGGAAATGTGTATGGTTATGATTTGTGACTCAACATATTCAAGAAGATTGTGGTTTATCCACTGGAAAAGCAGCTCCAACAGTTTTATATGAAGATAATGCTGCATGTATTGCACAATTGGAGGAATGATACATTAAAGGAGATAGAACGAAGCACATCTCACCAAAATTCTTCTTCACCCATGATCTACAAAAGAATGGTGATGTACAAGTTCAACAGGTTCGTTCAAGTGACAATTTGGCGGATTTATTTCTCAAGGCGTTTCCAGCTGCTACTTTCAAGAAGTTAGTTTATCGTATTGGATTGTCTTGTTGTAAATATTTTTACTTATGTATTTATGAGGGGGAGTAAATGCGTGTTGCACTCTTTTCCTTAACCATGGTTTTTTCCCACTGGGTTTTCCTGGTAAGGTTTTTAATGAGGCAGCATCCCCAAGCGCATTTACTTATTTTTGTATAATGGACATCCAAGGGGGAGTGTTATGAATTAATTAAGTGGATGACCATTATACCCCTAGAATATTCTAGATGTCCTATTCCCAGACAAACTCTAACTCTTGTATCCTATATAAAGGACCTCTCTATATGGAATAAGACACACATCAATATTCTCTCTCTACATCTCTCTAGTTTATTCATAACAACTAAAAAGTTAATTATGGCCAAAAATAAAAAATCTTATAATACAATGTAAATTCTCGAGGACTATAATTTTTTTTTAATCAAATTATTAACCCAAATATGTTGTTAAATGGTTAAAAATAAAAGCGTAAATGACAAGGAAACAAAGTCGGTGGAATTTGTCCGAATAGCACAAGAAAAACATATATAAATAGCCAACGTCGGATTTTTCGTAGGAGGGTTTTTGTTTTGTCAGGTTTTTTTGGTGTTGTGAGAATGGCTAGTCACGATGGTAGTAGATGCAGAGATAGATTGAGAGACGAGGGAATAATGTACATGCCACCATTCAAGTTGGTCAGGATGATGAAAGAGGTCGAGGATAAAAGCAGTGTAGAGTATCAGAAATTATCTTGGGACGCTCTTCGTAAGAGTATAAATGGTTTCGTGAATAAAGTTAATGCCGCGAACATTAAGGATGTGATCCCGGAATTGTTTTCTGAAAACTTGATACGAGGAAAGGGTCTTTTTTGTAGATGTTGTATCAAGTCACAGATGGCATCTCCAACTTTCACTGATGTTTTTGCTGCTTTAGCTTCTGTGATCAACACCAAGTTCCCTATAGTGGGTAAGCTGTTGCTACGAAGGATAGTGTTGCAACTTAAGAGAGCTTATACACGAAACGACAAGCCTCAGTTGCTGGCTGCTGTCAAATTCTTGGCTCATTTAGTCAATCAGCAAGTGGCTCATGAAACCATGGCCTTAGAACTGCTTTCTGTTTTGCTCGAGAACCCCACTGATGATTCCGTTGAAGTAGCTGTGGGGTTTGTCACTGAGTGTGGATCATTTCTGCAGGATGTGTCTCCCAAAGGCCTTGATGGAGCTTTTGAGTGCTTCCATAGCATTCATCATGAAGGTGATATTCAAAAGAGGGTTCAATATTTGATCGAGGGCCTTTTCGCCATTAGAAGAGCCAAGTTTCAGGGGTACCCTGCTGTTCGTCCTGAATTGGACCTTGTTGAACAGGATAATCAGTACACACATGACATATCGCTCCTTCAGGACATTGATCCTGAGATTGGCCTTGATGTCTTTAAACCCGATGATAATTTCCTGGAGAATGAGAAAAAGTATGAAGAATTAAGGAAAATCATTTTGGATGAAGAAGAAGAAGAAGGAAGATCTTCTGGTGATGATGATGATGATGATGATGATGATGATGATGATGATGATGATGAACACCTAGTAATAAAAGATGAAACCGAAACAGATCTCATCGATCTCCGGAGAACAATTTATTTAACCATCATGTCCAACCTCGACTTTGAAGCTGCTGGGCATAAGTTGCTCCAAATTAAACTCAAGTCCGGACAGGAGATGGTACTTTGCAACATGCTCCTGGACTGCTGCAGCCAAGAGAGAACTTACCTCCGTTACTACAGCCTTTTGGGGCAGAGGTTTTGCATGATTAATAAAGTGTACCAGGACAACTTTGATAAGTGCTTTGTTCAGCAATATTCTATGATTCATCGCTTAGAAACAAATAAGCTGCGTAATGTTGCCAAGTTTTTCTGTCACTTGTTTGCTACAGATGCGCTGCCTTGGCATGTGTTGGCCTATATACGTTTAACTGAGGAGGATACCACCTCTTCTTCACGTATATTTATCAAGATTCTTTTTCAGGAATTGTCCGAGCACCTTGGCATCCGTCATTTGAATGAACGCCTCAAGGATCCTGCTATGCAAGACTCGTATGTCTCACTTTTCCCCATAAACTGTCCAAAGAACACACGATTTGCCATTAACTTCTTCACATCCATCGGCCTTGGTGGTATAACTGAATCTTTGCGGGAGTACTTGAAGAATATGCCACAGCTTATCATGCAACAGAAGAAACCCTTTTCAGATTCCAAATCAGCTTGCTCGGAATCAGAAGACTCGAGCTCTGGCGACAATGGAAAACGCAGGGAGCCATGTGGAAGAGATCACAGAGATGAAAGAGGCAGTAAGCGGCGGAGGAGGAGAGATTAGTTACATTTCCTTTTGTTCAGCATAATCAGATAGTTCTCCTTTTGGATTTTAACATTTGAGTTTGACTTTTTCCCATGTTTTATTATCTGCTTTCATTTCATATCACTGTCAAGTTGCTGCTTTAGCTGTTTTAAATGGTGGGATCAAGTTTGTTCATGTAGTTCAATTTTTTCCTGTCAATTAATTGATTTGCTTGATTGATATTATTAGAGTTAGGGACAGAGAGGAGGCAATTATCTGAACCATTTTCAATCCAATAGCAATATATGTTGGATAGAAGAGTAGTATATTTTACATAATCATTGGCTCAGTCAATTAGACTGTACAAAAAGCAGGGTACATGTCATAGATTAGAGATTAAAATTAATAGCTAGTTTTCCTGGAATTTCAAATTTGAGGACGTAGGTGTAGAGTGAGTGATTGAGTGCACCAATAAGTCTCGCCGACTTCAATAATTAGAACATAGTCAAAGGATGTGATTTCTTTACTGTTATACCAATCTATTGATTACAAATACATTATGTATTCTCCCTACACATCATCGTTTCCGCAGCTGTCTTGTTCGTTTCTAGTGCTTCTAATGGACATTAGATACTTTGCATTCTCAAACTCCATTACACAAGGCTGTTGAGTAACCACATAAGATTATCGAATGAGTTGCAGGATCTGGCTACGTTCTGATCATTCTATTTCAAGCGAATTCGTCTCTAGAAAAGCATGCCTATAACCAAACCTATAAGACTTTTTCATAGGCTATAGCTCATTGCTTCTAAAATTGAGCCATAATCTTACGAGAAGTATATTCATTTGATTACAAAAGCACGAGACTACATTGGGAATTAGTTTGAGAGTAGAGGACTAAAGGAAATACAGCAATTAAGAATGGACTCTCATTTCCTCAAGTTCACTGTAACATTGACAGAAACAAATCAAATTAAGAATCAAACAGTGGCTTTTTGTTTCTGTCACATATCAGCGTCGAAACTAAGTTCGGGACTTAAATGGTTATTTGTCGGGTTTCCGTGTATTCTGTTATTTCTGTTATTGCAATTTATTCTGTGTTTTGCAATTTGAATTCGCTAAAGACTTGAGCTGTGTAGCTTAGTCGTTTGTAGTGAGCTAAGTTGTTATGCCAGGCTGTAGGATAGCTCAACTGGCCATAACTGTTTGTCTTATTCTCTATTTAAGATAATGTTGTAAGCTGTGTAAGGCATTCTGAAAATTAATGAAATTATTGCTTCCTCCTATCTTCCTCATCTCTCTCTCTTTTCTCTTCTTCCTCATCTATCTTTTCTAAATCCTTCTATTTCTTATGTTAGATTTCCTGAGTCTAACAATGGTATCAGAGCTTTAAGTTCCTTGGCCATCGCTCTTATATGGTCAATAATATTGCAAATAGAACTAGAGCAGCCTTAAAAGAGCAGAAGGAAACTATGGAAAACTATGAGCAAAAACTTAAAGAGGTTCAAGCTCAGATTCGGGAGATTCGTGAATCCACTGCCTCGCAATTCCAGATTATGCAAACTCAGATGTTGGACATACAAGCAGCTCAACAGGAGCTGTCGCGCCCCCAAAAACGCGGGTCGGAGCGCGAGGCCGTGCTCGTCTACTTTTTAGGTTAATTAATGTGTTAAGAGCTATTATGCTCTTTTAAGACGAGTCGCCACTAATCATCTCTAGTCGGTGTGATTAGATACCGTTAAGATTTTGACTCTGTTTGCCTAGATAAGAACCTTATCTGAGCATTATTTATTTATTCTTGTTATAAGAAGACGTGATGTTGAGTTATAACATAACCCTCGTGGCCGAAACGTATTCTTTAATTTTTTAAGAAAATAAGAGATAGATTATTACATAATCTTTTTGTAAACTAGCCATAACATGACTACTTTTAAAATGTCTAATTTTCTAATTTGAAAAATATACCCAAATATTACATAGACATGAATCGATAATTTTAATTACGTATAAAGAAGTCATATTGTAAAATTGAGGGAATTCGATTATTACATAACCGTTCTAACAAATTTAGTTCAAAATAAGCCATATAAACGAACTTGATTGGATAAGATTAATATATGAATAAGATCTTGACAGAATTAGTAATTTCAATTTTAGAAAAGATGTCATTTTTCTCTTACTGTATTGAACTAATCTATTTCTTTTTAACTTCCTAAATATATCGAACGTTAATAAGTTTTATTACAGCTATAAATTGTAAAAACATACAAGATTAATGACCTATATATATCACAAAGACACTGAAGCTTAGTATTACATTCAATAAGAAACTAATAAAAATACTAATAATGTTAACCAATGATCTTAGCATAATTAAATGTTGTTTAGCCTTTTTTTTTTTAGCAAAACCACTAAACTCCAAACCAGACTCTCCACTAAACATTTTTACGGAACATAAATGAATAAGTAAAAAAAAACAAAGATGAAGATCATAAATTTAGAATCAATGATGGTGACCTAAAAGTCCTTTCAATTTATCCTAACAAACTTTAAATCTGGACCATTTATTTGAAATGATGGTGGAGATCAAAGAGCTTATTTTAATAACTCTAAATAGGCTTAATCCTAGGCTTTTGATCTAATCCTTCGGTCCACATTTGAGTTGACTATAATCCATCAAAACCTAATTTTACCAATCTAAAACCTTCATTCTTTCTTCTCTTCCAGCCGTCCCCTACCCTTTCTATCCTTCTCTTCATTTTTTCTTAATCTCTTCATGTATCCGAGACCTAATCTATGTTAATTCAAGTCCCAATTGGTTCATACTCCCTTGTGTTCATTATGGCTGTCTCTTAAATGTTTCTAGAGTTCGATCCATTTGGGGATTGATCTCTAACGCTTCCTGGTTCGTATTAAGAGAGGGGTTTTACTCTTAACAAGGTCCTATGGCTTCTAGAGGGATCTATTGGTGGCTTATGGTTCCAAGGGTCTTAATTTCGGTTTCGGACTCGGTTTCTAATCCTCGAGTAATTACAGGGAAGTTCTTATGTTCTTGTTATCTCTATTCTCTATCTATTTTCGTTTCCAAACTCTAATTCTGAATTTGTTTGATTTCGTTCCCTAAAATACCCTTATCTCCTCTTTGACAGGTTTGATCAATGTTCTTAAGGTCCTAATCTGACTTTGGATGTTTTGGGAATAATTCTGAATTTAAAGTGCGACTGACCAGTAATCCGCCGGTCGGAAAATTTCCCGGCGAACTTCCGGCGTCGGAGACTAGTTGTCGACTTTCATAATTATTTTTAAAAAAACCATTTCTACTGTTATTCGACCTCTAAGGTAATTTTTCGGATCCCTATCTCTGCTGAACTCGGGTTCAAATGTGCTTTGAACCCGTACCTTTTGATGATTCTGATGTGTTTCTATGGTTCTGTGAAAGTGTTCTGTTTCTTAAATGATTCTTAAACGATCTATTCCTATCCTATTTGAGTCAAAATTGAATACTGGACAAAATATTGACAGGAACAGACATTATAACTTCGAGAATGGGATTTAATCACGGGTTCGGCTTCTACGGTCAAACCCGAAATGGGTTCCCGATCATTGAAACCCCCGGGATTAACTCATATACAGGAATATAAGGGCGATGATGAGAAAAAGGTCCAATAAAAGTTTTAAAATTAAGGTTTGTGCTCTAGAGTTGATTTGCTCGCTAATTTTGTTGCAGACTAGTTTTTACTAATGTATGGCAGTTAAATTAGCATGTTAAATCTACTCTATTGAAGTATAGATCTTTCTTTGCATAAGCTAAAAATTGAATCCTGAGCCTCTTTCTTTTTTAACACAAAAGCCTCTTTCTTTTTTAACACAAAAGCAAATTAAACAAAAAAAAAAAAAGAATTGCAAACAAGGGAATGAAATTATTTAAACAAAATATGATACAGATAAATAAAAGATGAACTTTCGTGTATATAGAATGATTGTGAAAAGATCTACCTTTGAATGTGTAGACGTAGAGTAATTACAATGGAACAAAACTCTCTTAATTTTCCACTCTAACACTTTTTAATCTTTTTTAAGTTGCTTGTCCTTTTCTGCCTTTTTCTTTTTTACCGTCTTTTTTCTTCTCTTTTCTGGTTTTTCCTCTCTTGCTCTCCTCTCCCCTTTCTTCTGGTTTCTCCCCTTTATACTATCCACATGATCTCTATGATCTTGATTTAGATTTACAATAATCTCTCATTGTACTTGTTTGAGTGAGGTTTCAGCCATAATCTTATCTAATTGTGATTGGATATTATTTTGGTGATTTGGTAAATATTGAGATTGGATTTGATTTTGGTGAATATTTGCTTGGATTTGATCTTTGCTAAATCTGAGATTATATTCTGAAGTTGGGTTTCAAATCTGCTGAGTTGGGCTTAATGGGCCTGTGTTGGGCCAATGGGCTTTTTGTATCGAATCACTTCTTGGTGATTGTTCGGAAAAAATGACTCGGACTGTGGGAAAAATGAATTGACGGAAACTTTGTCTCTTGCCCCGAAAACAAATATCGCCTTTTTGTCTCTTTTGACCCGAAACGAAGAAGAAGACATCTTTTCTGAAAAAAATGGACCATTTCTGACCCGAAGATACCTGAAGCTCTTGACTTGAATGTGGGCTTCGACCCGGCTTGTCGAGACTTCACAGTTGCCTAGATAAAAAGGAGAGAAGATAATCTCCGACATTAAAAACACGGAGTCTAAATCCCGTGACATTCTTTATTTTCTCTGCAAAATAGAATATGGTTAAATAGCAAGTGTACTCCTTATTTGTAATTTGTAATTGTATTTTGTATTCTGTAATTAATAATAAGAATTATTTTTTGACATTATTGTCTTAATTTATTTACTTTACGTGCAAAAGCAAGTTCCAAATTGATCAGCTAAAGCTCATAACATAAACTTTTAGACTAAAAAGAATTGATAAGATAAATGTAAAAGATTTTGTGATTTAATTAACTATCGTTTATAACATAAACATTTAAGCCGTAATCCAATGAATTGTTCAGGATAAATAAACGGAATGATCAAGGAAATAAACGAAAGAATTAAATACACGCTTATTATCTCTGCACAATTGTTTGAATTAACCGTATATAACAATCTATAACATAGATTTATTTTTTTAATGTCTAAAAATATCATTTTCATAAAAATTCTTGTTTTTAAAAGCCGGACAAAAATGGGTGCTAACAGCTGCCCCCCTTTGTATATCTCCATTGAAAAGGGAGTATACAAAGCCCAAGGAGCGACCATTTTTGGCCAAGTTAAAAAGTAGATAGAGTCAAATGAAAGGGATATAAATCAACTGAATGCTTTTGACTGGGCATTCTCCAGGTTGACACTGTTGTTGAATGGTTGATGAAACGGGCCATCTCCGTTTGGACTGCTCGTAATCTTGTGTGTCTATTAAGTTGAAGAGTTATGGATTGTAAGTGAAACGCGCGTCCGTCGGGTTTAAGAGTTGTGGATTGCAAGTGAACCGTGCATCCCTCGGGTTTAAGAGGAGCTGTGGATTGCAAGTGAACCGCGCATCCCTCGGGTTTAAGAGTTGTGGATTGCAAGTGAACCGCGCATCCGTCGTGTTTAAGAGTTCTTTGAGTAAAGTGAATATATGTTGGTGGTGATTCCTTTATCTTTGGAAAAAGGATCGAAATTGGATAACTTTCGGATTTAACTGCGATAAAAAGAGTTTATGTATGCATGAGATGTATGTTGTTCATTTTGAAAAAGTTGATTTTTTTAGAAAAAGAAATCTTTCGACGAAATTGTTTAATGAATTAATCGTTTTAAACAGAGTTTATCAAGGCTTAATTTTCAGTTTTTGCAAATTAATCTTGGCTTTCTTGACTTTTGTGTTGATGACAGGAATATGCTGATGTGATTAATCTCTTTCTTCATATGGGCAGAGAATGTTGAAGACGGGCTGCTTCGCTCATCTTTCTTGATTTGTATGCTTTTGGTAGATAAACAAGGATAATGATGTGTTTTTGCTGATTTATTGTTCAGTTTTTTGGTTGAAAAGCGCGCTTCGGGCCTTTGCTCACTAGCAGGATAATGTTGATGTTCTTCTTCCTTCAAAGATTTGATTGAGAATACACTATTTGTTTCTTTTACAAGCAGAAAACGATGATATTGCTCTATTGTCTCAAGTTTGTAACCGGTAATTTCTTTTTAAACCTTGAATGTTGCCTAAATTGCCCTCACAGGTTTTCAATCTAGCAGGCTTGTTGTTTTTAATGAACCTTAGATGTTGCCTAGACCGCCTTTTCAGGTTTTCAATCTAGCAGATTTTATTTATTTTATTTTATTTTTTCGAACATCGAAAGTCTACCTCTCTTGTCATATATTCTGTTTTAAAATCGCATATTTAGTGAAGAGTTTATTTATAAGCTACACGGAGAAATTTGAACAAGATTTAAGAAAAGAGTACTATATTTATTTATTCAGAAATCATTACAACTTTGACTAGTTAGATGATCAGTACATTACGCATAATATCTCCTAACTGCATCTGCATTAATGGGATTTTCAAGCTCATCTCCATCCATGTTGGCGAGTACTAACGCTCCACCTGAAAATGCTTTCTTTACCACATACGGGCCTTCGTATTTCGGGGTCCATTTTCCTCTGGAATCTAAATTTCTCAAAATGATCTTCTTTAGAACCAGATCTCCTTCCTGATAAGCCCGTGCTCTTACTTTCTTTCCGTAAGATTGTATCATCCTTCTTTGATACAGCTGTCCATGACAAATTGCTGTTAATCTCTTCTCTTCGATGAAATTTAACTGATCATACCTTTTCTGCATCCATTCTGACTCATCGAGTCCGGATTCCAACATGATCCGCAACGAGGGGATTTCTACCTCTATTGGTACTACAGCCTCCATACCATAAACCAGTGAATAAGGAGTGGCCCCTACGGAAGTTCGCGCAGTAGTTCTGTATCCATGAAGAGCGTATGGCAACATTTCGTGCCAATCCTTGTAAGTTAGTGCCATTTTTTGCACTATTTTCTTGATATTCTTGTTCGCAGCTTCGACCGCACCGTTCATCTTGGGTCGGTAAGGAGTAGAATTATGATGTTTGATCTTGAATTGGGAACACATTTCCTTCATTACTTTGCTATTGAAGTTCTTTGCATTGTCAGTTATGATTTGCTCTGGTAAGCCGTATCGGCATATGATGTTATTTCGAATGAACCTTTTCACAACTGCTGAAGTTACATTGGCATATGAGGTTGCTTCTACCCATTTGGTGAAGTAATCTATAGCCACCAAGATAAAACGATGACCATTTGAGGCTTTTGGTTCAATAGCTCCGATAACGTCCAATCCCCACATTGAAAAGGGCCATGGAGCCGTCATTACATGTAATTGAGTTGCTGGCGCATTTGAATTGTCGGCATATATTTGGCATTTATGGCATTTCTGAACGTATTTGGTACAATCTGACTCCATGTTGGACCAGTAATACCCCATCCTCAAGATTTTTCTAGATAAAGCATGCCCTCCTAGATGGGTGCCACAGAACCCCTCATGTATTTCTTTGATTAAGCGTTCACTTTGCTTCTGGTCGACACATCTGATCAGAGTGGTGTCATGATTTCTCTTGTATAAGATTTCCCCGCTGAGTAAAAATCCTGCAGCCAGCCGTCTCACTGTTCTTTTATCAGTTTCTGATGCCCCCAAGGGATATATTTTGAACTGAATGTAATTCTTGACATCATAATACCAAGGCTTTTCATCCTCCTCCTTCTCGATGAGATTGCAATAAGCCTGAGATTTCCTTAACTCAATCTCAATAGCTGGTAGACTCTGAGTTTTTTCAAGTTCAAATGTCGAAGCCAAAGTAGCTAAGGCGTCTGCCATTTGATTTTCAACTCTCGGTATATGCTCCAGTTGAACTTCCTGGAATTGTTCTAACATCTCGAGGACATATTCTTGATATGGGATTAATTTAGCATCTCTAGTTTCCCATTCTCCTTTCAATTGGTTCACCACTAACGCAGAATCTCCGTAGACCTTCAATTTTCTAATCCCCATTTCTAAGGCGGCTCTCACACCAAGGGCGCACGCTTCATATTCAGCAATGTTATTTGTGCATGGAAAATGTAACCTAGCGGTGATAGGAAAGTGTTTTCCTTCTGGTGACGTTAAAACCACTCCTATACCATGTCCCAATGCATTGGATGCTCCGTCGAACCTCATGATCCAAATGTCTGACTTTTCGGCAGTTTGATTCAGACTAAAGATTTCCTCATCTGGAAGAAGCACATCTAATGGTGTGTTGTGAGCGACTGGATTTTCAGCCAAGAAATTTGCTATAGCTGACCCTTTGATTGCTTTCTGGGACACATACACTATGTCGTATTCAGCTAAAAGTACCTGCCATCTCGCGATCTTTCCTGTGAGGGCTGGTTTTTCAAAGATGAACTTGATCGGATCCATCATGGATATGAGACGAGTGGTGCGATTTAACATGTAATGTCTCAGGCGGTGGGCCGACCATACTAAAGCGGCACAAGTCTTTTCCACGGAAGTATATCTTGACTCACAGTCAGTAAATTTCTTGCTGATATAATAAATGGCTCGCTCTTTGGTTCCTGATTCATCTGTTTGTGCCAAAAATGCCCCCATGGAGTTTTCCTGAACATTCAGATATAACAAGAGGTCTCCCTCAGGAGTCGGAGGATGAAGCACTGGAGGATTCTGTAAATACTCTTTGATCTTGTCAAAAGCTTCTTGGCATTCTCGGTCCCAAGTACGGGGATTCTTCTTTTTCAGTAATTTGAAAATTGGCTCGCACTTTGTAGTCATTTGAGCAATGAAACGAGCGATGAAATTCAGTCTTCCTAGAAATCCTCTGACTTCTTTTTCTGTCTGAGGAGGCTTCATTTCTGTTATAGCTTTGATTTTTGCTGGATCAGCCTCGATTCCTCTTCTGCTGACGATGAATCCCAACAACTTTCCGGTGGTGACCCCAAACGCACATTTGGCTGGATTGAGTTTGATATTGTATTTTCGTAATCTGTTGAAAACTTTCTTTAGAACTTCTATATGATCTTCATTTTCTTTGGACTTTGCCACCATGTCATCCACATATACCTCCATCTCTTTGTGGATCATATCATGAAAAAGTGTTACCATTGCTCTTTGATAAGTAGCCCCTGCGTTTTTAAGTCCAAATGGCATGACCTTGTAACAGAAAGTTCCCCAATATGTGATGAAGGTGGTCTTTGCTCGATCCATAATGTCCATAAGGATTTGGTTGTACCCTGAGTACCCATCCATCAAGGATAGCATGAAATATTCTGCAGTGTTATCCACGAGTACGTCTATGTGCGGAAGAGGGAAATTGTCCTTAGGACTTGCACGATTCAAATCTCTATAGTCAACACACATCCTTACTTTCCCGTCTTTCTTGGGAACCGGTACGATGTTTGCTACCCATTCAGGATAGTTAGAGACTGCCAAAAATCCTGCATCGAACTGCTTCTTCACTTCTTCTTTGATCTTAAGGAGTGTCTCCGGACGCATTCTTCTCAGTTTCTGTTTTACTGGCTTGCATTCTGGTCTAAGTGGAAGTTTGTGTGTCACAATATCAGTACTTAACCCTGGCATGTCTTCATAGGACCAAGCAAATACATCTTTGTATTCCCTTAACAATTCGATCAATCTTTTCTTGAATTCATCGCTTAAAGACTCGTTGATCTTAGTTTCCTTAGCCTCCTCTTCTGTTCCTAGGTTTACTGTTTCTAAAGATTCCCCCTGGGGCTGAATACTGACTTGTTCTCTTTCTAGAATCCTCTCAATTTCTACCGGTATTTCTTCATCATATTCTCCGTCGGAATCAACTTCATAAACCGGGTGATCAAAATTATGCGTAGGTCCATGATCATCAATTAAGTCATTTGTGTAATGTTCCCTAAACAAATAAATATAAATAGAATGACGAGATGAAGGATGTAATGGAAGAAAGTGAATTAATAAGGAAAATATGCGCATTTTATTTATTTTACTAAAAGTGCCCTAAACATTTATCTCAATCTTTAAATCTTAGGCATAATTTAAAGATCAAAACACCAGTTTATTACATGATTACTGGGAGTTCATAAGTTTTCCAATTCTGGGGCTCCTGATCAGAAATGCGAACCCATTGCGGGTCTCCAACTTCCATTTTTCCCTGTGTTATGGTAGCAACTGTTGGATCGAAATTCTCTGCTTTCTTGAAAGTTTGCTTTATGTGCGGAATATGTATAGGTTGGTTAATCATCTTTCTGTCCCCAAGTCTAGCTAGACGCTTCTCCTTCAATTGAGCTCGAACTCTTGCTTTGTCTTCTCGAGTCATTTCATATCCCAAACCTTCATGAAAGCGGTTGCTGACGACCGTGAAATCTGTTTCTTTCCAGGTTTCCCAGTTCTTCAAATTTTGCCTCTTGATCATCTCTCGGGCTACCATCATTGATGCTTTGGAAAACTTTGGGTCAAATGACTGAACTCCATCCTCTGTGTAAATTGCACTTACAACTTCAAAGACCTGGAATGAGTTTTCCACAGTTTCCTCGACTCCTTCTATGTAAGGCATGGATGAGCATTGACTGACTAGCATATCTTCCTCTCCAGTAATCTCAACTAACTGTCCGTCTGTAATGTACTTGATTTTCTGGTGCAATGATGACGGCACTGCCCCGGCCGAGTGAATCCATGGCCTTCCTAACAACAGGCTGTATGATGGTCGTATGTCCATGACTTGGAAAGTTATATTGAAAACTGTTGGACCTATCTGAATCGGTAAATCCACATCTCCGATAACTGCTCTTCTAGTTCCATCAAAAGCCCTCACATAGACACGACTTGGGCGAATGTATGAGTCATCAACTGGAAGCTTGGAGAGAGTTTCTTTCGGCATTATGTTTAATGAAGATCCATTATCAATCAGCACCTTCGCCACAGTGAACTCTTTGCATTTTATTGAGATATGTAAGGCTTTAGTATGTCCTGTTCCTTCACACGGCAATTCATCTTCGGTGAAAGTAAGGTGATTTGCGGCTACAACATTTCCCACGATGTCATTCATGTTTTCTACCGAAATATTGTTGCATACGTATGCTCGGTTGAGAACCCTGAGTAAAGCATTACGATGGGATTCAGATGTCAAGATCAAAGATAACAAAGAAATCCTAGCTGGGATTTTGTTCAATTGTTCAATCACTTTGTATTCACTTTGCTTGACTATCCTCAGGAACTCGAGTGCATCATGATCAGTTACTGGATTTTTGGCGGGCAAAGCTTCTAGTTCTTCCTCCATTATGGCTTCTTCCCCTATGTTCTTTCCTTTGCGACGTCTCTCAATCTCTTCCTGACGTCTTCTATCGATGTCTTCTGAAGCAAAAAGGCGGCCGCTCCGAGTTAGGCCCGAGATTTCAGCAATATCTCCTTTAACTTGAGCATTATCACGAGTCTGAATGATGACAGTGGAGTCGTATTTCCAAGGCACTTCCTTGTCACTTTTGTAAGGAAAAGGCGAAGGAGTTTGGATTTCTATTTTGAAGCATTCATCTCCTTCGACAAGCTTTTTTGGCTCCCAATTCACGACTAGTGGGACCAACTCTTCAGACACTGCTCCTTGCAACATGTTTACCGAATGTTCTTCCTTATTCTTCACTTCAAAACGCAGAATCCCCGAATCCATGTGCTCCTGAACCTTTGCTTTGAATTCTTCGCATTTCTGAATCGAATGATCCAAACTTTCACTGTGGTATAAGCAAATTCCTTTTTTTGGATTTTCAGTGATTAATCCAGTTTGACACATGGCTAGATATACTTGCTCCAGAGGCATGATGATATTACCAACTCGGGTCCTGTACTCACACCAGTCATTTCCCAAGATAGCGTTCGTACTAGATGTTGCCCCATGAGTCATTTCAACCATCCAGCTTTGACTAACTGCTGCACCTTTCTTTTGAAAGTCAAGCAATTATCAATTGTATGTCCTTCAGCCCCCGCATGGTATTCACATTTTTCACCAGGTTTGTACCAAGATGGAAAGGGTGGTTTTATAGGTTGCATCGGGGTTAATGATATTTGTCTGTTTTGTAGCAGTTGAGGAAAAAGCTCAGAATATGGTATGGGGATAGGATCTATAGGTTCATACTCCCTCTTCCTCTGGTTTGGGTAGGCATTACCCTGGCTGCCTAGATAACTGTTATTCTGGGGAATGTTTGCCACGTATCCTTCTTGCGGCTGACTTGGTCGAAAAACGGGAATTTCAGAGCTTACTCCCACCATGTTTGTTTCTTCTTTCTTTTTGAAAGGATTGGGGTTCTTTTTAACTGCTGACTTGTCTTGATTAGTCATATCCAGACGGCCATTTCTCATAGCAACATCTATCCTTTCTCCAGCTATCACAAAGTCTGAGAATTTGACAGTACTATGAGCGATCAGAGAATTGAAGTATGGTGGTGGTAAAGTTTCCAAAAAGATATTGATCATATCTTTTTCAGCCAAAGGAGGCTTTATCTCGGCGGCTTTGTCCCTCCACATCATAGCATACTCACGGAAAGTCTGATCACTTTTCTTCTGAGTGTTTCTCAAATCCTCCCTGGTAGGTGCTAAGTCCATGTTGTGCCTATACTGTCTTATGAAAGCATCAGCCAAATCTTTCCATTTGCGTATGTGAATTCTCTCTAACTGCATGTACCACCTGAGGGCTGCCCCCTGCAAACTCTCTTGGAAGACTTGTATCAAGATCTTGTCATCACTTGCATATGATCCCATCTTTCGGCAATACATGGTTAAATGATCCTTTGGGCAAGTGGTTCCTGAGAACTTTTCGAAGTCTGGAACTCTGAACTTGTGTGGCATGACCACATCGGGTACGAGACACAATGTCTTGGCATCTACTACATCATAGTTGCCCTCCATAATTCTCAAACGTTCCTCAAGCAACTCCAAACGACCATCCTCTTCTTTCTGCTCATCGAAGTCTGGCATTTCAGTGTCATTCTTGTCTTCCTCAGCATTTCTAGTTCCTGGAGGACCATCTCCCTTAGTTTCTTCATTAGGTTTTTCAGATTCCTTAGACTCCTTATCTGCCCACATCTTCAGTAATGTGGCCATCTGTTTCTTTAGTTCTTCTATCCCTGCTAACTGCCCTTTCATCTCCTCCATGTCTCCCTGAAGTCGTTCTGCCATGGCTTTTGCTTTTGAACGGGTCTGATGACGTCCAGCCAGTGAGATCCTTTCGCAATTTTAATTATGCCTTTGCCAACTCTGTTTAAATGGACGAGTGACTTTAGTTTTTCTCTTTTATTTTTAGTATAGCGTGATGCATATTTATTATTTTCTAAAAACAATATCTTTTAAAAAGAAAACAATAAGAAAAACTTAAAACATTAAAGTTCATAATTCATTAAAAGATACTTCGTTAGTACAAAATAGCAAAATAATACATAAGCATGGACATCTAATAAAACTCTCGGTCTTCAAACAGCATTGCCATAATGAGCCATCTCTCCGATGATTTCGTCGAGATAATCAGCAACCCTTCTTCCTTGGACATCAGTCACCACCATCTCTTTCTTAATGTTGTTCAGGTTGATGGATATAGCTCGGGCCCTTGCAGCAGTTGACCGAATAAAATTAGTGACATTCTCCATTTGCTGGTCAGTTTCATTTTTCTTTTCCTGGTAATAACTCAGATCTCTACCCATATTTTCCAGTCGCTCTTGGTTAGCTAGATGCATCTGGCGCAGCTGATGACTTTCCTCCATGTAGGCATGAGTATCACGGGCCAGATTTCCATAATTTCGCTGATATTCTTCTGACATTTGATGATTAACTTGCTCTAAATCTGCCACCCTTTGTTGAAGCCTACGGATCTCATCATCCTTGATTGTGTTTGGAGTTGGCTGAAGAACAAATCCTCTTCTAATGTGTGGTCTTGGTTTTGGAAATGCGAACTTTTCGAGCCTTGTTTGTGTCCATTCCGAATAGCCAGGACAAACAAAGATATTGGAGGCTATTGCAACTTGCTTTGCCTGCTTCCAGGCCATGTTGTACCCCTTAATCCTTTTCCGAGATTCTTCCCCTCCATAAATAATGATTGATTGTTCTAAGCCTGCTGTAGCGGGTATGAACTGCATAGCCCCAAATTGTCTTCTCACCATACAAGGAGCGTATCCTGTTCCTCCCCAGGGACCCAGCAGTGGTACAAAGTCGTAATCTCCACACCTGAAGATCATCTCCCTTTTGCCATTCCAAGGTGCCTTCCAAACGATGTCATGTTCCTTGATGCATTCTAAAAATCTTATCCAATCTCCTTTGGGGATGTTCTGTTGAGGCCATTCTGCAACGCCAAACTCAGCGATGTAGTTCTTTGTGCCGTCATATGTTTTGCGGAATGCGATCTCTGGGAATTGGAAGTGTGAAGGGCACTCAAGATGACTGATCGCCCAAATGCAAAGAAGTTGACCACATCCTTCAAAATTTCCTCCAGACATGCGACATTTGTCTAGAGATCTGAAAGTTTCAGCGAGGATGCCGACGATTGGATTCACCCCGTATTCCTTACTTTGAACCACCTTGGAGAAGAAAATGATAACTTTGGCATCAACACATCCTCTCTTTTTTGGGAACAATACAAGACCATATATGAGTAATGCCAACATCTTAAATCCTATCTCCTTTCCAAACTGACTCCATGCTAAATCAACTATCTTTTGGGTATCAATTTCTCGGCCGATCATCCAATCCTTCAAATCCCGAGCCTGCATACCGATCATCTTGGCTAACTGCCTCTCGACCTTCTCATTTGTATCATGCTCATATAGCCTATTCTCATCTTCCAATGGAACGTGCAACAGCTCATGATATTCTTCCAAAGTGGGAGTTAAATCAATATCTCCAAAAGCGAAACATTTGTAGCTAGGATTCCAGAAGCTGATTAATGCCTTCAATAGTGAAGTGTGGTATGGAACATACACTAGGAAATGGATCCAACCATATCTTTTGGTGAATTCTCTGAGTTCTGGCCCCTTGAGCATATCTACTAATGCCTTTACATCTCCTAGATTATTCGGTACATAATCAGTTCCGGTTTGGGGTAAAGCCATCAGTTCACACGGGATCATGACACTGTCTCCTTTGAGCCTTTGAGTTTCCTCTGACCAACTTTTCACAGTATTTTCTCTGACAGGATCTGGCTTGTTTGAAGATGAAGTAGCCATGAGAGTCTATCAGATGTCCCTGTATATATATATATTTGATATTTAGTAAGAAAAGAAGTAAGTGTGTCAGTTATCGGAAGTCATAAATTATTTAATGATGCTAGATTCTCCCATTTTAAAGTTATGCTTATAACAATTGATTCATTCCAGAAAGGCCTACTTCATTTCATTGATAATAATAATATATTACAAGAAAACATCGAAGGATCACCCTTTACAACTTCCTCAGGATGATCCATTCACTGTTTAACCTAGCGAAATATTTCCCTAATATTAGTCCTATTACAAAAATGACCACCACACTATAGGGTATTTGTACAAAAAAACCTATTAATCTAGAGCTTTTACTAAAGTCCTTCGCCTTCATCATCTACTAGAGTCTTTCGTCGAAAAGGTGGCCTTCATGGTTAGCTTTACTCTTTAAGACGGGACTTGGCTCTCAACCCTTTCATTCGCATTTCTGCCTTTTCGGAGGCAACTCCCCTCCTGAACAGGATCCCTGACTGCTTGCCACACTTTCCTCTTCATCCTCTTCTTCTTCAGTCAGTTCTAGAGATGTGGAAACGGTCTCGGTATAATCATATTCTTCTGAATTTTCTGACATCACCGAATCACTAAGGAGGATCAGATCTTCTGACTCTTCAGAATTACTCACAATGGCCATATCTTCCACTTCTTCAGAATCACCTACGAGGACCATATTTTCTGCTTCGCCCAACTGTTCAAACACCGGAATAAATTGAGGCAATTCATATGGAGGAAAGACTAGGTAGTCATCTGCATTGAAAGGAGCTCCTTCTATTGGCTGAGCATCCCAATCCTGTATTTCCCCATCTTGTGAGATCACCGGAGCTGGTGATTGAACTTCAACTTTAGGAATTAAGAGGTCTGGTACCACTTCCTCCGCCATCTGCACTTCTTGTTCTTGCAGCAAAGCCATTACTTCCTCGTCATTCATTCCCCCTGCTTCAATTCCCCAAACTTGATTATCATCAGCATTCTGGATACCCAATTGGTTCATTCCAAACTCTAAATCTTCATCACTTTCGAAGTCTGTCACAGAATCATCCTCCTCAGGCCATAACTCGTCCTCCATATAAGGAAAATAATTAATCTTAGGACCATTCTGTCCAATTCTCCAACTACCTTCTATAGCTATTGGATTCATAATGTTCTCTGGAGTTTTCATGTAATGAAGCGCACACAAATGTCTGTAACACTCGACTGCTTGAATAGGCATAGTGATTTCGGAGGGCTTGATGCGACCATCAAAATGGTAATTGGCAGAATCCATAAGACCCGGAGGAATAGTAGCTGGATCAATCCCATTCACTTCAACCAGTCTTCCTTTCACCCAATCCCAGTCTTCTTTGTTCTTAAAGGGTTCTAACATCGGGTTCTCCCTGAAACGTCTCTCAATTGCAGACTGCCGAATGAGATTTGAATGAACCTCGAGTCCTTGGACAACCATTCTCCTTGAAGTGTGTAAAACGACAAAAAGGTAAGGTTGGTCTAGGGAATATTCAAAAAAGATCATCCACATTTCAGGATTCATAAAGTCCTTGATAAGTTTGCGAAAGTATGGTTCTTCATTCTCAGGTCCCTCCCACTGAAGGATGGAAGACATTGAACGCCGGTCGAGAATCAGCCCTACCCTTCCTAATACAGTTATGGCTCTCAAGAAAGTACAAGCCTCAAGCGGGAATTTCCACATATCTTCAGTTGTGATGTAAAAACAGTTCAAGTGAGGAAAGCTTGGATTCCAGTCTAGAAATTTTAGCGGCGCATCATTGATTCCATAATTCCTGAACATAATCATCTGGGTTGAGTACATGGTTTCTTCAGCATGCCCCCTCAATGTCTTATGAACTATCTCAATCACAACATCATCTGGTAATCGCTCAATTCCGGGGAATTTCCATACTTCAGTCATGACTTAGGCCCTATAGGAATGAATCGTTTTATTATTTTCATAACTTTAAACTGGGAAGAATCTTATGTATGTAATGCATGAACAATGAAATAAATATCAGAGCCAACAATATATACGCGTATATACACGTAACCAAATCCTAATATGGTGGATACCTGCACAAAAGGGCTGGCTACTAGTGGGGGTAAGGTTGGTTCTAAGCAGCAGTTCTCGATTTCCTTATTTCACCAAAATTGTGAGAGATCAGTCCTCGAGTTGAGTACGTTTCAGGATCCTATTCCCGCATTCGAGAGGTATCCCTACTTTGCCTCGTCCTAAATAGTAACGGGTAGATCATAACATGACCTTTTGGGTGCTCGTGTGCACAAGTGTAGCTTTAAGCAGTAAATAAATACAGAAAATTAAAATTATTACATCTTTACAAATAAACAGAAATAAATAAATGAAAGAATAAATAAAAAAAAATTAATATCCCCAGCAGAGTCGCCAGCTGTCGCGCCCCCAAAAACGCGGGTCGGAGCGCGAGGCCGTGCTCGTCTACTTTTTAGGTTAATTAATGTGTTAAGAGCTATTATGCTCTTTTAAGACGAGTCGCCACTAATCATCTCTAGTCGGTGTGATTAGATACCGTTAAGATTTTGACTCTGTTTGCCTAGATAAGAACCTTATCTGAGCATTATTTATTTATTCTTGTTAGAAGAAGACGTGATGTTGAGTTATAACATAACCCTCGTGGCCGAAACGTATTCTTTAATTTTTTAAGAAAATAAGAGATAGATTATTACATAATCTTTTTGTAAACTAGCCATAACATGACTACTTTTAAAATGTCTAATTTTCTAATTTGAAAAATATACCCAAATATTACATAGACATGAATCGATAATTTTAATTACGTATAAAGAAGTCATATTGTAAAATTGAGGGAATTCGATTATTACATAACCGTTCTAACAAATTTAGTTCAAAATAAGCCATATAAACGAACTTGATTGGATAAGATTAATATATGAATAAGATCTTGACAGAATTAGTAATTTCAATTTTAGAAAAGATGTCATTTTTCTCTTACTGTATTGAACTAATCTATTTCTTTTTAACTTCCTAAATATATCGAACGTTAATAAGTTTTATTACAGCTATAAATTGTAAAAACATACAAGATTAATGACCTATATATATCACAAAGACACTGAAGCTTAGTATTACATTCAATAAGAAACTAATAAAAATACTAATAATGTTAACCAATGATCTTAGCATAATTAAATGTTGTTTAGCCTTTTTTTTTTTAGCAAAACCACTAAACTCCAAACCAGACTCTCCACTAAACATTTTTACGGAACATAAATGAATAAGTAAAAAAAAACAAAGATGAAGATCATAAATTTAGAATCAATGATGGTGACCTAAAAGTCCTTTCAATTTATCCTAACAAACTTTAAATCTGGACCATTTATTTGAAATGATGGTGGAGATCAAAGAGCTTATTTTAATAACTCTAAATAGGCTTAATCCTAGGCTTTTGATCTAATCCTTCGGTCCACATTTGAGTTGACTATAATCCATCAAAACCTAATTTTACCAATCTAAAACCTTCATTCTTTCTTCTCTTCCAGCCGTCCCCTACCCTTTCTATCCTTCTCTTCATTTTTTCTTAATCTCTTCATGTATCCGAGACCTAATCTATGTTAATTCAAGTCCCAATTGGTTCATACTCCCTTGTGTTCATTATGGCTGTCTCTTAAATGTTTCTAGAGTTCGATCCATTTGGGGATTGATCTCTAACGCTTCCTGGTTCGTATTAAGAGAGGGGTTTTACTCTTAACAAGGTCCTATGGCTTCTAGAGGGATCTATTGGTGGCTTATGGTTCCAAGGGTCTTAATTTCGGTTTCGGACTCGGTTTCTAATCCTCGAGTAATTACAGGGAAGTTCTTATGTTCTTGTTATCTCTATTCTCTATCTATTTTCGTTTCCAAACTCTAATTCTGAATTTGTTTGATTTCGTTCCCTAAAATACCCTTATCTCCTCTTTGACAGGTTTGATCAATGTTCTTAAGGTCCTAATCTGACTTTGGATGTTTTGGGAATAATTCTGAATTTAAAGTGCGACTGACCAGTAATCCGCCGGTCGGAAAATTTCCCGGCGAACTTCCGGCGTCGGAGACTAGTTGTCGACTTTCATAATTATTTTTAAAAAAACCATTTCTACTGTTATTCGACCTCTAAGGTAATTTTTCGGATCCCTATCTCTGCTGAACTCGGGTTCAAATGTGCTTTGAACCCGTACCTTTTGATGATTCTGATGTGTTTCTATGGTTCTGTGAAAGTGTTCTGTTTCTTAAATGATTCTTAAACGATCTATTCCTATCCTATTTGAGTCAAAATTGAATACTGGACAAAATATTGACAGGAACAGACATTATAACTTCGAGAATGGGATTTAATCACGGGTTCGGCTTCTACGGTCAAACCCGAAATGGGTTCCCGATCATTGAAACCCCCGGGATTAACTCATATACAGGAATATAAGGGCGATGATGAGAAAAAGGTCCAATAAAAGTTTTAAAATTAAGGTTTGTGCTCTAGAGTTGATTTGCTCGCTAATTTTGTTGCAGACTAGTTTTTACTAATGTATGGCAGTTAAATTAGCATGTTAAATCTACTCTATTGAAGTATAGATCTTTCTTTGCATAAGCTAAAAATTGAATCCTGAGCCTCTTTCTTTTTTAACACAAAAGCCTCTTTCTTTTTTAACACAAAAGCAAATTAAACAAAAAAAAAAAAAGAATTGCAAACAAGGGAATGAAATTATTTAAACAAAATATGATACAGATAAATAAAAGATGAACTTTCGTGTATATAGAATGATTGTGAAAAGATCTACCTTTGAATGTGTAGACGTAGAGTAATTACAATGGAACAAAACTCTCTTAATTTTCCACTCTAACACTTTTCAATCTTTTTTAAGTTGCTTGTCCTTTTCTGCCTTTTTCTTTTTTACCGTCTTTTTTCTTCTCTTTTCTGGTTTTTCCTCTCTTGCTCTCCTCTCCCCTTTCTTCTGGTTTCTCCCCTTTATACTATCCACATGATCTCTATGATCTTGATTTAGATTTACAATAATCTCTCATTGTACTTGTTTGAGTGAGGTTTCAGCCATAATCTTATCTAATTGTGATTGGATATTATTTTGGTGATTTGGTAAATATTGAGATTGGATTTGATTTTGGTGAATATTTGCTTGGATTTGATCTTTGCTAAATCTGAGATTATATTCTGAAGTTGGGTTTCAAATCTGCTGAGTTGGGCTTAATGGGCCTGTGTTGGGCCAATGGGCTTTTTGTATCGAATCACTTCTTGGTGATTGTTCGGAAAAAATGACTCGGACTGTGGGAAAAATGAATTGACGGAAACTTTGTCTCTTGCCCCGAAAACAAATATCGCCTTTTTGTCTCTTTTGACCCGAAACGAAGAAGAAGACATCTTTTCTGAAAAAAATGGACCATTTCTGACCCGAAGATACCTGAAGCTCTTGACTTGAATGTGGGCTTCGACCCGGCTTGTCGAGACTTCACAGTTGCCTAGATAAAAAGGAGAGAAGATAATCTCCGACATTAAAAACACGGAGTCTAAATCCCGTGACATTCTTTATTTTCTCTGCAAAATAGAATATGGTTAAATAGCAAGTGTACTCCTTATTTGTAATTTGTAATTGTATTTTGTATTCTGTAATTAATAATAAGAATTATTTTTTGACATTATTGTCTTAATTTATTTACTTTACGTGCAAAAGCAAGTTCCAAATTGATCAGCTAAAGCTCATAACATAAACTTTTAGACTAAAAAGAATTGATAAGATAAATGTAAAAGATTTTGTGATTTAATTAACTATCGTTTATAACATAAACATTTAAGCCGTAATCCAATGAATTGTTCAGGATAAATAAACGGAATGATCAAGGAAATAAACGAAAGAATTAAATACACGCTTATTATCTCTGCACAATTGTTTGAATTAACCGTATATAACAATCTATAACATAGATTTATTTTTTTAATGTCTAAAAATATCATTTTCATAAAAATTCTTGTTTTTAAAAGCCGGACAAAAATGGGTGCTAACAGGAGCGAATTGATGCAATTCATAAAGAGCAAGTTCAAGCTCGAGAGGTGCAAGTTAGTAATCAAAGCATGTTGATTGAACTTAGGAAATCTGTGGCTAAGCTAGTTCAAAATTCACCAGAAAATTCTTCACTTAATTCTGACACTTCTTTTAGTGATAAAAATAAGGGAATTCTCGGTACTCATCACCATTACTTTCTTAATGACAATCCCCATAAAACACATTTTTTGAATAAACTCTTACCTAAATGCGATCTACCAAGTTTCGATGGTACTGAAGTGGATATTTGGGTTAGTAAATGCCAGAAATACTTCCAGCTTTTTGAAGTTGCACCTGATAAGAGAAGAGAATTAGCAAGCTTATATCTTCAGGGAAAGGCCGATAAGTGGTATAAGAATTGGATCCAGGAGAGGATGGGATCCAGTTGGGAGGAATTCATTGAAGAAATCAGTAAGCGGTTCCAAGAGACAGAGATTACAGATGTAGTGGAAGAGATGGCGAATTTGAAGCAGACCGGTACAGTTCTGGAGTATCAGGAGCAATTTGAGACTCTTAAGCTCAAAATGGAGAAGGCTTACCCCTTCATTGCCTCTTCTTTCTATGTGCATAGTTTCATTGCAGGTTTGAAACCTGAAATTCGATCAGCTGTAAGATCAAGCCAACCAACTGATATTTACACCACCATTAAACTAGCCAAACTCCATGAAACTAATGTGAAGGAACTGATAGAAGCCATGAAACACAAAACCTCTTTCAAACCAAACAACCAAACTCGCATATGGAATCCGACTCCTATCTCCACCTATAAACCAAACAATACCACCACAAACCTCACACCCAAACCTCCTGACCCCAAACCAGCCTTCAATAACCAAACCGTTCGCAGAACACAAGGGGCCTGCTGGAAATGTGGCGAGAAGTACTTTCCCGGCCACCAGTGCGCAACCAAAAAGTTGAATATGTTGAATCTAGAGGCAGCAGAGGACAAGGGGGGAGAATGTGAGCCTGAGATAGAAGAACTCAATGCAGAGGAAACACAAGAGGAGCAAACTGAGCCCATTTCACTTTCGGTGAACGCCCTAGGTGGAGGAGTTACAGACAACACTATCAGACTCAAAGGAGTGGTGAACCGGAAGCCCATCATGATCCTCATCGATTCAGGCAGCACACACAGCTTTGTGAATCAGAAGTTAGCTTGCGAAGCTAGATTGGCATTGTCTTGTGTCAAACCTGCATCTGTGGCAGTAGCGGATGGTAGAAAGTTGCTGGTGAGTACTAAGTGTAATGACTTTATGTGGTCTATGCAAAATACTAAGTTTCAATTCCCTGTTAGAGTACTGGACTTAGGGGATTATGATTTGATATTAGGCGTAGATTGGATGCGGAGTCATTCACCGGTTACCTTTGATTTCGAGAACAATAAATTGGTTATCCATAAGGATCAGAAATCACTGGAATTACATGGTCTGGTAGCTGAAACTAAATTGAAAGGCATGCGCTTAAAAAGTATTAACCAATTGATGGCAAAGGGTTGGAAAGGGGTGACTGCTAGATTATTCCTCATGTCAGTTACTGAAATTACAGAATTGCCTTCGACAAATAACTATTTACCTCAAGTTCCACCCACTTATCAAAATCTGATTCACAATCACCAAGCCCTGTTTGCACCACCCAAGACATTACCACCTCAACGAACACATGACCATGCCATTCCCCTCAAATCCTCCACTGACCCCATTAATGTTCGGCCATATAGATATTCCCACCAACAGAAGAATGAAATAGAGAAGTTAGTTACTGAAATGCTAGAGAATGGCATTATTCAGCCAAGTCACAGCCCTTACGCATCACCGGTATTGTTGGTGAAGAAGAAGGAAGGTACATGGCGGTTTTGCGTTGATTACAGGGAGTTAAACAAGGCCACAATTAAACATAAATTCCCAATTCCAGTGATCCAAGAACTCCTAGATGAGTTGCATGGGGCAAGAGTATTTTCTAAGATTGACTTGAGAGCTGGTTACCACCAAATAAGAATGAAGATCGAAGACATTTCCAAAACTGCATTTCGAACACACAGTGGCCATTATGAGTTTTTAGTAATGCCTTTTGGCCTTACAAATGCACCTGCTACGTTTCAATCACTAATGAACAGTGTGTTTGCTCCTTACCTTCGGAAGTTTGTCCTTGTTTTCTTCGATGATATTCTCATATATAGCGCCAGCGAAGAGGAGCACTTGCGACATTTAGAATTAGTTTTCCAACAGCTTCAGCAACATCAACTCTTTGCTAAAGGCTCCAAGTGTGACTTTGGTGCAACTCAGGTGGCTTATTTAGGGCATGTAATCTCTGCGAATGGGGTGGCAACTGATCCTGCCAAGGTTTCAGCAATGCGAGATTGGCCCAAACCAACTTCTCTAAAGGGCTTACGAGGTTTTTTAGGGCTTACAGGTTATTACCGTCGTTTCATACAGAACTATGGAACCATTAGCAGGGCCCTCACGGATCTCCTTAAGAAGGACAACTTCCATTGGTCTTCCGAAGCTCAAACTGCCTTTGATCACCTTAAGGAGATAATGACTAAGGCCCCAGTTTTGGCCCTTCCCGACTTTACTAAGCCTTTTGTGTTGGAGTGTGACGCTAGCGGCACGGGCATAGGTGCAGCATTGATGCAAGAGGGGAGACCTTTATGTTTTCTATCTAAGGCATTGAGTCCAAGAAATCAACGACTATCCGCGTATGAAAGGGAACTCTTGGCCATCTTACAAGCATGCACAACTTGGAGGCCCTATTTAGAGAACTCAATTTTCACAATCAAAACTGACCACGAAAGTATTAAACATTTACTTGAGCAGAAGTTACATACCTACTTACAACACAAAGGAATTTCTAAGTTGCTTGGGTTGGATTACACCATTCAATACAAAAAGGGGTGCGACAACAAAGTGGCAGATGCACTTTCGAGGCAACATGAGGGAGATATGGGACTGCCCACCACTCAGTTGCTAGCAATTACCATGGTGGTACCTACTTGGATGAAAGAAATTCACTCCTCATATAAGAATGATGATTTTGCTGCCACTCTCATTCAACAGTTGACTATTCATCCAGGTTCGCATTCATCCTTTTCCTATTCTAATGGCACCTTAAGATATCACAACAGGCTCTATATTGGCTCTCACACTGAACTGAGAAGTAAGATTCTCTCCGAATGCCACAACTCACCTTTCGGTGGCCACTCTGGCATTAAAGGCACTCTCAGTAAGGTCCAACAACATTTTTATTGGCCTAGGCTCACTCAAGCAGTAACCACATGGGTCAACAATTGTGATACATGCCAGCGGTGCAAGGTGGAGCATTTAGCATATCCAGGGTTACTTCAACCTTTGCCTATTCCCGCAGGGGCATGGCAGGACATTGCAATGGACTTCATCGAGAAATTGCCGAAATCCAATGGGTTTGACACTATATTAGTAGTGGTGGATCGATTTTCGAAAGGGGGGCACTTCATTGGGTTATCACATCCTTTTAATGCTGCCACGGTGGCCCAAGTCTTCTTAGATCAGATTTTCAAACTTCATGGTATGCCCAAGTCTATTGTCTCTGATAGAGATAGGATTTTCACGGGGGTCTTCTGGAAGGAATTGCTTAAATTACTGGGTACTCAGCTGCACTTTAGCAGTGCTTACCACCCCCAAACTGATGGACAATCTGAGCGCCTAAATCAGTGTCTTGAGACCTATCTTCGAAGTATGTGTTCCCTAAAACATGGTCCAAGTGGCTTAGTTTGGCAGAATTTTGGTACAACTCCACTTACCACAGTGCCATTAAAATGCCTCCATTTCAAGCCCTTTATGGGGTAGTTCCTAAACTGCCTATTCTTCCACCCACCACTTCCAATGTTATCGCAGTTGAGGAGCTATTACAGGAACGCACTCAAATGAATTCTTTTCTCCAAGAATGCTTGGCTTCTGCACAAAATAGAATGAAACAAAATGCTGACTTGCACCGAACTGATAGAGAATTTTCAGTAGGTGACTGGGTTTATCTCAAGCTTCAACCATACCGACAGGTTACAGTGGTTGTCCGCAGTTCGTTGAAGTTAAGTGCTCGGTACTATGGCCCTTTTCAGATTTTAGAACGCATAGGCAAGGTGGCTTACAGATTGCAATTGCCACCTACTTGCAGAATTCATGATGTATTCCACATCTCTCTACTTAAGAAAAAGACCCCTATTGCTACTACATCGCTGACTACACTTCCACCTTTGGTTTCTTCTGAATTTGTCATCCAACCAGCTAAAGTTGTTAATACTCGCAATGTGGTTATCGCAAATTCTGTTGTGCCTCAACTTCTCATCCAGTGGAAGGACTTACCTACGATTGACGCTACGTGGGAGGATGAAGCTACAATAGCAGCTCAGTTCCCTGAGTTTTTTCATTCTTGGGGACAAGAATGTAGAAAAGGAGGGGGTATTGTCACATATCAGCGTCGAAACTAAGTTCGGGACTTAAATGGTTATTTGTCGGGTTTCCGTGTATTCTGTTATTTCTGTTATTGCAATTTATTCTGTGTTTTGCAATTTGAATTCCCTAAAGACTTGAGCTGTGTAGCTTAGTCATTTGTAGTGAGCTAAGTTGTTATGACAGGCTGTAGGATAGCTCAACTGGCCATAACTGTTTGTCTTATTCTCTATTTAAGATAATGTTGTAAGCTGTGTAAGGCATTCTGAAAATTAATGAAATTATTGCTTCCTCCTATCTTCCTCATCTCTCTCTCTTTTCTCTTCTTCCTCATCTATCTTTTCTAAATCCTTCTATTTCTTATGTTAGATTTCCTGAGTCTAATAGTTTCTCAACAAAATATTTAGCAGAGAGAGTCACCAGCAGCGAAGGAGGAAGATAACGAACAGCGCACTGAGAGATACAATTCTGTTTAGATTTTGTAGTTTTAGAGACTTCATGGATTAATGGTGAGATGCACTCGGAATCTAGCATAAAATCCCTAATAAATCATCAATCAGGAGAAGTGGCTATTGCAGGACGATTATTTTTAGAAGATTACATTCACGAGTAATTATACTTAGCCAAACTTGAAAAGAAGGAATAATCTGATTTCAATGCTCATTCCATGGTCCTGTTTTGCCTACAAGAACACCGTGGATATTAAGATACATCGTACATTAGCAACTCATACATTTTAAACAGCCATTCATACGCAAATCACACAGAGAGAGAGGTATGTCCTTAAAAGAAGTAATGTCGAGGCGGAATTCCATCACAATTTTATTCCGAGGGAAGACAAATCAATTTTCTAGTTTCATTCTCTGAGCAAAGAATCCATTTCACAGCCTTAGGTACAGAGAGAGAACAAAAACAAATGAACTGTGTGTACAATTAAATGGTTTCAGCATTCTATAACACAATATAACATAATTAAATGTAAGAAAGTTGCACCAATGTCTGATTAGGAACCTTAGGCAATCCCATGAACGAGTTGAAAACTATTACCTCGCAGAGATAAGATTGGAAATTAGGTAGATATTCGCAAACCACAAAGTTACAAATTAAAAACAAGCCAAGACAGACTTTATAACCTTAGTCTCAGTTCAAAGAATAATAACTTGAGAAATGCTAAACTCAGTGACCTGATCTTTTTTCAGGTAGACAAGATCAACTACACTCTCCTCTTATGCCAAAACACCGCAGAAGATGAAAAAAAAAGACCATATTCATTGACATCATGTTTATCGATTACATCTATGCCTCAAACACATAAACATGAAACAGCCGAACCTAATTCAGCATACCGGTTCACATTTGGAAAAAATAAAATCACAGTGAATGGTGATTTGCATGGAACACAATCAACATTCAATATTTTGAGGTTGGACATTACATCTTACATTCATGACAGAATAATCAGTAGCAAAAGCACTAAAGAAAAATTGCACATAACATTTCACAAAATGTACCAAAAGCTCAAATGATAAATCATGTCCAATTATGTAATGTCAATCATAAATTCTAGCATGAAACAAGTTCCACACTATGGTAAATTGAACATTATCATAATTCACAACCAAATCCTAAATTAATTAACTAATAATCCAACAGCTACTTTTGAGAAACTTGAAAGACAATATCAGCTCCACAATTCTATAGTGTACTTATTTAGATATACCAAGCAAGTTAGATTATGACAATTCTATAATGGAATGCTCAGAACACCTTGGGAAACTTAACAATTTTCGAGCAACTTTAACTTCAAAATCCACTCCACCATTTTTTAATTTCACGACCATCTTCTCCAACGGTCTTGCATTCTTGAGTAGAAACTTAACAAAACATAGAATAACCTTAATTCTATAGTCTCTCTCGGAGAGGCCAAGGATCTCAATAGTGTTTAGGTGTGTCACCAAACAAGTGAAGGGGGGCTCATTTGTCTCTTCTAAACTAGTCCAGTCAACATCTGCAATCTTTCTCATCTGGAAACAGACATGTTATAAGGCCGAGGAAGTTAACAGTACATGAATTAAAATTGAACTTAAGATTAATTAATTCCAACATTTACCTCATAAGCATGCAGCTTTATAACTAAGCTCTCAAGTGCAGGTGAACAGCGAATTGCATTTACAATTCCAGATACGTACTCAAAATTAGGACAATCGAGAGTCAACGATTTGACATTTAACAATGGATAAGAGACCTCTTGCATCTTTAAAGCTGATAGTATCTTCAAACATAACAAAAATACAAAAAATTGAAGTTATTTTTTAGCAATTCAACATCATATTAATTTTGAATATTCAGCTGACATATGTATAGAGATTTAACACTTTAATTATTTCTCAGTATGAAATTAATATCAGTTCTGTCGAGTGAGGAATTACCTTGAGACACCAATCCTGAATTTTTAGCTCCTTGACTTTTTGAAGCTCTTCTAGAATCTTACTCGGCACTTTAATTTCACTTCCTCTGAATAGCGTAGCACAAACTGAAGAATCCAAATTCATCAATTTACGAACTTTGTAAGCCGAATCATACCAATTCAATTCCTCAAGGTTTGGACACGAGATTTCAATTCCATTATCTTGTCTAATTGGGCCTAAAACTAGTCTTTTCAAAAATTTTGATTTGATGACAAGCTGTTGGAAATAACAATCCATCAATTCCAACGAATGAAGTGACGGACATCCAGATAAAACATTTTGAAGAGTTTCACTGGGGAAAGTAGACAAGCATTTCAAGTTTTCTACCTTGACGCATAATTCCTCAAGATTTGGACATGAAATTTCAAGATGGTGCTTAATTTCGATGTCTACAAAAATCAACTTTTTCAAAGATTTTGAAGCAATAGTAATAGGATTGACCAAATCAAGAGAACTTATTTCAAAAGATTCAAGCAACGGGCTGCCAGATAGAACATTTTGAATTGAGCCACTCTTCTCCTCCAAGCTATAGAAAAAATCTAACTTGAGTACCTTGAGCGATGGCCAATTTATCCTTGTAAGCTGAAAGTCACAGTTTAAAATATGCAACTTGACCAAGGAAGCATTATCAAATATGAAATTTGGCAACAGGTATGGATCAAATAGATCATCAGGACGATAGGAATTTAAAATTAACTCCTCCACATCTCTTCTTGTGACAGAACGGAGTTTTGAAATAAAATTGGAATCGCCTTTAAAGTCATAAGCAACGTGAAATTTCTTCATCTTCAAGCAACCGTATGCAAGTAAGGTATTGTCAGTGAATCTGGCATAATCTTCATCATAGTTTCTGCATTTAAAAACGAGAACGGGAACTTGAGTCCATTGATTCCTCCACCTTTTCGATAAAACACCGGTCCGAATAGACCCTTTGGTTGATGGCAAAAAAGAGAGAATATGGTGAATGAGCGAATCCGGCAAAGCACTGATTCGGTCTTCTTTCTCCTGCAATTTCAGACTTTTGCTGCTTCGATTATCCCACGAACCGCTGGCCTCCATTGTTACTAACTCACTAAAAGATATTGCTACTGTCAAAGAACAATGTTAACAGGGACTGATCCAAGGGATGCTTAAGCACCCACTATCACCAGATAAACTCCATTAGAGGTATGGATGAACTTTCAAATTTTCGAACAAAAACACCCAAAGATTGTGGATTTAGCACCCATAATGCATTTAGATAGCACCCTATGATCATATAAATAGAGACTGATTTTGATTTTGGAGTTGCAGAGAACAAAGGGAAGAAGACGATTCGTTGGGGAAGGAAGACTATTAAATTTTAGGGTTTTTTTATGTTTCAATTTATGAAGACCTTATTTGGGAGAAGGGTAATGAAGATTGATTGAGGTAATGGAACCTAAACTATAGGTGTCAAAATAAATAAATGGGTTAATTCAACCTATTTAATAAATGGGTTGATCCAACCCAACCTATTTAATAAATAGGTCAAGATGACCCATTTATAAATGGGTTGATACGAATCCAACCTATTTTTTATAAATGGGTTGATACGAACCCAACCCATTTATTAAATGGATTAAGTGGTTTAATCCATCTAACCCAATTAATTAAAAATAATTTAAATATAAATAAATTTAAAATTCAACTAAATATAATTTAGTCATCCACAAAATATTGTTCATGAAAAAGAAATCATCCATGAATATCAACTTAACATAACACAAGGAAATTACAAAAAATTTGGACATCGCATCAGAAAAATAAGTGAAATTTTATATATTTTAATTTATAAATTGCGCCACAAATAGTTTTAACAATAAAAATATAAGGTTTTGAACAAAAAAAACAAAAGCATAACCAAACTGAAAATTAAATTTAACTGTGATTAAACCTAGCATGACAACTTATTTGAATTGCTTTCAATTGATCCTTATTCAGATGTGTCGTTTCTTTTTCCAAGTTGTCATATATTCTGTTCAAATTATGTGATTAAAAATCAGACGTTTACATTGTAAACTTTTTAATTAATTTCTTTGGAAGTTTTTTAAAAGCTTAAATGAAGGTTAACGAGAGCTAATATTTTACTTTCACTAACCTCGAAACTTTAACTTTAATGGAAGTAACGTAAACATTTTAATTAATTTACATTCATTAACCTCCAATTCAATTCCACCAACTCTCAAACGATGTTAACATTTAACTTTCATTTCCGTCACTTCCCTTTCTGTTCCGTTACTCCCATTGACCCCCTCTAACTCTCACTTCCGAACTCCCAAAAAAAGGTTAAACTATCTTGTCCATATCACCGTTAGATAAGTGAGATAAAAGTTAATTCAATAGTGGATATGACAAAATAACAAAGAAACAAAATAACCATAATCCAGTTAATTAATGATTCCATCTTGCATTGAATTAGTGCATATATATATATATATATGAGAAAATGAAGAAGGAATTGCCGTATATCTATAGTATAATAGCCTGAGGGTGTCTCTTCGATTTCTTTGTTAGATCAGTAAGCATTTATCAGTTAATATTGGTCAGATTTGTGTTAAATGAGTTGTTTCGATTCATTAATTAAAAACTTATTTTGAGTGTACAATTCCAAGACTTTGAAAATGAAACACTAATTCATGATCGGTCTACATTCTCAATATGTTGATTTATTTGAAGAATCCATTGAATTAAAGATAGTTTAATGTTACCCAAAAGAAAGGAGACGATTCCCATGAACATAGAGATTTACTAGTGCTACTGGGGAGAAATACTAGAACTCTTCCTGAAGACCTTTTCAACCTTGAAAACTCAAATTGACCGGAAATCGAATTGGAATTTATTCACCTTTTTTCTTATGAACAACCAATTTCATTAAACTCAACAACAAACACATTTGTCAAACTCAATACAAGAGCAGATAACTCTCAATAAACATTGTCGGTGGAGTAAGCCACTCTCCCCACCTTATAATCTCATCAGCTATTAGCAATTCAGCAAAGAACATAATGGACTTGACACGAATAGAAAACCAACGAGCCATTGAAGTCGACATTTCCTTCGTGATCTAAAACATTGGCAGTTACCAAATATCTGTTTCAAGGATAACCGTGGTGCATCCCTCGTTCCAAGCCCGTCTCCAACCGAAAAATTAGCAGTTATTGTTAGATTAATCCCAATTAATGATGGTTTGGTTTGTACATAGTTTAATTAAAAAAAAGGGAAAAAAGAAAGGGAATAAATAATGTGAAATGAAGAAAAAGAAAGGGAGTCAAAAGTCCAAGACATGTTTGCTGGAGGAGAGGTTGCAAATATTAACTTCATTCATACATATGAAGTCAAGCATTCAATTAATATGTATGGTTGAGGAGTTGGATTCTTGGCTATAAAAGGAAGCAGAATCACTTCATTTGTGATATCAAACAAAAATTGAGAGCATCTGCGTGGGTGTTGGTGAGCTTGAGTGTTTTAGTCTTCAATTGGGAGACTTGTGTTTTGAGAGGGTAGTTTAATTATTCGGGGAGTGACAAAATAGTAAGATAGTTATTTTGGGGTTATTTTCGAGAAACACTTGAGTGCTACTATTTTGGTTTAATCTCATTTAACTTTAGAACGTTGTCTAGAGAACGCCCTCTTGTAAGCCTACTATTTTATAGTGGAAGTTTTAAGCTCGTGCTCTCCGTGGTTTTTCCCTAATTTATATTGGGGTTTCCACGTAAATTATCGGTGTCATTTTATTTATTTGTTGTTAATTTTGTGCTCGCCAATTTTCTATCAACTGGTATCAGAGCCTGGTTAATATGGAGGCAAAAATGACGAGCAAAATGGTCAGTTTAAATGGCACGAATTACCACATATGGAGAAGCAAAATGAAGGATCTCCTATATGTGACGAAGATGAATCTGCCGGTGTTCACGACAGATAAACCTGAAGGAAAATCAGATGGTGACTGGGGTTTCGAGCATGAGCAAGTTTGCGGTTTCATCCGACAATTTGTCATGACAACGTTTATAATCACATTGCAAATGAAACTCATGCACGAACTCTATGGAATAAGCTCGAGGAATTGTACGCCTCAAAAACTGGCAACAACAAGTTATTTTATTTGACCAAATTAGTTCAAATGAAATATCGCAACGGTACGTCTTTGGCGGATCACTTGAACGAGTTCGAAGGGATCGTGGATCAGTTGTCCAGTATGGGGCTCAGTATTGAAAATGAGCTTACTGCTTTATTGACACTGGCATCCTTACCAGAGTCATGGGAGACACTTAGAATTTCACTTTCAAACTCCGCACCGGATGGAAAAATTAGTATGGAGTTTGTCAAAAGCGGAATTCTAAATGAAGAGATGCGACGCCGAATGCAAGGATCCTCTACATCATCGCAATCAGACGCTCTGGTTGTACAGTCCAGGGGGAGAAGCGATGCTAGAGGATCCAGAGATAGAGGACCTATCTGGCTTTCCATTTATCCGTACCTGCAAGCGACTTCGACTTATAAGGGAGTTAGAGTCCCTAAGTAGCAAGCAAGTTAAGTTATCAAAGCAATGCTGGAGTAAGTCAGCTATTGGGTATTGGGAGTTACTCTAGGTTGTGTTTGTATCCCTAAGCAGGAATCGTTTTCTAGCCAGTTGGAGCTTCATCTTGGAATGCCTTTAGCGGATTACCAGATTGATTGCACTAGTATCAGGACTTTCGATAAAATGCTTTGAGGGTGAAGGCTAGCAAGGCTGATTGCACAAATGCTACTAGCTTAGCACTGTTGGGAATCGATGACGAGGCCAAGCTCGGTATATATTATTATAGTAGAATTCGAATCCATGCCTTTATGCCTCTATAAAATAGAATAGTATTGTAGGAGAAAGAAAACCCCCAGCCAGCGGTTGAAGGGTTTGGTCGAGCAGAAGCAGAGGAAGGTCCAACAAGTATGCCAATCTTGAGTGCCACTACTGCAAGAAAAAGGGGCACATCAAGAGATTTTGTCGAAACCTCAAACAAGATAAGGGCAAAGGCAAACAAGAGAAGAAAGATGACGGTGCCGATGACGATCGAGCAAACTTCGCTGGCGAGTTCAATATTGTCTACGATGCTGAAATTATCAATCTGGTGACCCAAGAGATAAGTTGGGTGATTGATAGTGGTGCTACTATTCATGCCACACCTCGAAGGGAATTTTTCTCATCTTACACATCAGGAGATTACGGTGTTGTAAAAATGGGAAACGACAACTTTTCTAAAGTTGTGGGAAAATGCGACGTTCACCTTGAAGCTGAGAACGGCATGAAGTTGGTGCTCAAAGATGTCAGACATGTTCCGGATATGCGCCTGAATATGATCTCTGTAGATAAGCTTGATGAAGAAGGTTTCTGTAACACCTTCCGTGACGGCCAATGGAAGCTGACCAAAGGATCAATGGTGGTGGCTAGAGGCAGAAAGTACTCGAGACTGTATCTGATACAGACCAAGCTCTCCAAGGAAGCTGTGAACGTCGTGGAGAATGACAGTGCCATCGAATTATGGCACAGACGCCTCGCTCACATGCCTGAGAAAGGTATGACAAAATTGGTCAAAGAAAATATTCTAACTGGATTAGATCATGTCTCTTTGAATAAATGTGCTAAATGTCTTGCTGGAAAACAAAATAGAGTTGCTTTTAAAAGTTATTGTCCTTCTAGAGCAGAAAATGTATTGGATCTGGTACACTCAGATTTATGTGGACCATTTCCAAAGTCACTTGGTGGTGCTCAATATTTTGTAACTTTTATAGATGATCACTCTAGAAAGACTTGGGTGTACACTCTAAAAACAAAAGATCAGACCTTATTTGTTTTCAAGAATTTTGTAGCCCAGGTTGAGAGACAAACAGGCAAGAAATTGAAGTGCATCCGCACAGACAATGGTGGAGAGTACACTGGTCCATTTGATGTGTACTGCAAAGAGCATGGCATACGACATCAGCAAACTCCTCCGAAAACACCACAGTTGAACGGGTTGGCTGAAAGAATGAATAGAACTTTGACAGAGAGAGTCAGATGCTTACTCTCACACTCAAAGTTGCCTAAGGAGTTCTGGGGAGAAGCTCTGGTCACAACAGCTTATATCTTGAATCTTTCACCATGTGTTCCTCTGGAGTATGACATTCTAGAAAAGGTGTGGTCCGGGAAAGACATTTCCTACAAACATCTATGAGTGTTCGGTTGCAAAGCTTTTGTCCACATTCCGAGAGATGAAAGATCCAAGCTTGACGCTAAAACACGACAATGTGTTTTTATCGGTTATGGCCAAGATGAATTTGGCTATAAGTTCTTTGATCCAGTTCAGAGAAATTTGATCAGAAGCCGTGATGCAATCTTTGTTGAAGATCAGACAATTGAAGATATTGACAAGTCTTATGCTTCTGCACCTGACACTAGCTCACCAGGACTACAACTAGTCCCTCCAACAGTGGTGCCAGAACCTGTTGAAGAAGAAATTCAGATTGATCAACCTCAATTAGTTGATCAAGATGATGCCATCCAGAATGAAGCAGATGGTGCAGATGAAGAAGTTCCTCTCCAGCAACCAGTTCCTGAAGGTCCTCCAGTTCGAACAAGATCTGGCAGAGCTGTTCAACCTTCCACTAGATATTCAACAAATGAATATATCCTAGTAACTGATGGGGGAGAACCAAAAAGTTTTGATGAAGCCATGAGTGACGAACATAAGAAAAAGTGGATCAATGCCATGGAAGATGAGATGAAATCCTTGCATGACAACAAAACTTTCGAGCTGGTGAAGTTGCCTGAAGGCAAGAAAGCCTTGAAGAACATATGGGTGTTTAGAATCAAGCATGAAGAAAACTCACATCCAAGATTCAAAGCTCGATTGGTTGTGAAGGGGTACAGTCAAAGAAAAGGCATCGACTTTGACGAGATTTTCTCACCGGTGGTGAAGATGACATCCATTCGTACTGTGTTGGGTCTAGCAGCAAGTTATAACTTGCAGGTTGAACAAATGGATGTGAAGACTGCCTTCCTTCATGGTGATTTGGAAGAAGAAATTTACATGGAGCAGCCAGAGGGTTTCGAGAAGAAAGGAAAAGAGGATTATGTCTGCAAGCTAAAGAAGAGTCTTTACGGCTTGAAGCAGGCACCGAGGCAGTGGTACAAGAAGTTCGAGTCAGTTATGGGGGAGCAAGGCTACAAGAAGACTACTTCAGATCACTATGTCTTCGTTCAGAAATTCTCTGATGATGATTTCATTATTCTATTGATTTATGTTGATGACATGTTAATTGTTGGCAGAAATATTTCCAGAATCAACAATTTGAAGAAGCAATTGAGCAAGTCTTTTGCCATGAAAGACTTGGGGCCAGCAAAGCAGATTCTTGGCATGAGAATCATTCGGGATAGAAGCTCCAACAAGATATGGTTGTCACAAGAGAAGTACATTGAGAAAGTACTTCAACGGTTTAACATGGACAAAGCTAAAGTGGTTAGTTGTCCTCTAGCTAATCATTTTAGGCTTAGTTCAAAGCAAAGCCCTTCAACGGACAATGAGAAGGAAGAAATGAACAAAGTTTCGTACGCTTCAGTAGTTGGAAGTTTAATGTACGCCATGGTATGCACACGTCCAAATATTGCGCGTGCAGTTGGTGTTGTTAGCAGATTCCTTTCAAATCCAGGAAAAGTACATTGGGCGGCTGTCAAATGGATATTCAGGTATCTTCACGGTACTTCAAAAATGTGTTTATGTTTTGGAGATACCGAACCTATGCTAGTTGGCTACACAGATGCAGATATGGCTGGTGATGTTGACACACGAAAGTCTACATCAGGTTACTTAATTACATTTACAGGGGGAGCTATATCATGGCAGTCCAGATTACAAAAGTGTGTTGCACTTTCTACACCTGAGGCAGAGTTCATAGCAGCAACGGAAGCGTGTAAAGAGTTGTTATGGATGAAGAAGTTCTTCAACGAACTTGGCTTCCGTCAGGAAAATATCAGTTATTTTGTGACAGTCAGAGTGTTATTCATCTTGGAAAGAATTCCTCTTTCCATTCCAGATCAAAGCATATTGATGTGAGATATCATTGGATCAGGGATGTGTTGGAGATGAAGTTATTACAGTTTGATAAGATCCATACAGATGAGAATGGATCAGACATGTTAACGAAAATTCTACCAAGGGAAAAGTTTGAGTTCTGTCGAATGGCTGCAGGTGTGACAAGACCCTCATGTAATCGGGAGGGGGAGAATTGTTAGATTATTCCCAATTAATGATGGTTTGGTTTGTACATAGTTAAATAAAAAAAGGGGAAAAAGAAAGAGAATAAATAATGTGAAATGAAGAAAAAGAAAGGGAGTCAAAAGTCCAAGACATGTTTGCTGGAGGAGAGGTTGCAAATATTAACTTCATTCACACATATGAAGTTAAGCATTCAATTAATATGTATGGTTGGGGAGTTGGAATTCTTGGCTATAAAAGGAAGCAGAATCACTTCATTTGTGATATCAAGCAAAAATTGAGAGCATCTGCGTGAGTGTTGGTGAGCTTGAGTGTTTTAGTCTTCAATTGGGAGACTTGTGTTTTGAGAGGGTAGTTTAATTATTTGGGGAGTGACAAAATAGTATGATAGTTATTTTGGGGTTATTTTCGGGAAACAATTGAGTGCTACTATTTTGGTTTAATTTCATTGTAACTCTAGAACGTTGTCTAGAGAACGCCCTCTTATAAGCCTACTATTTTATAGTGGAAGTTTTAAGCTCGTGCTCTCCGTGGTTTTTCCCTAATTTATATTGGAGTTTCCACGTAAATTATCGGTGTCATTTTATTTATTTACTGTTAATTTTGTGCTCCATATCGCCAATTTTCTACTCCCTCCATTTTTAAATATATGACCTTTTAAAAAATTGGAATATTCTTTTATATATGACGTTTTCGCTTTTCAAGAATGTTTAATTTAGTTTTTTGGTCCAAATATTGAATATTTATCTTAATTTATGTGTTTTTTAATATTTCAATGTTTATTGACCAACAATAGTATGAGAGAGAGTTTTTTTTAAGTTAACGAATGCAAATTTATTAGTTTGAGATGTATTAATTGTGTTTATTAATATGTGTGGAAACTCTAAAAAGACATAAAAAATAATGAAGGGAGTATCGGTTATCGCCGCCACCTCAACATATTTTGTCACATTAATTGGAGCAGCTGCCACCATGTAAACATCACCCTTTGAGCAGCAACATAAGATACGAATGAGTTGCGGGCTCTGCCTACGCTCTGATCATTACATTTCGATACAACACAATCATTCTTGCGGCCAGCGAATTCTACTCTAGAGAAGCATGCCTATAACCAAATCTAAGAGACTTTTTCACAGGCTAATTATATAACTCTACTGTGTTTAACAAATGAGCCATAATCTTAACTTGTGAGAAACCATTGAAGAATCAAAACCCTGTTTCACAAAAAATTGATGCAAAAGCAAAAGGCTCCATTGGGATTTAGTTTAACAGAGTAGAACAATAAATGGAATACAATAATTTAAAAAGTGAGTCTCATTTCCTCAAGGTCACTATAAAATTGAGAGAAATATATGAAATTAAGAATCAAAAAATGGCTTTTTGTTGCCCAACAAGAAATTTAGCAAAGAAACTCACCTGCAGCACTAACGGTTTGGAACAATGGATTCCGTTTTTTTAGAGATATTACAAATTAATGGTGAGATACACTCAAGTGAGTCTAGCATAAAATTCCCCAAGAAATCAGCAATCAGGAGAAGTGGTCATCCCAGGATTATTATTTGTTGGACAAGTATACTTTTTACTCATCCAAACAATAAACCAAAAAAAAAGAAACAATCTGATTTCAATGATCATTCATGGTCTTGTTTCGCCTATGCAAACACCATGGATATATAAAACATGGTTACATTAGAATCTCAGTAAATTTTAAACAGCCATTCATACACTAATCAAAGAGAGAGATGCTACAAAAAATGAGGTATGCCCTCATAGGAGTAATGTCTAGAGGGAAATTCCTTCACAGTTTTACCGAGCAAAGACAAATCTATTTTCTAGTTTTTCTTGAGCAAAGGCTCTGTTCAGCCTTAGATATAGAAAGAGAGAAAAAAGCAAATGACATGTGAACACTTAAATGGCTTTAGCATTCTAACAACACAAAATAACATCACTGAACATGAGATTTAAACCTATGTAAAATTAGGAACCTTAAAGTAGTTGAATATACGTTCGTGTACTATGATCTCACAAGTTTGAACTAAGACCAATTGAGAAGATTGAAAATTAGGTAGATATTTGCACACCACAAAGTTAACGAATCAAAACACAGTCAATACAGACTTTCTAACCACAGTCTGAGTTTCAAGAATTATTTCACTAGGCTCAGGTGACATTGTCTTTTTTTCCTGTAGATGAGATCAACTACAATCTATTATACCAATACACCACAGGAAATATGCATTTCATCATACTCATTGACATGCATCTATGCTTCAAAAACATTACAGCTCATATTATAATAAATATGAAACGGCCAAACCTAATTCAGCATACCAATTTACATTTGGAAAAACAAAATCATAATGAATAGTAGAACACCAATAATGATTCAGCATGTTGAGGTTAGACAATCCATCTTAAAATCAAGACTGAAGAATCAGTAGAATCAGTAGCAACCAAATACTAAATTGATTAGTTAATAACCCAACAACTACTTTGCATCAAATTAAAGTCTCCACAGCCATATTCATCACTCATCAAATTGAAGTCAATCAACACCACTATCATCATCTCTAACATCAAAATCCTTTAAATCTTCAACGCTCTGACGAATAGCATAAACACAGGTCAATATAGACTTTATAACCTTAGTCTGAGTTAAAAGAATAAAGACCAGAGAAATGCTAAACTCAGTGACCTAATCTTTTCTCAGGTAGACAAGACCGACTACACTATCCTCTTATACCGATACACCAGAGAAGAAAAAAAAGACCATATTCATTGAGATCATGTTTATCGACTTATATCTATGCCTCAAACACATTACACATAAACATGAAACAGCCAAATCTAATTCAGCATACCGGTTCACATTTGGAAAAAAAATAAAATCACAGTGAATGGTGATTTGCATGGAACACAAACAAGATTCAACATTTTGAGGTTAGACATTACATCTTAAATTCATGACAGACTAATCAGTAAAAATTACACATAACATTTCACAAAATGCACCAAAAGCTCAAATGATAAATCATGTCCAATTATATAATTTCAATCAATAAATTATAGCATGAAACAAGTTACATACAATCATAACTCACAACCAAATCCTAAGTTAATTAACTAATAATCCAAAAACTACTTCTCATTGAATGAAAGTCTCTACAGTCCATATACTGATTCAAATCCAAGTCAATCACCACCACTACCATCATCTCTAACATCAAAATCTTTTTCAACTTCAACACACTCTCATTTATAAAACCAGATTTTCTTCATCCTTCTTTTTCAAAGATTAAACACTAGAATTAGCAATCGTAGTAGAAAGGCATTCATAATATTTTTTTCCTACTGTTGTAGGATAAACATTAAACACTATCCAACATATAAATCTGGGCGATTCCAGCAATCCCTCTAGCAGAAAGAGACCCTTTTGGCTGATGTAGCAAAATGTCGGGAGTCATATCATACCACTATGGATTAACACTGTCAAAGCAAGCGGACACAAACATGTTATTGACCAACAAATTCTCTGATCAGACAGTCTCTATACCCGAAACTAAACTGATCCGCAGATAAATAAAATCCGCAGCTAACTATCTAAATAAGCTACAAAAAATTCCACAGTCAATAAGTAAAACAACAAACGAATTGCCAAACACCGATAATCATAACAATAAAGCATTCATTTTTAAGCTGTAACGAACAAATTATCCTTAACAACAAAATTAATTAAGCACCACAAAACTATATGGTCTAGGAAATAAAACCCGACACAAAATCCATAACCTCAAAACATAAAACACGGCAACGAAATCAACGATAACTCTTTTGGAACCTGGCACGGGCACCACGACCACCAAACTTCTTCGGCTCACAACGCCTCGGGTCCGCCACGAGCAAAGTCCTGTCATACCTAACAAGAATATCCTTAATCTCCTTCTTGCTCTGCTCATCAACAAACTTCTGGTAATACGCGACAAGAGCCTTCGCAATGCTCTGACGTATAGCATAAATCTGAGAAGTATGACCGCCGCCCTTCACGCGGATCCTCATGTCCACGCCGGAAAAACGGTTTCGTCCGAGGAGGAGAATCGGTTCATACGCCTTGAACCGGAGGATCTCCGGTTCGACCAGCTCGATCGGGCAACCGTTGATCTTGATCAGACCTCTTCCTCGCTTGCAGTGGGTGACCGCCACGGCGGTTTTCTTTCGGCCGAAACATTGGACGGATTCCGTTGGGGTTGCTGCTGGTGTCGCCGCTGCCATTTTTAGGGTTAGGGTTTGCTCAGTGAGGATACTGATTTTTAGGGTTTGGGAGTGAGGATACTGATTTATATATAAGGCAAAAATCTAGAGCCTAGCAAGCCCATGGGTTTTGTTTGGGCTATGGGTGTGATGTAGGCTTGGGCTTTAAAAGCCTTTTCGTTTAGTAATTCTCTTAGGTGCCATTAGTTCGTGGAATAGCTAAAGAATAGTAATGAATATAATAGTTAGAGCATCTCCAATGGTCCAAAATCTTTTGTTCTCATACTGTTGAAGTAGTAACATTCTACTGCAGTGGTAAAAAAATTGTTGTTCTTTGAAATGGAAGTTCTCTGAATTAAGAACAAGGTTATATAAAAAACGTAAGCAAAATAAAAATATGTGAGAGAAAGACACGAAGGGCTTTAATTGGGAGGTGCAAGTGACACTCCATTTTGGAGTGTTGGAGCTGTAAGTGGATGAGGTAGTGGCGGGTCCCACTGGCAGCTTTAATAAAAAAAAGAAGTTAACAATTGAATTAAACTCCAACGACAATATATTGAATGAATTATTTTTCTAAGTTACAATTTTAAAATTCAAAGCAGACACAGCAATTTTATTTTTTTAAAATAGGCTATTTTGTTTCCTATAAAAACTATGGACTAACTTACTCCTTTTACACAATTTCTCCTTTCTAACAAGAAACTTCACTCTTTCTTCAATTTTCATATTTCAATGGAAAATAATGAAGAATTTTTAGACAAATTTGACTCTCAAGTCTCGAGTAGTCAATATTTCGAATCTCCAAACACACAATTTCACAATCAAAATCCATCTAGTTCTCGACACCGATCCTCACACTCTCCAAATTTTGAAACATCGCATCCAATACGGAGAATTCAACGACCTAATTTTTATCCATACCCGAATCCACAACACCAAAATTTTATTCAACCCGAATTCAACAATTCCCCTCAATGTCAATATGGAGGGTACCGAATGTCAAACTCATTTCCTCAAAACCCATATCTTGCAGAGCCATATATTAATTACAACGAATTTGGGCAAGGCGGGCATTTCGGTCGACCACCGCTTGATGTTGAGTCTCCAAATATGGGTACATTTGACGACATAAGCTCAGATGAATATAATGATGCAATTGAGGTCCAAGTTGATGTGGCTGGAACAGTTAGAGGCAGATCAAGGCGGGGAGGATCGGGAAGGGGCAGATCGGGTAGGGGAATTTCACAACCAAGGTATCCATGGACTAGAGAGCTTGATGAAATATTATTTAAGAGTTGGTTGACAATTGCAAATGATGAAATAGTTGGTGATGAAAAAAAAAAGAGGAGATCTATGGAGGAGAATAAAGCTATTATTCAACCAACAGAGACCGCATGGTCCAGCACTACCGGATGAGGTTACGGCTTCAAGAAAATTTTATGAAACTAATAGAAAAGTAAGTGATTTTGTCTCCGGTTACTCTACGGTTGAAAGGTCGCATCATAGCGGATTTTTCGATCCTCAACGAATTGATAAAGCGATGAAATTATATAGGCAAAGACATAATGAAAAAAAAGATTTTAAATTTCTTCATGTTTGGGAAGTTGTGAAAGGAGAAGCAAAATGACTTTCTTTTAAAAAAAAATCGTTATGATACTTCTACAATTCAATCTAGCTCGAAAGAAGTTACTATTAATGTTGAGAATCGAATAGAACGTCCGATGGGTAGGAAGGCAGCTAAGGCAGAGGCAAGAGGTAAAGAAAAGTCTAGTAGTTCGTCACAGATAATTGATGTAGAAACCTACAACAAACATCATGAAGAAAAAATGCTAGCAACTAAAGATTTGGTTCAACAGGGGAAAGACATGTATGATCAGGGTCAGGAAATGATTAAATTGCAAGAGTTTGAGCTTCTTACGAAAGATACTACAAGAATGAATCCGGGTCAATTGGCACGATACGAAAAAATGTGCGAGCGAATTACCAAAAAATATGATTTATAATTAATCTTATAATTATATTTTTAATTTAGTTATTTAGCTTTTATTGTATTTGTACTAAATGAGTGTTGAATTTAATTTAGTAGTATTAATGTATTAATGGTTGTGTTTAATTTGTTTTATTAATATGTATTAATGGTTGTCAAAAAAAATGTGTTAAATGTGTGTTTAATTTGTTTTATTAATATATATTAATGGCTGAATTTAATTTATATGTTAAGTTTGAGGTTTTTTCATGCGCTTTATTGATTTTAAAAATAAAATACCTTATCATAGTCTATTTTTTATTATGAATATTTTTCATTTGTATCATTGAATTGTAACATTGGCAGAAAGGTAGTGAAATGTAGTAAATGAATTGTATCTACTTTTCTTGATATGCATATCTAGCTGAATATAAATATACAGGCTGAATATGTACACATATTTTTTGAGATATCCATTTTTATGTCTATAAATACTATCCAGATTCATATTAAATTACAAATTACATTTGCATCTTTCTATTTTTTAGCAAAAAGATGTCAAGTTTCAATAATTTTGTTCGAATTAGGCTGGATGCAGCGCGAATTAGAAGGGAAGCTGCGAGAGCATTGTGGGATGAAGAAGATGACGAGATGGAACACGTTATATTGGAACAACAAGCAGAACAATCTACTGCACCTCGACAAAAAAAATACGTTAATCGAGATAGAGACGAAGGTGGAGAACGTTTATATAGGGACTATTTTGGTCCCAATCTTGTTTATGACGATGATAAATTTCATAGAAGGTACCGGATGAGTCGCAAAGTGTTCCGCCGTATAGAGTTGGGGTTGGAGAATCACACATCATATTTTCAACAGAGGGTTGATGCTGCAAAAAAGAAGGGATTTACTCCACTTCAAAAATGCACAGTGGCTCTACGTATGCTTGCATACGGTGAGGCTGCTGATCGTCAAGATGAATATTGTAGGATTGGTGAGACCACAGTATTAGAAGTTGTAGGGAAATTTTGTCGTGCCATTATCGAGGTCTTTTGACAAGAATATTTGAGACGCCCTAATGCTGATGACGTGAAACGTTTGTTTCAAATGCACGAAAGAACTCATGGGTTTCCTAGAATGTTGGGTAGCCTTGATTGCATGCATTGGACATGGAAGCATTGTCTAGTGGGGTGGAAAGGACAGTTTACCCGAGGAGATCACAAGGTGCATGATGAACCCTACATGTTTTGATTATGTCCAAACGTCTCAGAAGATGAAATTCTATCCTTATTCATATACTTTTCAATGTTGACTAACAATTCTTGTTTAGTATTGCATAAGTTTATCAGCAGGTGCTGAATGAAGAAATTCTGGATTGCCTTGAAGACTCAGAAGAGAAGAATACCAAAAGACAAAAGTTTAAAGCTCAGAAGCTGGATACTCCGCTCTGAAGATTTTCTGAAGACTGTTAAAGCTCTCCTCAGAGGATTAGAAGCAATCAGAAGGAATTCTATTTTATTAGAAGCTTAGACAAAAGGAATAAAGAACTCAGAAGCGCTAGTCACGAGTCTTATCTAGCATTTAATGCTCTGACTTCTGCATTTTAATGCAAGGCGCCAAAAGTTCAAAAAGCTGTTTTGATGGAGCGCGTTTGTCTGCCTCAAGCAAAACAAGCACTTCCTTGTCTACCCTTTGCCGATCCAAATGAAGTAAAAATTCCAGTCAACCTTATCTTTGATTTCAAATCTCTTACCGGATGTCATCTATTGAAGATTCAAATTCAAACAACGGTCATCTCCAAATCATTATAAATAGTAGCCAAGCTCCATTACATCTCCTACGCGATTAACGAGCAAAATCTTAAAGCACTATTTTAACGAGCAAAACAGAGCGATCTTTTCCATTCTCAATCTTTCATAGTTTAGGCTTTGTAATAGTGAGAGAGTGAAGAAACACAAGTTCATAATAGGAATCTTGTAAACTGGTATCGTTTGTGATACTTAGTTAGATTTGAGAGAAATCTAGTTAAGGTTTGAGTTGGGTGAGAATTCTAGAAAACAGGATTGTTGTTGTTCTGGTGGAAATCCTTTAACTCATTCTAGGCTAGTCAGAACTAAGTGAGAAATTAGCTTAAGTTATGTTGATGTAAATGAGCTTCTGAACTTTCCATAAAAGTTCTGAATAGTGGATTTAAAATCCCTGGTGACTGCGATCACAGAGGACATGACGTAGTCACATGACTTCTGTGGTGAACCTGGATAAATCGAACTGTTCATCAGGATCTCCTGAATCTCTTTCTCCCTTCCTTATACTTGTTATTTTGCTACTGTGTACTTGCTTTTGTTTAGTGCTGAAACAAATTTACTCTTTATATCATTGTCTTTGTTCAGAAGACTGTCCAGAAGTTCTCTAACTCAGAGCTTTTGTTGCTGAAAGCAGTTAAACTGTGAAAAGGCAGAATTTCCCTCAAGAGCTGTTTCATTAAACTAGTCTCTGACTCTGAGGAAATTTGACTCTGAGAAATTAAGTTTCCCTAAAAACTTAAAATTATCAATTTTCCGCTAAGACACCTATTCACCTCCCTCTAGGTGATTCTGATCTTGTTAGGTCCAATAGTGCCTACAATCATGCTTGAAGCAATGGCTTCACAAGATCTATGGATATGGCACGCATACTTTGATACAGCTGGGGCGAACAACGATTTGAATGTTTTGGGTAGATTGACTTTGTTTTGTGAAAAATTTGATGGATTAGCTCCACCGAAGGTATTCATGGTTAACGACAAAACATACAACATGGGATACTACCTAACTAATGCTATATATCCTGAATGGGCAGCATTTGTGAAAAGCATTCCACATGCCGTTGAACCTAAGAAGGCTTTATTCAAGCAAAGACATGAGTTTGCAAGAAAGGATGTAGAAAGGGCTTTCAGGGTATTACAAGCTCGATTTGCAATAATTCGTGGTCCAGTCAGGCTTTGGGACATGTACAAACTTCATGATATATGGATGCTTGTATTATACTTCACAATATGATAGTCAAAGATGAGCGACATAAGTACATCTGATCTTATCCTCCTAAAGCACATCAGCCGCCCAGGGTTGAAAATGTAGGAACTGGACCTCATGCAGGAATTGAAACCGCTTTTAACTTTTCCAACTGTCTCGATAACGAAGCACGTATCCGTAGCAGAGTAGATCATTTCAAACTCAAACAAGATTTGATTGAGCATATTTGGAACAACAACCCGTTACAGGACCTTAATGTTGGAACGTCATCGTAAAACTTAATGTTATTGTATCGTATGTTATATTATTTAAACGTATGTTTTCCGTATTTTAAATTAATGAAATAATTTTTTATGATATTTATGATATTTATGTAATGTAAAATATTAATTGAAATTAAATATAAGTTTGGAGTTTATTTAATATGTAATGCAAAAAAATAAAATAAAGAGTAGTTAATTTTAATTGAATTAATAAATAATATTAATATATATAATTGTGTGTAAGAGTGTAAGATAAAATTATGACACATAGACCCCATGTAATAGTAATAAAGTTAAGGAGATTTGTTAAGGAGAGTGTGTTGTAGTGGTTAATTTTGGAAAGGAGAGTAAATTTGATGATGTGTAAAAAGTTGAGTATAGTAAAAAAAGTGATAGGCTATTTTCAGACATACTTTTACCACATTTGACATATGAGAAGTCCATAATACCCCTACCCATATTAACCAAAATCAAATCAAACCAAATCATCTTCCACCAAATTTTTGGTTAACCCAACCATAACACACTATCCGGCGAGCAAGGAACTCCGGCGCAACACCATATATTCCGGCGACCACCAACTACTCCGGCAGAATACATTTTTCGGCGAGGAGATTTAACGTTTTCAAATCATGTCGGGAAGACAAAACAAGGAAAAAAGACCAAATCGGGGTAAAGCGCCGGAGGTAATACATGTTTTAATTGATTTTAGTATAGTTTTGTTGAAAAATCCGGTGAAAGGACCGTATTTTATGAAAAATCCGACGGACGGAAATTTCATGCGCCCTTCCATTAGGCGGGGCGTATGAAATTTTCGTCCGCCCATGTGGAGGGGCGCGAAAATCATACGCCCCTCCAAATGGGCGGACGCAAGAACCATGCGCCCCGCCGTGTGGAGGGGCGCAGAAACCATGCGCCTCGCCATGAGGAGGGTACATAAGTTTTCCGCCCCACCGTGAGGGCGGGCGTGAAAACCATGCGCCCCTCCTCACGGCGGCGCGTGATATTCATGAGTCCCGTCCTTATTTTATTTTTATTTTAATTTTTTTAATTTTTTCTTAACTCTGAATCATTTGGATGAACCGAACTGAATTATAATTATAGTTTTGAGTTAGTATGATTTATAATTTATTTAATATTAATTAAATTTATTTAGATTAGCGAACCTAGATCAACCGTAGGAGGCAAATTCGTGAATTTAGCAGAATAGAGATCCCGATGTCGGATATAGTTCAGGAAATGTCTATTGCACTACATACGAAGAGGCGTCATATAGACTTTGATTCACGCCAGACATTACCCGTTAGACAGACTGGCCGTCAGATGCCAGATTTGCATCCATACCAGCAGACCCAGTTTGATATGTACAGAGATCCACAGTTTGATATGGGCGTATCCGGGGTTGGTTCAGATGCATCAGATACAGAGTCTGACGAGCTCGAAATCGTTCATGATGGTTCATCCGATGAGTATGTGTTGTCACCGGACCGCTAGGACGAGGACGTTGACTTCTCCCAGAGACGATTCACTCTGGCATCTGGCAGCGCTGTAGGTTTTGGTGCTGCTGAGGGTTCTGCCCGTGGTACGAATTTTCGTAGTAGGGCATCTGGTATTGGGGAGGGTTCTGGTCATGGTAGTCGGAGACCAGCTAGGCCGGAGAGGGAGGTCGGTACTGGTGTAGTTGAGGGTTCTAGCCAGAGTAGGCGGAGACCAGCTAGGTCAGGGAGGGATCTCGGTGTTGGAGTGAGTGAGATGGAGCCAGATACAGATCACATTGACCCGGACTCAGTCCATGCCCCAGTCCATGCCACTGTACATGACGCTAAGAGGAGTGTGACTGGTAGATTTGTTGCTCAGGCAGGTATATTATACACTTTAACTAAATATATTTTTTATATTATTATATTATTATTCTTTATATATTTTTCAATCGGTTCGAGAAAGGCTAGAGCTTCAGATGATGAGAGTTGGTTGGTGACTAGTCTGGTAGATGGCGGCCCAGTAGACGAGACTGTTATTCCCAGTTTTTTGGGACACGTTGCATCTAGATTGTGGACAGTTCAGCCGGATAGGCGGAGACTTTTGTCTACTGGGACAAGAAAGTCGATTTGTGACTTTTTGAAAGTCTCTCTCGCAAAAGCTCCACCTGAGGTTAGTATTTTAATTAATTAATTATCCGAAATTATTTAAATTTAGTTGTTATTATTTATATTTATTTTATTTTTATAAATGTCAGATGAACCAGATGTTGCAGAGGACAAGCCTATCACACCTTCCATTTATTACTTTTGATCACATTGACTAGCCGTTGATATCTGCATTTGTTGATCGATGGCAGCCGGACACGAATTCACATATGCCATTTGGAGAGATGACTATCACATTGTTCGATGTGTATTATATTTTGCGCATTCCGGTGCATGATGAGTTGGTTAGTGCTGCTCCAGATAGTGAGAGGGTGCAGGATTTACTTGAGTTATTCTTCGACTGTCGGAGGAGAGATTTGGATGGTATTTATCAGGGTGGAGGTGTGAAGAACGCCAAGTTGAGAGCGATGGTTGAGGATAAGAGTTTGCCTAACACGTTATGAGCTAGAGCATAGATTTGGCTTGCTATAGGATCCACGTTGGTTGTGGACATGAGTGGAGATAGGGTCGAGGGTGTACTATTAGAGGAGTTGATTCGAGATGATCAGGAGGGCGCTGATGGAGTAAGCGGGTACTCGTGGGCATCTGCCACTTTAGCATACCTTTACCGGCAATTGAGGTTAGCTAGTAGAGGAGATACTCGAATTATTGCTGGTTGTTTGACATTATTGCAAGCATGGATATACGAGTATTTTCCGACCTTGCGTCCTGCTCGGGCCTCGGATATTGTGCATCATAGTGGGGCACTGGCGAGCAGATGGGTTCCACTGTTATCACAGAGGCTTGACAGATTAGAGACTCTATGAGTGCATTTGGATCGACTTTCGTCGTTCGAGGAACATATTTTTTGTCTACTTTTATTTTTATTTTTTCAGATTTAATTTATTAACTTATATTAAACATTTAGGTTTGTTGGACACCATACGGGCCTGTGCCGGATAGTCAGAGCCTCCGAGTGCAGTATGCTGGGTGGATTCAGTACCGAGATATATGTGAGCCATACATGCCAGACCGAGCAGTTCATCAGATAGGCTACGTACATCCGGTCCCTCGTGATATCCTTAGGCCTAATCGGGCATGTAGACCGTGGAAACCGACGGGTTACAAGATACAGATGAATCTTGTACAAGTTGATGATCATTGGAGGAGGAACCATAGTGCCATTGACCTGAGGAGTCTAAGAAAGACGACGATAGTGGAGCTTAGAGCTTGTACTGACGATTACATAGATTGGTATACATCTCATTCGCACCATGTACTGTCGCGTGCCAGTATTGACTTGCCGTTAGTTATCACCCGTGATAACACTGCATATGTAAGTCTTTATATTTTTTTTACATATTAATATATTAAATTTTTTACATATTATTATACTAACTAATTGTTTTGAACGACTTGTTTATTAGTGGGTTCATCAGATGGGGCGAATAGCTGACCGGGCGATAGTAGTTGTGCCGGAGCCGGATCCACGTAGACAAGAATTAATAGCGGATTTGGAAGCGGTTGTAAGATAGTGGAGTTTGTCTGGTTGACTGTACGAATATTTGTTATTACTGAATATTAAGTAGTTATGGAATTTTATGTTATAAAATTTTATGTTGTTGAATTTTTTTTTTACGTTATTTCTGATAAATTGGTCAATATCAAGTCATATAACTGTTCTTTGACATGAAATAAAGCTACTAAAGTTCAAACTTTACACACATATCTACTCAAACACAACCTTTACACACATATCTACTCAAATAACAACTTTACAAATATTTTTTCTCTGGATTCAAATGTCGAACTACAGGATTATTCCCGAATCCTTAAACAACAATGAACTAGAAACTCAAACTCAGGTACATAATCCGGTTTTAGTTTATAATAATTGACGTGAAAAAATATATTTTAGTAAAGACTCGTGAACATTGAGTCCCTCCACAGGGTGGGACTCATGAAAATTGAGTCTCTCCACGTGATGCGCCCCACCACGTGGAGAGACTCAATTTTCATGAGTCTGACCACATGGTGAGGCTCAATTTCCACGAGCCATACAAATATTTAAGATTAATAATTGTTTTTTAACATTTTTAGGAACCCTTGCAAGAAGAACCGAATAATGGCGACGGTGTTGATTATAGTATGCACTTTATGACTGAAGAATTATTTCCAGAATATCATGACGCTCTAGTGTGGGTTCAAAATAAAGCAATTAATTTAAGATTTGAGCTTGTCGTACATTCCCGTAAACCAGATGGGAGTAAATACTTGCGATGTGCACGAGGTGTGAAATACGTAAAGAAGTTAAAGAATCCGGGAAAACCTACGAGGCAAAATACACATACTCAATATTGCGGATGCCTATTCAGAATCAGAATTGTACCGATGAGAGATGGAAGTGGTTGGGTGCCTGTTAAATTACAGAATTCTGTTCATGGACAACACAATCATGCATTGCCAGTATATCTAGAGGGTTATCGGCAAATCAGTAAACTGAGTCCTGGTTCAAAAGTAATTATTAAAAATATGCGTCACGCTCACGTGAAGCCGACTTCGATGTTACATTCCATTCAGAAACACTTTCCAAACGACAATACCAACCAGAGACAGGTGTACAACGAAATAGCAAAGCAAATGGCTGAGTGTTTTGATAATAGATTGGTGTTGGGTCAGTTTTTTCATCAAGCTAAGGAAGTTGGATATTTTCATACCGAGAAATACGACCCGACGACAAACGCGTTGACTCATGAATTTATGTCTCATCCGGAGATGATAGCCATGGTTCTGTCATACCCATATATAATTGGCATGGATTCTACCTACAAAACAAATAGGTATAAAATGCCGTTATTTCAGATTGTTGGTATGACACCAACTAACAAGAATTTCTTAATTGTTTATGCGCTTATGAAGGACGAATCAATGGCTAGCTATATGTGGGTGTTGAGAGTATTGAGGACTTTGCTAGAACATGGATTCTTCTTCTTCATTTTTCTGCTTCTCAGAATTTCTTTTGCAAGTGCTTTTCACAATTTCATGGATGCTATTTTTCTTTCCATAAGGGAAATCACCTTCAGGATGCTTTTCCTTATTTCGAAGCCTATCGTTATGCCTTTCTTCTTGAATAAAAAGCATTAACTCTTCCAACTTCTTGTTATTTTCTTCAAACTTCTTTTTTAAAGCTTCATATTCTGCTAGGGGAATGGTAGGTGGAATCGTTCTTGATGGCATAGAAGGATCTTCATCGTGGGGTTCAACATGTTCTTCATCATTACGAAACGTAGCATGTTCGTCTGGAATTCAAGAAGTCTGAGATGGTGGGCCTTGAGTTTTCTTCGGAGGCATTCCTGTAAACTAGAAAAATAAAGCAAAATACAAAGGTTTTTTGATCGGTTTCCCATAGATGGCGCCAACTGTTGTAGCCCGAACTAAACAGTGAATTTGTAGAGGGGAAACCAATCGTTGAGGGATTAACGGAAAGACATTGAACTTAAGATTAACCCTTTATGATGACGGTCGAACGAATCTTCTTCACAAGTAACCAATGTGTTTCTGTCTTGAGGCTTCTCGGATCTTCTTCACAAGTAACTGACGTGCTTCTGTCTCTGACTCCAAAAATCAACCCCTTTATCATTAAATGAGAGACTATTTATAGCATTTGAGGATGGAAGCTACCTTAGATCTGGAAGTTATTTTATTGAACGTGGGATTGATAATAAGGATTGTGATGAATATATGGTGAGCTGGAATCAATAAATCACATTATCAAAACCTAACTTTTATTAATTACTAAGTTAAAGGACAACCTTAATTATTAATATCCAACATGTATGTAATGGTCGATGAGATAGAAGACTTTAACTACTAAAAAATGATAAAAATTAATTCCGTATATAGGGTTATATCACTTTCCTTCCCTATATTTTTATGATCTTTATAGAGTTATTGAAACATCCAGATTTATGTCATAAATTATTGGATTTATCACATTAGTAATGTCTAATTTTACACGCTAGATTTAACTACTATTGTTTGTGATACTAAAAAAATGGTATAATTTTGGTCTATATGACATTAATGTATTAAACTTGGTTTGCATCTAGACAATAGTAATATTGATTGTCTTCTTTCGTCAATGTTGCTATAAATTGGTTTATTTTGTTTTTTCTTTCTCTAAACCCATATCAACGATGTTATTTTCATAATTTTTGTCTAAGTAATTTTATTCACCTCATATTTTTACAATTAAAAGTAAGTAAAACATAATATTTGTTATATTTAGTGCATTTTTTTGTTTCATTTATCCAACGTCCTTTACACAAATAATCATCACTGTTACTAAATTTTTATTTTATTTTTCCAACTATATTTTATCTATGATTATGTCATTTTGCATTATAATTAATCTAATTTTGCTATCTCCTTAATATTTATCTTTTCATAGCTATGTTTTTTTAGTTTATATTATTTTTTTAATTTCTCTCTAATCCTATGGACAATTCAGAGTTAATAGAGATTAATTTCTGTATTTTTACTTTTCACCTAAGTTGCTCTTAATTATTTATTGCTGTTAGCATGTAAAATGACTAATATAGTCATAATTAAATTTTTTAAATGTAAAATGCACACAATAAAGGAAATTAAAATCTGTTTTTTTTTTTTTTTAAATAATTGTCTTTCACCTAAAAAGCAACAAGTATCATTTTTTAAGTGATAGGCTATTTCCAGCCATATTTTTACCTTAATTGACATAGTAAAAGTCAATAATACCCCTACCCATATTTATCAAACCCAAACTAAACCAAACCATCTTCCACCCAAATTTGTTTAACCCAATCATAACACATTATCCGGCGAGCAAGGAACTCCGGCGACCACCAACTATTCCGGCAGTAAACCTTTTCCGGCGAAGAGATTTAACGTTTTCAAATCATGTCGGGAAGACAAAACAAGGAAAAAAGATCAAATCGGGGTAAAGCGCCTGAGGTAATACATGTTTCAATTGATTTTAGTATAGATTTGTTAAAAAATCCGACCAAAAAATCAATTATATGAAAAATCGGCGGAGGGAAACGGCGGACGAAAAATTCATGCGGCGGGGCGCATGAATTTTCCGTCCGCCCATGAGGAGGGGCGTGATATTCATACGCCCCTCCACATGGGCGGACGCAGAAATCATGCGCCCCGCCATGTGGAGGGGCGCAGAAACCATGCGCCCCGCCGCGTGGAGGGGCGCATGGTTTATCCGCTCCGCCGTGTGGGCGGGCGGAAAAACCATGCGCCCCTCCACGCGGCGGGGCGCAAATTTCATGAGTCCTTTTTTTTTTTTTAGTTTTTTTTTTTTAGTTTTGTCCTAACTCTAAATTATAATTAATTTAATATTAATTAAATTTATTTAGGTTAGCGAACCTAGATCAACCGTAGGAGGCAAATCCGTGCATTTAGCTAGACAGTTGCGTTTTTCTGAACCGACTAGCAGAATAGAGATCCCGATGTCGGATATAGTTCAGGAAATGTCTACTGCACGACATACAAAGAGGCGTCATATAGACTTTGATTCACGCCAGACATTACCTGTTAGACAGACTGGCCGTCAGATGCCAGAGTTGCATCCTTACCAGCAGACCCAGTCTGATATGTACAGAGATCCACAGTTTGATATGGGCGTATCCGGGGTTGGTTTAGATGCATCAGATACAGAGTCCGACGAGCGCGAGATTGATCATGATGGTTCATCCGATGAGTATGTGATGTCACCGGATCGCCAGTGCGAGGACGTTGATTTCTCCCAGAGACGATTCACTCTGGCATCTGACAGCGCTGTAGGTTTTGGTGCTGCGGAGGGTTCTGCCCGTGGTATGGATTTTCGTAGTAGGGCATCTGGTATTGGGGAGGGTTCTGGTCAGGGTAGTCGGAGACCAGCTAGGCCGGAGAGGGAGGTCGGTACTGGTGCGAGGCATGGCAGTGTAGTGGAGGGTTCTAGCCAGAGTAGGCGGAGACCGGCTAGGTCAGGGAGGGATCTCGGTGTTGGTGCGAGTGAGATGGGGCCTGATACAGATCACATTGACCCGGATCCAGTCCATGCACCAGTCCATGCCACTGTACATGACGTTAGGAGGAGTGTGACTGGTAGATTTGTTGCTCAGTCAGGTAATATTATATACACTTTAACTAAATATATTTTTTATATTATTATATTATTATTTTTTAATATTTTTTTATATTTTTCAGTCGGTTCGAGAAAGGTTAGAGCTTCAGATGATGAGAGTTGGTTGGTGACTAGTCCAGTAGAGGGCGGCCCAGTAGACGGGACTGTTATTCCCAGTTTTTTGGGACACGTTGCTTCTAGATTGTGGACAGTTCAGCCGGAGAGACGGGGACTTTTGTCTACAGGGACAAGGAAGTCGATTTGTGACTATTTGAAAGTCTCTTTCGCAAAAGCTCCACCTGATGTTAGTATTTTTAATTAATTAATTTTCAGAAATTATTTAAATTTAATTGTTATTATTTATATTTATTTTATTTTTATAAATGTCAGATGAGCCAAATGTTGCTGAGGACAGGCCTATCACACCTTCCATTTATTTCTTTTGATCACATTGACCAGCCGTTGATATCTGCATTTGTTGATCGATGGCAGCCGGACACGAATTCGTTTCATATGCCATTCGGAGAGATGACTATCACATTGTTCGATGTGTATCAGATTTTGCGCATTCCGGTGGATGGTGAGTTGGTTAGTGCTGCTCCAGATAGTGATAGGGTGCAGGATTTACTTCAGTTATTCTTCGACTGTGGGAGGAGAGATTTGGATGGTTTTTATCAGGGTGGAGGCGTGAAGAACGCCAAGTTGAGAGCGATGGTTGACGATGAGAGGTTGCCTAGCACGTTACGAGCTAGAGCATGGGTGTGGCTTGCTATAGGGTCCACGTTGGTTGTGGACAAGAGTGGAGATAGGGTCAAGGGTACACTATTAGAGGAGTTGATTCGAGATGATCAGGAGGGCGCTGATGGGGTAAGCGGGTACTCGTGGGCATCTGCCACTTTAGCATACCTTTACCGGCAATTGGGGATAGCCAGCAGAGGAGATACTCGAACTATTGCTGGTTGTCTGACATTGTTGCAGGCATGGATATACGAGTACTTTCCGACCTTGCGTCCTGGTCGGGCCTCGGATATTGTGCATCCTAGTGGGGCACTGGCGAGCAGATGGGTTCCAGTGTTATCACAGAGGCTTGACAGATTAGAGACTCTACGAGTGCATTTGGATCGACTTTCGTCGTTTGAGGTACATATTTTTTGTTTACTTTTATTTTTATTTTTTCAGATTTAATTTATTGACTTATATAAAACATTTAGGTATGTTGGACACCATACGGGCATGTGTCGGTTTCTCAGAGCCTCCGAGTGCAGTATGCTGGGTGGATTCGGTACCGGGATATATGTGAGCCATACATGCCAGACCGAGCAGTTCGTCAGATAGGCTACGTACAGCCGGTCCCTCGTGATATCCTTAGGCCTAACCGGGCCTGTAGACCGTGGAAATCGGTGGGTTACAAGATACATATGAATCTTGTACAAGTTGATGATCATTGGAGGAGGAACCACAGCGCCATTGACCCGAGGAGTCTAAGAAAGACGACGATAGTGGAGCCTGGAGCTTGTACCGACGATTACATAGATTGGTATACATCTCATTCGCACCCTATACTGTCGCGTGCCAGTCTTGACCTGCTGACTGTTATCACCCGTGATAACACTGCATATGTAAGTCTTTATATTTTTTTACATATTAATATATTAAAATTTTTACATATTATTATACTAACTAATTGTTTTGAACGACTTGTTTATTAGTGGGTTCATCAGATGGGGCAAATAGCTTACCGGGCGGTTTCAGCTGTGCCGGAGCCGGATCCACGTAGACAAGCATTAATAGCGGATTTGGAAGCGGTTGTAAGACAGTGGCGTTTGTCTGGTTGATTCTATGAATATTTGTTATTACTGAATATTAAGTAGTTATGAAATTTTATGTTGTGGAATTTTATGGAATATTATGTTGTGGAATTTTATGGAATTTTATGTTGTTGAATTTATTTATTTTACGATATTTCTGAGAAATTTGTCAATATCAAGTCAGATAACTGTTCTTTGACATGAAATAAAGCTACTAAAGTTCAAACTTTACACACATATCTACTCAAATTGAGGGATAATCAGCGGGGTAATATTTTTAGATAAATGTTCAACACAGTAATATTCTTCAAATGGTCAGAATCAAATCCCTCATAATCAAATCCCTCTTACGAGGTATTTCGTACTAATCCATTTTCGCTTGTGGAAACTTGGGAACATAATTTCATATATGTTGATGTCATTCGAAGGCATAGTGCATTCGTAAATAATTTTGGTCGACTATGACGAGAAACATATCTAATGTTCCATGGAAGATCCTTCATGATGATTATTTAAGAGAAGTCGACTATTACACTGACATTAACTGTATTTTATGTGTAATTCCTAGTTTCACGTTCGAGGTACTGTTTAATTAATTTGCTAATTTGATTTCAATTTCGTCATATAATATTCAATGTTAATGTATGTTTATATGTTATTTATGTTGTTTAATCTAATTTGATTTAATTTTAATGTTAAAGGGTTAAGATTAGGGTTAGGGTAAGGGTTAGGATTAGGGTTAGGGTAAGGGTTAGGATTGGGGTTAGGGTAAGAATTTTTTTTTTTTTTTTAAATTAGAAACTCACACGGTTTCCGCCCCACCATGTGGTGGGGCGGAAACCGTACACGCCCCACCACACGGCGGGGCGTGGGCTTCCTACGTCCCACCGTGTGGTGGGACGTGTGGAATCTACGTCTCACCACATGGTGGGACGTAGATTCCACACGTCCCACCACAAGGTGGGACGTAGGAAGCCCACGCCCCGCCGTGTGGTGGGGCGTGAACCATGTCAGTCAATGTTTTTTTTTTCGAATTTTTTTTAAGAAAAGGGTAAATTCGTCTTTTACTACGTCAATTTTAGTAATCCATGGCTGGAAATAGTAACCCCCTTTTTTAATTCCTAACCAAACACTCCAATTAACGACCTTTTAGATCAGAAAACAAAAAGCAGCTGAAAATGGTGAAACATCCACCTTCCTATATTTAAAAACAAATCCGTTGCAAACACCAGTTAATTACTAAAACATAAAAGGTAAATGGAAAAAAACAGTTTATATCTAGTTGCAGTCATTAACTTGAATTTGATTGGAAGTGAATTCGTAAATTTTAAAATAATATAAAAATATTTCAAATTTCAAAAAAGAAATAGTCACCCTCATCACAAACCAAACCAAAAGAAAGAATAATATAATTTATTTATTTTTTATAAAAAAACAAAAACAAAAAAAAGGCAACATAAAGCATCCTTTTCAAATAAATTTTGGGCGTGTCCATAATAATTAATTCCATTTCATTTCACTAGAAATTATAATTCCACTCTTCATCTTCCTTCTCCAGATCCAATCTAGGGTTCGTTGATTTTCGAATCTGTATATTCAATTTGATCGATATGGAAGCGATCGATGAATTGTCTCAGCTCTCTGATTCTATGCGGCAGGCATCTTCCTTGCTTGCCGATGAAGATATTGATGAAACGACGACGTCTTCCTCTTCTTCTAAACGATCCTCCACTTTCCTCAATGTTGTTGCTCTCGGCAATGTCGTAAGTTCTCGCTCTTCTCTCATTTCGTTATGTGTTTATTCCATTTTTCGAGTAGTCGTACCGTTAGATCTTTGGATCTCTCTGATTTTTGTATTGCGTGTTGAATTCGTTGGTAATGTGGTTAGTTATAGGTAGAAATAATATAGAAACAGTGAACTTAAGGAGGAGATAGTGTGTGTGTATATTGTATGTTGCACGGACACGGAAAATGGACACGGACACGGACACGAATACAGGAAACGTTATCTATAGAACATTAGCTTAATAAAATAGCCTATGAGTAAAAAGAAACACGAAATGGATACGGATAGGTGGGCTATGAAATGGAGTTTCCGTGCAACATAGTGTTTATTCAAAATCTTGAGTAGTCGCACCGCTAGATCTTTGGATCTCTCTGCTTTTTGTATCGCGTATCGAATTCGTTCATAATGTGAGTAGTAATAGGTGGAAATGATAAGGAATTGTTTCTTCTAAATATAGAAACAGTGAACTCAAGGAGGAGATAGTGTGTGTGTGTGTATCCTATGTTGCACGGAAACGGACACGGATACATGAAAGATTATCTGTAAAACATTAGCTTCATAAAATAGCTTATGAATGAAAAGAAAAACGAAATGGATACGGATACGCGGGCTATGAAGTGGAGCTTCCGTGCAACACAGTGTATATTAGATAGAAAACCTCGACAATGTGGTGCAAGACCTCTAGAGTAGTCGTACCGCTAGATCTTTGGATCTCTCTGCTTTTTGTATTGCGTATTGAATTCATTCGTAATGTGGTTAGTAATAGGTGGAATTAATAAGGAATCGCTTCTTCTAAATATAGAAACAGTGAACTTAAGGAGGAGATAGTGTGTGTATATTCTATGTTGCACGGACACGGAAACTGGAAACTGGAAATTGGACTCGGACACGGACACGGACACGGATACAGGAAACATTCTCTCTAAAACATTAGCTTCATAAAATAGCCTATGAATAAAAAGAAAAACGAAATGGACACGGGTACGTGGCTATGAAATGGAGCTTCCGTGCAACATAGTGTTTATTCAAAATCTGGAGTAGTCGTACCGCTAGATCTTTGGATCTCTCTGCTTTTTGTATCGCGAATCGAATTCATTCGTAATGTGAGTAGTAATAGGTGGAAATGATAAGGAATTGTTTCTTCTAAATATAGAAACAGTGCACTTAAGGAGATAGTGTGTGTTTGTATATTGTATGTTGCACGGACACGGATACAGATACCGAAAATGTTGTCTCTAAAAAATAAGCTTCATAAAATAGCCTATGAATAAAAAGCAAAACAAAATGGACACGGATACGCAGGCTATGAAATGGAGCTTCTGTGCAACATAGTGTATATTAGATAGATAACCTCGACAATGTGGTGCAAGACCTCTAGAGTAGTCGTATAGATCTTTGGATCTCTCTGCTTTTTGTATCGTGTATCGATTCATTCGTAATGTGCCTAGTGATAGATGGAAATAATAAGGAATTGCTTCTTCTAATTATAGAAACAGTGAACTTAAGGAGATAGTGCGTCTATATTCTATGTTGCATGGACACGGAAACTGGACACGGATTCAGGAAACACTGTCACTAAAACAGAAGCTTCATAAAAAAAGCCTATGAATAAAAAGAAAAACGAAATGGAGCTTCCGTGCAACATAGTTTGTATTAGATAGACAACCTGAACAATGTGGGATGTAAACTGGTGGAAGACCATTAGAGAGTGGTGCGAATTAGGGGAAATTGGTGTGTAGTTGTATTCTCGGTTCTCGGGTGCTATTTTGGTGAAGGAGACATTACGTACTTTCTGAATTGAATACGTTTGTTAGTGATATCCTGGAAGATGGATTTATTTAGTAGCATGTTAATTTCTGTCACATTTGAATTTACTGTTCATGAATGTTCAGAGGAAATCAATGAAAAAAGAAAGATATAATGCTGCATTGTTGAAATTTTGAAACTCTCTTCGTTCCTTCATTTTACAAGGATGTATTTTATAGCTTTTTGTGGTGTTGTGGTGTTGATGGTGTATGATTAATCACATTTTCTTTATTTGTGGAAATTTTGAGCAGGGCGCAGGAAAATCTGCTGTCTTGAATAGTCTAATAGGGCATCCTGTTTTGGTCAGTTCATCTTATCTTCAGTCTCTCTTCAGGTTTTTGTGTCCTTTATGGACTACTGCTGACGGTCCTTTTTCTTTTCTTTGGATTTCTCTCTTGCAGCCAACTGGTGAAAATGGTGCTACTCGGGCTCCAATAAGCATTGACTTGAGTAGAGATAGTTCATTAAGCACCAAGTCAATCGTTTTACAGATAGACAATAAAACTCAGCAGGTTTCTGCAAGTAAGCCATCGAATTATTTTCCCTGTTAGTTGCTTGTTGTGTTATGTTGTTGGCTTATGATTGCTTCTTGTACATTATTGATAATTGCTTACAACCCACATTCTTGTGGCTGCAATTTTACTATTGTCTCTATGAGTAGATATAGTGATGTTTCTGATTGCTATCATTATTTTAATTGGTGGCACATTGTAGGTGCTCTTCGGCATTCTCTACAGGATAGACTAAGCAAGGGTTCCTCAGGCAAAAGTCGAGATGAAATATATTTGAAAATTCGCACTAGCACAGGTTACGCTTTTCTTATCCTACTGTTTATCGTATATTTACAAAATTGTTAAGACATGATCTATACTGTTTTTTTTTTTTACTTGAGGAAAGAAAAGGGACGAAAAAAAAATACATAAATAAATAAAATGCAATCCCTTCTTTAACTAAAGAAAGGAAATGGCGCGTCATGGATTCACTTCACGCGATACGTTCTGATTCTTTGTTTAAATCATTTTGTATCATATGTAATACCAATGATATGGATTTGCACTTGGTAGTATAACACAATAACTTTACTTCTGTAACTGTTAAATTCTGGCTCTTTTCCGGAAATTAGCAGTTGGTTTATATTCTATTAACCAAATTATGCTAGAACTCTTAGCTTTATTCTATTTATGTTATATGAAAAATTAATACTGTATAATGTGAAAAATTCATGAAAATAACAGTAACGAGAGGATTTATACCATTTGATATTACTCCATGATACATGAGTTTCCTGTTCATAGGAAGATTACATACAAATGCTTTTATGCCATGGGATGTACCTGCGTTTTTTTTTTCCGTGTGTGTGTTTGTGCGTGTGAAGTACAATGTTGTGCAAAATATGTCCCTAGATATGCTTTATTGCAAAAGAAGACAAATCATGACCACATAAGACCGAGAGCTGGACTACTCAAATTTAGCTTTGTTGTTATTTGCATTATACATTTGGAAGCAAATGAATCAAATTTCTTTATTTGCTAATGAATTATCACATGAAAATTAGTTTTGTTGCTTTTGATGTAGATACACGCATCAGTATTTACTAGAATTAATCCAATAAAACTGACATTGTAGAGTGCAAATTAGCACCTTTTTTTGGTGCCAAATATGACATTTCTTGATTGATAAATGAAGTATGCTATAAATGTTGTGGAAAACTTTTATATTCATTTCTTTTCAATAATTTTGAGGATTTGGATGTCCAAATTAGGGGTGTTAACAAGCCGAATCTAGATCAGACCTGGATGGGCTTGGCTCGAGATTCGGCAAAGTCCGGCTCGGTTTGAGTTCAAAGCTTGTATAGTTTGAAATTTTTAGGCTCGATACGAACTCAAGATAGACTCGCCTCGAGAAAGCTCACGAGCGTATGTGTTCAAATGTACCCATTTTAACATTTTGTTATTCAATCACAACATTCTAATGAAGAAAAGACCAGATTTTTGGGGTTGTATTTCGTTCGTTCTCAAATTCCAATTTTCTAGACAAAGGCCAAAGCTTTTCTAGTGTCATTCTTTTTTATGGATCAAATCATACGTGAGAGTTGAAAGTTAGTAATTATTGAAAAACCAATAACAATTAATGAAATAAAAATTAAATATCAATGATATAAAAAATAAATATTAATGAAATATATGTGGTAATTAAAAAATAATTGAGTATTTTTGCGAGCTTTCAAGCCGAACCTAAAGAGGCTCGAACTCATGCTTGTCAGTATTTGACTCTATCCAAGCTGATCACTGACTGAGCTTTCACTGTGCCGAGCTCGAATAACTAGCGGACTACCCTGGTTTGTTAACACCTCTAGTTGAAATCATACCATGGATACGAGATCACACATAAAGACGCTTATATGCTTCTACATTACTTTTATACCTGATAATAAATGTAATATCTGCAGCACCGCCATTGAAACTAACTGACTTGCCGGGGTTGGATCAAAGAATCATGGATGATTCACTGGTGAGTGAGGCTGACTGTAACATTCTTCTTAATGCCATTTTTCAGCTCAAATTTTTCTATCAATCTTAAAGATGCCATTTTCAGTCATTTGGATGTGTATGATCTTTTATGTTAGGATGCTTAATTTCAAGCTCTTTCTCCCCTCTCTCTTTTTCTTTCTTTTCCCCCCCAAGTATCAATATTGTAACTTATTTTCTGTCACAGGTTGGTGAATATGCTGAACACAATGATGCTATTTTGTTAGTTGTAATACCTGCTATTCAGGCCCCAGAAATTTCATCATCTAGAGCCTTGAGACTTGCAAAGGAGTTTGATGCAGAAAGTGAGTTCGCATCTGCATGCATCTTCTGCATATTTATGAAGAATTATAATTTCTCTTCATATTTCTTTGGTTTTGCATTTATTTTATTCTTTATATGTTTCCAGTTGTACGTATATGTTTATATATAATTTTCTTTATATTATTGTTTGATTCATTTTAGGTACTAGAACGGTTGGTGTTATTAGTAAAATTGATCAGGCAGCTACTGAGTCAAAAGCTCTAGCTGCTGTTCAAGCCCTCCTCCTGAATCAGGGACCTCCAAAAACATCTGATATACCGTGGGTTGCATTGATTGGCCAATCTGTTTCTATTGCTTCGGCTCAATCAGGGAGTGCTTCAGCTGAGAGCTCCTTGGAAACAGCTTGGCGGGCTGAGAGTGAAAGTCTAAAATCAATATTGACTGGAGCCCCCCAAAGCAAGCTTGGGAGGTTAGCTTTGGTGGAAGCTCTTGCTAGTCAAATTCGTAGCCGAATGAAACTCAGGCTTCCAAATTTACTCAACGGGTACTTCATCTTTTCTCCTGTTGCATCTTTGCCTTCTACACATGTTGGCTCATTTCTTTTGTTGAATGAGTGGTCGCAAATTAATCTGCTATGCTTTCTGTACTTGCTACATTCGTTTGCATTTGTCATAATATCCTTCTGCGTGAAGTAATAAAAAATTATATATCTATAGATGATGTTTGAATAGGTTGAGCTTGAGCGTTATCCCCTTTAATATGCTTCTTTTGATTTGTAATGCTGTGTATTGAAATATAATGCAGGCTTCAGGGAAAGTCACAAATAGTTCAGGAAGAATTAGTGAAGCTTGGCGAACAAATGGTTAGTAGCTCTGAAGGTACTAGAGCTCTAGCTTTAGAGCTTTGTCGTGAGTTTGAGGACAAGTTTCTCCAGCATCTTGTGGGTGGCGAAGTGAGTATCTTGTATTAGATAAAGGCTTGTTTCATTTATTTTCTTTGCTGCTAGATATGCCCATAATAGGAAATTGATATACCATATGTGGTTATAGCACATTACAGGAAGATAATAATGTCTGCATAGGATGAAGCTAGGTCTTCACTTTTTCGGTCATCTGCTGCTCTGTTTGGCTTTTATGCATGTGTGCAAGCACAGAGTCATAAATTACCAAGAAGACCTTGAAGCATGTATGGTCATCTACAAGCTTTTTAAGAGTGTTGGAGAAATGATCCAAGTGCTACCTGATAAATAATGTGATGTGATACTAAAATATTGACAGATTCTAACATGTTTTTAGCAAAGAAGTAACCTTGTGTATATTGTTGGCTTTTTGTTTGGTGCTTTGTTGAATTTCTGTCTCTCTTAAGTGGAGCTAGTGTGTGCTGGATACCATTTTTTGGTGGTTGGCTGCTTTCATCTTCTGTTGTTGTAAAGCTGCTGCATATATCATTTAGCTCTTAAGACTATTGTGGTAACATGTTTATTTTGCAGGGTAACGGCTATAAGGTTGTTGCAAGTTTTGAGGGAAGTTTTCCGAACAGGATGAAGCAACTTCCTCTAGATAGGCATTTTGACATGAAGCATGTCAAAAGGGTATGCTTTTATTAAATTTCTGTATTCTGCTTTCTCATATATTACATTTTAGGTGCTCTTATGATGGCTATTTCATTATATCAGATTGTCTTAGAAGCTGATGGTTATCAACCATATCTTATATCACCAGAGAAAGGGTTAAGGTCCTTAATAAAAGGTGTGCTAGAACTAGCAAAGGAACCCGCTCGTCTATGCGTGGATGAGGTATGTTTCTATATCCGCTGTGAGTTTAATACTAAAATTATCTCATCCAGCTTTTGTAGTCCCAAGGAACTGCATGTTTGTTTGATCAGCACAATGCATGATGTCATTGATAGACAATGCATGTGTGCCTCTCTAGGCATGTGCCATGTGCTTTTTGAATTGTGATCTGATGATCTAACTTGGATTTTGCAGTGTATGTGATTACTGTGTTGACACTTGTTATCTATAAACCATTTGGCAAAATGCTGATTAACGGTGGATTGGCGATAGAATGCCGATTATATTTGCTTTTGCACTCTATGGCTGGCACCATAATCATATTTCATATTTTGTGAAATCAATTTGAAATGGCATCTTAAGATAACAATAGTCAGTTGTTCTGCTGCTATATTATAATTTATTTCACACATTTTTCAAAAACTATATTCTTACTTACCACTCAAAATGTTTTTAACATTACAAGCATCTGAGAGGTGTTTAGCCTGTTTTCTACACATTTACTATGTTTTTGAGATGCTATCCTCTCCCTCCCCAAGCCAACTTTTCTCCATTGTTTTTAATTTCGCTATTTCTTAGTTCAAATTTTGGATAACAACTTGTCTAAGCAAGAAAGTTGCAGTTTATAAACATTAATGAGGTGGTTTGTTGGAGCTAGTGTTGTATGGCTTCTTTGCATCTAATCTGAATATCCAGTGTTGAGCTTCATTTCTTTTCTTTTCCATGTTATCAACTTGTCTTTAAGTCAAAAGCTTGTTTGTACAATAAATAGGTTCATCGTGTACTGGTGGATATTGTATCTTCCGCAGCTAATAGCACCCCTGGTCTTGGACGATATGCTCCTTTCAAGAGAGAGGTGACGTTGCATTCTGCAGAGTCTTAAGTACTATGTTTAAGGTGTATACACTTTCTATAACTGCCGTTATTTGCACTTAAAAGCAGATTGTGACGATTGCAACTGCTGCACTGGATGGGTTTAAGAATGAAGCCAAAAAGATGGTGGTTGCTCTTGTAGATATGGAGCGTGCATTTGTTCCACCTCAACATTTCATTCGTTTGGTGCAGAGGAGGTATGTGAATGAAATTTTATGTGGATAATAATGTTAAATATTATTGTATTTGAATAATTGGCATTTCTTATAATATATGTTCTTTTACTTTTGAAAGTTCAGTTTAGATTCTACTTTGTTGGTTTGTCATCTGTGAACCATGCAATTTCTTTTTAATTGGTATATATTACTCTATTTTTCTTATAGGCAGCTGCAGATTGATTATGAAAGTTGAGTAGTAAATTTATACTATTGTCAAACACAAAAAATTCCTTTTGATAAGGTTATTGTTGTCTATATATAACCTTCCATGCTCTATTAATTCCATGTCGAGTTTTATCAAATGGAACTATTCTCTGTCTGGTTTCTTCCAAGTGCTTTTCTGTTTATAATACAGGATTTTTGTGTGCATGTATAAATTGCTTGTCTCATTCTTTCATCTGTAATATTGTCTCGTTCTTTTATTGAATGAAAGTATTCTCTTTCTGGTTTTTTCCAAGTGCTTTTCTGTTTATTATACAGGATTTTATGCGTTCATTTATAAATTGCTTGTCTCATTCTTACATCTATAATATTGACCAGAATGGATAGGCAGCGTCGTGAGGAAGAGATCAAGAACAAATCCTCCAAAAAGGGGAATGAAGCCGAGCAGTCTATACTAAATAGGGTGTGACTTAATTTATGTTTTCTAATTTATTGGTTGCTTGAAGGTATTCTGTTGCATGTTTTTTGTGTCTGCTGTTAAAAATGATTTACTGTATCAGGCAACTAGTCCTCAAGTAGGAGCTCAGCAGCCGGGAGGAAGCTTGAAATCGATGAAGGATAAACCTGATAAAGATTCACAGGAGGGATCTGTCTTGAAAACAGCAGGGCCTGGTGGTGAGATAACAGCAGGTTTGTGCTTGAACTTTGGTATATTTGAATAAAAATTATTATTTGAAGTTTTCCTATTTAGACATTGAAGTGGTCTGGCATGCTTCATCTACTAAGAGAGTGGCACACAGATAATGACCTTGAGGAAGGCTTGTTGGACTTTTTGTTTGGTGATTAATTAGTTTTCCCTCCATTTCTTCTATTTTCTGTTGTCGAGCTTGTATACGAGTTGCAAGTGCAGCATTGCTTATACCATTGCAGTTGTTTTGTATCTTGTAGTGCTGGTGCTTATGGTTTTCCGTCTTGGATTGTTTATAGAATATAAACCTCTGAGGCATATAGACATGGACATGTTACGAAGTCCGCGTACTTAATTTTCCCCTCCTCTTTCACCTTAAAGGTGGAAAAGCCTATATACTCTCAAGTTTGAAAATGATAAAAAATAGGAATTTCTCATATTAGCAATCAAATGGTGTCATAGAATGGCTGCGGTCAATCTCCAATATTTGAAACATCCTCTTGACAATAAAGCACAGAAATAACAAACAAGCGAAAAATAAACAACATAGAGGAGAGATTGGCATGCAGTATATTGAATAGGAAGAACAAAGCTGGATTGAAGAGAATTAATCCCCACATGAAGATTACAACCATTCCCTTGGTATCTAGGTTTGATTGATATTTTCTGTAATAGTATACAGTTGTTTGGTGTCTGTATTCTGCACCTTTTCTTTTAAAGAAGCTATCTGTAACTTGATAATAGATTAACAAATACAATATTACGACATGAGAAATATGCATCACTTCTGAGAAGTCTAAACTGAATGATTGCAGTTTGGATGCATTGCATTGTCCATTGCTGAGCCCAGAAGTAAATGCAATTGTTTACAAATGATATGCTTATTTTGATCCCTCTAAGATGTGATTTTCATCATGGATGTCTTGGACATACCTTTCATGATTCTACTCCTTATCTGCAGGATTTTTGATGAAGAAAAGTGGAAAAACAAATGGGTGGAGTAGGCGGTGGTTTGTTTTGAATGAGAAAAGTGGCAAGGTTTGTATTCTATATACAAATTTGGCCAATATAAAATGAGAGCACATCATTGTTGATTGTGTTTGTTCAGTTGCGTTGATATAGATCGTTTACGTATATCATATGTACCTTTCTTTTCTGTACGGCATTCATGAAGAATCTATCTTCTTAAATTAAAATGTGCTGTCTAAATATTTGAAGATTTGATAATATAATATGATGTTAGCATAGTTATTAATGGCGACGCCATGGCGCACCAGGTGCCTTCCACGGCGCCATTTTCTGGCCATGTCGCCATGGTGTGCCATGAGCCATGGCTCTAGGACGCCCTTGCGACATGGCTTCAGGACCCCCTTTGTGCCATGGTGCGCCATGAGCCTTTAATAACTATGGATGTTAGTATTTTTCCATTCGCGTGCTGCACTCATTAACTTTCTGGAAAAGTTTCTTGGATGAAGATTATTTTAAACTTGAATACTAATTATTCCCATAGATATTTGCATATGATCATGGTTTTTGTTGGGTTTTCTGAACTCTGTCCAATGGTGTACTGATGTCATATTATTTAACTTCTCAGCTTGGTTACACGAAGAAGCAGGAGGAAAGAAATTTCCGTGGTGTCATTACTTTAGAGGTAAGAACCTGAACAGTCAAGGAAAATTCTCATTGACCACAAAAAGTGAATATTTTCATGGTTATGATTCAAGTAGTCCGATACGATTACTATGTGGGGGCTGGACTGCTTCTTAGGTAGTTTTTTTTGCCTTCCAAACTAGGAAAGGAAGAAAGTTAAAAGATAAGATGTTCAGCCAGGGTTTTTTAGGTATTGAAATATATAAAATATATTCGCAGTCGTTTGAATTTTCTGAACCTGGTTGGATCTGATCTACATAATTTACATTAGAGGGTTAAAGTAAAGTACGTGGAGGATGCTGTCCAAACTCTTGGCAAGATAGGAAAATTTGCTCCCATGGTTGCATATTGATATCTCTGCTCTATCAAAAGGTGGTTATTGTTAGTATTTCTAGTAAATCTGTGCTGGCTTTCATATATAGGGACGAACGACGTAACGAATTTTTACATTCATGGCATCATAATCTCTTTTCTCTGCCTGCTGCTTATGTTATGGCTTTAATTTGCAAATTTTTGGTGCATAAATCAGGAATGCAATGTTGAAGAAATTTCTGAAGAAGAAGAAACTTCCTCTAAAAGTTCCAAGGATAAGAAGGCAAATGGGCCAGAAAAGGCTGTCAATCTTACTTTTAAGATAACTAGTAGGGTTCCATATAAGACTGTCTTGAAAGGTACTGCCATTTTATTTTTGCTTTGCTTTTCCTCTCTTTCTGGGTGCATTCGTACTGCTTAACTACCTTCCCAGCCTGTTCTCTCTCTACTAATGGATCATCCAATTGTTTTGTTGTGCAGCTCATAGTGCTGTTCTATTAAGAGCTGAGAGTGTGGCTGATAAGAACGAGTGGCTAAACAAGCTGAGAAGTATTATCCAATTAAAAGGAGGTCAAGTAATTGGGGAATCTAGTCTTCCCATGCGTCACAGTCTTTCTGATGGTTCTCTTGTGAGTTATCCTTGTTTTGCTCTTCCTTCACCGTTCATGTCTTTTTTGTAACACATAGTAGATTGGGAAACTTTATGTTCTGCTGGAGATTTGGTTTTTATGCCTCCAACTTTCCCTTACTGATTAATAAACAAATGTTAGCCTTAGCTTAAGTAACGTTATAGGGAAGTGTAATGTTTTCTCCTAAATTCTCAATTTCTTAGGACACAATAACAAGAAGACCTGCAGACCCAGAGGAAGAGCTCCGATGGATGTCACAAGAAGTTCGTGGTTATGTTGAAGCGGTTCTTAACAGTCTTAATGCCAACGTTCCAAAAGTAGTTACCTTACCATTAACAGTTCAACTTATTATTACGTATTTTGTTCTATTTCCCTTTTCTAATATTTTATCAGCTTTTGCGGATGAGCAGGCAGTTGTTCTATGTCAAGTAGAGAAATCCAAGGAAGACATGCTTAATCAGCTTTACAGTTCCATTAGGTTAGCATTTTCCTCTCCAATATGTTAACAGATGTACAATTATCTTCCAAAGAATGATAATGCCAGTAGTTTATGTTATCCTTCATTGCTTTTGTCAGTGTATATAGTTGAAACATATTCATGTTTTATGGTTTATGAGCTTACATGTTCTGCTGAGTACTGAACAAAAATTTAGCATTCAAAGTACTTGTAAGGTCACTCTATGTTTCTGAATTGATGTATAATTGTCTTTGTTTTTTGCAGTGCGCAAAGCACAGCTAGGATTGAAGAGTTGCTTCAGGAGGACCATAATGCAAAGCGAAAGAGGGAGAAATATCAGAAACAGTCGTCTCTTCTCTCTAAACTTGTAAGGCAACTTAGCATCCATGACAATAGAGCAGCTGCTGCATCCAGCTGGTCTAGTGATGGAGCTGTAGCAGGTAATGGTGGCTGCAGATGATATTTAACCTTTTCCAGTATAGTACACAAGGACACTTGATTATTTTTTTATATGTCCATATCCCTTTGTTTCAGTTTTCATGCAAAAGCAAATTTCTTTTCTGATACTAGATTTATGATGGTGTTCCTAATTTTTTGCATATTTTCGTTTGGCTGTAGATTCATACAGTTAGAATTTTGAATTGTTACTCTTTGATTTGAAAATCCATTGGATTATTTGGCCAATTAAGTTTCTTAACGAATATGGTATGTGAAATATGAACAGAAAGTAGCCCAAGATCAAGTGCATCATCCTCAACAGGCGAGGACTGGAGGAATGCCTTCGATGCTGCTGCTGGTGGACGAGGTGATTCATTTAGATCCCATAGTCGACGAAACAGTGATCCACCTCAAAATGGTGATTCAAACAACGGTGGAAGTAGCCGGCGCACGCCAAACAGGATGCCACCAGCACCACCGCCCTCTGGCTCATCTTATAGATATTAGGTAAAAGAAGTCTGGTATGGGTTGATGATTGATGATGCATTATTCTTGTTGGGTTTGGCTCCATGGAGCAATTCTCAAGCTCACATAAATATAGCTTTGTAGAAGTGATATAGGTTTTTGTAGATATATAATATTTTGCAGTTACAAAGAGATTGATCTCCAGATGTATCATGTCCATTAAGATTTTCCCATGTTCCATTTTGTCATCTGGCGGGCGGGCGGGATCAAAGCTCTCTTTTCATATTTTTTTTTTAATCAGATATACTATTGCATTTGTTGTATTGAATTCTCAGTAGAAATTCATTTTTTTGGTCTCAAATCTTAGTTCCTCGAAAACCTGAATAAGCAACCCTCAGAACTCATCCATAATCATCTCGAGTAGCTAAAGTTCCGATTACCCTGATAATAAACGCGATGTTAGTGAGAATGGTTTATTCATCTATGTTTTCTAGATGTGAATCTCCACTTTTGGTTTTGGATATGGAATTGGGGAAAAAAGAAAAGTGTTACGGGGATCCTCATTTTCATCCCACAAACCTTTATATTCTGGTTGCAAATTTTAAAATTTATTATAATCTACCATCATGACCAAGTATATTTGCTTTTGAAAAAATAAATAACATAACTCTAATCCCCTCAAAAAATTCTTACATTCGTAGGGATTAAGAAAATTCTTGTGGAGAATATAATAAATACATAAATCATTACTTAAACAGTACATTTATCATTGGCAATACATCAAGAAATTTAAGAAGCCTTTGGTTTAAGTGAGAAGAGAAAATACAATTCCCACCAATTAACAACAATAATATATGGCTGAATTCTAGGAATTATCCTATCTAGTTTTTGCTTTTCAATCCAAATCTTCTAAATATGTACAGTGTACGCTACTATTTAATGAGGTTTCGCTTCTTGATTCTAGTTACAAATTAAAGAACGATATAATTACAGAACAATAAGTTAACTGTGTACGCTATGCACTTCTATTGTCGATCTAGGCTCTCCCTTGATGGGGCACTTCTATTGCCAATCTAGACCCTCCTTGAAGGGCCCTGAATCATGTAGTAGTTTCATCACCATGTTAACCTGCAGGGAGATTAAGTTCATCCATCTATTAGAACACACCACTGAACTTCGACAAACGCACAGACAACATGAATGTCCAACCCGTAACTCAGCTTTTTATTGTATTCTAGTATTATGAAGAAATTCATTGTTAAACCCCGATTCGAACTGGCCATGTGAATGGTCAACACCGCAACTCAGCTTCTTAGACTAAGACTATCCCCAGCAAGCACTGTCGCCGCAAGTCTATCAATCCCAAGACAAATTCAAATTTTGAATTTTAAACGGTAAAAGCGAAACTGGAACCAAAATGTAAAAGAGAAACCTGAAAAAAGAAAAATGATTTTAAACCAAATAGAGAAGCTGAAACATTTACTTCTCTAAGAACTCTTATCCCCATGTTAAACGAAGAGAACGGGTGCCTAAAAACCTTTGCTATTGTTTTCTCCCTTCGTTTGCATAATGGGTTAAATCATTGAGATATAAAAGTGAGATTATCCTGATTCTCGACATAAAGAATAAAGCAGACGAGGGAAAATAGAGTATTCCCAAAAGATTTCAGCAAGGTGATCAGAAGCTTGATCTAGTCCCCCTCTTCCCAGAACTGAGGTCCTTTAGAAAGGGACTAAAAAGACTTCACTCATAATTTCTCAATGATTCTACATTTCAGACGGTGTTTTACTGAAACCACAAGGCTTCAAATAAGAGCTATACAGGACAGTAAATAAAGTCAAATTTTATATATGAGAAATCAAGAGATGCAAATGAGAATAGTCGTGACTTCATCTAGAAGAACTATGAATAAAATCCGAGATAGTAAAACATAGTTTCAAGAACACATTGTCTTCTGTTACAGCATACCTGAGATGCTTCTCGCACTACAAAGTCCCCTATAGCTTTCCTGAAAGCTTCATCAACAAGGTAATGACAGCTATAGGTGGTCACAGGCAGATAACCCCGCTGAATTTTATGCTCACCTTGAGCTCCTGCTTCGACAGTGCTCAAATCAAGTTCAATAGCTGCTTCTATTGCCTGTATATGAAAAACGTTTTGAGATGAAACACAAGGAGCCAACAATTGAAAGAAAAAGCCTTGTTTTTTTCAATATGCCTGACATTCCAATATATGCGTGGATGTGAACCTGGTAATAGCACGCTTCAAAATGGAGACCAGGATAGTAAACTCTTGGGTGGCATCCCCATAGACGCCCATAGATAGTATCTCCACCGATGAGATTAAGAGCTCCTGCTACAAGTTCATCTCCTTCTTCAGCAATAACAAGTAGCACTTGATCTCCCATCTTTGACCCCATAATGTGAAAGAATTCTCTTGTGAGATAAGGAGTTCCCCACCTATACCAAAGTCAAATACTTCAGCAAAGTGGCATGGAATACGATATTTATTGAGCTGAGCTAACTTTTACTAATATACAAAAATCTACAAGCTTTGTCTGAAAAGAAAAGGAGTAACGGGATGAATGATACTTGTTATCTGTGGTGTTCCTGTAGAAGTTATAGAAGGAATCCCAATGTGTAGCCTGCCAAATGTGAAAGCATAACATGTGAGCCTACTATCTCAGCCTCCAACCAAAAGGGAAAAATTCAAGCACCAAGTATATACTTCATCCTAAGAACTAATTGGTGAGGGTTACGGCTGTTCCTTAAACCTGCAGATTTGCCTTTCAGTGATTAGCATATTTTTACAACAATTATCTGATTGACTTTTCCCATTTATATTATCATATGTACTTTGGCAGACTTCAATTAAGCGAGTACAAGTACTAGGTCTCGATCTTGGCTCATAAACCAACAAATCATCTTTGCTGGTCCAGTTAAAGCTGAAAGTCGTGAAAATGCAGAGTGAAGAGTTAAATACTGTATCGAGCTAAATGAGAAGCCAAGTAATTGCTCACAGGTACGTTCACATCACATAATTGATCATTAAAGTGTTTCTGAAAGCAAATATCTATCGATCCTGTGTATAACGTAATAAATATCAAATCCACATTTGGGGTATCAGTAAAGTTTATTTCCAACGTCTAACTAAAACATGTCTAACCTCAAACATGTGAGTTTAGATAACTCCCAAAATGCTCAATCTTCTCCAAGATCAAAATCACAATTTAGTTTTTCCAATCAGAACATGAAGGTCGAGTAAACTGCTGTGCGCTTCTCGGAACTGCTCCATTTTCTAGTCTCGGGTTTTCATAAGGTGAAAATAAAGGTTTCCTTTTTGGCTTTATTATCCCTCCAATACATCATAATTTTACATCATTGGGTCAAAACACAGTATGGTCCCTCAAATAGCATCTCGTCACAGGTCTTTTCACAAGGAAATCTGCGATTAACCTTGCTTTTCTTGTTCTTCGAAAAGCGTACCTTCCAAACTCGATAATGGTAATTTCTAAGACATCACCTAACCAGTAAAAATCCTAAATAACAGAACTTTCTAAATACTAAAACTCCCTAACTAGCATAATCCCTAACTAATAGCATAATAATTTCCTAAACAAATAAAACATTAGATATAACAAAATACCTAAAGAACATTAAATAAATTGAACTTTCTAAATAGGATTAATATCCTTAGTATCCATAACAGTCAAACATTATAATATATGCTTTAATTTTGTAGACATGCAGCATATGCTGTCAAGAACATTCCAATATTTGTCATCATTTTGTGCTATTGGTATTTGGTATGCATATCCATCAGTATTAAGAGACACCAATACTTGAAAACAATGTGATTAGATGTAGAGCTGCACTATAACTGTTCAGTGAAAATTTATGAGGCCAATAGATGCAGAACTAACTTACTAGAACAAAATATGAACATATTAATATATTATATGACAACATAACACCAATCATTTGCAAGAAAAACCAGCAAGTACCTTTATATCATCACCCCTGAGCCGCTTCATAGTCAAGTTTTGTGCTGAAATCTGCATTAAGAAAGTTATTAAATGGTGAGATGTATGTTGAACTTGAATCATAAGCTCAATACTTAAGAATTCAACATCAATTAGGCCACACACAGAAAGAAAGAGACTGCAAATGCAATTGTTAACAGTAATAAGTACACTACAATCTTGATCTTAAATCCAACCAAAAGTAAGAATGTAACAAGAAAAGCTCTTGAGAGACAGCTTCTCTCTCTCTCTCTGTGATATTATTTTTCTCAAATCAATATTTCCTAAGGAAGTGCAGGTAATTTGAAGTAGCTCTAGAAACCAGATAAGTATTAAGTTCGTCCAACACGTTAAATTATTCTTCTCGGAAAGACAAAAGTGCTATTATCAGAATTCAAGTTCGATACTAAAATAGGAAACCAAGCTATGTCCATGACATAAATTGCAAGTACATGTATCTTTCCTACTCAAGCCAATATGCTTGTTAGGTTGTATTTGTGCAAACAAAAAATAGCATTACATGATTTGATCACGCAAACTATTTCAGTAAATCATTCAATTATTTCTAACTTTTTAATATTATTTAGATGATATTATAGTAATTAATAATGCAATGCAGGTTTAGTTCGAAATAGTTTCAATCATGAACATGCTTTTTCTGCCTCAGAAATTACTGGCATCCTCATTGTTAGGTATAAAACAAGTGACTAATCAGAATATAGACCACAGAGATGTCTTAATTGAAATGAATCAATCAACTCAAAAAACAAAACTGAAATGACCCCCAACCAAAGGATTATTTATCATTACTTAAACAACTTATTTATGTCGGTGTTTGCAATATTAGAAAAACAGAAAGATAATTGGTCTTGGCCAATGGGATATGTTTTACCCATTGTCAAAGAATCCATGGTTAGTGAAGGCGAAGTATGCCTGGTCTTGGAAAATAGGTTTTTGAAAAATGTCTTACATAACACAAGTCCCCAAGTTGCATTTACACCCATCTAAGAAGTGTACATGATGATGAAGAAGAAGAAGAAAACGTTATGAACCTTTTTACGTTCTTGACGAATATTTTTCCTTTTATTTTGCTTCATATCCATCAAGAACTCATCAAAACTGCAAAGCATAACAAAGATATTATAGCATGCGCATTTTAACAAACTGACGTAGAAATGAATGAATTTAAGCATATGACCGAACTGTAATCACAAAGAAATGAGGGAAAACAGAAATACATTAGCAGATGTTGAAGATAAATCTTCATGATGTTTAATCTCAATGAAACCATAAGTTTTTAAAAGCTGCAACTCTGCTGCAAAACCAAAAGTTTTTGAAAAGTTTTGCTTGATACTGACTACTGAGGAGTGATATAAAGTGGAATCAGAATATGAGAACTAGTTCTCTTGAAGTATATCAAAAGGTGTTTAAGCAAATCAAAAGGTACTTGGCCATTTGTACCAAAAAAAAAAAAGTTTCTCTTTCTCCTACATTTAAGGCGCATGTGAAGAACTGAACATCACAACAGGGGAAGAAATCAGCACAATGATGCAATTTAAATTGATTTAAGTAAACCGTTATTTCTGCACTCACTTTTTATAATTACGATTCTTCCAGTGATACTGCATTCCAATCCTCTGCAGAAATCCTTGTCCCTTCAGTTTCTGCCACTCATCTTCTGAGGGGAATGTAATGTGAAGCGATGAGACCTGGGACTGTAGAATGTCATAAAGCCACATTAACAACAAAGAACATTACAGTTGACAAAAACAATTGATTTTTGGATTTTACAGAAAATGAAACATAGAACACTTGTCAAAAGCGCATATGTGCTAGATTACATATCGGCTTCTTTTGAAATAACACTATAGGAATCCATTGAGTTTATAGCAGCTTAATAGAAGTTAAATTCATTGTTCATAGTGTATTGTATTTCCTTAATAAACTTGTGAGAAACATACAAATAGAAAGTGAACAAAAATTACACTAATCCCATAAAATAACAGATTTAATTGCCTTCAAATCTGATTTTACCCATTTAAGCTCTTGTAAACTTAACACGATAGGCAAGACGGAAAAAGAAAAGGGAGGTTCCAGTTATCTGATTACCTAGAAGGCATTCCTTACTCTCTTGGAAGAAGATGATTTGCCTGCTTTCCCTAGTACATGTTGTACATGTGACATTTTTCTTCCAGTGCCTAGTAGTATTGCGATGATTAAGTGTTTCATCTAAAGTACACATTTTGCTTGATCGGCAATTACGTACATGGTTAACCAGTAAATAGTTGCAATAGTGATGACTTAATGCAGGACTTAACTCTGATGCCAGTATGATTTACAATAAGAGTAAGAATCCTCAATGAAAATTTGAAGTGGTTTGGTATCTTGGTCTAATTGAAACCCTACTGCCATTCCTTTTGAGGAGAATCACCATCCTAGCAACCTAGCAATCGTAAGGGGACTAGAATGCAATTTAAGAGATATTGTAGAAAATGGTAGGTACCAGTTTGAGGTTATGACTTATGAGTACCACATTTACGATAACATGGTGTAGTTGACTGGAGTATATTATTGGAGTCCAAGGATCAAATTCTGAATTTACAGCTACTTATGTAATAAATAAATTTTTTCTTTGCTTCAAGGTTTATTATAGAACTTCCCCTCAAAATTCTATCTTTGAGTTATTTGACCTTCTTACTGGGATTTTTATTATAAATAAGAATTTATTGTTTAAGGTTTATACGGAAAAAATTATCAATGATCACAGATAAAAGAACTTCATACAATGAAGTAAGGTGATTCAGTATAGCTCCTTACATGATGTCATGACCTCTACTGTAGCAATATACACAACTTCTATCGAAATGGGACCCTTTTCAAATTCTGATGTCAATCATCAACCAATAATTGTTTTAGAAATAATGAAAAGAAAGATTAATCAAGGACTATTGTGCACAGCCACTAGGTACTTCCTCTGAATTTCTCGTAATGCAAACATGAAAAAGCTGCTTCAAAATAATTTGGCCATACCTTTACTGCCAGATCTTTCAAGGCTCCAACTATAATGTTGAAAACCTGATCTCTGAATGAGATATTGCGGACCAAAATCCTAGGTCCAGTCACTGGAGTGAAAGGTACACAACATTGAAACTTTGGATAGTATCTTGATCCAAAACCATAGTAGGCATCAGCCCAAGAATGATCAAAAACAAATTCACCATACGAATGGCTGCATATCCAAACCAGAACACATCAGATTACACCTGACAAATACAGGAGTTAACTTGAAACTAGAAAAAAAATGTGGAGAAAAATTCAAAAGAACTTTCTGTAAAGCAATATAGAAGATACTGAACCTCTTAAGATAGAGCGGAACAACACCTACAATATTTTCACATTCATCCTTAGCAACAATGTGGCTGGGCATCCACCCCGTTTCCTGGAATTAGTGCAAATAAAAAAATCGGACATTCGTTACAATTTTTGAGTGCTCTTCCATTATTCATGAAGTTCAATATCAGTGAAAGAATGAGCATTCTAGAGGTAACAGTCCCTTTAAAAAAGATGTTTTAACGCGTTGAAATGATTCAGTAACATGATCCAACCCAATGTTCAAAACCCCTAGGCGACAAAAACACTCAAGTACTTCTAGTTCAGTGACATGTAAACACCCAATGTTCATGGTACTAACTTTTGAGAACTTAATCATTACCTTGACAGCACAACGGGAGTCCTCTAAGCTTGAAAGGAAACCATGGGAAAGGAAAGGATTTATCTTTTCAGGGCCTGTAGCATCGAGACAGCAGGCATCCCATTCGTTGGGCGAGACCTCGGAAATAGAAGAAATAACTGAAATTGATATCTTTTTAGGTGTTGCTGAACCACCCTGAATTTAGAATTCATCATAAGCAAGTATTAGCTACTAAAAATGCAAGAAGAACATAAAAACAAAAGAATTATAGTGTCTGTAATGCAAACACCTCAGAGTCTGACCCTGTTATTACAAAACCATCTATCGAAAAATCCGAGACATTAGGTTCCACAGACTTTTTTTGTTCCCAAAACAATGCACTGATTTTGCATGTCTGCACTAAACTAGGGAGTCTCTGTCTGAATAACGGTTTTTCCTGCAATAACCAGACCAAATGGTGATGTTAGCAACTAGAAATAACATTGCAACGGAAAACCTCTATATAGTAATACACTTAGTACCGAACTATTTGTATAACAATTAGGAGGTTATCTCGACACGTGGGACCGGACTATTTGTATAACAATGAACAGGTTATTAGTATACAGAGTATTACTATATCGAGGTTTATGGCGAGAAATAGAAAGGAGCTTACAGAGAGGGAAGGGAAGAATTGGCCGAGAAATGGCGAAGGCTTGCAGTAGCAGCAACTCCCTACTGCAGCAGCCATGGCCACAAACACTTCTCTCTCCCCGGATTTGATTTCTCTCTCAACCCAATTATCTTATTTTAAACTCTCTATTTTTTATTGCTAAAAATACAACAGTTTATATCATTTTTAACACTTTCAAACAAATTTTTCGTGGTTTAAATCATCCATCTATATATATTATAAAAGATCAACAATAAAGATGAGATGTCGTACTTCTCTTTTAATAAAATATCAAATCACGGGCTGTTATTTGTAAAAAAACAAAACCACAAACATTTTCTTTTACTTTTATTTTTTTTTATTTTTTTTGTTAATGACGAAATTACCCTTTGGTCAAATTATGGTCAAAGTGCCACGTCACCCAAAATAAATGGTGTTAGTGACCGTACCTTTATTTGATAAAGGAATGAAACCTCATACATTTATTTGCAAACACTTAAACCACAGACCTTCATTTGCAAAAGTTTGAAAGCACGAGCATTTTTTTGAACTTTTCCCCATTTTTAACTCTTTCAAACAAATTTTTCCTGGTTTAAATCATCTATCTAGAGAAAGGCTCAGGTGTGACAATTGGTTTATGGTGTGACAGCCCACTTATGGTGTGACAAGGGAAAGAGGTGGGGGTAATTTTGTAATTGAACAGGGAAAGGTGGCAAACTTGTAATTAAATGAAAAATCTTTAATCGTGGAAAATGGAGGGAATGAAGAGGAGGTGATGTCAGCGCTGATGTCACCCCTGGAGAGAGAAAAATTTTAAATTATTTTCTTTAAAATGCATTTTTCCGCTCTTCTCGAACTCGTTTTTCAAAAAAAATTATACCACTGAACTTGTATTACTTATGCCGTCATTTTGAGATCTATTTTTGTTATTTATAAACGATTTTTAATTTTTTTAATTTTTCTATGGTTGTTTCAAATTAATATTCGTTTATTTCAAATTAATACCGTGTTGTTTCAAAATAATATTCTGTTGTTTCGAATGAAATATTCAGTTGTTCCATATGCTATATTGTTTCAACATAATACTCGGTTGTTTCAAATTAAGACTCGGTTGTTTCGAATTATTACTCTGTTGTTTCAAAATAATACTCGGTTGTTCCAACTATTATTAAATGTAGTAGTCGAGTAGAACAAGTGTAGTATTCTGCTGGAACAAGTTGTTCCGAAATAATACTCGATTGTTTCGAAATAATACTCGGTTGTTTCGAAATAATACTAGGTTGTTCCAGGAACTCAGTTGTTTCAAATTAATAAATAACATAATTTTGAGTCATTTTGAGGCTGTCACAATATAATTTTGTTCAAAACAAACACTGGATCGAATTAAGAGCTACAAATTACAAAAACCAATTCGAAATTAAACCATCAGAAACAAAAAAATGGCCCATTTTTGTACAAAAAAATGGCCCATTACAAAAGCCATTTTTGTACTGCTCTATCCTTCATCTCTCTTCCCTTCCCTGCCAGCTTCATCCTTGCCTGATCCAGCGACTCCGCCCCTGGTGGATGCTTTCCCGTCACATACCTGTCATTTTAAAAAACATAAAAAAAAAAATCAAGAATCATAACATCACCAAGAATACAAGCAAGACACTATAATTATTTTCTCAAATTATGCATCCATTAAGTACCTATAGATCCATGAGAGAACTGAAATAGCAGCAACCCCGAACCCGCCGGAAGCCAAGAACCCAGTAATGATAAGCCCGACAGTAATAACCCCGGGAACAAGAACCGGCGCCGACACCTCTACGGCCCATACCATTGTCGCGGCGATCTCTCCTCCCCGGATTGTGCCCGGTGCATCGCCTCTGCCATAACCCAGCTCGGGTCCCTCTGCCTCGACATCCTAGACGGCGGCATGTATCAATTTGCGACGACCTCTCCTCCCCGGATTGTGCCCGGTGCGTCGCCTCCGCCATAACCCAGCTCGGGTCCCTCTGCCTCGACATCCTAGACGTCGGCATGTATCAATTTGCGACGACCTCTCCTCCCCGGAGTGCGGCCGCTGCGTCGCCTTTGTCGTAACCCAGTTCGACTCCCTCTGCCTTAACTCCTACGCGTGTCTTTTTTGAAACAAAATTGGGAAAGTTAACATTTACATTTCTGATTAATTACACAATTGGTCCATGTCTCACCATAAAAAGGCTGTCACACCATAAGGGGGGTGTCTCACCTGAACTTGACTCCATCTATCTATATATATTATAGAGATAGGATCAGGTGAGACAAGGTCATTATGGAGAGACTTTTCTTAGTGTGAGACAATTAAAAAGTGGTGGCATTTTTGAAATTTTAAAAACATGGAGGGGCATTATTGAAGGGAAGAGGAGGTGATGTCAGCGCTGATGTCACATCTGGAGAGAGAAAAAGTTTTTATTATTTTATTTAAAATGCATTTTCCCGCTCTTTCCGAACTAATTTTTCAAAAAAAATTATACCACTGAACTCGTATTAATTAGGCGGTCATTGTGAGATCCATTGTTATTATTTATAGACGATTTTTATTTTTTTTTTATTTTTGTTCCAAGTTGGACACTTGGTTGTTCCAGCAGAATACTCCTTTTGTTCCACCAGACTACTACATTTGTTCCAGCAGAATATTTTCATTATTTTTTTTTAAATGCACTCTGGGAGTGTAAAAAAATGTAGTATTCTGGTGGAACAATTGGAGTAGTCCGGTGGAACAACTATAGTATTCTGTTGGAACAAAAAAAATAAAAAAAAATCGTCTATAAATAACAAAAATGGATCTCAAAATGACCGCATAATTAATACGAGTTCACTGGTATAATTTTTTTTGAAAAATGAGTTTGGAAAGAGCGGGAAAATGGATTTTAAAGAAAATAATTAAAACTCTTTCTCTCTCCAGAGGTGACATCAGCGCTGACATCACCTCCTCTTCCTTCCCTTCAATTCACGCATGAGGGGTGTTCATTTAATTACAAGTTTGCCACCTTCCCCTATTGAATTACAAAAATATCCCTTGTCTCATCATAGAAACTAGTCTCATCCTAAACCCTTGTCTCATTTGAACTTGACTCGTATATTATAAAGGAGTAACAATAAGAATGAGGTGTCGAGCTCTCATTTTTTCACTTCCTTAAAATATACGTGTGAATTTCTCCTAATTTTTATTTTCTTAATTATTATTTTTCTTTTCTTATTATTATTTATTTCCATATTAAATTTAATGTTTATTTTTAAATTTTTTTACAATATATAACAATTTGTCCAATATTATAATTGATTATTTCAAATCTTTACCATATATAACAATTAGACTAATTTCAATAAATAATATTTACATTAATGAAATTTTATTTCCTACATCTAGAGATATGTATTATTTTATATACCTAAGATTCTAAAGTATTGAAAGTTAGCTTCGGGTTTAGTATGAGTTGATAATTTAGGTTCGGATTTAAAATTTACAATTGAGTTTGGATTTATGATTTAAGTTGGGGTAGAGATTTAGAGTTAGAGTTGATTAGTAATAGTATTTATGTCATAATTAATGCTGCACAGATAATTTATTTTTTAATTTACAAGACACAATAAATAGTAATTATTTCATAATTAATGATGTTTATATAATATGGTCTTATCTAACGCTCCGAGACGCCCGTTAGCAGGCTCGACATAAATATAGTAAGCGCATCATATATATATATATATGGGAGGGATCACACGCAAACACACTTTAAATTGAGAACACAATCAATTATATGAGAACACTTGAAACTATGTAGTTTTGATATTAATTTTAGAAAAAAATGCGCATAAACTGGCAGGAGATTTGAACCCGCGCGCTTCATCACCAGGTCAAGAAGTTTTGCCGCTTGGTCAAACCTTTCTATGTACCTGTTTCATTTATATATAAATATTTAACGTTTAATTTGAAATTAAAATAACTTGGCACTACATGAAAGAATCAATTCATATTGCCAATGAGACAAAGAAAATCATGTCATTCCTACTGTATTATTTTAATATTAAAAACTCTGCATAATGCTAAAAGCAATACTATTCTTTAAAATTAAAATATAAACATTTGATATCAATATTTTATTTCTATATAATATTAATATAAATTCGTAACTCTAAATTTTGTGAACCCGAAACCCAAAATTTGTGAACCCAAAACCCAAAATTTGTAAACCCGTAACTCTAAGTTTTTAAATTTAAATCCTAAAATTGAACCTTAAACTACAAACTCTAGACCCTAAACGGAAAAAGGTGAATATAAACTTTGCACTAAAATTTAGAATATAAACTTTAAAATATAAACTATGCATTCTAATTAATAGTAACAACCTAAACACTTATAACTAAATAACCAAAATTGAATATACTTATATTCTAAACTACGAACTGTCATGTTCCACAATATAATACAAAAAAAACCATTCAAATTATTAGTAACAACCTAAACACTTATAGCTAAATGAACAAAATTGAATATACATAAATTCCAAACTACAAACTGTCACGTTCCACAATATAATTAAAAAAAAATTAATTCAAATTAATACTAACAGCCTAAACACTTATAAAAAATGACCAAAATTGAATATACATATATTCTAAACTACAAACTGTCATGTTCCACAATATAATCCAAAAATAATACATTCAAATTCATTAATATTAACAACTTAAACACTTAAAACTAAATTACCAAAATTGAATATACATATATTCTAAACTACAAACTGTCATGTTCCACAATATAATACAAAAAAACATACATTCAAATTAATAGTAACAACCTATATACTTATAACTAAAAGACCAAAATTGAATATAGATGTATTCTAAACTACGAACTGTCATGTTCCACAATATAATACAAAAAAAATTCATTCAAATTAATAGTAACAACCTAAACACTTATAAATAAATGACCAAAATTGAATATACATAAATTCTAAACTACAAACTGTCATGTTCCACAATATAATTAAAAAAAAATTCATTCAAATTAATACTAACAACCTAAACACTTATAAACATAAATCCTAATTATTGAACCCTAAAATTGAGATCCTAAACGCTAAACTCGAAATTAGAATATAAATTTTGTACTTTAGGATATAAACTATGCATTCCAAATTTATAAACTGTGTGTTCCATTGTATAAACTATGCATTCTAAACTTATAAACTCTGTGTTCCAGGATATTTATCTCTGCATTGTAATTCCTTATATTTTAATTTAAAAATAATGTGACATGTATAAAATTCTTTTTTTATGTGAATATAAAATGTTATATATATTTTATATTTTTGAATTTGGTTTTTTTTATGGTATATGGTTTATAAATTTTGATTTTACATTGATTTTACGTTGTTTAGAATGTATTTTTCCAATTTTTAATCATTAAAATATGTTTTCGTTTTGTTTTTTCGACTCATTTTTTAATAACAGTATGCTTAACATTTAAAACAAAGACTACAAAATTCATAATGTATATAACATTACCGTACAAAAAATAAAACTAAAATCAGCATACCTTCCAAATTCGAAAGCGGTATGTTCCAAATTCTAAAACTTCGTTTTTACCTGGGCATGATGGATCTTAAAATGAGCGCCTCGACAATACCAATCCAACGGTATAAAAAAATTCGAAATCGGAGTTTGGGATAGCCGGGAAAACGTTTTTGAATAAAAAGTAAACAAATAATGAGTCATCAACCCACTTTTCTCTCTCCTGACTACATACACGCATAAGATGAATTAAATGGGTAAATTCCCTTTTAGTCCCTCCCCTTTAATGAAACTACGTAGTTTTGATGTGTTCTCACTTTAAGGAGGGTTCTCAATTTAAGGAGGTGTTCTCACCCGATCCCTCTCCTATATATATAACTTTTATTTTGGTTAGTTTTAGTACATTTGTATACACGAAAATTGCATAGGTAACATCTAAACCAATTACAAAATTGAAAAGAAAACATAAAATAATTATATTGGTAATAAAGCAAATGGAAATATCATTCATATTAACTATATTGGAATTGAAAAGTTTTAACAATACTGATTTCACTTTCAATGGTGTGAGAGTTCAATGGACGATTTCAAAATATTTCAAAAATATAATTGGTGATTTTAAATTTTCTAAATTTATATATTTAAAAGATGTAACCGTGCATAGCACAGGCCAACAACTAGTTGTATATAAATATCATGTGATTTTAAATGTCAATAATTAGAATAATTAGAGGTTAATTGGATGAGATGTCAATTTTTGCTCTCAAATAATAGTCATTTTTTTAAAAAATAATCTAATATATACTCCATAGTTGCATTAAAAACAACGACGGTTATGATTGATTGTTATTGTGCTGCATTATATTGTTCTTTGTTAAAATTATTTGTATTTGTTAAAAAACATGCATCACTTAAATAATTTATAGGTTCAAAATTGTCGAAAATAATGAATTTTCACCTCCAAAAAACTTAACATATTCAACTAACCTATAATTGCTAACAATCGAAAACATATAATACATGTTTGCAAAAAAATTAAACCACGAGAATTTTGTTTGAAAATGATCGACTATCTGCTCCTTTTGAGGCAAGTTGTGCTTCATTCCACAACATGTCGAGTGATTAGGCATATGACTACAAGTCATACCCACAAGCCTCATCGCTTTCATCTTCGTTGCCTCCTCCTCTGACAGATTACTACAACCTGTTGGCCCTGACAAGGTCAGAATTACCTAGAGTGGGTTGAATAGGTTTCTCGTCCAAAATCAAGTTTTATGAAAACTTGGACAAAATCCAATTTCTCCTTTTCAGTAGCCTCTGAGAAGCGTTTCTGAGATAAATTCTGCCTTAAGACAGCTTCTGTCTTTCAGCAACAAAAGTTCTGTTTGACAGATCTTCTGGACGGATTGTCTTCTAAACAAAGACAGAATAAAGAGACAATCTGTTTCAGCACTTAAACTATGTTGCACAGTACAGAAGCAAATATAACAAGTAAACAAAGTAGAGAGATAGAATTCAGAGGTTCTTGAAGTCAACATATTTATCCAGATTCACCACAGAAGTCATGTGACTACGTTTTGTCCCCTGTGAGATCACTCAACATAGATTTCAAATCCACTAATTAGTACTTTTATGGCAAGTACATAAGCTCATTTACATCAACAGTGACCTAGCTAATTTCTCACTAAGTCCTGACCACCCTAGTAAGAGTTAAAGGATTTTCACCAGAAAACTTATACTCTGTTTTCTGGAATTCTCACCCAACTCAAACCTCAAGTGGTTTTCTCTAAACTAACTGACTATCACAAGCGATATCAGTTTACAATTCTATTATGAACTTATATTTTCTTCACTCTCTCACTTTTACAAAATGGAATAAGAAAAAAGAAAGAATAGGATGCTCTGTATTTTCTCAATAAAATGTAGTGCGTTAAGATATCTCAAAACTCGCGTGTAAAACACAAAGTTGAGCAAGGCTACTATATATAGGACTTGAAGGTGACTGTTGCTTCAGTTTGAACCTTGAAAGATAGTTGTAGCCATTTCTCTGTCTTGTTCTTCAAACGGTCTTCAAGTACAAATTTTGATTCCATTATCCTTGTCTTTTAATCCAAAACATATACTATATTTGAACTGAGGATAAGGATAGCTGAAGTAATTCTTCATTAAGTTGATCGAAGGGTAGACAGGGAACAAACAAGATTTGTTTGATAGTGTACAGTTCAAGCCCGCTTAAATCAACTTTTTGAGTTTTGGCGCTTAACATTAAATGCAGTTGACAGGTGCATTAAATGCTCTAGGACATATATGATATGTCCTTTGAAACTGTTATCACTCAATTTTCCTTCTATCTCATATGAGTGATTCTTTCAAAACTTAATGGAAAGCTTGCTTTTGGTCTTAAACTTTTGAGATGCAGCTTGATCAACTTCTGAGATGAGTCTTCAGAACCTTGTTTGCAGCTTCTGAGAGTAGACTTCTAGTTGACTGGGCTTTATCTTCCGAGTTGAATTTTGAGAAGCAAACTCGAATTCATTCAGCACATGCTGAGAATCTTATACAAATACTTAAGAAAAATTGTTAGCCAATAATCATAAGTAAATAAGTTGTATGCATTTAATGTCTTCTGAAACAATTTGGACTAACTAAAACACATAGGGTTCATCATAACCCGCTTTCATTTTCTCTCGCTTTGGGATGGATACGTTGCCTCAAGCGCAGGAAAGTTGTTGTATTTTGGGTCATCCTCAAACTTGATAAAGAACCATTGGAAGACCCAGTTGTGGATCTCTGGAAGCTTCTCCCCAAAAGGGCCATAGTATGTCATCTTAACCAGGGTGTAGTAGTTGTCGTCTAGCCGCTTTAGATAATGCAACTCAGCGAATACCACTGGAGTTAACTTGACCCCAATGGCCATGGAGAAGTAAGAGTCTAGATGATGTCCGCCCATGCATTAGGGTGAAGTTGGCCAGGACCTAATCCATATGACACCAGGATCCACGTCATCACCATCGCTAGAGGATAGGAGAAGCCGTAGTCGATCTGGGGCACAAAAATAATAAAAGCCCCAGGGAGGCATATATGGAGCGTCTAAGCCTTTTGGAGCCAAACAAGTTAACGGTTGCAACCACTTATAACACTCCTTCAACTCCTTGATGGTTTCTAGGGTTACTCAAGAACCCTCCTTACGGGACTTGGCCAGGGTCCATTTTAGTGGAGGAGCAGGAATGTCATCCTTGGAGGGGCGGTAGAGACCACTTGCTGTATCTCACCAGCTCTGTCATCCACTGTGCAATTCATATTCGCTGATGACTCACGCGAATACTAGCATTATGGTACAGTGAGTTCAGAAACGGAGGAAGAAGTGGAAGACATGGAGGGCAAAGTAACAACTAGTGTTTGTGAGGAAAGAAGCGTTGAATGAAGGTGAAACTGGGAACAATTAAATTAAGAGAAAATAAGTAAAGGGTAAGAACGGTTTTTCAAACTTACATGCAGGTGCCCGAAGGGATGATGGTTGTGATTGGAGTAGGAGGATATGATCAGAGAAAATGAAGTTATGGGGATTTGTCGAAGTAAGTAAAGGAAATATATGATCTCCATAAGATATCTATATCCCCAAACCAGCGCACTGTTATTTAGGCATTAAATAATTATTCTCACGCCTGTCAGAAGCCTTTAATGCTTTAAACGACGTAGAATACCAAAAGACAAAACCTAAAGGATTTGTAACCTCCTTATTAGGGGGGGGGGGGTTTGATAACATCGAGATCTGAATAATGCCCACATTGGCCCAAGTAAGCCTAGGCCTAGTAGGGAGGGTTCTCGTCGTTATCTGCTGAAAAGACAAGTGCCAACCTACAAAAGGTATATTCTGGATAGGAAATAATAAGGCTAGTCGGTCGTCTTAACCCTTTAGTAATCATAGATCTAATCTAACGATCCACACTAAAGAGGTAAAATCCTAACTAAACTAGAAGTATAGAACCTTCTTAATATAAACCGACTATATGGAAATCCTAGTCTTATTCGGATATGGGCTATGACTTCCTATAAATAGACATCAGAGGTGAACCCTAACAAGGTACAATTCGATTCTAGTATTATATACGATCCTCAAGTTCTTCTCCTAATGACTTGGGCGTCGGAGTGTTTACCACCTATCACCTCACCGGCTCTATTTTGTAGGTTTCTGATGACGTAGAAGAGAAGATTCCAAGATCCAAGTTATCATGTTCCAACATGTGAACCAATCTTTAAGGTGTTAGGAAAAGACGAAACGACTCAATGGAACGAGAACTCTCATATAACATACGACAAAATCAAATAGTATTTAACTAATACTCTTATCCTAAGGCCCTCGTATCTTGGAACCCCATTGACATTATACATGGCAATGTAGGATACATTAGTAGAGGCAATGATGGTACAAGCCTAAGAAGATGGTATAGAACACCATGTATACTGCACGAGCAAGAAGTTACTACCATATGGGTGCAAGTACAACTTATTGGAACAAACTTGCATGACCATAATTTGGATCACTCAAAAGTTGCGACACTACTTCCAATCGTATGAGGTTCAAGTGGTGTTTCAGGTGGTGGCTAATGATATTAGTAATATGAGATTTAATGTGTGTAAAAATAAGAATCGATTGAAAAAACATTCGAGCTCTGAATAATAAGTTCATATAATGAAACAAACAGTAGATGAATTACAATTTTCAACTTTATTATTATATATCTCTTTTTTAAACCTCTTTATTATCTATATATCTATATAAAAGGGGAACTCAAACTCTTCTCTCACAATTTTCCACCTCATCAAAATCATAGGTGTAATTTTTATAGAATTTTGAATTTCTTTAAAACAAAAATTAAATGTTGGGTTGAAAAAAAATATATAACATTTTATGTAACCTCTCATATAATTTATGTACACTCCAATAAGAGTTTTTAATATTTATGTTTTAATATTATTGAGGTTATATAACTTTTCATATACACTATTTTAATTCAACAATAACTTTCTTTTATTATTTTTGTAACTCATTTTATAACTCCATCATGAAAATTATATAATTGCAAAACTATTTTTCATTCCAAACCTATTGGGAAGTCATGCATACATATCCAATTTTAGATTTAGATGAAGGTATGTTTTACTTTTTATTTTACTCTCCTCCATATTTTGCAAGTTTTTGTGCTCATATTTCTCTTATTTATTTTAAGTATGTATATATATTATTTTAATGTTCATTGCAAGTTTTATAATTCATTTGCATTACATGATTGATCAAGTTATCCATGTCGTTTCTCAGTTATTCTTTTCATATCCTATGATCTTTTTCTCATCTTACTTCTACTATTGTTATTATTTTTATTTATTTATTTTGAAAGGTAATTAATTAGTGTTAATTTTGTAAATTCAGAGTTGTCAACCCATTTATGCGGAACAAACTTAAAAGAAATCATAGAACCAATTAGAAAGACGACGGTAACGATCCTTCAATTGTTATTTATCTTTTTGACATTTTTATGTACTTTATTTTATTGAAAAGTTATATTGTATACAGTATTTTGTGTATTTCTGTAGGATGATTCATTCATTGCTACTTTTATTTGGATTGGATGATTAATTTTTACGACTTTCTTTATGCATACCATGTTTACTTATATTTCAATTTGAAAATTTGGTCTCGATATTAAAAGAAGAGGAATCTATTCAAAATTCTGAATTTTAATTTATGTTAATGTATACACCCGTGCAACGCACGGGCCACTGACTAGTTATATATCAATTTCTTAAGAAATAAAAAACTGTACTAATCCAAGAAAATATAAAATTACAAAATCTCAAAAATCTTAAAAGATAGAGAAATTATGCATTAACAACATACTTAGGGACAAGATCCGGATCAAAATCAAATGGATTGAACATATTGGGTGGTGAATAACGGACGAAAGGCTAAGGTTGAACCCTAGCTTTTGCCTAAACTTGAGCTTGAGCTAATGAAGAAGGAGAAGCATGAACACCATTAGTGTGCAGTCATCTCCAGAAGATTTCGACCAAAGGAGAATGGGTCGAACATAAATAGGATTGTAGTTGATCATTGAAAGGTTGACTATATACCTCAACACGCGCATGAGTGCGAGGTTTAACAAACGAAGCATGAAAACCACCAGAAGTCCTCCCATAGAGTTATTTAATCAACTCCATTTAAATTGTTCTCTAAGTTGCCTCCATTTCATGCGGTTATTGCAAGTTTTGCTCCTTAATAGGGGCATCCCACTAAACCTTTTTCAACTCTTTCATCCTTCTCAACCTTAAACACCTCGTTGTGCTTCTTTTGCTGATTCCCATTAATCGGTGAGCTTCGATGAGTGGGTGTATCGCTTAGCTCGCCTTGCCTATCATGAAAGCGATTGGCAATAGATTCCACTAAAGGATCAAAAAACGTGAATGGGTTTCCCGTTGTTGAATACAGATGTTGTGTACTAATTAGTGTAACAAGTTCACTAACCTTGTTATAGACATCAGATCTATGTTTTGAGGAAGTGGTGAGCTTTTCATCAGCTTTCTCAATCTTTTTCATCTCAATCCTCTGCCTCCCTTTTGTTTTTTTTCTACCATCATCTGCCATTGTTAATTTATTAAACTTGAATAGTTAGTTAAAACAAGAAAAACACTAGAATGGATCAATAGAAAAATGACTGGAAATAAACATTAGAGTTCTTAGTTTTCCATATTCACTATTTTGTATAGAACAAAATGATAAAATGGCTAGTATTATTTTTTTAATGAAAATGGGTTGCAAAATTAAATTGGATCTTTCTTTTATATACAATTTATTACTCTAATTAACTGATACATCACGAATCATGGTTTTTTTCCATGATCGATCGACATATAGTAACCGATGGTGATTGGGTTTTTAACGTTGTAATATTTTTCTGTTCAGCAAAATCTAAAATGTAATAAAAGAGATGCAAAACATAATCAACATTAATGAAAATAGTAGATAATTAACTCACTTCTAGTGCGATCTTTGACTTTGGTTAGAATTTTTTTCTCGTAGAACATCATTTTCCAATTTCGTTGGGATGCCTTCAAAATCTTATTAAAATCCAACGCTTATCTGATCGTGACTATCAAAACCTACACCTTTATTTTTGAAGGTTTGTTCCCATGTCTTCTTCAAATGCATCCGCAAGTATATATATATAACTCGATGAAGGCTAATTACGTGATTTCCATGATAAATTAAAATTAATATTTTTTTGTTAATTTAAATTAAAAATATTAATCAACATGAATTTTCAATATTATATATAAAAGGCAGCTTAATTAATTGAGTGGTGCTCACCTAGTAGATTACTGAGCAAATAAAATTTAGTCAATCACCATTAGATTAGAATTTAAGGGCGGAGATTAAAAACTAATGAAATCACATATTTTACTTTATTTATAAAATAGTGTTTTTTTATTTTTTACTATACCCTAGATAGTCCCGCATCAACCTGTCGTCTTTAGGTAATTTTATTATGTTTTAATCTCCACCCATAGATTCTAATCTAATGGAGATTGATAAAATTGTATTTGGTCAGTTATTGACTAGGTGAGCACAAATGTAATTATTTGTGTGATATTATATTGTTAAAGTCATACTTATATGGTTAGGCTTGAGGCCGTTGATCGGTGATCATCTCCCATGCTTAAGTCAGCCAAGAATTCTCAGAGAGTCAGGGCCGTCTCCAAGATTTTGAAGGCCCTAGGCAAATTTATCCTAATCAAAGATAATTTTATACTTTTTTACATTTAAATTTAAAAGTAATAAGAAAAACGTGAATATTATTAGCCAAATTTCATAAGTATATAACTTGACATACTTATCATTTTTATAAAATACGAAATTTGAGGCCCAGAAAGAAGTGAGGCCTACCTAGGTGAACTCTCTGGAGACGGCTCTGCGGAGAATAATATAAGGAAAGCAGTAATACTTGTATATTAAATCATATCATTTGAGTTGTGTGAACCTTTATATATATTTAGGGATAGAAAGTGAATACCAAACATAATTAGGATTTTCTATATAAGCAATAATAGACTAACTAGTAGTCATCTTATTTTGGAATCTTGGTTGCTAAGGAAAGCCGCGTGAAAACACGGTATGGGCTGTGTTCAATATACCGAACCATTGGGGATTCATATTCCTTTGTAGAGAATAACCCTATTTAGAACAGGTCTGGCTGTTAAGTAAAAAGTCCTTATGGACAGTATGACAGAGACAAGACTCTATGGTTATGCTAGGTGTATCAATTTATATCCTCGGACATCATCAAAACTGAAATAACACTTGAAAATTTTGGTGTTTTGTTTTTTAATACGATCCAATAGAACATTTACAATTTTCTAAAATTCCGCTTAGAAAATTTAACGATTTATTTGTTTTAAATCTTTTTATTCAGATAATTATTTAAGTTTAACTAAAATCTCCAAAATTCTTGTTTATTTAAGGTTGGTATCAAATATATATCTTAAAATGTATAAACAACTTGGCAATTGATATATATGGTTTGGAATTGATTGCCTCTTACTCTCTATCCATATATAGAGTTTTTTCTAATTTAAGCTATATATATATATATATATTAGTATAATAATTATATTTTTCCACCAACCACAAAATTTTTACATAATTGTCTTTAGGGGTGGCTCTTGACCTAGTTCACATAGACCGGTGCCTAGGTCTCTCGGAAAAAAAAATCCCATAATTTCTACTCATATAAATATATATACCTTTTATGACTTGGGCCTATTTAATTGATGTAAACAAAAAGCCGATCTGAGTCTTAATTTAGATAGAAAGTACAAATATATCCAATTGTAAATGTAATTAAATTAGGCCTTTTCGATTTATGTTAACATATTTGGTCTGAAAATACTTTTAATTTATACTCATAACATAACCATTTAATCAAAGTTTTTCTTTTCATCTTCTTTATGAATTTTCGCAAGACTCTCTACTGTCAAGCTAAACAAAAGAACGTAATATGCAGTCTTATATCCTTCGTGTTGCTAGTGTCAAGGCAGTGAGATTTTAAGCTTTTCAGAAGAGATGCATTACGTCATTTAGAAAAACGAGTGGTGATCCAACAACATCAAGTGATGCAGGTCTTTGGTAAATTATGACTTGAAAACTTTGATATTGAGGCATAGTTATTTAGTTTGCGCATTTACAAAAAGTGAACAAAGTTAGTAAGATTCTCCAAAGTGAGAGCATGGATATTGAGACATGAATAAATTTGTTACAAGGCCTCATTCAATTTTTCAAAGAGTATAGAGAAAATGGCCTTAAAAATAGAGATGGAACCCACTTTTTGTAAAACTTGTGTTCATAATGTAAAGGCTTAATACATTCGTGCCCCCCTGAACTTAATTATTTTCGCCACTTGAACCCCTAATCTAATTTTGGGTTCTATTTGCCCCTTAACGTTTTTTAAAGTGTAACTATTGAGCCCTTCGGAACACCATAACCAGTCACACAAAGTTGAGTGAACTCCACTCGCTGCCACGTCACAAATTTAAGATATAATTGAAAAAAAAAATTAAATTTAAGGACTGAAACTGAAAATGAGCAAAAATAACAAATAAAAAATAAAATTAACCTAATCTTTTATTCCTTCCCCCATTCTTCTTCATTCTCTGCCGCTCACATTTTTCCTTTCCCTCTTGCTTTCTTTCTTCTTTGTTCTTTATTGCTTTCAACGTCGGTGTTTGGATTACATGGTGGTTATTGCTTTCTTGCCGTCATATTGTTGTATGTGAAGTATTGAATTTGGATTGGAAATTGAAAATGAAATTTGGGAGTTTAATTTTTGTCCCTCTCATATCAAATCTCCGTTATTTTAGGTGGTATTCCGTTTAATTTGGGTGGTATTCCGTTTCTTTCAATTTCTTGCTCTTTTAGAGTACATGTTACATGTACATGAAATGATTATTTGATGTTGTTCTTCAATTTGCATTATCATTTAATTTCAGTTTTTTCCACCCTTTTTCATTTAATTCAATTTTATTATATTTTCTCGGATTGTGAGAATATGTGGTTTGATCTTGAATTTCAATTTCTATTCTATTTTCGGATTAATTGATGGTAACTAAATTTTGAGATTGAAAGTTTGAAAATATTAAAGAAGATGGATTGAAAGTTTGAAATATTAAAGAAGATGGTGTTTTTGAGAAAAGTAAAAGATAAGGGGCATTTCTGAATTTTCTCTAAGGACTAAATAGATATTATTTTTAAGCCACTTGCTCATTTTTCTCTCTCATCCACGTAGACCGCCACCTCAGCGATGAAGGGCCTAATAGTTGCACTTTAAAAAACGTTAAGGGGCAAATAGAACCCAAAATTAGATTAAGGGCTCAAGTGGCGAAAATAATTAAGTTCAGGGGGGCACGGATGTATTAAGCCTAATGTAAAAGGTATTTTTATGAGAATGTTAGGGATGAACCAATCGAAGAGGCTAAAAAATCTTTTCAACTCAATTACTTTTTAAAAGATATTGGATACTGTTATTCTCCTTCACTCGAAATAATATTTAAGCAATTTGAAATATATGAAGATGAGAGCTCGAGCTATGTTATTATTTATTTATTTTTGTTGGCTTGACGACTTAATTATGACTATGAACTGCAATTTATATATTTACATAATTATGTAGAATTTATTATTTATGAATAAAAAGCTGCATAGGACTCTCTAAATGCTGGAGGCACCTCTGTATAAATTATAATTAGGCTTTAACTATCAGCTTTAAGTTTTAGCTCAATATGTTCCTTGACATGATATTAAAGTCTTAGCAATTGAAAGGTCTTGTATTTGAGTCTTAATAAATCTATTTATTGTTGAATTAAAAAAACATGTTGGGATGAGCCTCTATTGTTTTGTAAGTTTAGTAAATATATGGAGTATCAAAATCGACGTGCACAAATTCTATCATAAAGTATTCAACAACGTTTAGAACGAATATATCCTTCCTTGAGAAGTGAAAATACTCGAAATTTATAAGTAGTTAATTATTAACCAACACATCAAGTACATAAGGAAAATGAAAAACTATACCAATTCAAATGACAAATCCCAAATTAAATTTAAATATTAAGAAAGGTCTCAAACTAGCTTGTTCTCTGGAAAAATATGTATAAATTAAAGTACATGGTTATGTAACAATTACATACATCAAAATTATCTTTCTTTTTTATTTTCAACTAGAGTAGAGGGTACAATACTAAGATTTTCTAAGAGATGTTACATCGGAGATTTATTAGTTTGAATCACAACATATGAATTAAGCCGGAGTAAAACTCCTTATTTCTAGAAGTAAATACATATAGACTGTAATGCTTAAATTCTTTACAATAAAATAACTTCCTCATATATATAGAGAACAAAAATGGCATATGAATTGAGGGAAAGGAGAAAAAATTATGTCTTTCAAAAATTACCACTAGAGTGAAGATAATCAAAATGGCGAAACAAACACATTCTTTGATTGTGATTACACTAGATTAGGAACAAGGAGAAGCGTCCAGGACCGGAATTCAGACCAAGGTGAAGAACCAACAAGATTAAAGAGAAAACTTGCTTCTTCTCAAAATGCATGCATCACATCCTCGAGGAGAAGCGAAGACGAGGAAAAAACAGTCCTTTCATTGGTGATTAACCAGAGATAAACAGTGAAAACGAAAGGTTAAGCTGTGAAATTAGAGGGTTAAAAAGAAGGATAACAAGCCAAAAGGTGTTCTTTGTGGGTGTTGTAATAAACTAATGAACATATCCAAATTTGGAATGACGCTCGATGTTTCTATGAGGTCGTACGAGAACATAGTCATGATACATACGGGAAGGAGCCAATTCAATGTGCAGTCCCCGGAAGTGGGCGCTGACGATGGCAATGATGACACCTGTCAAGTATGTGTGCATAGAGGGGACTTGATTCGCTACGAAGAATGGCCCTCGACTTTCCATCTTGTGTACCGTACGGTCTCTTGGATAGAACCCAACAACATGAATCTTGAATTTGAACACGTTGGATTAAGTATTGCAACATCCACAAAGAACACCTTATGTTCTTGCTACCCCTTCCTTTGCAATTTCACAGTTTACTCTTTCATATTCTATGAAAGTACTGTTTTTTTTTCTTATTCTCAAGGGAGTTTTCGCCGGCGAAGTTATACAATCACTTCTAAAATATCTTTTTTTTTTCTTTAGATTTGTTACAAAGTGTCCACAATTTTTGGCTAAACCACCCACATTTGGACATGGACATTCTTATTTTTCCTGCAAAAATAAATTACCAAGTTAAATATGAATCATGCTAATAGCTCATCGTATCTATTCAGATTCTTCCCAAATCACCAAATTAATTTTAAAACAACAATCATAAGAATATATTAATTTTTAGGTTTGTTTATATTTCCTTTTAATTTCTAAAACATTCCTTGTTATATCGATATAAAAAAAAGAAAAAAATATGAAGAAGTAAAGAGATTTGGTTACCTTTCTTCATCTTACATCTCTCTCTTCCTCTCTCTCCCAATCTATCTTCAAAAAATGGTGTGCAGGAAATGAGAGCTCCATCTCTCATTATATAGTGGAAGATTGTTATGTTTACCTAGGTTTACTGCTACTGTAACTTTTTGTTTCAACCATAAGGAAGTGAGAGCTCTTCTTCTTTCTATTTGCATACCAATGATGCCAAATATGTACATATAAATAAATCTTATGAATTATTTTGAACAAACTTGAAAGAGATGCAACAAAATAGTACATATGTATGCAAAAAAGAAGAAGGTTGAGAGTCCTAAACGCATAGACGCATAAGACAGACTTAATTCAATACTCAAACTATAGTGTCTGATAAAAATATAAAAAGTACTTAAAAATTATTCTTCTATCAATTAACGTCATGCATTTGTCCATGTTTAACTCAATTTAGTGTTTTCTTTCCGTTTTTGGTCCGTCTCGTTACGTTCTTGATTTGGCAAAAAGTCCATTCTTGAAACAAAATGCATATGCAGTGTCGATAAATTGATATAAATTCTCTTTTCGTTTCTTCTTTCCAACAAAACACATTGTCTTATCACACCTACATTATGAGAATGTTCAACAATTTATCCATAGTTGTAAAGAAATCTTACTACATGCGACTTGATAAAATTGGGCTGTTTGAGGAATTAAAATAAAGGAATGTATTTATATTAATAAATACATTTACATTTTATTAGATGCACATATCAACAATTTGATCTAAAAGCTTAAAATGATAGATAATATTAAACAATAACTTTCATTATTGTTATTATTATTGTTATTATTATTATTTCTATACTATAGACCTTAAGATTTATTCAAATTTTATTTATATACTCTCATCATTTTAAAATAATTATCAAACATTGAAATATTTTCTTTGTTTCATATTATAAGTTAAGTTATCAAATTTTTCAAATTTTACTTGTATTCAATCGTTTAGAATTAATTACCATTATTGTCATTTTAATTTAATGAATTAAAATAAATTTTTATTAATAAAGAGATTTAATTAAACAATATTTTAGTCCATTTTCTACAAATTTAATATAAATTAATTGTTTTCTTAATATATATGATTTCGTTAAATGTCACAATTATTTTATATAAACGAAGTGTTTACTATTTAATTTGAAAATATGAGTTGGTCCAGACAATAAGATATTCACCTTCTACTTGAAAGTTTATAGGCTTAAATCTACTTTCTCAAAATTTACCTCTTTAGTTAAGTAGTCTATAAATACCAATATAAACCTATCAGAGTATGCAATTTACCATGATCTTGGGAGTGAATAACTTAAACTTTTTGTAATAAAATGAGTTACTATTTACCATAATTTAGAATAAAAAAATAAAATGTGTCTAAATCAAATGTTACCATATTAAAAAGTTGCTATAATTAGAAATTGATAACATTTCTTAATAGAAAAAAGATTATGTTAAAATTAAAATATACAATGTATCTGGACGACTTATTATGCTCACCTACTTTGTTAACAGCTCATTTCTTCTCAATTTCCTTTTCGGTATCATATACCTTATAACTACAGCTGGACAAATTGTTCTTTTTATTTCCTTTTCTGAATTCGCTTTCTAAATTTACTCTATTGTTTAGCCAAATGTATGGACAAACTGAAATAAATATTTAAGATATTGTGTATCTGGATAACTTACACTCACCTACCAATGTTGGCAACAATTCATTTACTAAGTATTTCCTTGTATATATCACATATTTTACAACTGGCCAAATACATTTTATTTGATTTTACCTTCTAAATGATGAGAACAAATGAATTTATTAAGTTATATATATATATATATATATATATATATATATATATATATATATATATATATGGGCATTCCCAATGGCCCCATCCATTTATGGATGCAAAAATCCAACCGTTAGATTTATTCAACGGTGAGATCAATTAACTTGTTTATCTGCTGACATGTTAGTTTTATATAAATTTATCTTTCTAATTAAATACAAACATTAAATGTTTATCTTTCAAAATTGTCCAAATCATACAAAATCACATAAGAAGACGTCTCCTTCTGGTTTATCTTTAAAATACAAACTAATGTATCAATTACCGAAATGACATTGAAAGCCACAAATTAGGCTCTGTTTTTTTGAACTTATCATCACTTATTTTCAGCAACATTAAGTTCAGTTCATTTCAGCAAAATTAAGTTCAGTTCAGCAACATTAGTTCAGTTCAATTCAGAAATATTAAGTTCAGTTTAAAAGTATTCAGTTCAATTCAATTTAACAACTTTAAATTTAGTTCAGTTTTTAATTTATTATTATTATTGCAATTTTTTTCAATAAATTATCAATAAATATTTATTATTTATATATAAATATTTGTTATAATTATAATTATTTGGTCCAATTTGTTTACATAAAATATAAAAAAAATATTATTATTTCTACAAATTTAATAATTCTAATACATTTTATTTTTCTAATCGTTTTCTTTCACATGATACATGATCTCATCATCCTCATCATCATAATCATCATTTGCACCATGTGATTCATAAATTTATTGTGATATAGCATTTTGCACTGCAAACATGGCGGTTTTACGATCTGTATTAAAGATATTTGAATCTACCCTTCCATTAACATTAAGACCATATTGTATAATTGGTATTCCAAACATGCATAAAGCGTGAAAGTAGAAACAATAATCGACATTTGATACTTTTGTGACACTTAAAGCATATTGTAGAGCACTTTCCATCTTTTTTTAACTATTCAAACGTCATTTCTACATTCATTCTCAATGATGAATGTAAATCATTGTAATGTTCTTTCATTTCCCTACGTTTTTCACGCCTAAACTCTGGCATATGACATCTAATTCCATGTTCTCCAATTAGTAACAATTATCCAAGAGTATTTGAAGCGGCTATTGCATGACGTGATTTTATTATTATTATTATTATTATTATTATTATTATTATTATTATTATTATTATTATTATTATTATTATTATTATCATCATCATCATCTCTTGATTTTAATTTGTTATTATAGTTATTATTTATAATGCAATATTATTATTATTATTGTTATTATTATTATTATTATTATTTTAAATTTAGTTTTAGTATTTATTTTTTAATTTAGTCCAGTTCAACAAAATTAAGTTCAGTTCAGTTCAGCAAAATTAAGTTAAGTTCAGTTCAGTTCAACATTATTAAGTTCAGTTCAGTTCAGTTCAACAAAATTAAGTTCAGTTCAGTTCATAACAGTTCTGCTTTTTTCAGTTTAAAAGAACAAGGCCTTAGTTGTCAAACAAGTACAGTTAAACCTCGGTAAAGTAATGTTCGATAAAGTAATAACCTCGCTTAAGTAATAAATTTCGTCGGTCTCAACTTGGGCCAATGTAGTAAAGTAATATTCTCGTTAAAAGCATAAGATAATAAAAATTTAGAAAGTCCTGAAGGGCCCAAGTAATATGTAAAGTAATAATTTCAGAATTATACATATATATAATATGTATGAGTTACAAAATTCAATTTTTTTAGAATATGAATATATAGTATCTTGCTTCTTCTTTTCACCAGAGCTAAAATTAGCATCATCCTTGACTTTACGTAAAGCATAAACAACTCTTGGTATGTTTTGCTCGTGTTGTAACAAGTAATTGTTCAAAGTGTTGATTGCTTGAACTGCTTTCTTTAATGACACACTTGGGATGACATTGCTATCGTCCGGTTCAGGACCAGTCTTTCACCAATGTTCATTACAGACTCAAAAATTTGTTCATCCTTAGGTGATTCTATTGCTATTGTCCGGTTTAGGACTAGTCTCTTCATCAGTGTTCATTATCGATAAAGTAATAAATTTGATAAAGTAATATTTTTTCTCGGTCCCAAGAGTATTACTTTAAAGAGGTTTAACTGTATTACATATTTATATTTTCTATTTAAAAATAGTGGGTTATATAATCACCGTTAGATATTGGCTTAGTTTAATCTAGTGGTGCAAATTATAAATAACTAAATAATCTATTTTACTTTAATTAAATCCACCGAAGAATATGTTGTTGCTTTTCTGTCAACTAGTGTTATTATAATCGGACCTGACCGGTCGGTTTTGATCAAGGTTCGATCTCAAATCGGTCAAGTGTCTACACCAGTTCTCCTTATTAAGATTCAATAATATTGAACCATTCGAAATCAGCTTCAACTAGTGAACCGGTATTGAACCAATGAATCATCTTTGATGTCTCGCGGATGGTCTTCCATCCTCTTACTCTTAATGATCATGTCATCCACATATTTTGAGAAATTGTCGCTTACTTTGTCAAAAAAGATTTTGTTCATCATCTGTTGATATGTGGACATCCCTTTGAAATAGTAAGTAGCTGGAGGTGTGATGAACGACATTTTGATTTCGTCCATGGTGTCCATCCAAATTTGATGATAGCTAGATTTCACATCAGTGAACAAGAGCGCCTCAAATCCCGCTATACCATCAACTAATACATCAATATTTGGTAGTGAGTACATATCTTTTGGGCAAGCCTTGCTAATGTCAACTAAGTCCACATGCATCCGGTAAGTACCATTGGGTTTCTTCATTAGAACCACATTGGCTAACCATTCTGGGTATGTGACCTCTTGGATCGCATTTAACTTGAGAAGCTCGGCTACTGCCTCTTCTATAGCCTTTTTCCTATTTGGTGCATAACTTATTTTCTTTTGTCGGAATGGAACCACATTCTTATCCACATTCAACTTGTATGTCACTACATCAGGGATTATACCATGAAATATGATGAGTCCAGAATGTGCTCATGTTTTATGGGTATTTTTCATCACTTTTCGACCCAAAAGATGGAGATTTGTGCTTATGGTAAGCATTTGTTGAAGACTGATGCAGATTGTTCTGTTTTTAGAGAACAAGCGTTTCTGGTTGTTCTTTAGCCTCATTTCAGCAGCTTTGGTGAAGGATTTTCAAGGAGGGTATTTTTGTCAACGAAATGTTTGAGAAAAGTTGAAGTTTGGCAAGTGGGATTTAAAAGTATGGGCTGACTTGTTGAGTGTAAGCGTGGTGTGAAGTGAAAGGAGAGGAGAAGAAAGTGCTTTTTACTTTATTGCCTTTTCTGTGTAGAGAACATTTGAGTCACTGTTCATCTTTTGTACCTTTTTGTACTTGCTTTGATCTGGTCCGTTTATTTTCTCTTCAATTTCCAAGGAGGCTTACACCTTCGGCGAAAGTAGTTGTTTAGGGAAGATAAAGGGAGAAGATCAGAGTAGTGTTAGAAGTTAATTTTTACTTTTGAATTAATTGTAATTTTTAGTTTAGAGAGAGAAGTGGTAATCTTTAGTTGTAGTTCTTCCTTCTCTCCTCTTGTATTCAAGTCTTGAATTCTTCTGGGAATTTATTCCAGCCTCAATCTACTGCATTTATTCATCATCTCCTTAAATGTTTACATTAAAGTCCACAGAATTTATTGTGAGAACAATCAGGGCGATGAGTGAGTAGTTCGTTTACAGGCTAAAGCCAGCCTAGGAGCTGGCGAAAGTAAGTTTGTTCTTCTCTTTCCGTTAACATGAAAATGCTTGTTGGTTATTAAATGGAGAAATATTTCATCTAAGGCCTTGCTAACCTTAGTAATCAGTGGATTAATTAGGATACCTCCGAAGTTATGAAGCAGATCTACCATTTAATGCATGTTATGTCTCAGACCTAAGCTTAACATGTTAGGGATTTATAATTCTCTGATATATAATGCTTTCCTATGCTTAATGCTTAGATGTATGATAGAAGTAAAACGCGGATATTATGCATCTATAGATCTCGATGACGTTACCCTCTGACTTGAGTGTTTTGAGAGGAAAGAGACCCTAAATCTATGAAATCAAGACTTCATGTATGTTAGAGAGAGAGAACACTTGCTTTTGCCTGTTCTGGTTGTGCCTCTGCCTGTTCTTTAAGTGATTGGAGTTCATTCTTGCTTGTTTTAGTTATCTCAGTCTTAGTTGCTCGTTAGTATTGACCATTGTTAGAATTAGCTTAAAAATCTCTCATTTACTTGTTACCCAACTGAAAGTTGACTGTGCTTTAACATTAGAACAACTGTTGATCATTTTATTCTCTGTGGAATACGATAATTTACTTTTGCTGTGCTATTTGCGACATGGTCCTCTTGCCAGAGTGTCCTCATCACATTTTGACATACCAAAATATCTCATTGGGTCCTGTGAATACAGACTTGCATTCTGTTAACACGTTGATAATAACCTCACGTACCTCAGGGTCCAACCTTGTTGCTAATCACACCCTTTTCTCAGCGGTTATTGGCAGGAGCTCAGAATCGCCTATTGCTTCTGCTGCAGGATTTTCTTCCTATTTTTCCTTCCTTCTTATTCGAGATGTATGTCAAGTGTGGTAGGATAACAGGACTGGGAAATCAACGAATCTCTTTCTACTATGACTCTCCATTGATGCGTTGGAAGTTGTAATGTGAGGTGCATCATGCTTATCAAAGACTCTATTTCTACAAGAAAGGTCGCTCTAAGATCATGTTATAGCCAATGGTACTTACAAAATTGAAAACTCATGGTCGCCTCGCCACTTTCGCTCATCATCCCTCATCTCCAGCTCGAGGCCGACCTGCCCATTTGACTGTGAGGAATGGTCGTGGATCCATACATATCAACATATGTCTTCTCCACTCGTGCTTCATGTATTCCCAACTGGTTGTATGCATACTGAGTTATGTCTGTCAACACTTTCGCTCATTATCCCTCATCTCCAGCTCGAGGCCAACCTGCCCATTTGACTGTGAGGAATGGTCATGGATCCATACATGTCAACATATGTCTTCTCCACTTGTGCTTCATGTATTCCCAACTGGTTGTATGTATACTGAGTTATGTCTATCAACACTCTCTTCATATCCCATCCTTCCATGAAAATAGGAATCACTAGTGAGTCCCCATGAGGTTCCTTAATCCTGATGAAGTGATAATTCATGTCGTCCCCCATCTTAGTATTACTTTTTCGTTGTTCATGACATGCTTTCTTATTTGGCGGTTCATAAAACCTTTTCGTGATTATGTAAATGATTCCTTTTTCCTGTTTTTTTGGCAACATGCTTATTAATTGTTTCAGAAATAGGAGCCTCCCGCTTATTATTCGCTTGTGCATCATCTAGCTTAACAAACTGGTAAAGCTTTCCTTGCGTCTATCAATTTTTTGATCTCTTTATTTAACTCAAGACAGTTGATGAGTCCAAAATACACTCATATTCCAAGGGTTTATTTCATCAAAGATCGGCTCAAAAGATAGAAAAAGTGCTTTAAAATGGTGAAATATTGGAGTTTCGTGCAAACTGTTCTCTTTCAGCAATTCTGGAGTGTCAAGGGCAGTTTAGGCAGATTATAATCAGAAGTTAAAGGTGAAGTATGGCTTAACGGGGTCCACCAAGAGCTGGCATCCATCTTGTGAAAGTCTCAACGTGTTGGAGAAGTCTTGAAGAAGATATTATCTCTTTTTATTGTATTTTAATGGGTGAACAGCCTAGTTACTTTAGACCTTTTGTACTTGATTGTACTTATTGCAACCTTGACCATTGATCTTTGTCCCGAATCTCGAGGAGTGATTTTCCTCTGAAAAGAAGGGATTTTAGGAGACTTAAGGGGTCATGAAGTCAGATCATTATCATGACTTTAGTTTTTGAGATTTTGTAGTAGATTTTAGAGAGAGAAGTAGTCTCTCTCCTTAGCTTTCATTTTTCTCTTTCATCAAGTTGTAAGAACTAAGTTCTGGAAATCCATTTTTCCAGCCATTAATCTACTGCTATTTTCATCTTCTTTAATGCTTTCATTCGATTCTATGGAGTTTGGTGTGAAGTCATTAATGAATGGGCTTGAGTAGTCGTTTTGCAGGCTTTGACCAACCAAAGATCTGACATAAGTAAGTATTAATCTCCATCTTTGTATATGAATGTTCTTGTTGCTCATTAAATGAAGTTATTAATGCATCTAAGGCTTAGCTACCCTTAGTGTCAGTGGAACAACCTAGGAGATGTTCGAAGTTGGGATACAAATCTATCATTTAATGCATGTTTATCTTCAGATCTGAGTTGAATATGTTAGGGTTTTTAATTCTTAGACCCGAGATACTTTTCTACACTTATTGTTGAGATGTACTTTGTTAGAGACTTCAAATAATGTGCATTTAAGTATCTCAAGATTAAGTGAACATCTTACTTGAGAGTATTGAGTGAAGAGAAACCCTAAACCTATGATCCAAGACCTTATGTATGTATATATGTATGCATGTATGTGGAGATGAATGCTTGCTTTAGCCTGTTGTTAGGTTATTGGAATTCTTATTCTTGCTTGTTTGTTGAGATCTGTGGATCTGCCTTTTTAGTTAATTTTCATTACTGTTCATCTTCGAAATTTAGATAAAAACCTCTCATTTTACTGTTACCCAACGGAAACTGACTGTTCTTAAGCATTGCAACAATCGTTTAGCTTTTCATTCTCTATGGAATACGATAATTTACTTTTGTTGTACTACTTGCAACCTGGTCCTCTTGCCAGAGTGTCCATCACATTTTGACACAACAACAGTCATCCATGTCATTTCCCTTTAACTTATGAAAGCGACAATATTTATTCATGTTCTTCCCCACGCTGATTCTCCCTTTTATATTTGGGTAAGTAACTTCTTTGTTCAATGGATTCTTCTCAATCCATAACAACATTTCATGACGGCTAGTATTTAATGGAGTGCGGTGGGGTTGATTAAAAGATGTATGTCTACTTCGATAGGTGGAATTGCTCCAAGAATTACTCCTACACTCCTTACCGCCCCTCGGGGTGTCCCAGTCGTGCTTTTCCTCCGCCCGATGGTCATAATTTACGTCATTGACTTCCATAAAATCCCTTGCAATGGTCATCACTTCTTGCACACTATGCGACTTTTTGTGAATAAGATCTTCTCTAAAACTGTAATATATGCCCCCTAATTAAAGCATCCATAACTATCATTATATCTAGGTGTGTGAATTGGACCAGAATCTTATTGAATGTCGTAGTGTAGTCTCACAAAGAAGAGTAATCATGTTGTTTGATTTCCCTCAATTTGCGGCTAGGCATTCCAGCGGGTGCTGACCCCACAAACTTAGTACAAAAATCCTTACTATATTTCTCCCTGTTGTGTATTGATCCCGAAGGCAACGACCAAAACCATGAATAGGCGGGCCCTGTTAAGGTCGTTGAGAACAATCGATATATCGCCACTTCAGTAGGTCCACTAATGTCCATGAGCTCCTTGTAACTTCTTAGATGTACCTCTGGGTCAGAATCACCTGAGAATTTCGATAGAGGGGGCACTTTGTATCTGTTTTTTGATCTCATTTCACATATATCTTGTGAAAAAGGCGAGTCACTCTTTGAAGCTATATTTTCTACAACTGGATAACCTTTTTTGTTGAGCATCTTATTAGGGAGCTTCTCGAGGTCGGTTTTGCGGGCACTCTCAACCACGGTCTACTGTTGATAATGAACTTGGGGACCGATATTTGACGTACCTGCGCGAGTTGCCTCCTCAATGGCCTTATTCTTTCCCTTGTGAAAGATTCAAATCTCTAGGTAAGGCATTCACCGATACTCACAGGTTCTGGTCTAGTAGTCATGGTAGTAGCTATAACAGACTGCAGTGGCATATATACCAGCCATAGGTGGAGCCATCAGTGGTAGGTATGTAACTCGACCCATGCATGTATCTCTTGGGATTTGTCATCGGAAATCGATTCAAAGGCACAACAGAATTGCTTAATCAAAAACCTAAATCTGAGATCGCGATTTGTTTCAGATTACTTAAGAACAATAAAACAAAGTTGATGTGATATAAAGCATATCTAAATCTTACTTGTTGGTCTCATTATAGAGACGGTTGAGTCAAAATCCATAGATGTAGAATCTCCAATCTCACGTGCAGGAACTACTCTCGAACCAGGACCGATGCTAGTCGAGGTTTGGTGTATTCTTGGAGAGGGAATTCGGCTGCCCTAATTTTACTTCTTGGCCGAATATCATGTTGTGTAGATTAGGGTTTTATGTTCTCAACATAATAACTATATGTGTAGGTTATTTGGTCAATTACATTTCTAATCCCTGCACTCTCTAATTTACATAAGTTAATTCCTAAAGAATAACATATATACAATTAGGTGTAATTAGATTAGAATTAATTTTACCTATTAACCCTACAATATAATTAGATTAATATTTCACTCAATTAATTATTGTACCAATTAATTGATCTAATTCAATGAATTAATTAATCAATTGTACGTAATTAATTAGTAACATATTAAAAACCCATCTGACATTGATCAATTACCTTGACGATTCACGTCAACTAATTATCAATCCATTCTCTCCAAAGCACCACGTTCCCTAATCCATGTTTAGTAGTTTTAAGTGCACGATGCTTTGGGTCTGTTTCCATGTGGTCGTGAGCCCGAGTCTTAATGACTGTAAACGGATTCTAGCAAACCATTACAATCCCCATATGAAACAGATGTTCAACCATCCGATAGAAGGTGAAAACCCAATAGTGATCTCTACGTATCTTTTACCAACCGATATCTAGAGTATGAACAAGAGACATTGTGATTGTCATCCTCTCTGTTGTCCATATGTTCCTTGATTCTAAAATAAACTGATCATTTGGATCAAGCTGTACAAACTTATCCGGGTATGGCCATACACTTATCAGTATCACTTATCAAGGGGCCGGTGATACCATCTCATCATAAGACGAGTGGTAATCCTATCACTCCTTATCCATATTAATATGTTCACTAATCCACCTAACATGCCCATATTTAGCATCATGTTACAGACCTAATTAGTAGCATATCAAAGTGAACCAGATTCCATATCAATATGATAATGAGCTCAAGTCAGAAGACACTAAGAGTCATACATAAGAAAGCTCTATGACATGTCAACCATGTGACTTCTTGTAGTGGACCAGTCCAATCTCGTGTGTACCACACGTACCTGTGTTTAAAGTTGACCAACCTAGTACTATGGCTAGTAATATATACACCATACAACTGTTAAACACACAAGTCTATTGTACCACTATTCGTTCTCACGATTAGGACAGACCTGGACATTTTATGATTATCAATCAAGGAATACTCTACTCATAATATATACACACGATATATACGCAATAGATTAGTGCCTTTAATAATTGTGACACACATGATGTATGAATCAGAAGCCCGATGAATGATACAATCATATGAGAACCAATGCTTATTTTCTAGGACACACCAACAGTATCTGCATGACGCCTACTAGTAGTGTTGCATTATCTGCATTTGCCAATGGTATTATTATGGCATCATATCATATGGATTTGCCCCTTATGGTGTATGGTAACCCATATTGCTAGCTACTTGTCTTGGTTCTGGGAATAAGATATGGGGACGGACTCTGCGAGGCAAGGGTGCTTGGCATGGAGTGGCAAATTCAGAGCCTAAAGAGTTAGGGCCAATAGAAACAGGGCTATGCTATTTAGATTAGCTCCTACAATTATGCTTGTAATTCTCTAGTTTTGCCAATCAAGGCTAATGAATGAAATCAACAGATTATCTTCTAATACAAAGTCCTCATTAGGAAAGGACATCATCTTCACTATAAAAATGGGTAAATATTTTGTATCTCATGTCATATTTATATACAATATCCTATAGATTTCCATCTATTATTTCCATTTGAGTTAGTGGCCATCTTAGGCATCAATATGGTGTCGTCGGTAGCGCTTCTCGCTTAGCCCAAAATTTCTCTTGATTTTAAGGTTTCGCGGAGCTTAGCTAGCATTAGATTAAGTTGCGTCAGTTACATACTATCTGTTACATAATAAATTCACAAATTTGAGAATGCTATCATGAGTTGAAAATGATATGAATAAACTTTTTTCACATGTCTAGTTAAGAGATGATTTGATACCATTTTTTTACTTTATACAAAGACTCTCTCACAACAAAGAAAATAACGATGTAATCGTTTTTTGTGGGCATTAACATGATTTGGAGGGTTACAAATGGGTATATCGATCTATTATGGTGACCCGTTAAAAATAAACTTTGTTAACATGACCCATTCAATAAACAGTTACAGAATACTATTTATGAAGAGATTGACACGGATCAATCCGTTTAACTCATATAACTAACTAAATAAAAATTGGTCAAAAACAACATTACTCATTTAACCTATGTAACATATATTATATATAAAAGTTAGCTAAAACGGTTGTGAAATTCACCCACCCGTAATTCCTTAAACTACATCCATCTTAACAATAAAAATCAACAAAATGCAATAGAATTATTTATAATTACATGAAACCGGTTACTTAAGATATTTGTGAATCAACTTGTTACTCTAAGGCCCTGTTCTTTTGGACTTATTAGAACTTATTTTAAGTTCAGTTCAGTGCAGTCCAGTTCAGCAACATTCAGTTCAAGTTTCAGTAGCATTTAATTTAGTTCATTTCAGTAATATTCAGTTCAGTTCAATTTAACAACATTCAATTCGATTCAAATTAATAAATTACAAATAAATATTTATTATTTATATAATATGTTAATATTTATTATAATTTTAACTAGTTGATCCAATTTATTTTTCAAAAGTTGCTGGATATAAGTAAATATTATTACCAATATACATTACAATGTTTTACTGAGTTCATAATTTGTACTATATAAATTTAAATTTAATATACAAAAATTTCCGATTTTGCTTATGTATTGTAATAAGAAATTCAAAAATCTTATAATAGTCAGTTATATAATATTAGGAGCAAATTAGCATCAATTAAAAAAAATTCAAAACTTTTGTAAAAGAAATTAAAATTAGCAAATTAGGAGCAAATTCAAAAATTCGCTAATAGCATAATCTCATTCTATTATTGTAATCATCTTCTCCCATATGATCCATTATCTCATCATTTTGTTAAGCTTCATCATTATTATCGTCATCCTCCCCTCCGATCTCATTATTAAAAACTAATATTATTATTTATTCAATTCAGTTTCAATATTTATTTTTCAGTTTTAGCAAAATTCAGTTCAGTTCAGTTCAGATCAGATCAATTCAGTTCAGTTCATTTCAGTTCAGTTCAGCATCATTCAGTTCAGATTTTTTCAGTCCAAAAGAACGGGGTCTAACCCCTTTGACCCTATTGGTTTAACTTTATTGTGTTATATTATTAGGTCGTAACATATATCTGCTACACATAGCCGTAATTAACATATATTATTAACGGTGATGATTATGTGATTATGTGATTACCCCACACCGACTTAATACGTCATAACCAATTTTTGGTGAGAACAAAGCAATTTCAGAATTCAATTCTGAACATGAGTTCTAATATCCTGAACATGTATCTTCAGAATTGAATTCTGAACATGAGTTCTAATATCATTCTACCGGAGATAATAAGAGTGTCGGTGGCGCGTCGGAGGGAGAGAGGTGACGCGACGTCATACGCGACGGACTGACTGATTCTCCTGAGCTATAATGGATTCTTGGCTTCGTTCAAATCGAAGAAAAAGAAGAGGCGAGCAGGGATCAAGTTGTTTTAGGTTTGGTTCTCACCAAAAATTGGTTCTGACATATGACCTTGGTTTTCACCTGATTACTTCCCTATATATATATATATATATATATATATATATATATATATATATATATAGGGGAGGGATCAAGTGAGAACACCTTCATATGCAAGAACACTTTTATATGTGAGAACACCTCAAAACTACATAGTTTTATTAATAATAGAGGACCAAAAGTGAAATTTGTCCATTTTTATACATTGTTGCGCATGAAATAGGAGAGAGAAATGTGGTGTTGATGACTTTTCATTTAATTTTATTTTTATTTAAAAACATTTTCCCGATTATCCCAAGCTCCGATTTGACGATTATTATACCGTTGGACTCGTGTTGACTAGAGGTTCATTTTAAGATCCATGATGCTTATGTAAAAACGACTTTTTAAAATTTTGAACACGCGAAATATTTTTTTAAACATGAGATTTTTAAGTTTCTAAACCTATAAACATGTTTCCAATTTTACAGTTCCTGTAACCATGATTTTTATGATTTTGAACATGCAAGTTATTTTTTTAGCATAAATTTTAAGTTTTTGAAAATTACTGTAAATATCTCATTTATAATGTCCATCTCTAATATTGTTATTTTTACAAATATTAATAATATGAAAATGATGATCTTGTGAACTTTATCATAATAAATTAACTAAACAAATAGTTTTATATGTAATATTTAGAGTCTAAGATCAAATAATTTTACTTTATTTTTTGTCTTTGTTTTATGAAATGAAGAGAAATGATATATCTATTGGCAAATCTATGTCATATTAATCTTCAAAGAGTCCATCAAATACAAATGTTGATGGTAGAAATTTATTTTGATTTCCAGAACACCATTTACTCACCAACTCTCCAATCACTTTGAATTTTATTTGATTTGCAGGACACTCTTAACTCTATTTCTATCCTATTTATACTTGTAACTAAATCGGTGGTATATTAAATTTCATGGTTCAAACTTTGAATCTACACACTCATACAAAACTCTACCTTCCACCTCATACATTTAATCTAAGTAATCTAATTCAACTTTGCCACATCTAAATCAAGTTTATTTATTTTTAACAAATTCATCATAATACAGTTTCTTCGGTATGATTCTTCCGACTGGAGACTTCAAATTGCAGTAGTCTAGAATAAAACTACACAACAAATAATTTGAATGCTATGCAACTGAAAAATCTAAGGTATAGACCATAATTTATATATAAGACAAAAGGAACTCAAAGCAGTACATGTAACCAACATTATGAAACCTGAGCATTAATATTATAGCAAGGAAATCTTGAAAATAATAAATTTAAGAAGATAAGGCTCAAGAGCCACTATATGAATATTTAGAAAACAACACAATTATTCCAGTTTTGGACAAATATGAGACCACCATCACGGAGGAAAAGAGAAAAAATGAAAAGGAAAAATTGGATAGCAAAATACATGTTCAACAAATATATGAAAAATTGTATTGCTCTGTAACTAAGAATTTTAAGAATTTTAAGCTTTTGAACATGCAAGTTATTTTTTTGAGCATACGTTTTAAGTTTTTGAAAATATGAGGTATTTGTTTGAACATAATTTTTTAAGTTTCTAAACATGTGTCAATTGATAGTTTTGATGGAAAAAACTAATATTTATATAATGTTTTGTGAAATTATGTAGTTTTAGTGATAATACGTTCAAATTAAGCATCAAAACATGAAAAATTATCCAATTTTAGTGATAATATTAGTTTTTTTAACATTTAAACAATGAAAAAAAAGCAAATTAACTACAATTAACACTCATGTTCAAAATTACAGCACGTATGTTCAAATTGTTAAAACGTCAACATTACTTAACAACAATGGTACTCAAATTAAGCGTCTCGTCAAAACAAATCCAACGTTATAAAAAAAGTTCAAATCGGAGTTCGGGAAAGTCGGGAAAAATTATTTAAACAAAATGAAATAAATAATAATTAAAAAAGTACAGTTTCTCTCTCCTACTCTTACCACCTCTATACGTGTCCGTTAGAAAAAATTGACAAATTTTCATTTTAACCTTCTTTTATTAATAAAACTACGTAGTTTTAAAGGTGTTCTCACATATAAAAGTGTTCTTGCATATGAGAGGTATTCTCACCTGATCTCTTTTATATATATATATATATATATATATATATATATATATATATATATATATATATATATATATTTTGATTGATCATAAACATAATTGAATTAATTAGGTCTTCTTGGAATGATGTTGATGTTGACTTCCAGGTCCACCTTTTTCTAATTTAATTAATTGTTATGATCTGAAAAAGGTGGCCCTGTGAAATCAAGACCAATCTCAATTCTAATCTTTTAATGTCTTCTCTCCGATGAGATAATGGTGGTGATCAATTTAATTAATCTTTCTTTTGCTTAATTAATTTCATTCTTTTATTTGCCTCGAGTCAAGTTCAGTTGTGACACCCCCTTATGGTGTGACAACTAGACAGCCGGTGGCAATTTTGTAAATACAATCAAAATTGAGGAGAGTAAATAAATGATCTCCTTCTTCTCTAATGCGATGAAATCTCTTTCACCAATCTAACCTCCTGCCCCTAAACTTCTCTATTTCCTTGGCCCTTTTGGCCGCCATTTCAGCCCTCTGTCTCTACTGCTAGCTTCCTTCTTTTTATGAATTCTAAACATTTATTATTGATTGGGTAAAAGTGCTTACTTCACACTACCCCTTTCTTTGCTCTTCCTCTTTTTAAGTCCCCTTTCTTTTATTTTCTCATCTCGGGCTTGCCCTGCCTTATCTTTCTTTATTGAATTTTGAAGCTCAATCGGAGACTCTGGTAGTTTAGATAGTTGAATAGGATGATGTCCCCTAAGAGGCTGGTGCCACGGAGTCTGCCATCGCTTCAGCGGATGCTATCCTTAACTTAATAAGATGCTCTTGCCCAACCTCCTTAGCCGAATCAATCTCTGTTGCTTAATCGATTTTAGTTCAGCTAATCTTTTATCTCCTGCTCCGGCTAATTGCAATCCAAAATGTCTTCGGAACAGCCGAATATTTCATTCGGAATAGCCGAGTATTAATTTGAAACAACCGAGTATTATTTTGAAACAACAGAGTAATAATTTGAAACAACCGAGTCTTAATTTGAAACAACCGACTATTCTGTTGAAACAATATAGCATATGGAACAACTGAATATTTCATTCGAAACAACAGAATATTATTTTGAAACAACACAGTATTAATTTGAAACAACCGAATATTAATTTGAAACAATCATAGAAAAATTAAAAAAATTAAAAATCGTTTATAAATAACAAAAATGGATCTCAAAATGACGGCCTAATTAATACGAGTTCAGTGGTATAATTTTTTTTGAAAAACGAGTTCGGGAAGAGCGGGAAAATGCATTTTAAAGAAAATAATTAAAACCTTTTCTCTCTCTCCAGGTTGACATCAGCGCTGACATCACCCCCTCTTCCTTCCCTCCATTTTACACGTATAAGACTTTTTCTCTTAATTACAAGTTTGCCACCTTCCCATGTTCAATTACAAAATTACCCCACCTTTTTCCCTTGTCACACCATAAGCCCAATGTCACACTTGATCTTTTCTCTATTTGCCTCTTCAATTAATGCTCAAGATTGCGATTCTTTTGCATTGTTTCTTCTAATTATTTATTTGGGGCTTTAATCCTAGTTATTTCTTTTTGATTACTCTCGTTTTCTTCTAATTCAAACTTTAATATGTATGCTTATCTTCTTTAATTAAGATTATACATTGTAAATATATCTAACCAACTTCTAATCGGTTAAATTGAAATCTATATATCTGTTGAAGGTTTAAGAAACATGTTTTAAATTTTTTTCCTTGTGATGATCTGATCAAATGTTACATTTAATTATTATTCATGGGGTCGTAATTTATCCCTGTGTATGTATGTATCCATATATAAAATACAAGTAGAGTTTTTATGTCGAATGCCAATTTTTTTGGGGAATTGTACGCTTAATTCTTGTTGAGATTCCAGTTAAGTTAGAGTTAATCCAAACTCTCCAATAAAAGTAAGGGTTTTCCTATAATGTTCGCTACACTATAGTATCTATTGGGATCGGTCCTTTTAAACATAGCAATGCGAAATGCTTTAGCATCAGTTCTGAACCGATCCGAAAAGTGTGACCAATGGGGTTGGTTCTTTTCTGCAGAACTGATGCCATTGATCATAATGTGCATTCTCAAAGATTTGAAGCCGACCCTAAAGGTATAAGCATTGGGATTCGTTTTCAAAAAAGAACCGTTGACGTTGATAACTGACCCTAAAGGTAAACATTGGGGTCGGTTATCAGAAATGAACCGTTGCTATTCATGATTTTTAACTGGAAAAAAAAAAAGAAATTCAATTTTGGATTGATGGAGCTCTATTTTTCTTTCAATTGACAAATGACTCAATTCCTCCAATTAGTCTTATTTTTCTTTCACTTGTTTATTTTCTCCACCCTTTTAACTACACTTGTAGAACTATATTTTTTTCGGGGATATTATTGTTATCTCAAAATTATAACTTATGCTCCAGTATGAAAATCTCACTTACAGGTTGGTTTGAGGCTAATCAAATATATTTTTGAGTGATTTTTCTTCAAGTATCTTCTACGATTATATATTTGTACACAATATATATCAAGATTTACAGTCGAAATTCGAAATGTCTAATTTAAGTGTTATGAGACTCTCACCATGTGTGTATATGTGCAAGCATGTGTTAATTTCTATTGTTTCTATCAACCCTTGAGAAGTCTTATATTTTTATCTTACAATTATAATATACAAAAGTTGCCTGTAGCTTAGAATCGATCTTTTAACGAAAGCTAAGCCCCTATTAGGCATGTAAAATTCAGAATGTAATTTGGATATGATAACTTATGAAAAATCTTCTTTTCTTGACCCGCCAGAAACGTACCAACAGAGCCGGTGAGGTGATCGCCGGTAGACTCTCCAATGGCCAAGTCAGTAAATAGATCATATGACACGATCATGGTATGGGTGATCATGGTATGCTAACCCGTTTGACGCTCTGACGAGACGAGGACTAAACCATAAAAAGAAGTAAAAAACCAATGCAATTTCAGGATACCTCTCTCTCCAAAGTTCTTATCCTTTGAGAGTTACATTTATCCAATGCATATTGTACATATGCTATCAAATATTTCTCACAAGGAGGAACATAGTTAAGCTACTGGTTCCCAAATCAATGTATGCATGCAATCTAATTTCCAAAATGAAATGAACCAAACTTAAAAGCTCCTGTGCTTCTCAACCTTGTTAAGAAGCTCATCCTTCTTTGCTCCCACAACCCTATCAACTTCCTTCCCTTTCTTGACCAACACAAATGTGGGTATAGATTGTGCTCCAAATTCCTGAGACACTTCCTGTTCAATTCCACACAACACCACACAAATCAATTCATATAATATCCAATACAGGCAGCCTGTTTCGCAAAAAAAAAAAAACTAAAATGAAGGAACATACAGGCAATTTATCGACATCAATCTTAGCAAAAGAAACATCAGAGAACCTATTTGCCATGATTTTGACTTGTGGTTCCATGAACTTACAAGGACCACACCAGGTTGCAGTGAAATCGATCACCATCTGAAGTCATAAAAAAAATGTATAATAAAAAGATGAATTAGAAGATTGAATTAGTAGAGTAAAAAAAAGAAAAAGACAAGAGTACGTACCAGCTGGTTAGAATCTTTAAGAGAGTTGAAGTGGAGGTGCCATTCCTGAGGGGAGTGGAAACAAGTGACACCGGAGCTACCCTCGTCGAATGATGAACCTGCCGCGGCCGCGGCTGCATCTCCTCCCATGAGGCCAGAGATTATACCTCCCATCGGTTTGCTACAAAGCAAGAATCTAGTAGTAGTAGTTGTCCACATATTATAGATAGTGGATAGAGTTGCTATGATGACCTTCCATTTCATAATATTTGGGTCTACGTTATCCTCACTTTGTTGAAAAACGAAAGTGAAAACTTACTTTGTTGATATTATCTCGCTAGATTACAATCACATATAAACGAAAGTAAAAACTTACGTTGTTGATATTATCGCTAGATTACAATCACATACAATCTATACCACTCAACTTTTTAATGTGGCAATTTAAGTATCTTAACCGGTTAATTACTGTCTCGGTGAAATCTTCAACTTCTCTCTCCACGACTTTTACACTTCTCTTACCGCGCATCTGCTCCAATATTACCTCCTTTTTTTTGCCGATTATTCTCTCCACCATCCCTATTCTGCATCTCCGCCCTCTCTTATGATGTTGCTCTTTTTTCCACGTTGTGATGAGTTGTCTTTATACATCGTTTTGGACAATGGCGGAACCAGAATTTGAGGTTCGAAAGGATTAATTCATAATGGATTTTTTTTATTCATATATGTAAAACACGATAAAGACTTATTTTTTGTTTTACCAAAAAAATGAAGAAAAGACAATGACGCCAATGGATTTCTTAGGACGGCTCGACCAAGTATATATATTCTTTTGTATCCTAACAAAAATAAAATATCTAAAAACATACATCATTCGTAAAACAAAACAGACGTCATTTTAAGATTTTATCCAAATGTGGCCAATTGTGTGGGCTAAATTAATTACTAAAATCACAATAAAAGGGGAAAAGACATTGATAGAGAAGTATACGTGCCTTTCTTAGTCGGCTTAATACTTTAGTATTCTTTACAAATGTTTATTTTTTCATTTAGCTACTTTAATTTAAGTGATAATTTATTTAATCATTTAAATTTGTTATTTTTTTGATTTGGTTCCGTTAACTTGTATTTTCTTTTCATTTGGCTTTCTCAACTTATCAAATGTGATTCATTTTATTCATATTGTGCTAATGTGGCATAAATTTTTTATTACTACTTTTCATGTCAACACAAAAGAAAAAAATGAGTCAAATTCGACAAGTTAAGAGAGCTAAATGAAAAACAATTACAAATACTAGCTAATAAATTATTCCTTAAGTTGAACGGGTTAACTGAAAAAGAATAAACAAATTCAGGAAGTTGTTGATAAATTAAGCCTTTATATTCCAATAAAATAATAATGGCGAGAGTAAATATAAATAATAAATAAGTTGTTTCGAAAGAGAAAAAAAGACGACCAAGACTTTATTTTCATATATGGCATGGCAATATCCATCTTCTGACTGCTGGTCTGAACATTGAAAAGAAGCAAAGTAAAGAGCAGATCCATAGTTTCTGTTTCATAATTTTTAGAGTGAGACTTATATTTCACTTGCCTTTTTTTCTTTTCCATTTCCTGGCTATTTTCATAATATTATTTTTGCCTCACTAAGCGGTACTCCAAGTACTCTCGTAATTAACAGGTAACAGAAAAGCTCCCATGTTTTGCTTTATTATTATTATTATTATTATTATTATTATTATTATTATTATTATTTATTATCCTTATAAAGAACTAGTACTTATAAATTTTATAAATTCCATCGTAAACTCTCATTGAAGTTTGTGGTGGTCTTAGCAAAGCTTTGTGAGTGGATAGGCATACCTTTTCAGAATAAAAAAATTTCAACAAAAACAAGAAATTCTATAAAATACTCTTGTGAACACGTAGTAGATTCGTAGTTTTACTGGGTACAAATTTTCTATATATCCATCCTTTGTTGGTGCCTATAATTTCAAGAACAAGGTAAAAATTCAAATGTAGGGAGCTCTGATACAATTAGACGTCTTTGGAATGCATAGATCATTACATTCCCAGAGTCTAAAAGCACATTTTCTAGTTTTGGTAATGTTTGTCAAATGTAAAACTGAATGAAAGAGCTCATGTGTAATTTTTAGGGGGATAACTCATATTGATGGTTATATATATATTTTAAAATAATCATAAGTTTTAATATACTTTTTAGAAGCTCGTATTTTTCTTTTTATTTCTCGTTCTAAAAAACGTTAGATATGTATTTATCAATTTTCTTTCATAGGCGACAACAATACCAAACTGACCCGAAATTTATTAATATAGTTATATAGTTGATGACTTGTTTGCATTGAGAATATAATCTGAAGGAGGAGGAGGCTGCGATATCTAATGGAAATAGCTTTAACCGTTGCCTGCCAGAGCTTCCTTGGAGAAATTTTGTCGAGGTTCGGTGTTCGTGCACAAGTTTATGCAATTGGTATGAATTACGATTTTGTCTTTCAATTGTTATGAACCCGTATAATAAGTTGTTAACGTAGTTATATATGGTGACGTGGTACACTAAGCAAATAAATGATTGACATATATGACTTCAACTAATAAAACTTTTACAGTTTGTAAATAATTAATAGTATATTTTGTAGTTAATTATTTATATAAAATTCTAGATGACAAAATAAAACCCTATACCCTAGAAAATGAATTGAGATCCTAAATTATAAACCCTAAATTCTAATAGTTATGTCACGTCGCTAAATTATTTATCCAGTGTACAGACGACGTCGTACACCGGTGTATTCTAGAAGTTTTTATATATACGTATAAAGTAAAATAGAATAATAATTAAAAAAAATCCCTTTTACAACAGTTTGTGAAGGGTGATTGATCCAAAATTTTATTACAAAAGTTTGTGAAGGATGAATACCGTGTCGAGATCGTAATGAAAAAGAAGATGCTGATGAATTGAAGATCATGTCAGGATGACGTTAAGATGAAGATTAATTCAAAAAGTCAATTTTTTTTTATGTTCAACAACATGATTTGTTGAAATTTGAATTTTATTTTTTATTATCCAAGTCGAACGTTTGAGATCTACACCTCCGACTTGAAAAAGGGTATTGAGATATTTATAATATTATGGAAATAATATCATGTAATGCTAGGAGTTACTCCTAATATTATGAGATAAGATTAGGAAAAAAATAAAATAGTCGAGACATGTTTCCAAACTCAAGAACCTAATTTAAAATTACCTATTCGGGATTTCGTGACTAATTCAAAAATAATGTATATTTTGGAATTATGATTTAATTATGACAGTTTTTCTAATGGTCAAAATAATATTTATTAAGGAATATTTATGTGGGGATATTTTTACAAAAGCTTTGGGGAAAATATTGCTTAAGTTTTTGTTGCGCAAGTTGAACATTTTTGCATGCTCAACTTGAGGGAGGCTGTTAATGTCTAATTACTCTACATAAAAATATTGTAATTAGTTTCTATAACAATACTTGTATTGTTTTATATTTGACTTTTTAGACGATGTACTATGCAATTTAACAATATACATCAATTTGACAAAGCTTGTCACTATGCCAAAATGTGATGTTTGTTCACATACCAATGTTGAACAGATATAGGAGATGGAAAACTGAGATTATACAAAGCTGCAATAAATGGAAATATAAGTGAAGCCATAGCAATTTTTTCAGACCATTCCGAGAAGATTATGACAACGACAAGAATCAATCAGTTAGGAGAAACGGCTCTCCATATAGCAACTGCAGCAGACCGCACCGAGTTTGTACAGAAACTCGTAGATGTAATGAGTTCAGAAGATTTAGCAGTTATAAACAATCGAGGCGATACTGCACTTGTCTATGCTGCTATATCTGGACATGCTACAACTGCAAAGGTTATGCTAAAGAAGAACTCTGCTCTAGCAACTATACGAGACGGAGAAAACTTTTTGCCAATTCAAGCAGCAGCTATGCATGGTCACCACAGAATGGTGCGCCACATTTATGATTATGCCAAGGATCAATTGGTAGATGATGGTTATAGAATTGATGTGCTCATAGCTCTCATCCAGTCTGATGAGTATGGTGAGTTTTTGAAACTTTCTCCCGTGGTAACCACTTCGATCTTTTTCGGGTTAAAGACGGGTTATTCAAACTTAAGACAGAATTATCCATAATATCAACAATGTTACCTAATATGGGCATTGACTTACGTTGACCATTTTGGAGGGACTCCAAATATTTTAAAACAAGCTAGATGAAGAACTAAACCTGCTTAAAATGTTGAATGTTATTAGACTATGCGATTGAAATGGTGGAAGAAAAGCCGTGGTTGACCGCAAAAGCAAACAACAACGGAGAAACAGCACTGTCCACCTTTGCTCGAAAGCCTCGAGTAACTCCTGAAAAGCTCATGGGCAAGAATATTTGTTAGTATTAATTATGAATCTATCTACTATATATATATTTATATTACATTGATATCATTAATCTTGATTCTGATCATAGCTAATTAATCAGTTCAAATTGACAAATTGCGGACTCAAGGATTCGAACTGCTCAAACTAGTTTTGCAGCCAGTGATGTCTGGTGTTGAAGAAAATTTAAAGTTGATCAAGGAAGCACTATTTATAGCAGCAAAGCAAGGAAACTGGGAATTTTTAGCTGTGCTGATTCATTCGGACCCTGGTTTAGCATTTGAAGTTGATGAGAATCGTTACACCATATTCCATATCGCGGTTCTACACCGCCATTTAAAGGTCTTCAATTTAATACAAGAGATAAATTCTACTGGAAGTGCCATCAAACTTATGAAAGATAATGATGGAAATAACATTCTACATTTGGCTGGAAAAATGCCGTTAGAAGGAGTAGTACAAGGTGTACCTGGAGCAGCTCTTCAACTGCTAAGCGAGTTACTATGGTTTGAGGTAAGTACACATAACTGATTATATAAATAAGAAAATATACTGCTTAACTAGCAGAAATTATAGAATGTTCCCGGTGTAATTACTTCCTTTACATGCAGAAAGTGAAGAAAAGAGTCGGATCACATAAGATGGAAGCGAGAAATAGGAAGGGAAAAACTCCCCTAGACTTATTTACAGAAGAGCACAAGGGGTTACAAGTGAAAGGGGAGGAATGGATGAAAGCTACGGCTAATTCATGTATGGTCGTGTCCACGCTTGTAGCAGGTGTTGCTTTTGCATCAGCTGTTACGCTACCCGGTGGAAACGGAGAAGATACTGGAGCTCCGATTTTTCTTCATAGTAATTGGTTTCAAATATTTGCAGTAGCAAATGCAGTATCATTAATATTCTCTGCTTCTTCGATATTATTCTTCTTGGCCGTTTTCACCTCGCAGTATTCCATGAACGATTTCAAGTGGTCATTGCCTCTAAAGTTCTTTCTCGGACTTTGCTTACTTTTCGGTGCAGTTCAAGCAATGATTGTTGCTTTTGCAGCTGCATGTTTCATAACATTCAAAAATAGATTGCTTGACTTTGCTTATCCCATTTCTGTTATTGCTGCTATCCCTGTCCTTTTCTTTGTTTTCCTCCTTTATCCTTTCCTTATTCGTGTTATTCACTCTACCTTCACCGGCTTCTTCCTTTCCATTTCCAAAATCACCAATGGTTTCTCCCGAGCTGTTGCTTACGTCGCTGCTGGCATCTAGCCGATAAAATAGACCCAGTAATTCATTAGTATGCTTTTTAGATACTTCTTGTTGTATTATGCTTTTAGTTAATCTCTTGTTGTTATCTTAATTCGGGAAACTCTTTATGTATGTCTGTGTAAAGTGGATATATATCTCGTAAAAGCAGTTCAACGTTTGTACATTTAAGAGCACAAAGTATTAAATTAACTAACCATCCAAATCAAACTCAATCTCTGATCTTGCATTTTCTTTTATTACAAGCAAGAAATAATTTACAAAAGTAAAAAAAAAAAGAAATATGGTTTCCATCACAGATTAGAATCCAATGGATTCCAAGAAGATATCTGAGCTAAAGCGGTTTGTAGAACAATGCAAGTCCAATCCGTGTATTCTCCATCAACGCCCTTAAGTCTACATGGCAAAGTAAGAATGCGAGTTTCGACAAGTTTGAGTCAGTAGTCTATTGTAACTTATCCGTAAGGTCAAGGGGCCAATAGGTGACGCCAAGCAAGTTTAAGTAGTCAATATTACTTTGAGTAATTTTAGGGGGTAAATAGGACGTTTACAAAGTATAGGGGGGCTGCCGACATCTTTGGACAAGTACATGGGCTTGGAAAGTGAACAATGGTAACTTCGGAGTAATTTTAGGAAGTAAATACGACGTTTCCAAAGTATATAGAATTAAGTTTGAAATTATATTTCAACTCTATCTGATTGTTTGAATGAATGTCATTTAAGATGTGACATGCCAATATGTGAGCCATAGTTGGCTATAGAACTATTGAAAACAATACAATTTATTCGTATAATTTTTCAGCTGATCGAGGGCTATATCTGATCAATTGTGCGTATCGCTCAAACAATTGTCTTCAAAATGGGCATATTGCATACATGAATAGCAGATGCTCAAGAAAATCATCATACAAAGTGTCTATTAGTTGCCACAATCAAAATTATATTGAAAATCACATAAATTTAGGATTGTTGAAGGTGATATATTAGTCCTTATTTCAATTCATGATTGAACTTTCGGTGAGAAACTAACTACTATATTACTTGCAATTTTTGCTGTACTTTTGTCAAAAATCAAAGTGTTAAGGAACTTGTCTGCTTCAGAAATGGTTTGATTGGTATATTTATTGACATGGCAGTTCTTTGTAGTTGTAGTTTGAAATATTGGATTCGAAGTTGAAGACTTTTTTGAATGGGCTTGGGCGGGCCTGCGGGCTTTTAATAGGTGTAGGCATGAGTCCTCACTTTGTTATGTAAGTAAATAATTATTTCTAGACTTAATACATGTATAGTCTCGAACTTATTCAAAACTTCAACTGTCCAACTGAACTTTTGCACGTTACAGACAATCTTTTATACTTGTTTAAATGTAATAAATATCTCCCTATTCTTGTTGAGCTATTACAACCCATTATTTTTTCAACATTTACAAATGACCTTTTAATTTTATCTAATTGCTTTGAATAATCCCTTAATTTAAAATTGTACGTATCAAAACCTGAAAAAGACCGATAATATCATTTACATAATTTCTGACTACTTATACTATAACTTTTCATCTATAATATGTGCCACTTGAAATTTGTGAGTTTTGGTACATTGATTCCGAAATTAGGAAGACTATTTATTGCATTGTGATAAATACAGCGGTTCGTAACTAGTTTATAAAAACAGTTTAGGACAAGTTCAAGAGCTGTGTATTCAGCCTTAGTTCTTGTTTTTAGCATGAAAATGTTATACAGAGAGAGGAAGAGTTGAAGAAAATGGAGTAAAGGAGTGACCTTTCAAAAGGTTTAAACTTTGGATGAAAACCCACATAACATACTTGAGAAAAATCATTAGAAATTGCTTACTAAAAATGGAACACCAAACCAGAACTTCATTCTCAAATTTGAAGATGGTTTTCTTTGTCTGATCAAAACCCCAAAAGATTTTCTTTTTCTTTACCACTTTCCACTGCTTCAACTTCTCATATTCCTCTATTTCCTTCACCTACTGTCAAAAAAACCATTCTTTTTCTTAATTGGCTGTAGAGGGTGAAAGATGAAAGTGAGTGAAATTCAGGTGAGAGTGAGGTGAAAGTAGGAGAAGTTAGTAAAATGGGGAGTCCAAGCATGAAGAAATCAGAGGGTTTATCAGACATTGTGTTTAGATGGTCTCTTGAAGATATTTTCAATGAAAATCTTTTCAAGGTTCAAACTTTATTGCTTCTTTTATTATTATACTTTCTGTGTTTTTGGATTTTTTCCATTCCATTTTGTTAGGATCGGGTGATTAATATAATTAAAATAGAGCAATAAGCGAGACACCAAGATTTACGTGGAAAACCCTTTAGCAAGGGAAAAACCACGGGCTTCAAAATGACTCCACTAATGAAATTAATGGGAATACAAGAGGGACTCTCTCAAGTACACCGGACTTGAGGTACACGACACTTTAAACAGAGAATTGGAACCGCTCAACACTCTTGAAACCTCAACTCTCTCGCACTCTTTTGTAGGAAATGACTCTACAAAAGGAAGACCACTTGAACTCTCTAATTAGCTCTCAACTTTTTTTTTGTGCACACACTAACTAAGCCATCTCACACCTATTTATACTAGTTTATGTTGGTGGTGGAGAATTCTAGAACAATCTACATACTTTGGTTCTAGATTATTCTTCTATTTTCATCTTATAATCTAGATCATTTGTATTCTAGACTTTTCTATTAATCTAGTTTTGTCTAGATAATTCTTCAAATGGGCTGGATACTTCTCCATTGGGCTGGACCTAACAAATCTCCCCCTCCAGACATATGGGGAAGAATCCAGACGCTCCTCAATGCGAGCTCATACCGATCAGTTTGTTGCACAACTCGAACTTCTCTCGTGGAATCACTTTTGTCAGCAAATCTGAAGGGTTCCTTTATGTTGCGATTTTCTCCAAATGAAAAACGCCATTTTCAAGTTGATCTCGTATCCAATGATAACGGATATCAATGTGCTTCGTCCGTGAATGATACATAGTATTCTTGCTCAAGTCAATAGCACTTTGACTATCACAATATACTATGCACTCTGCTTGCTTTTGACCAAGCTCTTCAAAGAATCTTTTCAACCATATCATTTCTTTACCTGCTTCGGCAGCTGAAATGTACTCTGCCTCAGTCGTAGAAAGTGCAACGCATTTCTGTAGCTTAGATTGCCAAGAAATTGCTCCCCCAGCAAATCTAAATACGTATCCGGATGTTGATCTTCTATGATCGAGATCTCCAGCCATATCAGCATCAACGAAGCCTTCTAGGATTGGTTTAGATCCTCCATAGCATAAGCACACCTTAGGACTTCCCTTCAAGTATCTGAGAATCCATTTAACAGCTTCCCAGTGTTGTCTTCCTGGATTATCCAGGAACCTGCTGACGACTCCAACAGCATGTGCAATATCTGGCCTTGTGCAGACCATGGCATACATCAAACTCCCGACTGCAGAGGAGTATGGAATACTTCTCATGGCTTCCTTTTCTTCTTTGGTTGTAGGACAAGACTCCTTACTCAACTTCATATGACCATCAAGTGGAATGCTGACTAGTTTAGCATTCACCATGTTGAAACGTTCTAACACCCGTTCAACATACTTCTCTTGTGATAGCCACAACTTCTTGGTGTTTCTATCACGAACAATTCTCATACCAAGAATTTGTTGTGCTGGTCCTAAGTCCTTCATGTCAAAGGACTCTGATAGCTGCTCTTTTAATTTTCGAATTAATAGAGCATATTGTCCCACAATCAGCATATCATCAACATATAGCAGTAGGATGATGAAGTTGTTACCAGAGAATCTTTTGAAGTATACGCATGGATCTGCATATGTCTTCCTGTAGCCATGACTACTCATGAAAGAGTCGAACTTCTTATACCATTGCCTGGGCGCTTGTTTCAACCCGTAGAGACTCTTTTGCAGCTTGCAGACCATGTGTTCTTTTCCTTTCACTTCAAAGCCTTCTGGTTGCGCCATGTAGATCTCTTCCTTCAAATCACCGTGAAGGAAGGCAGTCTTCACATCCATTTGTTCAAGCTCCAGATCGAGGCTAGCTGCTAAGCTTAGAACTGCTCGAATAGAGGTCATCTTTACCACGGGAGAAAAGATCTCGTCGAAATCAATACCTTTCTTCTGTTGGAAACCTTTGACCACTAGGCGAGCTTTGTACTTCACCAGCTTTCCGTTTCCATCTCGCTTGAGCTTGAAAACCCATTTGTTCTTCAATGCTTTTCTTCTTCTAGGAAGCTCGACTAACTCATATGTATGATTCTTGTGTAAAGAATTCATCTCCTCTTGCATTGCTTGCAGCCAAGATTCTTTGTCTGGATGAGTTAGAACTTCCTGAAAATTCTCCGGCTCCCCCTCATCAGTAAGGAGAATATACTCAGAAGTAGGATACCTTGATGTCGGTCGACGATCTCTAGTAGATCTTCTGACTTCTTGTTCAGCTTCTGCCTGTTGGATCGGTTGCTCCCCCTTCTCGTCAATATCTTCAGGCTCGTGCTGATCCATTACTTCTGGTAATTCATCCGGTACATCTTCTCCACCTGTAGCGTCATTTGGTGTTGAAGGAACATGCTTAGGAATGACATCGGTTGTGTATACTAGCTTCTCTTTCTTTTTGAAGTCTTATAGAGTCTCATCTTCCCAGAAGATTACATCTCTGCTACGGATGACTTTCTTCCTTTCTGGGTCCCATAGTCTGTACCCAAATTGTTCATCCCCATATCCTAAGAAGATACAAGGGGTTGATTTATCATCAAGCTTTGATCGCTGCTCCTTAGGCACATGAGCAAATGCCTTGCATCCAAACACCTTCAGATGAGAGTACTGGACATGTTTTCCAGACCATACTCTTTCTGGAATATCAAAATCCAGAGCAGCTGATGGAGACCTATTGATAACATAGCAGGCTGTGCGTGCTGCTTCTCCCCAAAATGACTTAGGTAACTTAGCCATCTTAAGCATGCATCTGACCTTTTCTACAATGGTGTGATTCATCCTCTCTGCTACACCATTGTGTTGTGGGGTACCTGGTACAGTCTTCTCATGTCGAATCCCATGTTTGGAACAATAGTTCTCAAACTCGTGTGAGGTATACTCACCTCCATTATCCGTTCGGAGACATTTCAACTTTCTGTTAGTCTCCCTTTCAACCATGACATGAAAATTCTGGAACGACTGAAAGACTTGGTCTTTCGTTCTCAGAAAGTACACCCACAGCTTTCGTGATGCATCATCAATAAAAGTAAGAAAGTATTTGTTACCTCCCAAGGTCTCAATTTCAATCGGACCACAGACGTCGGAGTGGACCAAGTCAAGAACATTTGACTTTCTGCTTGATGACTTGTTAAATGAGACTCTGTGTTGCTTGCCAAATAGACAGTAGTCGCAGGGGTTCAATGTAGTACCATTAACAGGAACCAGCGCCTTCCTTGCTAGTATCTGCAACCCTTTCTCACTGATGTGAGCCAATCTTCTGTGCCACAAGTTCGGTGAAGCTTCCTCCTCAAGAGCATGCAACCCATCTTTGCAAATGACTGCATTTGTCTTATACAGACAACAACACATGTTACCTCTTGCAACCACCAAGGAATTCCGGGTGAGCTTCCATTTGTTACTCCCGAAGAAATTCTCGAACCCTTCTCTATCTAGAATACCGCCAGAGATTAAGTTGAGCCTCAAATCAGGAACGTGTCGAACATCTTTGAGAATGAGTGTACAACCAGTATTCGTCTTGATACGAATGTCGCCTATTCCAACGATCTTGGAGCGATCACTATTTCCCATCTTCACTGTTCCAAAGTCTCCTGCTTTGTACGTGGTGAAGAACTCCCTGTTAGGAGTGGCGTGATAGGATGCTCCAATGTCAACTACCCATTCTGTCTCATTCTGATTCGAGACATTTAAACATTCTTCTTCATGATTGAAGGTAAGCATCTCAATCTCCTCCATTGTGGCGGTGGTGTTCTTGACAGCTTCTTGGTTATTGCTCTCGCTTCATCTTGCGGCAATTCCTCCGTAAATGACCTTCAAGTCCGCAGTGGTAGCATTTGACTCTACCTCTGGACTTGGACCTTCCTCTGAACTTGTCGCCTCCTTTGGATTTATCGAGATTGTTGGGACCTCTGGTTCTACTCCTGCCTCTATGCTCAGTGACAAGGGCTTGACCGTTGTCTGTGACTATAGTCTTCCTCATTGTCTCCTCGTTGAGCAGGGTACTCACGACATGATTAAGCGACAACTGGCCATCAGGAGCTGAGTTGCTCACTGATACTACTAAGGTATCCCAACTCTCCGGTAAAGTGCTAAGTAACAATAAGGCTTGGAGTTCATCCTCCAAGACTATCTTCATAGAAGATAATTGGTTAATAGCACTACGAAATTCATTTAAGAATTCAGCGACAGGAGTACCTTCCTTATACTTGAGGTTGACAAGCTTCCTTATCGTGAACAATTTGTTTCCAGCTGTTTTTCGGTCATACAGCTCCTCCAGCTTCATCCATAGGTCATGGGCAGACGTCTCCTCAGACACGTGATGGAACACACTAACATCTAGCCATTGGCGAATTGTACCAATGGCCTTTCTATTCAACTTTATCCAGTCTGCATCCTTCATGTCTTCGGGCTTGGCTGACTCTCCTTCTATCGCTTCGTGCATGTCTTTGCAATACAAAATATCCTCCATCATCGGCTTCCAAATTGACCAATTTGGACCGGTCAATTTAATCATCGAAGATGACGAACCTTCCATTTTAATTATATAATCACTTGCCTGAGCCTGGCTCTGATACCACTTGTTAGGATCGGGTGATTAATATAATTAAAATAGAGTAACGAGGATAAAATTGAGCAATAAGCGAGACACCAAGATTTACGTGGAAAACCCTTTAGCAAGGGAAAAACCACGGGCTTCAAAATAACTCCACTAATAAAATTAATGGGAATACAAGAGGGACTCTCTCAAGTACACCGGACTTGAGGTACACGACACTTTAAACAGAGAATTGGAACCGCTCAACACTCTTGAAACCTCAACTCTCTCGCACTCTTTTGTAGGAAATGACTCTACAAAAGGAAGACCACTTGAACTCTCTAATTAGCTCTCAACTTTTTTTTTGTGCACACACTAACTAAGCCATCCCACACCTATTTATACTAGTTTATGTTGGTGGTGGAGAATTCTAGAACAATCTACATACTTTGGTTCTAGATTATTCTTCTATTTTCATCTTATAATCTAGATCATTTGTATTCTAAACTTTTCTCTTAATCTAGTTTTGTCTAGATAATTCTTCAAATGGGCTGGATACTTCTCCATTGGGCTGGACCTAACACATTTTGCAGATGAATGAATAAAAAATAGTATGTTCTTCTGCCTCTCTTGGGGAGACCACAAACCCCTCTCTTGTTGTTGCTTTCAGTTTCCATTTTGGTTGGGCTGGGCTTCTGCCAACCCGGCCCGAGCCATCTACATTTTGCTTGGTGATGCTCTTCTATTTGTTTGTGTGCATTATAAAGTCTCATTTTTGGTTGGTAAAGTTTGCAGCTTTGACTTTGTTTGGCACCATAACGCGATAACCCGAATGACACAAATGCATTTTTGTTACGTTTCTATTATGTATAATCATGTAGAATATGTATATCATATGATATGACAATCCATTTTGACACGCTATATATATACCTGGTTGAGGAGTTATACTCAAATTCGATTCCATTTCTTGCCTTTGTTGAACACATTTGACTTGCATCATTTTTAACACAAGGGGTAGATTGTATAGTTCTTGTTGAATTGTTAACACAATTTGCAAAGCTAACCCGTTTGATATTTTTTTGTTGCATTTATATCATGTATAATAATCACATGGAATATATTATCACATATTATGTTTATGACACGACAAGTTACTAGGAGCTGGTTCCCCTTAAGCCAATGGCCATTGCCTCTAAAAGCTTAAATCTGATCATTAATGTAATATGTTTTACCACTATGCTTATGAAGTTGAAATCTGATCCTTTTGTAGGTGGAAAAGATTCAAGAATCTTTCGATTCAGTTAAACAATATTTTGACTCATATAAGGATCCATTATTGGAAGAAACAAGAGCAGAACTGTGTTCAAGCATGGAAATGATTTCGAGCGCTCCATTCGCTGAAGTCACTTCCTTCTTAGAGTGCAAGACTCATGGAAGTTTGGTATATGACGTTAAGGTTGATCACTGGTTAAGGTTGATCACTGGAAAAACAAGTCTGGTTCTCACGGAAAGGGGCCTTACAGAACATTGCCCAGCGATCTCGTCATTTTAGCAAATGCTAAGCCTGAAACTGTCTCTGATTTACAAAGAACAGGAAGAACGTGGACTTTTGCATTAGTCAACAACATTTCAGATGACGCTGCCACTTCTACTCAGTTTAAAGTTGAGGCAGCGAAAGAAGTTGAAGTTAGTGACAGAATGTGGAACTCTTTGTTTGTTATTTTCTTGACGAATATAACCCCTAACAGAAGAATATGGAGTGCACTGCACATTCAAAAGAACCTGGATTTGATCGAAGAAGTTCTGTCTCCTGATTACACGGTAAGAGATAGGAATCTTATACTTGTTTTTGGTTAAGAATTCATAGATTCGACACTAGTATTGCCATTCTATGGATGTTTTCTATGCAACACTGCAGTAACTGAAATTATGGCACCTGAGATCAGAAAATGTTGGTCATCTTATCTTAAGAGTTTAAGAGATTATGACAAACCAACAAATAAATTGCTGAAATTCGAGGATTTTATTACGATTATAATAACATTGCAGAAAGCATTGCATTTACCATCACAAGAACAATTAGGATTCAAAGTGTGAAATTCTTTTGTTGTGTTGTTTTTGAGTTGCTGTTTCTCTTTCTATCTCACACGTGCAAGCTCTCAGTTTACGAATTTGTTAAAGTCTAATTTATGTGTGGAGGGTAATATTCTATCTGATTGGAAGTTTGTGTTTCATACCAGGCAACTGAAAATTATGGGGGGCATTACATGAACAGGAGCCAAATCTGGGATGAAAATATAACGAGTTTATTATCAACACTGAATGAATCCCAAATCGATGCTCTATTGGCCTGCCTTCAGAAAACAAATTTCAACAACAAGCCTTGTATGGAGCTCATTTGGGGTCCACCAGGGACGGGGAAGACAAAGACTGTCAGTGTGCTGCTTTATACCCTTTTAAGAATGCAGCGCAGGACTTTGACTTGTGCTCCGACAAATGTTGCAATTACAGAAGTGGCTACAAGAGTTCTGAAGTTGGTCAGAGAATCTCATGCTTCACTTTATTCAGTTGGAGATGTTCTCTTGTTTGGGAATAAGGAAAGGCTCAAAGGAAATTCAGAAGTTACAGAAATCTATCTAGAGTATCGTGTTGAAAGGCTTAAAGAGTGCTTTGCACCCATGACTGGTTGGCAGATTCGTTTCAATTCGACAATAGGTTTCTTTGAAGACTGTGTTTCACCTTATTATGCTTTTCTGGAGGAAGATCGCCATCGTGAAAGTGAAACCACTGAAGAACACATCAGTAGGGAGCATAAATCTTTTCTTGAGTTTGCAAGAGAAAGGTTCATGTCTTCTGTGATGCCACTGAAAGCATGTGTACTTACTTTATGCACTCATATACCTGAAAGTTACATCGGGAAACATAATATAGCAAATGTTGTGTCCCTTGTTCGTCTACTTGATAACTTTGGAAGTTTGCTGTTCCGTGATGATGTAACCTCTGAAGCGTTGCAAGAGTCTCTCTCAGATCCAGAGTTAGTTTTGGACTCTTCTCGAAGTTTTAGAGATGCACAAATCAAGTTGCGTTTGAGCAGAAGAGAATGCCTTTATTTGTTGAAAAATCTGCACAAGTCCCTCAATGGACTTCAGCTTCCTAGTGCAATGAACAAGCATTCGATAGAGAAGTTCTGTTTTGAAAGAGCTTCTTTAATTTTCTGCACAGCATCTAGTTCATATGAACTGCATTTGCGCAAAATAGAGCCGCTGGAGTATCTAGTAATTGATGAAGCAGCACAACTAAAAGAATGCGAATCAATAATAGCCCTTCAACTTGGTGCTATTAATCATGCTATTCTGATCGGAGATGCGTGCCAGTTACCAGCTATGGTGGAAAGCAATGTATATATACATAATGATTAACTCTCCGTCTTTATCTTTTACATTCTATTTTGAGGATATATAGTTCCATGCTAATAGCATTTCTTTTCTTTTTCTACAGTTGTCTAGTGAAGCGGGATTTGCAAGAAGTTTATTTGAAAGGCTAAGCTCATATTCAAATAAACTTGTTGACAATGTGTGATTTAGCTTCAGTTGTAGACAACGCAACAGTAGACTGAAGTGTTGACCTCCAACAAATAGGTCCTCCACCAAGAGTAAACACATACCCCGTCGTAGACCTCCTATTATCCAGATCACCAGCATAATCTGCATCTACATACCCTTCTACCAATGGATCGCCATGTTGCCCACCAAACATCAAACCATGCCCAACAGTACCTCTCAAATACCGGAAGATCCATTTGACCGCCTCCCAATGCCTCTTTCCTGGTTTAGACATATACTTGCACACTTGACTAACTGCATGAGCTAAATCAGGACGAGTGCAAACCATAGCATACATCAAACAACCAACTGCACTAGCATAAGGAACCTTGGTCATCTCTTCAATCTCCTTATCTGTCTTTGGACAATCTTCTTCAGAAAGCTGAAAGTGATTCGCCAAAGGAGTACTCACAGGCTTTGCATTGCTCATAGCAAACCTTTCCAAGACCTTCTCAACATATCCCTGTTGAGATAACCATAGTCTTCTAGAGCTCCTATCTCTACGAATCTCCATCCCAAGAATTTTCTTAGTAGGACCTAGGTCTTTCATCTCAAATTCTTGACTCAACAAAGCTTTCAATTCCACAACATCATTCATGTTCTTGGCGGCAATCAACATATCATCAACATACAGTAACAGAAAAATAGAAGAACCATCATCAAGGTTTTTCACATACACACAACAATCATACTCACATCGCTTGTAGCCAATCTTCTTCATGTAGGAGTCAAACCGTTTATACCACTGCCTCGGGGACTGCTTGAGTCCATACAAAGATTTCTTCAACTTGCACACCAAATGTTCATGGCCAGGCTGAACGAAACCTTCAGGTTGTTGCATATAAATCTCCTCCTCCAAATAACCATGCAAGAAAGCAGTTTTAACATCCATTTGCTCTAAATGCAAATCCTGAGTGGCAACAAGAGCAAGTACTGACCTGATCGAAGTATGTCTAACCACAGGAGAGAATATCTCATCATAATCTACCCCTTTCACCTGTGTAAAACCTTTGGCTACTAATCTAGCCTTAAATTTCTCCCCCTCTTTTTCTGATACTGCTGGTTTCTTCTTAAGGACCCACATACAACGAAGAGCTTTCTTTCCTTCTGGAAGTCTGGCTAGCTCCCAAGTCTCATTCTTATGTAAAGACTCCATCTCTTCTACCATTGCACCCATCCATCCTTCTTTCTCTCGACTAGTGATTGCTTCTTGAAAATTGGCTGGATCATCACTACCAACGTTGAGTGCATAAGAGACCATGTCTTCAAACCCGAATCTGTTTGGAGCCTTCACATTCATGCGTCTTTCTCTATCTCTGGCCAAACTATAGTCTTGCAAATCCGTGGTCTTGGAACCACTTGATGCAGAACTCGAGCTTTGACCCATCTCAACTTCTTCAACTCTCTCAACTGCTTGCTCTTGATTCTGAACTGAATCAATCTGGATTGTCTCCACATTCTGCTGCAACATGGATTTCTCATCAAAAATAGCATCTCTGCTAATCACCATCTTCTTCTCAACTGGATCCCAAAACTTGTAGCCCTTCACACCTTTCTTATAGCCCAGAAAGATGCATTGCTTCGACTTTGCATCCAATTTCGACCTCTCATCTCCAGGCACATGCACAAAAGCAGGACAACCAAAGATACGCAAGTAACTAAAATCAATATCTTTACTAGTCCATACCTCTTCAGCCGTTTTTCCTCCCAAAGATGCTCTTGGTGATCTATTGACAAGATAACTCGCCATGCTTACCGCTTCTGCCCAGAAGCGTTTAGGCAGCCCCGCATTCAATCTCAAGCACCTAGCCCTTTCAGTCAAAGTTCGATTCATCCTTTCAGCAACACCATTTTGCTGTGGTGTCTTGCGCACAGTGAAGTGCCTCTGAATCCCATTCTCCTCACAGAACTTGATGAACTGCGAATCTGTGTATTCCGTGCCATTATCAGTCCTCAAATACTTGATTTTTCTCCCCGTTTGATTCTCCACCTCAGCTTTCCACAGCTTAAACTTGGCAAAGACTTCAGATTTCTGTTTCAAGAAATATACCCAAACTTTCCTAGAAAAATCATCAGTAAAAGTAACATAGTACACAGACCCAGCCATTGAAGGCTCTTTGACAGGACCCCATACATCCGAATGCACATAATCAAGAATACCCTCAGTAGTGTGTTTTCCAGTATTAAAACTGACTTTAGTCTGCTTCCCAAGGACACAAATTTTACAGAAATCTAACTTGCAACTCTTAACACCATGCAATAAATTTCTTTTATGCAACTCAGTCATTCCACTTTCACTAAGATGCCCTAGACGCATATGCCACAATTTTGTGTTGTCTTCATCAGACTCAACAGACTGAACTCCACCTACAACAGTACTCCCTAACAACTTATAAATGTTTCCAGCAGTTAACTTCCCTTTCATAACTATCAATGCACCCTTTACAATCTTAATGGTCTCTCTATCCTCATCTGCCTTAGGGATAAAACCATTCTTATGTAAAGTACCCACAGAAATCAAATTCTTTTTAACCTTAGGAATGTGTCTTACATCAATTAAAGTTCTAATAATACCATCATGCATCCTAATTCTGACATCACCAATGCCAGCAATATTACAGCATCTATCATCACCCAAATAGACACAACCAGAATTAACTGACCTATATGTGGTAAACCAATCCTTATTAGAAGTAATATGGTAAGAACAACCTGAATCAAGAATCCACGCATCTGCCATCTGAGTATCTGCAACAGAAAGCATGTCACCATCAGTATCCGAACCGTCATTCTGCACCACGTTGACAGATTTAGATTTAGGACCATTCTGGCTGTCGGCCTGGTTCTTAATCATCGGGCAGTTCCTCTTGATGTGACCTGGTTCTTTGCACTTGTAACAATGAAACGTATTCCCTTTATTCTTTGATTTCGACCTAGAAGAACCCCTTCCAGATTGATCTCTCTCCTTCCTTCTACCACGATCCTGGCCGCCTTTAACAAATAAACTATCTCCTTGAGAGTTCACCTCTCCTGAATTCTGCTTCCGCTGGTTATGAGCCAACAATACAGAAGATATCTCCTCAGTCTTGATAGTTTCTTTTCCATAAGTCAAGGTAGTCACCATGTGTTCATAGGAAGAGGGTAATGAACTCAGCAAAATCATTGCTCTATCCTCATCTTCAATTGCTACTTCGAGTTGCGCTAGATCTGAGACAATCTGATTGAAGTTATTAATATGTTGTCCCAGATCTCCTCCTTCTTGCATCTTCATCCCATACAGCCGCTGTTTGAGATACAATTTAATCGTTAGAGTTTTCGACATAAACTGTTTTTCCAACTTGTTCCATATCTCCACCGGATGATTAAGGTTCATCACGTGATACATGACCTCATCTGCCAAGCACAACCGTATGGTCCCGGATGTCTTATCTTGCAGTTCCTTCCAATCATCCTCCTCCATCGCTTCTGGTTTTACCGTCTTTAACGCCTTCGAAAGCCCTTGCTGCGCCAAGAGATCTTTCATCCTCGTCTGCCATAAACTGAAGTTTCCATGACCATTAAACTTTGTAACCTCGAATCTTGCACCTCCTGACATAGCTTTCCTTTAACCTGGCTCTGGTACCACTTGTTGACAATTAAGCTAAATCACACAGAATATAAAGCAAGAAAACGACACAAAGATTTGTTAACGAAGTTCGGCAATTTGCCTACGTCTTTCATCCTCGTCTGCCATAAACTGAAGTTTCCATGACCATTAAACTTTGTAACCTCGAATCTTGCACCTCCTGACATAGCTTTCCTTTAACCTGGCTCTGGTACCACTTGTTGACAATTAAGCTAAATCACATAGAATATAAAGCAAGAAAACGACACAAAGATTTGTTAACGAAGTTCGGCAATTTGCCTACGTCTCCGGGAGCGATTGAGCGATTTTATTTTATGAATCAAGTGTCTACAAAGAATACAAATCACATGTATTTATAATAGGGGATTCGAATCCCTAACTAACTAGGAGAACCAGAACTAACTAGGAGAACCAGAATCCTTCCTAATTAGAATCCTTCTTCACTAAGGATTCTACTTAATTAGATTCTTCCTAATTCTAATTTCTTCCAAATTAGAATTCTTCCTAATTCATACCGCGGGGAATCCTCTCTCACACCCCGGTCCACTAATCCGAACGTGTCCTCCAAGCCTTCGGCTCCAATCGCTCCGCTCCTTCATGTATATTATGAGCCATATACAACAATGTGGTTGGTGGAAAAGAAGGGAAAGATGTTGTTGGACACAGTAGGCCAAATACAGTTGAGGTTGCTATCATATCGAAACTACTAAAGAGTTTGTATAAAGGTATAATCTTTTTTGCATCATTGCTTCTTAAAGGTACATACTTGGGGGCGAAAAATAGGAAAAACAATAATTTATTTATTTATACATTAGTACATTTCGACACCATTTTTGGATGGAACTCAGCAAAATATCTGCTTCTCTTGTAGCATATAGGTTTCATAATAAGTAGTTGATTATTGTATGCAGCATGGAATAGCTCAAAGGAGAATATTAGCATTGGAGTCATATCTCCTTGTGCCGCTCAAGTGATTGCCATTCAAGAGAAACTTGACCGGAAATTTGAAATTTGTGGATTTTCGGTTAAGGTGGGGGCCGTTGATGGATTTCAAGGCGGGGAGGAAGATATTATAATAATATCAACTGCAAGAGGAAATAGAGGAGGAGCAATTGGTTTCATGTCCAATTATCAGAGAATTAATGTTGCTCTAACAAGGGCAAGGTATTAATTTTGATTGCTTCTTTTACTATCTATTGTAGGTATTTCTTGGGATTATGGTAACATGAGATTATTTATGTCCTTGTAGGCACTGTCTTTGGATTTTGGGGAACGAGAGAACATTAATTGATAGTGAATCTATCTGGACAAATATTGTCAATGATGCTCGGGAGCGTAATTGCTTCTTTAATGTTGATCTAGATAAGGAATTGGCGAAAAGCATTTTAGAAGTCAAGGAAGAGTTTGATCAACTCGACGATTTGCTCAATGGAGAGAGTGTATTTTTCAGAAATTGTAGATGGAAAGTATGCAACTCAGTAATTATATGTTGTTATTTTTTATACGTTCGGAAGTAACACTTTTTTTCCATTGTTCCCTTAGGTTCTTTTTAGTGAAAACTTTAGAAGATCATTTGGGAAACTTGCATCAGTTTCAACAAAGACAACTGCTTTGAACTATATACTTAGACTTTCGTCTAGTTGGCGTCCTAAGAAGAGGAACGCGGATGTCATTTCAGAACCTTTTCAGTTCTTGAGACAGTTCAAGGTCGCAGGCCTATACATAATATGCTCAGTTGACATTGTAAAGGAGAAGAGATACACCCAAGTTTTGAAGGTTTGGGACATATTACCATTAGATGATGTTCAAAAACTGATCAGAAGTCTCAACGGCATTTTTGAAAGATATACTGATGATTTTATCAGCCGTTGCAATGAGAAACACTTAGAAGGGTATGTCTACCATAAAACTAATAATATTTGTGAATCTATGGATAATTGTCTTAATTCTTTTACTTATTATAAAACTGATGATGGTTTAACATGTGCAGGGATTCGGAAATTCCTAGAACATGGTCGTGTTCTACTGATATCATCCGATATAAGAGTCTCGGGGATGATGAACCGGGAAGCAATTTGAATTCTGATGATAAATGTTATGTGGAAAACTCAAAAGTGAGTGACAGCTTATTGCTAATGAAGTTTTATAACTTGTCATCTGGGGTTGTTAGCCACTTGCTTTCTGGTGGTTATGGTCGAGAGCTGGAACTTCCTTTTGAATTAACAGACGAAGAGATGGAGATAATCTTTTACCAAAGAAGCACATTTATATTGGGAAGATCAGGCACCGGAAAAACAACTGTTTTGACCATGAAATTGTTCAAGAAAGAGCAACTTTTTCTTTTGGCCAATGAAGGACATAACGGGGACGGTGGAGCTTCTTTCAACAATGAATTGAGCAAAATTATTGCCAGGGATGATAAAGGAGATATGGTCAATCCTGTTGAAGACGCAGAAAATAGTGTTTTGCGCCAGCTCTTTGTGACCGTTAGTCCTAAACTTTGTTTTTCTGTCAAACAACAAGTTGCTCAATTGAAAAGGTGCGCGTATTTTCTTCAATTTTTTGTTATTTACTGATTATGCAATGACACAAAATCTGTTTCGTTGCATCAGATTGCATCACATTATGCAATGTCAATGAAACTTTGTTTTAAGTCCTAAAGACATCTCAGGAATAGTTTTGAACTTCAAACCCATTAAAATACCTTGCACTGCCATTATCATATTTGAAGTTTAGGCATTTCCATCTAAGCTTCATGGATTTTATTGGAAACTTTTACTATGATATTTGTATAGGGAGAGTCCTAGAAATTGCTCCTCAAGTTTGGTTTTTGTTACAATTTATCAAACTTCATTAAGAAGTTTCAAGTGATTTAGTTTCCTTCATGCAAAATTTGTTTTCTGATATATCAGCTCCATGTTTGCAGCTTTGTCTCTGGTGGAAAATATTCTGCTTGTAATAGTTCTGTAGATAGGGAGGATGTTGAGAACGCTGCAGGGTTCGAGGATATCCCTGATTCATTTGCCAGTCTTCCTCCAAAGGCATACCCTCTTGTGATAACTTTTAATAAGTTCATAATGATGCTTGATGGAACAATTGGTACTTCATACTTTGAAAGGTTTCCTGATATGAGGCAAATTCTTTCTGATAAAATGGGAAAATTTTCCGGATCTATTATAGTGCAAACTTTTCTCAAAATGAGGGAGGTCAACTTCGAAAAGTTTTGTTCGATGTACTGGCCACATTTTAATTCCAGGTTGACTACAAAACTCGACTTTTCCAGAGTCTTCATAGAGATAATGTCTCGAATAAAAGGCGGCCTCCAAGCTAGAGAGTCCTCTGATGGTAGACTCACTAGGGAAGACTATGTTGTATTGGCCGAGAGTCGTACTTCCACTTTAAATAGGCATGAGAGGGAGATGATATATGATGCATATGAGGATTATGAAAAGATGATGGAAAATGGTGACTTTGATATGGCTGATATTGTCATAGACCTTCATCACCGGCTTAGGGATGAAAATTATGGTGGGGATATGATGGATTTTGTCTATATTGACGAAGTTCAAGATCTTACAATGAGTCAAGTTGCTCTTTTCAAGCACATCAGCAAGAATGTGAAGGAGGGCTTTGTGTTTTCTGGTGATACGGCACAAACCATTGCCCGGGGAATTGAGTTCAGATTCGAAGATATAAAATCACTATTCTATGATCATTTCATAATGGGATCAAAAACTGAAGGGAATGATAGAATGAAGGAGAAAGGTCATATATCCAAGATTTTTCAGTTAAGCCAGAACTTCAGAACTCATGCTGGTGTTCTCAAGTTGGCTCAGAGTGTCATCGATCTACTGTACCGTTTTTTCCCTTCATTTGTTGATATATTGAGCCATGAAACCAGTCTCGTATTTGGGGAAGCCCCTATTTTGCTTGAATCGGGTAACGATGAAAACGCAATCGTCACTATCTTTGGAAACCATGAGGATCTGGGAAGCAAGTTTGGTGCCGAACAAGTCATATTAGTAAGGGATGATAATGCTAGAAAAGAAATCTCTAAGTATGTTGGAAAACAAGCTCTTGTCTTAACCATAATGGAGTGCAAGGGCTTAGAATTTCAGGTCAGAGCTAATTCCTTTTTCTTATTGCTCTTGCGTTAATTAGATGTTTCTCTTGCATTAATTAGATGAAAAAGTAGCACAAGTCATAGAATAGATTAATAGAAGAATAACTTTGTTAAAGTGTCGGAGGAATTGGCCCTTCGACCTGGCTCACGTAATCAATGAGAACGTTATGCTTTTACTATTCCTGACTCCTAGTAACTATTTCATGCTCTGGTTATAGTTAAGATCCTGCATATACGGCTTAGAGTTTGATTGTGGCTTCTTATTTTAAGTCAGAACAAGTTTGAGCTGCTATTTTTCTTCTTTAATTTAGATTTCGAGCTCTGTAATTATAAAAGAAGTTATCATTTGCTGGTAAAATCGGAAGTCGGATCTTATGGATGATTATGCTGTCTGTAAACTTTCTCTGCAGATTCTTGTGGTTTTGATTTCAGAGCGTTGGGCTACTTTTTAATTTCATTGAAAAATCTATTGTTTTTGGAGAAGACTCTTGTAAGATCACTTTCTGATTGTACTTCATTGGATTGAGAAATGAGTTCCATTTTTCATTAGAACTTTTGATTTTCTGGTAAAGCCATTTGTTTTCTTGTCTAATTCTAACATTTTTGTTTGGTATTGCAATTTTTTTCAATCTTTCTAACATATTTTCTTGTAGGATGTTCTTTTGTACAATTTTTTTGGCACATCACCATTGAGAAATAAATGGAGAGTTTTGTATGAATACATGGGCGAACAATGTCTGCTTGATGCTAGCACCGGACAATCTTTCCCAAGCTTTAGTCCATCAAAACACAACGTCTTGTGTTCTGAGTTAAAGCAGTTATACGTTGCAATTACTCGTACGAGACAGAGATTGTGGATATGTGAGAATTCCGAGGAGTTTTCTAAACCAATGTTTGATTATTGGAGGAAAAAGGGACTCGTGCAAGTCTGGAAGTTGGATCATTCACTTGCTTCAGCAATGCAAGTTGCTAGCAGTCCGGAAGAATGGAAGTCACAGGGTTATAAGGTATCCTAACTTCTTTTAGTACTACAAACTTGCGTATCCATAGTCAATATTCTTAGTCCTCTTGTTGGTTATGCAGCTTTTACGTGAGCGTAATTACGAGATGGCAACAATGTGTTTTGAAAGAGCAGGAGATGAATATGGAGAAAAATTGGCCAAGGCTGCAGGGCTTAAAGCAGCTGCTGATAAAATGCATGCTACAAACCCTGAAATGGCCTCTAATGCTTGTAGGAAGGCTGCTGAAATTTTTGAGTCCATTGGAAAAGACGAGTATGCTGCAGAATGTTTTTTCCTGTTGAAAGAATATGAAAGAGCAGGTACGAGTATGCTGCAATAGAAGTTTTATGAGCTTTTAATCTTTTAATAACTGGAGTTTCTACCCAAATAGCAAGGAATAAGTTTCTTTGATCGAGGATTTCGTTGTTCATTGTTTATAATTGTTTCTTTTGCAGGAAAAATTTATCTGAAATGCGGGGAGTCATCCATGGAAAGAGCTGGTGAATGTTTGTATCTCGCAGGATGTTATGAGTTTGCAGCGGAAGTTTATGCTAATGGCAACAGTTTCTCGAAGTGTCTAAAAGCTTGCAGTGAAGGAAGACTCTTTGAGAAGGGGTTGAATTATGTTCAATACTGGAAACGAAATGCGGATAATTGTACGGTCAAAAGAAGCAAAGAGATCGATAGAACTGAACAAGAGTTTTTACAGAGGTGTGCACTTCACTATCATGAGCTTAAGGACAATAGAACCATGATGAAATACGTTAGAGCGTTCGGTTGTGCGTCTTCTATCCGTGATTTCTTGGAAATATTAGGCAGTGTTGACAAACTTCTGTTATTTGAAGAAGAGCCAGCGAAAATTGCAACCATCCAAGACGAACTTATGTGCAAGGTGGATGTGGTTGCGAAGGCTGGGAATTTGAAGGAGGCATCTTTTCTTATTCTTCGGCATGTACTTGCCTGCGCTCTTTGGTCATCTGGAAGCAAAGGTTGGCCCTTGAAGCACTTTGCAGGGAAGGACGAAATTTTGGCAAAAGCAAAAGCTTTTGCAAAAGCTGACTCAGAAGAGTTTAATGAGTTGGTACATATGGAGGCTCAAATCTTGTTGAATGATTCAAGTAGTTTGCTGACTCTGAAACAACAATTAGATGCTTCTCGGGCACACAAGAGCACTCGTGGTGAAATACTATCCGTGCGAAAGATTCTGGATGCACATCTTAAATTGAATAACTCTAATTATGGGTGGGAAGATCACATGATTCATGACCTAGCAAGATATTCAGAAGCTGAAATTTTGAAGAATCAGGTTTCTGCTGAGACACTAGTATTCTTCTGGAATTTTTGGAAGGATGATATTGTGAACATATTTGAGTTTTTGACAAGTCCTGAAACACAAAATGTCCGTGTTGGTAAAAACTGTGGTGACTTCTGCTTGGATTACTTGGCTGTCCGTAGGCAATTCATTGATCTTAATCCCATCTACAATCTGGTGATCCCTTATGCTCATTGGGCGAAAGAATTGGATATCCGAAGCCACGGGAAGTTCGTTTCTTTAGATGTTCAACAGTTTGCTTCTGCTGCTCTGAGCTACTGGTCCTCTGAATTACTTTCTGTTGGTATGAATATCTTGGAAAAACTAGAAGGCCTTTATAATCTTTCGGTTAAGAATTCATCAAGTCTCTTCTGCCAAAGCAGACATCTTTGTCATATTTATACAGTTGCAAAGTTTCTGCTCGGTTCCAAATTCCTGGACCATGACAACCGAGCACTGCAGAAATTTGTAGAACTGCCCACCCAACATTTATTTAGATGTGTTTATCCTCTGGACTGGAAAGAATCATTGAAAGAGAACATGATTTCTCTAAGGAGAAGTGAGAATATCGGGGAATTGGTCAAGGAAGTTACTTGTGAAGCAGTTGGCTCCGAGAAAAGTGTATCCTACGGGCAGTTTGGTAGGATATTAGTTGCTGTTCTGGGGTCCGGTAAACTCAATAATCAGTTGTTTGAGAAGATTGAAGATGGTTTGAGATGGAATCCGTCGTGGATGAATTTGATTGTTGAAATATGTAAGGAGAAAGGCGATAAAAGTCAAGAACCAGGGGAGCTAACTATCATGTGGAAGTTACATGGAGTTTTAGAGGATATTTGCAAGGTTAACTGGAGAAAAGCACAAGATTATATCTCACCTGAATGTTTTATCTACCTTATCGAGCGTCAATTGAATCTTGTGTCTTGCATTTATACAGGCTTCTACACCACACTGTCTTCTTTTTCTGAAATGCTAATTTACATGGAAAACGATGGCGGTTCCATTCCCTATTTAAAAAAGCATGATTACGATGCCATTCTGGCCTTCTTAGCTGATACAATTCTTCAGTTTCTCTTTTATAACAGGGAGACAAAGGAGTGGACTAAAAGGTCTCATGAAAATGCCAAGGTCTGTAATGCAGCTGTGACTTTGAGACTGGTTGTTGCAGCATGTTTGCTTCATATGAACTTCGGTTGTTATCATAGCGGATTTATTTTCGAGTTGCTGGACAGGAAGTACATCAGCAATCAACTGCCACGGGAATTCGTGGATGCGCTCAACAAAAGGCGGAAACGTGAGTTATTGAATGCAGCTGGAGTAAGAAATACAAGTGATAATCCACTGAATAAGGTTGTAGATATGAAGATGTTTTCTGAGGTGTTTAAGAAAATGGGGAATCCACTGGTGTTCGTGAGTTTGTGTGGTGGTGAAAAATCTTCAAAATGGTGTACCCCAGATGCCATTTCTCTGGATATGATTAATCAAAGTAAAGAAGACATGTGGACAGCCTTGTTTCCAAATACTCAAGATCATGAAAAACCTGTTGAACCGGATGCTGCTATCTTCATGATCTGAACAAAAGCTCCCCTCTTGATGAGGATGCATTGCCTCTTAACTGTGACCAACTTAGAAAAATGCTCAAATCAATACAATCAATGAATATTGAACAAGACAGGAGGAGTTTTCTAGCACGTGTTCCAGAGTTCAAGGTAACCTAAAACTCTTTTATCTTTTGCAATTTATAGGTGCACTTCAATATAATTATGTAATAATGCTGTATCACGATTTTCTTTATCAGGCAAGTCTACAGGATTCACTCTTCATTTTCAGTGCTGCATTGTTTGGATGCAATGTTCGAAAACCATATCAAGAAGCATACATGATGCTTAACGAACTGAAGCAACTAGGTGGCTTATTAGACATGAGGTCAGTATAAGCATGCCTGTTTTTTTATTATTTAATGGTTGCCTTTGATGCTTTATAAGCTTCTGGTTGTTGTTATTGTTGTATCTTAAATGTGTAAATTGTAAAGTAAATATGTTGTTTGTGCAAGTGAGCCGGAACTTGTGCAAAACATTCCAAGAATAGCAGCACTTCTCAGATACATTGGATCAAAAGTGCCGAGAATGGATAGTATCTTGGATGAGTTATTCCTTGAAGGTGATGAAAACCTCGAAAAAGTAGTGATGGAAATCTGCCATCCCCATGAACAAGAGGGAACCAGCGAGGACACGAGGAGTGGAAGTTCTTCTCAGGCAAATCTTGGAAACCAACCTGGAAACAATGAGAAGGGTATTGGCAAGACGAAAAAGAAACCAAAGGGAAAAAGGAAGGGGAAAAAATAGGGTAAACATATCATACATTTCAGCATAGTACTCAGCAGGAGATTCGAGAATCTCTCCTCAGCTTGGTTGTTTTCTATCGATGTGTAGTCGACAATTAACTATACTACCTATTCATGCATATAATTCTATATCAGTAACATGTTTTGTAAAACTTTTTATTGCCTGCATTCAACAATTTGGAATGCAACTACCTCTTCAAATATTGAATGTTCAAGTAACACTGCACGATCAGAATCCAGACACCACCTGTTGAAGTAACCTTCAAAAAAAAAAAAAAAAACCTGAAATGATCTAAGGATTAACAAGGGTCCGTTTGCTAGAATGCACCCGTAACTCAAGAATCTAGGACACACTTAACTAGATTTTTTGAAGTGGTATAAACATGAAAGTCAATCTTGATGAACACAATAAACAAGACATGATGAACGAAACAAATATATCAAAGAGCACACAACATCATAAAGAGAGCCAGAGAAATTATTTGGTATTTTATTCTTGTATCAATTGCATAATTGCACAAAATAATGGATCTATATATATTCCATCTATTTTATTTCATTTTGTATGTCTTTACTTATTTTTATTTTTGGAAAAAAAGAACACAAATAAATCTTTAAGATTGTGGATATTTAAGTGCGGATGCATTCAAATTAGTAACTCGTGAAATTTGAACTGAAAACCTCACACTTTTTTGTAAGAGTGTAAGTAATCCAAAACCCTTCATCATTATTTAATTAATATCATATTAATCTAATAATTATTAAAGAATAATCTTTTTTTTATTTTTTAATAAAAAGAATTATTATTATTTAACTAATTAATAAATTACACCACCTTATACGCAAAACCTCTTGATCCTTCCGAGATAACATACAACATTGCTAAAATTAGGTATAAATATATTGTAAAATTACTTATATTGCACTTAAAACTAACCTAAATTATTTATAGTTGCCATAATAATGAGGTTAATTGTATCAATGGTCACAATGACCGTTTTTGGTTCAATGCCTAAGGCCGGCCCTGGGTCTAGGCCAGGAGTACACTGACCTAAAGCCCAAGGCAAAAATGCCCCAATTTTTATTCTTTGTGTCCATATATTACATGGAAGAGTTCAATTCTAATAGGCCCAGTTAATGTTGTAAAAGAAATGGGCCGAGTTAATTGATATTAGCCTCTAGAATTGGGAGTGCACTTGGGAAGCTATCATGTGAAACTCAAACTTTATTTTTGTTTGTTTTTCTTTGGGTAAATTACAAAAACATGACCTGTGGTTTCAAGTTTTTACAAAAACATGACTTGTGGTTTCAATTTAATAAAAAAAATACCTGTGGTTTACAACGTTATCAAAATTAAGGAAAATCAACTAACACCGTTAAATGTGCTGACGTGGCATGGGTAAAATGGTCCAAAAATTATGGTGGCAAAATAAAAGCTCGGCTAATTCAAGTTTTTACAAAAAAAGGACTTATGGTTTCAAGTTTTTACAAAAACATGACATGTGGTTTCAATTTAGTAAAAAAAAAATACATGTGGTTTACAACGCTATCAAAATTAAGGAAAAAGCTACTAACATCGTGGTTTACGACGTTATCAAAGTTAAAGAAAAGCTACTAACATTGTGGTTTACGACGTTATCAAAATTAAGGAAAAACTACTAACATTGTGGTTTACGACGTTATCAAAATTAACGAAAAGCTACTAACACTGTGCTGACGTGGCCATAGACAAAATGGTCCAAAATTTATGATGGTTGAATAAAAGCTCCTTCATTTTTGGACCATATTGTCCATGGTCACGTCAGTACACTTAACAGTGTTAGTAGCTTTTCTTTAACTTTGATAACGTCGTAAACCATAATGTTAGTAGCTATTCCTTAATTTTGATAACGTCGTAAACCACATGTATTTTTTTTTTAGTAAATTGAAACCACAGGTCATGTTTTTGTAAAAACTTGAAACCACAAGTCCTTTTTTTGTAAAAACTTGAATTACCCGAACTTTTATTTTGCCACCATAATTTTTGGACCATTTTGCCCATGCCACGTCAGCACACTTAACGGTGTTAGTTGATTTTCCTTAATTTTGATAACGTTGTAAACCACAGGTATTTTTTTTACTAAATTGAAACCACATGTCATGTTTTTGTAAAAACTTGAAACCACAGATCATGTTTTTGTAATTTACCCTTTTTCTTTATGTACTACAGTCACGCTCACCTAAATGTTAATGATATATTTGACATTAAGCATTCAATTTCATCTTACGATCTTATAATTAAGGAAAAAAATTTAGAATGCCATCAGATTATGGTACTTGTCGAAAATATAAAGCACGACGAGTTTGTACAGGTAAGGCTGTAAACGAGCCGAGTCGGGCCGAGCTTGGGCATGTTCAGGCTTGGTTCGTTAAAAATATATCGAGCTCGAGCCTTACTTCGAGCCTTAAAAAGCTGTTCAGGCTTGGTTCGTTTAATGCTCGTGAACAAACGAGCTGTTCGCGAGCTTTTCTCGAGCTTGATCGCGAATGATTTGTTTATTTTTTTCACAAACAAAATAATATAAACTTGACTACTTAAATTTAAATACTTAAACCTACATATGTTCATTTACACAAGAAAAACAACATTTGATCAATGACATAATTAATAGATAAAAATATCCAAATAAACAACCCATAATAAAAAGTTCAAAAAGTTTGCAACATTAAGCTTTGAGTTTTTCCCAAACTAAGTCTCGTCTAGATCAAATTGGAAGATCAAATTGGAAATTCGATCATCTGCACTTCTTTATCCTCCGCAATATTCTACATAACAAGAAAAAATAAAATTAATGTCATATGATCACTTAGAAGAAACAAACAAAAACTAAAATTTATAATTAAATAGGTATTGTACCTTTACTTTCTTCAAACTATATAAAGCTCTAATCCAATCGCCACCACACATCAACATCTCCACCGTGTCGGTACCCAAAGATGCACGATGAGGTTCAATAACTCTACCACCCGCACTAAAAGCCGACTCTGATGCCACAGTTGTGATTGGAATTGAAAGAATATCACAAGCCATCTTTGACAAAATAGAAAACTTCATACTATGATCTTTCCACCAAATCAAGGCATCAAATGAAGGATTTATTTCATTGTTGTGAATAATACATTTTTCCTCTAAATAGACATCTAACTCGGACTTTTCATTTGGAATAGCATCAACGGACCTCATCATACTATCAAATTGTGCCCTACCTCTAGATTTGCCTTTCCCAAGTCCTAAATTGGAAGATTGTGATTGACTTTCACTTTGAGATGTGGTCTCCATAAGTTTTTCTCGATGAGATGTGAGGTATTCTCCATAAAGACAATACAAGCTATCTTTCACCTCATTCCTATGCTTAAGCGCATCAACACTAGAGTATACTTTAACCAAAAGAAAATTCAATGGAGCACATTTTGTTTCTAGGGTCCATTATAGCTGCAAGTGAGAGTAAGAAATTGCAATCACCCCAATACTTATCAAACTTTGTTTTCATCCTCAAAGCCATTCCTACCAAACAACTATTTTCACTCAAAACCGCATCATTCAACACTTTTTTAATATGCCACAATTCTGGAAGATATAAATTAGAGGTAGGGTAATCCGTTCCTGAGATTACATTAGTCACCAATTCAAACTCCTCAAGAAATTCACATACATATTTAGCCTTAACCCAATCATCCTCAGAAGGCAAAGTATAATAAGATAAATCTCTTTGAGCATAACGAGGAAACACATCTTTATAGCTTAATGCAACAACTAACATAGCATATGTAGCATTCCACCTAGTACCACAATCAAGAATAAGCTTTCTCTTATGCATTTTCAATCGACTAACTATTTCACCAAAAATTTGAAGTCGAGAAACAAAATTGGTTATATGTTTCACGCTTCACGGACATTACAAATTATTTCTCCAATCTCAGACATGCCATCTTGCACAAGAATATTCAATATATGTGCACAACATTTCACATGAAAATTTTTCCATCAAGAGGAAGACAAGCGACATATTTCAAAGTATCTTTCAAATAAGTCACACAAACATCATCATTGCTAGCATTATCAACTGTAACTGTCCATATCTTCTTTTCAATGCCCCAATCAACTAAACATTTATGCAGAACATCAGAAAGCACAAGCCCCGTATGCGGAGGAGGAACATCAACAAAGTTCAAAATGCGTTTTTGCAATTTCAAATTAGAATCCACAAAATGACAAGTGACAACCATATACCCAATATTCTAACCCGATGTCCATAAATCTGTAGTTATACTAACTCTATTGGCACCACTCAACAAATTCTTAATTTTTTTTTCTCTAGTTCATAAGCACTAAAGCAATCATTCCTTAAAGTAATTCTACCTATTTTTTCCCAGTTGGGAGTATTGATTTTCATGAATAGGTGAAACAGTTCATATTCAACAAAATTAAAAGGAAGTTCGTGACCTAGAACCATGTGAGCGAAAGCTTCCCTAACCTTAGCATGATCGTAGACAAAATTCTCCACCGTAATAACATTCTCTGATAAGCCAGGGGTGGTTGTCAAACATAACTGCTTTTGACCTTTCAGTTTATTTTTTCTCGACTGGCAGATCCTCAAATGACGGAGGAAATGAGTAGTGGTACCGGAACCTGATTTGGTCAACCTTGACTTGCAATGAATACATTCGAGCGAAATAGTCCCGTCACGAGCCTTGAATTCCGTGAACTCAACCCAAACTACCGAAGTTTTCTTCCTCTTCTTCTTTTCAAAGGGTTTTGTTCCCGACTCATTATCTTCAGTATCACATGTTGATACAATTGGGATTACCATGTCCGGATTGTCTTCATCGATATTTTCTTCATACGGTGATCCACAAAGTTGTTCTGAAGTTGCCATATATCCTGCAAAAGCTCAAGTTAGTTCTACTGACTTTTGAAAAAAAAGAGTATTATACTTTTTAAAAAATGTATGCATGTCTTAATACTATTATACCCAAACGTTACAGACTATCATCAGTGACCTCTTAATACTAATCAAAATAATTATTTCATTGGAGAAAGAAGTTTTGAAAATAGTAATTTCAAAGTAAATAATTATGATATCAACTAGTGGAGTCTATCTTCTTCAATTATCTTGAAGACATTAAACTAGATATATACAGCAAAGACTCGTCTTTTGTTGAATGAGGCCGAATTCAGTTGGAGTCATCTTCTTTAACTAGTAGAATCATCATTTTTATTAAAATAAATGTCATTAATAATATGATTTTAACATAGATGAAAAAGAAATCCTATGAATTTGACAGAGAAATATTTTTTCATAAACATTAAATAATCCTCTCTTTCATTTGGTATTTATGCTTTTAAGCTTTCGTTGTTGTCACCGTTTAAAAGGAGACCGGAAGATGAGAGTAGATTGGCGGATGAGATCGGTGGAGAATAGCAAGAGCAGAGAGGGGAGGGAAGGAAGGAGACACAGCAGACAAAAAACGATAAAGTATAGGATATAATAAAAAATACAAATTTAGGATATAATAAAAAACACAAATTTTTATTTATTTAATTATCAAAATATAGTTTGATTATTAAAGTGTAGGTGAGCGAAACTCTTATGTAAAATGTTAGAGATAATTTTATACTTTTTTTCGAAAGAGTAATCTCTTAATTTATTTTTAGATATTAATTAATGTATTTAGGGATTGGGATTAATACCAATATTAATAATCATCTACGTTTAGATATAATTTCCATTTAGGGATTGGGATTGGGATTGATACGGTCTTATCCCTAATGCTAAGCCAACATCAAGGGCAACTATATTCTATTTCAGAATTTCATATTTATTTACTTTTAGAAATTCACTTTTAAATATCTTCGGATTCGAACTAATAACATTCAGAAATATTTTTGTTTTTAACTCAATAACTAAATGTAATTTCTTTAAACATTGTTGTTTTTCAACTCAATTAAAATATGCTGGTTTAATATAGTTATGCTTCTTTTTCATGAACTTCTCTAGGTTTAGCATCTTAAGCTTGTTCATTTTGATAGCTATATTTGAAAAGCTTATGGATTTAAAAACCTTCGATGCTAGTGGGAAAATGTATTATTTTGTGATAATATTTAGATTCGTCTCGATGTAAGCATTTTGCCATAGGTGGAATTAAAATTATGAATTGTAGATTTAGGCCTTTGACCCTTAGTCCATTGTAGCCAGTCCATGAGGTCTGAACTAGAGGAACATCTAACTTAGAGGGAGGTGCCTCCTCCAAAAGGTGAGATGCACCCTTATGAGCATAACTGGACTCAACTTCTTGAAATGCACCCTCAATGACTACAATGCATCCCTAGAAGACAAGTATGTCTACGTGGCAATGACCACGTTAGCGTATCGATCTTCAAACTGTTATTTTATTGTCCTTCAAGATAAGAGAAGAAAATGAAAGATGATTTGAATTAGGGCAACTAATAGTGTATAAACTCCAGATAGTGTCATCTGTGAAGCACAAGATTATAAATAACTCTGATTGTTCTTCTTGTTACCTCATTTTTCTTTCCATTTACCTCTCTATCACGATTATTGACTTTATCATCAAAGATACAACGGACGTCTCAACACCGATCTGTTTCCTAAGTACTCCAGCGAAGCATTTAGATTTTAGTATTATCATTTTGTCTTTAGAAAGTTTTGCCAATTTGTTTTGAATCCATTTTTAGCAAACTTGGCTAGCTTGTTGAGTTAACATCAATTTCATTTACAAATTGATGATTGCTAAGTGGGAGAATACTATTAGAGATTTAGGTTTGTTTACATGCAGATATGACTTCAAATAAGTATAGATGGACTAATAAATTAATTGAAGTCGACTTTAAGCAAGTTCAGAACATTAATATTTCGTTTCAAGTAACTTTATATGCTAACGAGACATTTCCAAACTTTTAAAGGCACAATCAGTTTTTTCTCTTGGTGTATAACGAAATTGCAACTAAGCCATTCACATTCCCTAGCAAAAAAATTAGAAATAGTTTCTCAAAATGAATTATATATACTTATAGTTTTATGTACATTAAAAATTCACTTCCAAACTCCCAAAATCAATGTTCAAATTTTACATAATGGCTATGCTACATCTAAAATAACTCCATTTATTGCTCAAGGGAAACAATGGAGTAAGAGATTGTAGATTTTTCAGTTACTTATGAGGATCGATATGCGGGCACAATCCTAATATGTGCTCTGGCATGAAGTCGTGCCGCGTCAGAATGCCAACAATTGGAGGTCTCTGCAGCAGCAGTAGAGAACAAGGAATAAACAACACATGATTAATTTCCAAAACAAGTATAGCAATGCAGATTTAAAATATTATGGAAAGCAAGTTTAACGAGAATGAATCTTACCCCCGGTGTCTTGGGCACTACACACAAGTGTCTGAGTCCGAGCTCCCGGAAGAGAACAGCAGCTTTAGCAAGTGACATAGTTTCGACAACAGTGTATGGCGACGTATTAGTAATGGGATGGAGATCAATATACATCTCCTTTTCCTCCTCTGTAATCTCCAAATCCTCCAACTTCACCCCCTTGCCCGATCCCGCCTTTGCAAAATCATGTGCTCTAAACCTCCTCATAATGTTTGGTCCCGACAACTCTCTTTGCTTTGTAAATTTCTTTCCATTGAGCAACACAAGTAAATGATACCTCAAAACAAGCCCACACAGCTCTGCTGCATCTGAAAAGGGTGGCTCGTCGATCACCGGGAATCCATTATGGCCTGTTATTTGTAAAGCATCTAATATATTCCCAACTTTTTCTACCCCTGAAAATGTGATTAACGGAGCAGACACCGCATCACTTGCAACTAACTGCCTCATGTATGGTTCAGCATGAGCTTCCATATAAGGTAACCCTTTCATCTTCACAATTTGATCATAAACACCTTTGTTGAAAGCATCAGCTACTGTTTTTGAAATAAGAAGAACCAGCATCATCAATGGAAGCATCAAGAGATCATTAGTAAGTTCGAGAAGTATGACACAGAGTGAAACCGTCATTCTCATGGTGCCTCCCAGGAAGGAGGCAGCTCCAAGGAGAGCAAAGAGACCCATATCAAGATTCGAGAAGGTATCTAGAAGGTTTCCGACAAGTCGGCCATAAGAAGCCCCGGCAAGAATGACAGGAATGAAAAGTCCAGAGGGAACGGCAATGCCATAAGTTATGATTCCCAGGAAATAAACAGCAACAAAGAAAACCAGCAGGGTGGACATTTGGAATTTCTTTTCAGCGCTAGACATAAATAGGTTGCGAATAGCATCGTCGTTGGTGTTGAAAAAGAGCGAAGCTAGGTCGTTGTAGTGGTTTGGGGGGCACTGGAAATTCTTGTAGTTACCAGAGCGACCTACGGTAGGACATCTCTCTGCCAGGTGAGGAGGGCAGGGAAGGCATGGTGCAAGCCACGGAAGGCCAAACGAGAAACATGAAGTCAAAAGGGAAACTATGACGACGAGCAGGATCTTGAACATAGGACCCTTCCTGTAAACACCATTAAGTAAATAAATAAATAAATAAATAACCTCAACATTAAAGCATATATGAATATTCAGACAGCTTCTGGCATTTAAGAAAATAATTTAGAGGCCAAGTGAGTGCATAATTAAAACTTGGTATTGGCAGATTCTGTAATGCAGTTAAGCCTGATATTCCGAAAAATACCATCAAATTTCATACGAATCCATCTGCTAGTAAAATAGTTCCTAAACAGGTTTTAAATCTATATAATCTCAGTTTTGAGCGATAATTCAATAGATAAATGATGTAAACAACAATGTGAAAGTACCCATCAAGAAGAAAAAGTATTGCAGAACATACTCATTAATGACGCTGTAGGTACGCAGGACCTTATCAATAAAATAATTGTAGAGGCTCCCAAAAAGTCCTCCTATAGTTCCAATCAATATAACTGCTATGAGATCCGGTGTGCTGTAAGCAACTTTTGCCAAATCTACTTCAAACATTATGAGACCCCCTTGCCCAAATAGCCCACATCTTCCAGCCCGGCAAAATTCAACAAATCCTCTCAATACTACTGCTACTACCGCTGTCGTAAAAAAAGTCCTCCAAAGAAGAGCACTTCTCCACCTGAATGAAAACGGGTCACCTAAGGTTAGAACACAAAAAATTCTAAAAGAAAACCTGTCCCATGCATCCAATCATAATAGAAGCATTAGATTTATTAATAAAATCACTCCTGAATTTATACGATACATTTAAACTAGATTATAATTTTGTCTTCCTGAAACTCTACAGAATTATACAAGCAAGTATAATGCTTTTGGTAATTCAAAACAAGAAATTTCAATCAAAATGCAAAAATGGACAAGGTGGCAGAAAGAGATACCATGAAGCAGCTTCTTCAAGGGCAAAGAGCACTCCGCCAACAGGAGCACGAAAAGCAGCTGCTACACCAGCAGCAGCACCACAAGTGACCAAGTCTCGTCGGTCACGATCATTTTTGAAATATCTAAGCCATCTCCAGGTGAGACGATACTTGCGAGAACCACCCTGTCCAAGTAAAGCAGCAATGCAAGCACCAGTGTGCACCATAGGTCCTTCCTTACCGACCATAAATCCAGCAGCAACTCCAAAAATTGCTCCAAAAATCTAAGAAGTTAAGAAGTGTGTGTCAAATTATATCAACTAAACCTCAGTTATTCATAGGAAACTAGTGTAGTGATCCATGATATTCTAATATCCATATAGAAAATCAAAAGCATTTATATCATGAATGTTCAAGGTTCCAAGAAAATTTCAGATCATTAGCCGTGAAGAAACTGCACATGTTTGAATCAAGAGCATATGCGTGAATAACTCAGAGTGTCTCACCTTCACAAAAAGTGTACTCGGTGCCAAAATGGAAGGAGCATCAACACCATTGAGGTATGCTTTAACCTCGGGAATGCCAGAGCCTGCAGCTGCAGGTGCAATATAGGCACAGAGAGCTGCAGCAGCAATAGCTAGAATCAAGTTGCAACCAGCATAGAATGCAAATGCCAGATAATAACTGCACTGGACAAAATTCTCAAAGTTACAGAATTATATTTTATTGCAAGATATATCTGAATTCTATCTTTTGGACCACAAATGTAATTCAAGAAAAATGGTTATCACAAAACCATAGGTCTCTGTGTTCAATAAACAAAGTGCTGATATCAAGAACCCAGAAAATGCAAAAGAGGTAATAGTTAGCTTACTTGCTCCTAAGCATGAGACTATTAGTTAACAGAAGTTTGAAACCAGCTATATTCTCCACGCCAATGTTATTGGCAAACCCAACAAGTCCAGTGGCCAACCCGATGAGGAGCGCAAGCGTCCACTTGAGAAATATGTACTGAAATATCTCGAGCTTCTTTCTAGACCTCCAATCTTGTGAAAAAAGTTCATTCTCAACAACCCTGTATAAAAGCAACGAAACAAAGTAAGCTGAAATCTATATCTTTCAATATGTCTCACAATGAAAACAAGCAGCATAGATGCTGCAGATATAAGTAGTCAAGCTTATTTAGAAATATCTGCTTCCAATGCTAGCCAAACTTAATCAGCTCCGCAACCAAATATGAGGTAATTATAAAAATTATATGATGGAGGATCCAACTATAGTGATTTCAATTCTAGGTTAAGCTTCCCGAAGATGTTTGTTCCATTCCACACAAAGAATGGTCCTTTTCCTATAATCTTGTACTTGTGATCTTCAATTGATTAAAGAACAGCATTCACCATATCTCAAAAGACACATATATGCAAAAATAATAGGAATTCAAATCAAATTCAATTCTCCTAACAGAGAACATTCAGAATAGGCGCATCAACAACGAGGACTGGGGTTCAATCCCAGCTCTCGTATGAGCAGCCCAATTTGGCCAGCACTTATATCACCTACACTAGAACCTCCCGTGCGAGCACAGATTAGTCTAGCATTATACCAACAATACAAAAAAGAGAAAGAAAAACATACTCATAATCAAGACTCTCAATAGGACAAATATTGGCACCAACAATGGCAATCTGAGAAGTATTGTTCATCCTATTCCTGAGGAGAGGTTGTTGTATTGAATTAAAATCCTTATCATCTGTTGCCACCCCAAATGATCCTTCTCTTTCTATATCATTATCCCCTCCATTAACATGATCATGATCATGATGATCATCCTCCTCCATCTTCTTCTTATTCTTAAAAAAAAAAAAAAAAACTGTATAAAGAAAGTTTATCCTCCTCCTTCTCCTTCTATTCTATCTATATGTATGAATCAAAACAGCATCTGAAAATTATTATTGAAAGAGGAGATGAATTTGTAGAAAAGGAAAAGAAATAAAAAGAAAAAAACAAAGAGGATGAATGTGAATCACTGACTACTTTTTTTTAAGGTTGTAAAATTAAATTAGAGTTAGAAGTAAGTTATATTTGGAGTTAGTTAGTTTAATTAGATTTAATTAATGAAAAAGTGATTAATGATGGTGTCGTTGTCTCATTCATACACAAAGCGACGACTAGACTACTTTTCTTTATTATCCAAACAAAAACTTAAACACGTGATTTCTATTTCATGGCTGTAATTACGGGCTTGCGTTTCATTATTCTGTTAGATATTTATTTATTTTATTTTAAGAGTTTTTACTTGTCGGATAACCGCAAATAGTAACTGCCAATCCCACGGTTATTATCTACTCTAATTATTTCCTCTTTCTCTATCTTATTCTTAACTAAATTTTCTATTTACCTCTTCTCAATTCTACAATTTTATACACACATAGTTTTAGTTAATAGCTATCATATTGGCTTTAATATATCAACGGTCTCATGAATTTATCAAAAAAATTTAATTGGCTTATTCAACTTTGACAATTTATTAGCCAATTGAATTTATAATTTTTTCCATTTAACTATCTCAACTCATCAAATGTAATACATTTTGTCTCTTTTGTTAACATGCCGTGGTAATAAAAAATTCATACGACATCCGTACAAAAGGGGCAAATCACATTTGACAAGTTAAGGAGGGCAAATAAAAAGAAAATACAAGTTGAGAAGATTAAATGCAAAAAATGAACAAATTCAAAGAACTAATAGATTATCTCTTAAGTTAAAGAGGTTAATAATAGCATATTTTAGTTTTTACACAACAAATTAATTAATGAATTATAGTATTTTAATATGCTTTGTGATATTGAAAGGATGATGTCGGCTAAGGATAATATTGAAAAAATTCATATTCAGATCCTGGGTATAGAGAAGAGAGCCTTATCTTCGAAAAGTTATAATAGAGTTTTGATTTTAAATTTTATTTAAGAGATGTGTGACACATATGAACATTGTTTATAGTATTTTGTATTTAGAGGTACTTAAATTTTTTTCAAGGCTCTGAACCTCTTAATTAAAAAAAGAAAATTTCATATTTTGCTTTTTGACAGTAAAAAAATTACTTTCCTGCTTTTCTAGTTACAGTAAAAATATGCCCTAAAAAATATTTCAATAAGATAAAAAGAATATATCTTTGAATTTGTGACTAATGGTATCCTTCATATAAAAAAACAATAAAGAACTGAACAAATTTTAATAAATATCATTAAATGACATAGATACTATTAAGGTCATCAAAGATTCTGTGCTATTTTTGTAGGATTTCTTAGAATCTTAAACAAAAAAAAAAAAAGAAAAAAAACCTTCAAACAAAAGAAATTAAAATGCATTGTGATGATTTCAATGCCAAGAGCCAATCATCGAAGTAGAGCAATATGAATAAGGAAACACCTTTCTTTTTAATCTAATTTTCTTCTATAAGAGTTATTTCTATTAATTTGTCAATTGAAAGAACAAAAAATTCAACAGTATATAGATATGTTTTATGTAGATCAAACCTGGGAATTCGCAAGCTTTGATGAAAGATGTGTGTGTAAACTCTAGCTTGATATATAGGAGGGGATCGAATTGAAAGAGAAAAAAGTTATGGGCGTTAAGCTCATATATTTATAGTAAATTAACTAGCTAGGATTAATAGCATTAGGATTTTAATTAATAAATTGTATTTAGAAATACAGTTCTACTTGGAATTGGATATACTAATTAATATTTCAAATTCACTGGAATTCAATCAACTCAATAATTGTTTTATGGTGTAAGTTAAGAGGTCTAATATATATTCAGAATTTAATAATCATATGTAGGATAATACAACCCAAATTTTGAACCGGCGTACCATATCATCCGCATAATAAACCAATAATACAATAAATATATAATATATTTCTATCATTTAGAATTTATGATTTAAACATAAAGGTTTTGGCACTGTTTTTCTTTCTGATTTAAGCAAAATTTAGTTCGATCCAGTTTAGCTAAGTTGACTGAGTAAATATCAAATGTTATATTAGATCTAGATATATCTATTGGTTGCTTCCTATTAAAAATAAGAAATGAGGTTTTAGAAAAACAGGTTTATATGAATTAATCTGAAAAAAAGAAGGGATAATTACTAATCTAGACCACTTGCTATGATGGCCTAACGTTTTTATACTAGTTTGATTAACTATTACCACATTAGACATATTCAATTTTAAAGACAAAAATACACTTCCTTCTACTAAATAAACTAACTTACCTCCAGTTAGGGGTGTTCAAAACCGAACCGAACCGAAATAACCGATCGAGATTTTTTTTTTCGGTTCGGTTATTCGGTCTATTAGGTTCGGTTTTGGTTTTAAATTTTAAAATATATCGGTAATATCGGTCGGTTCGGTTTATATTATAAAATAACCGAATTAACCGATCCGACCGAAATATATGTTAATTAACATAATATGTATATATATTAATATTAAGTTATTTTATATTTTATAATTAAAATCTTATTTTGGAATTTACAATTATATTTTACCTAAAAACTCTCCAACTCCTAAACAGTTATTTCACATGGATTTGTTAGATTTGAGGGTCTGCAACTTTTCTATAGTGCTTGCTAGGATTCTCCAGAATAAAAAATGGATTGTCTTTTTTTTCTATAGTCTTTCTGTTATTATTTTACTTTTTTGGACAATACTTAAGGATTGACTTGTTTAATTTTCTAAATAATATATTAAAGTTGGACTCGCTTTCACTGATGTCAGATTATTTCATACAAATATAATATATAAAATAGAGCAATATTATTCGGTTAAATCGGAAAACGAACCGAATAACCGAATTATTTTCGGTGTATTCAGTTCGTTTTGAAAATAATACTCGGTTCGGTTCGGTTCTTATTTTAAGCGTTATTCGGTTTTCGGTTATTTCGGTTCGATTCGGTTATCGGACCGAACCGACCGATGCACACCCCTACCTCCAGTCTTATTTTTCCATCTTTCTCTCTATCTCCTTCCATGTCCGACTAACCAATGAGCACGTTCATCTCCAGAACTTCATAATTCTTCATCTCCTTTATCTTCAGAAGTGCATCCTTCATCTCATTCCCTTTCCCATCAACCCACAAAGCACGTATTTTCCTTATTCATATCATGAAGCTCATCCTTCTTATTCCTCTTCATCTTCTTCATCTCCTTCCATTTTCGGTCACGCAATGGGCACATCCTTTTCCGATTCATCCCCTTCATCTCCAGAAGTTCAAAAAGGTCAGTTGTAATGGTGAGTGTTTTTCCATTGTCCCTCAATTGCTCAATTTTTCTTCTTCATCTTGTATATCTCATCGTATCGATATGAAACTCTATGATGAACCCTAAGTGTTTTGATTATGTCCAAACGTTTCAGAAGATGAAAAATTAAATTTATCCTATATACTCTGCATATTGACTAACAATTTTGTTAAGTGTTGGATAAGTTTTTCTCAGCAGGTGCTGAATGAAATATCCCTGGTCGCTTGCTTTACTCAGAAGATATCAGAAGCTGAAGACAGAAGATGTTAATCAGAAGCTGGTACAACCGCTCTGAAGCTCTTGTAGTCTGTTTCTACTATCTCAGAAGTTTGTTCAAGTAACCAGAAGATAAAATTGATAAAGATCAGAAGCGCTAATGTAGATTTGAGAACTTTCAGAAGTTCGTTATCACGGGTTTTGTTTAGCATTTAATGTTGTGTCAGTTGCATTTAATGCTAGGCGCCAAAAGTTCAAAAAGCTGTTTGAAGGGCGCGCTTGGTCCACTAAAGAACAAAACCTGTCTCCTAACAGCGCCGATCGAAATCAAATAAGTCCAAGTCAACTCCATCCTTTTCTTCATCTCGTTCAAGATTAAGCAAAAGTACAGTTGACAGGATTAAGTGCCAGTGTCCGTTTGAAGAAGATGACAAGAATAACGGCTTCTCTCTTCCATGTCATCTGTGAAGATTCAAATCCTCACAACGGTCATCTCCAAGACACTATATAAAGAAGTCAAGCTCCACTGTATCAAATACACGCATGATTCAAAAGAGCTGAAATCTCAACGCACTGTTAATATCAAGAAAACAGAGCACAATTTCCATTCTCAATCTCTACTTAGCTTAGCTATTGTTTTAGTAAGAGAGTGAAGAAAAACAAGTTCATAATAGGAATCTTGTAAACTGGTATCATTTGTGATACTCAGTTAGATTAAAGAGAGAAATCCAGTTGAGATTAGAGTTGGGTGAGAAATCCAGAAAACAGAGTGTTTGTTGTTCTGGTGGAAATCCTTTAACTCTTTTTAGGCTAGTCAGAACTAAGTGAGAAATTAGCTTAAGTTCTGTTGATGTAAAGGAGCTTCTGAACTTGCATAAAAGTTCTGAATAGTGAATTTATAAAATCTCTGGAGGCTGCGACCTCAGAGGACAAGACGTAGTCACAGGACTTCTGTGGCGAACTTGGATAAATTGAACTGTTCATCAGGACCTCCTGAATCTCTTTCTACCTTCCTTATACTTGTTAAATTACTTCTGTGTACTTGTTATATATTTAGTGCTGAAACAGATTTACTCTTTAAAATCACAAGTCTTTGTTCAGAAGATTGTCCAGAAGTTCTCATATCAGAACTTTTGTTGCTGAAAAGACAGAAACTGTCTTAAAGCAGAATATCCCTCAGAGGCTACTTCAATAAGCTTGCCTCTGACTCTGAGGATTTTTGACTCTGAAATTTGAGTTTCCTTAAAAACTTCGATTGTGGTGATTCAAGTGGTTCTGGAAAGCTAAAAGGACGTGCGACAACTTTCATGTTTTGAGTTTCTCGAGATTCGGACTGGAAGGCGCTCTAAATTGGGTTCGAGGTTCAGTCGTGGGCCGAAACTCGTTGAGACCATGTTGGGCCGGCCTATTTTGGCTAATTTCGGATGATTAGGGTTGGAACCACCTAATTAGGGTTGAAACCTCCTGAATACTATAAATAAGGAGTTTAGGATGTATTTTTCTAAGTATTTAGTTAGTTGTCATCTTTTCATCTATCATTATTCTTACATAGTTTTTAGTCTTAGCTTTAGTGTTGCTTTATCTTTATCGAAGAACAAGTTCAAGTTTGGTTTGATCGTTCGCGTTCAGGATTCTTCTTTACCTCTTTGTCTTTTCATTATGATTTTCAATAAGATGTTGCGTTTCTTATCTTCCATCTTTTCTCTTGCTATACTTAATTTGTCTATGAACTAATCTCCATCTATTCTAGGATGAGGATGAACTTGGTGTATGAATATGTTTGGTTGCTGAATTGAAGTTTATGTTACATGTTGTGCGATAATTTGATTATGTACGCTTAATGCCTTGAGACCTAAAGGAGATAGGATCGTAGATAGATTTGAGACCAAGAGGAGATAATCTATATCGAGGTTGCATAATCAAACCTTACGTGAGAGATCATCAGGAGAGCGGCTTCGTGTCCGGACTACGGCTTAGGCCTTATTCATCATAAACCGATAATGTTTTGCATGACCTAGGTTATATTGCCTAACCACGCTATTAACTGAATGCTTGCAAATAGATTTCTACAAGTCTTGATTACACTTGTGTTATTTATCAGGATGAATACCGTTATCAATCAACATGGAGTTAAATTGGAAATTTACTAGATCGTGTATAGGATTCACCAAGGGAACCCCTATCTTGGATTGACTTTCCCCATAAATCACCAAACCAAATTTGTTCTTGTTATTCTTGCTTTTCTTTACTTTTAGTCTAGATATAATTAATCTTTATCACAAATATTTTTGGTTACTCACCGAATATTCACAATAACTTGTTAGATTGTTAGGTTGCAATTCACAGTCTTTGTGGTTCGATCTCGTGCTTAAGCACTATATTACTTGATTGTGATAGGTTATACTTGACCTATTAATTGCTATATATTTTACGAGCATCAAATTGTTGGCGTCGTATAAAGAAGTTATGGCCAAAATACTAAAGCATGTCAAAACGGGACTGCAATGGGCTAAGTTTGGGACCATACGGTCTCCACTTCCCCTGTCAATGACCATACGGTCTCCTCTACAGTAATAGGGACCGTATGGTCACAATCATTTGACCGTACGGTCTCCACACGTGGTAGTATGTCCTTATCCTTATCTGCCAGGTGTCACTAAAAGCCAAACAACTTAAAACCTTCGGCCGGGCCTTTCTCAAGACCTGTATGTGATTCAAAAATAGATCTCAGACAGGACTTATGGAGACCATACGATCACCATACAGTGACCGTACGGTCACCATGCAAATCTATATAAGGAGGCCGAATTTTCTCATTTCAACATCAACAATCATCTTTCTCCTCCCCTTCTCTCTCAGTTTAGAGCATTCTAGACCCAAAAAGTTGCCTCTGATAAAGTTGCCTAAAAGTCACCTCTAATACAAGAGAACTGCTCAATTCCGAAGTTCTACTTCCATAAATAGCCCCGCTCCCCAAAGTCCTCACGACACAAATATCGCTCTAAGCATCCCGTCCCGAATATCCTCGATATTCTGGTTGTGCATCCCCACTAAAGTCCTCATGACACAAATCTTCCAACGTCCCGGCTGTCGCCAAAGTCATCTCGGCACATCCAAGTCATCTAAGTAATCCAAGTTACGGTTCCCCCGGAACCACAAAGTCTAAAGTATATCGTTAGGAGTACGTCCCTGACGCCTCTCCGACCCGCGAAGTTCTGTCCGCTCGGCTTCTGAGGGTTTTTACCATGTCACCCAACAGTTTACCGTACAAATACTTCCGCATTTTAATATTTTTGTGTGATAACCATAAATATAAGACAATAATGAATTAGGTTGCATGAACGATCCTCTAGGGCCTAGAATGTCGGAACTAATAAGTTGTATCCACGAATGTATATGAAAACTTTTGTTTTCAAAGGCAATCGGTACATAAGTCGGTTCACACATTTTCTCGGTTGGTCGGGTGGCGACTCTAGTCAAAGAAGGCTAAAGCCGCTATGAGCGTCCGTTTCCGCTCACACCCGCTCACTCTTCTTTTTTTGCGTTTCCTTCTCCACCGAAATATATTTTCCAATTTCGGCGAGGATTGATGAACATTATGTGATTTGCGAGGTTTTATTTTGTGAAATAAAATCCAGATCAATTCCTTTGACATGAAAATCCACTATGTAATTTACTTAAGCTTTAAATTTGCAAGACAACACAAAAAATAATGAAAAAACATATCATGATGTCGTGTGGCACGACCGCATGACATGCTTTTTTGTTGTTTTTTGTGTTGTCAAAGTTGTCGTGCTGTCGTGCCAAGTTTTTTTCACTTTTTTCGATGTCGTGCCGGCACGATAGCACAAGAAGAAAATTGAAATTAAATTTGATGTTTCTTCTTAATCATTTCTTCTAATCTGTTTGTTTTTCCCTTTCTTCTTCGCTTGTTTTTTATATTAGTCATTTCTAGATCTGTCATTCTTCTCTTCCTCATTGCTCGCAATCGTCGCCGTTTAATTGTTGTCGTCGCACTGTGTTTGTCTTTGATTATAGATGAGAAAACGGAAACAATGGAGTAACAGTAATGGAGGGAGGAGTTACGGAAAACAAGAACGAAAGAAGGAAGGAAAGAAGAGGGAAGCCAAGGGGTAGTGGGAAGAGTTATGTGATATTTTCAAATGAGGAGTATTTTTGTCCCAAAACCTTGAACCTGTCTAGTGTGGTAATGGTTAGTCAAACTAGTCTAGAAACGTTTAGACGATGTAACGAGTAGTCTAGTTTAGTAATTATCCCAAAAAAGAAAGCATCTAGAACTTAATTAACAATGTTGTCAGGACCGGCCGGACAACAAATCGGATTTTTCAAGGGTTCGGAGGTCATGCGGTTTAACCAAATAAATCGGAGTGGTAAGACCGAATCACATAATAAACAATTTTATATATATAATTTAAATAATTTTTATGTATGTGTAAAAATATATAAATTTCAATTAAAAAATATTATAAATGTAATTATATTTTAATAAAATAAATATAGATATTTCACTCCAATAAAAACAATAATCCATATTTAACTTAAATGAAAATAACATTAATATATTAATAATACACAGATGATTAAATTTATAAAACTAAATACTTCATAATTAAATACTTCTTCCACGGTTAAGAAAGTTTTGTTTTGTTGCAGGGTAAAGATAATAGGAATAAAATAAATAAAATAAGGGAGCGTTTGTTTCTCCATTTCGCAACTGTTTTTTGTTTTTTCAATCTAAAAATTAGTTAATTTGATGTTTGGTTAGAATTAGAAAAAACTGTCTGTTAAGGTAAGAAACAACTGTTTTTTCGAGAAGCAGCAAAATACTGCTTTTAAAAAAGCAGCTCCTGCTATTATTTTCCATTATTATACTTTGTGTTATTTACATTAATGACAAAAATTTAATATGTCTGAATTAGTCATTTCATATACTAATAACAATAATCAATTATAATTTCACCAAACACTAATAATGAAACAGTAAATCGCAAACAGCAAAATGAAACAGCAAATCACAAACAGGAACAATAAACAACAAACAGAAACAGCAAACTGGAACAGTTGCACCGAACGGACTCATAGGTGTTATTTAGTTGCTTTTTAGTTTTTAAAGTTAATTTGTTTAGTTTAAAAAATTATAATTAAAAAATCGGGTTTTGTCCAGTTCTCGGCTTGACTGCCAGTTCGAGGGTTGAATCTGATTTTATCCGGTATGTTGTGAATTTGAAAACCACTAGTAGCTCAGTTTTTCATTCTGATTCACAGTTCAACTGATCCGACCGGTCGATGATCTAGTCCTGACAACATTAGTGATTAATGATATTTTAAATCTTACAAAATATGAGGAGGATCCTCGCAATTTAAAGAATATAAAGAAAGAGAAGAAAAGAAAACGGTGGCATGAATATGATGCAGTGGCGAATTCAGGATTTGAGATAAGGGGCACATTTTAGTGCACAATTTTTTTTGACATGTAACTCTAGTTCATGAGCGCATGCCTCCCTCGCCCCGAAAAAGTTGACCAAATTTGTTTTTTTCATGTGAAAAGAGTTAAACTTTGTATTATATACGATGTTGTTGGGGTAAATGTAATTTTTTACATTTATTTACATAAAATTATAAGTTAATTTTTTTAGCCTATAGTATTAGTTTTATAGAAATTAAAAAGAGAAGAAAGTAAGGATCATAGAGAAAATAAAACGAAATAAAAAGTGACAAAAGAGAGATTAAAAGAAAGTGGATGTTGACTTGTTCCATACATGAATCAAGTAAAGTTAGTGAATATTAATGGGTTAATTTAATTGGAAATTCATTTTCTCCATTAAACCATTATTTTCTATTACTTGTCATATGAAACATCGGTTTTGATTAAAATTAATTTCACGGAATCTTCATGGGCGGAGCAAGTGTCGAGCGGTGATTTTTTGAAGACGGCGGAAGAAGCACAAAAAGAAGCAAATGCAGGAATTTTCTACACCAAGGTTGAGGCCTACATTCAAGGAAGCACAATCACATTTATCACAATATGGAGGCATGGCAAGTTAGTGGTGTTAAATGTGCGGTTAATGGGTGGAAATTTGAGTGCTCACCAAGCATTTTTCATTTATAAATACCCCCTCCAATCTCTCATTTCAAACCCCGACAAATCAAACGACAAAATCAATACAAAACATATCAAAAGCAAAGTCAATTTTTCTCTCTAGAGCTCTCTAAATTTCGGTCCTTAATTCTTCAAATCTAGACTCGTTCTTGTCAATTTACAGTCCCAATTTGTCCCAGCATTCACGTTTTTCACCTTAAACCTGTCACAAATTCAACCAGATTCACTCCACATGGTCTTTTACTCGACCCCTTTCAAACTCGACATCCGTTGCCATGCATTCCAACACTCGAATACCTAGGTAATGGTGTTGAATGGGTGGAGTTCGTGACACTATTTCCATCCATTCAACACCATTACCAATCGAAGCAAGAAATCAAAGCTCGCTAATTCGGTTTAATTTGACTTTTTGTTCATTTCTAATTTTAGTTATTTATTATCTTTTGTTAATTAACATTGAGCACAATAATACTTTTGTTGAATTTTTGGTTTGTAATCATTTATTTCATTTGTAATTTGACATTATATTGATTAATAAAATTAAATTTTCTAAAGTTTGGTTTTATTTATTGATTTCTTATTTTAAAGTTTTTACAAAGCATTTATTGGTTCATTTTTTAGTCAAAGTTGTATTGACCCCGACTAGGAATCCAAGGGAAACGTTTCTCAATCCTTGCTTTTCCCGTTCAATTGCTTAGTTATTAATCAAGTATCCATATGCAATAGGCGCAACCTTTCATATCTTAAACCGCTCCCTAGAGGGTAGGTTGAAAACCAAATTCTCTGTCACGCACACATTCTTTCCACATGCGAGTCAAGGTTGAACATAAATATTTTTGTTCCTCAAAAATATCGCTAACAGATGCATGTCGACAAATAAATGAGGTAGCAAAGTTGGTAATGTTGTTATGTACTCTTTTTTCAATTCTAATTGGAGTGGGGAACTGAACCCAAGACCTCTTAAATGAGGCAGACCAACATTACCAACTCAGCTACCTCATTCATTTGTCTACTATATACATCCTATATAATACAAAGTTTGTTTTATGCAAGAAAACAAAAAAATCGTCAATTCTTCCATGTTTCCCCGAATCCGCCCTTGATATGATGTCCAACCAACTATACTATCTTTTTTTTCAAAGCAAAACCAACTATACCTATTGATATTGAGAAATTGACACTTGTTCAAAATCAAAATACATAAATAATCCTTTGAATTTGACTCAAAGTTTCTACTGACCCCTCCAATTTTCCAATACTCCTTTCAACTCTTTAAATGCTCACAAATGGCCCCTTAAACTTGGCTCAATGTTGCTACGGACCCTCCAACTTTCGATTGTAACAAATACCCTCTCAAACTTTCTAAATGATAACAAATAACCTAGAATGGTTGAAATTATAGCAAATGTGAGAGTCAAACTCTCATAGATGCGGCAATGACTTTAAAAATTAGGAAAATCAATTAAAATGAAAATGTCAAGATAGATTCAAAATTCAAACTAACGGTTTGAATTGATTTCGGGCCATCTTAATTTTAGGTCTTTTTATTTGTTGATATTTGAGTTTTGGATTGATTTTGGATTTTTTAATTATTGGTTGAAGAGATCAAAGGTTGAATAAGATGGTATTTTTAAGAGAAAAAAATATAGGGATCTTTTACAAAAAAAATTAAGGACATGTTTGCACCAAAAATAATTTTATGCTCAAATGGACGTGATGTTTGGAAAAATTCTTCCATGGTGCTTTTATTCATGAGGGAGACTATGGAGGAAATAATGTTTAAAGGAAATTTTCCTTTGAAAAACCATTTTAGGAAACTTTCCTTGAAAAGAATCTTTAAGGAAACTTTTTTCTCAAAAGTTCATATTTGGAAACTTTCTTGATATGGTTTTCTGATACACCCTTTTCCTCGTCTGATGCACCCTTTTACTTAAAGGAGAGAACCATGAAGTGCACCTAGGGAAAATCACCATCAAATCTAGAATGTGGTGCGCTTGGAGGAAATCATTTGTAGATCTAGAAATGAGGTGCTCTAGGAGGAATCACTTTTAGATATAGAAATGAGGTTCTCTAGGGGGAACCATGAAGGGGATCACTTTTAGATCTAGAAATGAGGTTCTCTAGGGGGAACCATGAAGGGGATCACTTTTAGATCTAGAAATAAGGTACTCCGGGGGGAACCATGAGGTGACCGGTGGGAATCATTTTAGATCTAGAAATGAGGTACTCTGGGGGGGAACCATGAGGTGACCAGTGAGAATCAATTTTAGATCTAGAAATGAGGATTTCTGAGGGGAACCATGGGGTAATCAGTTTTAGATCTAGAAATGAGGTTCACTTGGAGAGATTCAGGAGACCGTTTATTTTATTCGACATGTGATTTTTGTGAGCCAGTTAAAGAGGAGAAAATAAAGTGGGTCCGTTATCAAAGATGCAGAGTCAAATCAGGAGATCATGGGAAGTTGAGATCCACCAAGTAGTGGAGAGCAGTTCTGAACGTGAGTTGATAAGTGACTTAGTGGATGCAAGAAGTTTCCTCCAACGTCTATAAATACAAGAAAGATCGATGAGAAAAGCCCAACCAAATCGCCAATCAAACAAGAGCAAAACTCTAGCAATTTTCTTTAGACTTAAGCAATCCAGTTTCCTTTTTAGACTTTAGCAAATTTCCAATTTCCTTAGTAGATCAGATTCTTTATTTTCAACGTTCAATTTCTTTAGTTGTAATCCTTTTCATCCAATTTCAATACAAGTTCACCAAATTTCCTTCCATTCTAGTTTCAATTTATTATTTTGTTCATCAATCATTTTCTTAAGGTGGTATCGTTTTGATTATAGAACCTTTGGAATTTTAGGTCTCTTTTATTCCGCACAATCGTTTGATATTTTAGAAGTTAAATTAGCGCAATTCAATTCATAGTTTGAGAAACTATAAATCTCTGGCACGCCCGCACACCCCACTAAAAAGAGCCGAAACAGGACCAAATTGAAAACTTTTTTAATCCACTTGTCTCATTTTCTCTCTCTTTCACGTCATCTGCCACGTTAACCAAAAAAGACTGAAAAATAACATTTTTAATTACTTCAAGTGGCAAATAGAACCCAAAAAAAGATTAGGATGAAACTGGCAAAAAGAATTAAGTTCAGGGGATGCAAATACATTTAGCCAAAAAAAAACCATACATCTTCTTACTCCTATCTCAATTCAAAAATCAAATTCTCCATTTAAGAATCAAATTTTCAATTCAAAAAATGAAATTGAAATTGCGCTTATTTTATTTATTTTTTATTTAGGTTGATTTTATTTCTTTTCTAAATCTATGTACGCAATTACGAGAGTTTGAATCACACATTTGATGTCACTACTGTAATTTGAGATTATTTGTTAGCATTTAGAAAGTTAGAGGGCGTTTTTTTCACAACCAAAAGTTGAAAGAGAGAGTCAGTAGCCAAGTTTAGGGTATTATTTGTTAACATTTAAAAAATTAAAGATGATATTTATTAGTATTTAAAAAATAAAAAAATTATTTATTACAATTGAAAGTTGAAGAGATTGATAAAAAGTTCATAAAGTAATTTAGGGGAGGGATCAAGTGTGACAATGTCATTTGGAGTGACAACTTTTATGGTGCGACAATGAGGACAATTTAGTAATTGACTAGGGGAAGGTGGCAAACTTGTAAATATATAGAAAAACTTTACACGCATGAAAAAAGGAGGAAAAGAAAGGTGATGTCAGCGCTGATGTCATCACAGGAGGGAGAAAAAAGTTTTATTTCTTTTATTTAAAATACATTTTCCCGATGATCCCGAACTCGGTTTTCGAAAAATTTTATACCGTTGGATTCGTATTAATTAGCCGGTCATTTTGAGATCCATTGAGTTCAAATAAAAACGATTTTTTTTCAAATTTCTTTGATTTTTATCCATTTAATCACTTTCATAATTTATTGGGACCAAATTGTGCGGAATTTGGATTTAGTCCGAGAATTAAAGTTTCTTAGAATTACAATATACATTTTCTGGAATTTTTCCAGAATTTTCTTAGCAATTTTTGAATGTTTTTATCAATATTTCTACAATTCAAGACGGTTTATAAAAAGAAAAAAGGTGACATGTTATGTCTGTATCTCTCTAATATTCCAAAATCAGATCCTAAATCTCTCAAAAGAAAACTATAATCCAAAAAACATGTTGATATCAGAATACACTAATATTCCAAACAAAACATGCGGATATTCCAAAAGTCATTACCAAATATTCCAAAAGTCATAACCAAATATTCCTCAAAATGAAAAAAAAATCATTTTTATTTGACCACAATGGATCTCAAATCGTTGATAAGTTTTGGAATATCGTACTATGCCTTTTGGAATATTTTGGTCTACATTTTGGAATATTCCAAAATGAAAAAAATTGTTTTTATTTGACCACAATGAATCTCAAATCGTTTTTGTTTGTGTTTTTTGTTTTTTTTATTATACCCTAGGTAGTCTCGTATCAACCCGTCGTGTTTAGGAGTGTTTTTTGTTTTTTTATTATACCCTAGGCATTATCGTATCAACCCGTCGTGTTTAGGAGTTTTTTTTCTTTTATGTGATTTTATGTTATGTTTGGAATATGGTAGTATGCGTTTTGGAATATTGTACTATGCCTTTTGGAATATTTTGGTCTGTATTTTGGAATATTCAAAAAATAAAATCGTTTTTATTTGACCACAATAGATTTCAAAATGACCGGCTAATTAATACGAGTCCAACGATATAAAAATTTTCGAAAATCGAGTTCGAGATCATCAGGAAAATGTATTTTAAAGAAAAAAAAATAAAAGATTTTTCTCTCTCCTGTGATGACATCAGTGCTGACATCATCAGCCCCCTTCCCTCACCATACACGTGTATGTCCCTCATATTATGTCATCTTTTTTCATTTAATTACACAATTGACATCTGTTGTCACACATTAAAATCCTTGTCACACCACCTCAAAAGTGTTATACCTAAACCCCTCCCAAGTAATTTATATATTTTGTTTGAATTCTTTCTTGTTGCTCGATTTCGACGTTTCCTTTCTTTAAAATAAAATAAAATAAAATTGTTCCTTGCCAGCTTATCATGTTTTTGTTTTTCAACATTAAAAGATATTGATTTGTCAAATATCATATGATCTTGTTTGTCACCAATCATGCGAGGTTGATTTATTTATATTTTGGACCATTGTTTAATTCATAGGCTCAGCCTCACACTCTTTAATCCGTGGGGTCTATTTGGAAACTCAATTCTACTTGGATAACAATATCCCAAATTTAGTAGAATTTCGTAACGAATGAACCCTAAAAAATAATTTGGTCAAATTATAAAATAAAATTTTTGTAATTTCACTAACCAATGAACCCTTAAAATTAATTTGGTCAAATTATAAAATAAAATTCTTGTAATTTCACTAACCAATGAACTGTTAAAATTAATTACTGTTAAAATTAATTTGGTCAAATTATAAAATAAAATTCTTGTAATTTCACTATTAATGCTAGATCATTATTGGTGGTTTGTTTCATTAAAGGAGGATTGAGGTTTTCTTCGATTTGCAAAAGATAAATTTTTACTTAACACTGTAAAAGTAAGTGACAACTAACAATTTTAATATAGAAATTTCAAAATTAAAGTTGTGCACATCAGTTACTATAAAATTAAGATAAAAAAATTATTTAGGCACTGATATATTTTAAATTTGTATATTTAGCTACACACCTTTTATTTGGTCATATTTTGGCCACTGAATTATCAATTTAGGGAAATTTCATCTATTTCAAGGAAGACAAATCATACTAAAACTAAAATTTGCAAAATAATACAAATTTAAAATGTCAATTAACAAAATAAGGGTGAAATTTCACCAAATTACAAAAGTGGATGATCAGATGTGACAAAATAAAAGGTTAGTGACCAAAAACACAAATTTGAAATAGTGTAAAAGGAAGCAATTATATTGTCAATGAGACAACCAATAACAAAATCAAATTCGTAAAGTAAAGTAATAACGAAAATGTTGGAATTGAAATGAATATTCACATAATGTAAATAAAAGTAATCGAAGTAGCTTGACTTGAATCGAAATGTCGCGTTGAAATGTTGATTGAATGCTCGAGAAATCGTGGATCCGATAATGTGGAAAATTGATGAACATGATTAGTTATATTTAGTTGGGAACTTACACTACCAACAAAATAATTCGAACACAAGTGAAAATATAAAAGCTGCTTTCTTATCAGCTAAAATCCAACTTCAAAAAGAAGAAAGAATATATATACGTAAAATTATTATAGGTAGGAATAGAATATTATTGTACTGCCAACAATTTAGTTTTGCAAAAAGCAACAAAAATTGTTGACGTATCCTTCATATGCCTTTTGATCTCCATAATCTTCTCATTACGTAAGGCTGGCTATATATGCTCTACCTAAACTACACAAAATTATCTTTACTTTCTTTTTTTTTGAAGGAAAAAGAAAAAGAGAGCTAGCGTTTGTTGTACAAGAAATATATTTTGGATATAAGTATTTATTGGTGTTTGCCTATAAGATCAAAAAATATGTTTCAGTGATCGATGGTGTTCATGGAAACAAAGTTTCAATTTTAGATTAATGTCTAACTTTATAGAAAAAATTATCACATTTTCTTCCACTTTCATATATTTTCTTTTTTTGACTAACTCAAATATTAAGATTATAATGAGAATTAAACTGAATTGGATTATATTCAATGAAGGATTACAAAATGAATACAAATCAATTGAAAGAGTTTCTCATTCTCCTTGAAGAAGAAGAAAGAGCCAGCTACCTATTTGTAACAGAAAATAACAACCAGGAGAGAGAATGCTATTGATGATCTAATCCTGATCATTGATCCTGTAATTCAATCAATGGTGTAAAAGATCAATCCGGATGCTGAGCTGTGATTGGCTAATAATGATGTGAGCTGTAAAAAAGAAAAAGAAGGACAGAAAATGAAAAGTGGGGAAAAGAGATAACGGCTATTTTGGGAATATGAACTTATGACCCTCCCTCAAGCGAAGCAGAGTATGGATTGGAAAGGCTGAGCTTGGAAATAAGATAGGCAAATTGGGGACTGTGTTGAGGTTTTGTGAAAAGGTCAGCAATTTGAAGAGCGGATGGAATAGGCATGAGGCGAATGAGACCAGAGATAACGCGTTCACGAATCACATGACAATCAATGTCAATGTGTTTCGTACGCTCGTGAAAGACAGGGTTTTGAGCAATATGCATTGCAGAAGAATTATCACAGAAAAGAAGCATAGATTGAGGATGAGTGATGTGAATATCACGGAAAAGATAAGAAATCCATTGAAGCTCACAAGAAACAGAAGCCATAGCTTGATACTCTGCCTCTGATGAAGAACGAGAGACAGTGCTCTGTTTCTTAGAACGCCAAGAGATGAGGGATTTTCCTATGAAAACAGCATAACCGGTGATAGAACGACGAGTTTCAGGACAGGTAGCCCAATCAGAATCAAAAAAAGCTTGAATCTGGAAAGCACTATCATGAAAGAAGAGAAGACCAAGACCTGGTGCTCGTTTAAGATATCGCAAGACTCTGTAAGCTTTAGTTAAGTCATCAGAAGTAGGAGCACTAAGCTTTTGAGACAAATGGTTAACTATGTTGGCTATCTCAGGTCGAGTATGAGTAACATAAAGAAGCTTGCCAATCAACTGGCGATAAGAGGTGATGTCAGATAACTGAATGAGATTTGGAGATGCTTTGGCATTAGGTACAGCGGGTGTAGAAGCAGGTTTACAGCCAAGGAGATCATGTTCTGCTAAAAGCTCAAGGATATATTTCCTTTGACACATATGAATGCCAGTTTGAGTACGAGCAAACTCAAAACCAAGAAAATACTTCAAACATCCCAGATCCTTGATGCTGAAGTTGACATGAAGATAATTTTTCGTATCAGTAATAGCCTGTGAACAATTTCCAGCAAGAATAACATCATCAACATAAACCAATAAGGCTGTGAAGGTAGTTGCATCCCTTTTGACAAACAAAGATGGATCTGATGGTGCTTGAACATAACCAAAGTGTTTGATTGATGTAGTCAATTTCAAATTCCACTGTCTACCTGCCTGCCTCAACCCATATAGGGATTTTCTTAATCTGCAAACTTTGCCTGGATACAGATCTTGTGTGCCTGGTGGAAGAGACATGTAAACCTCTTCATCCAAATCTCCATGTAAGTAAGCATTATTGATGTCTAATTGCTCTACTTCCCAATTTTGAATTGCTGCTAGAGCCAATAGAACCCTGATTGTTGTAAATTTAGCAACAGGAGCAAAAGTCTCCTTAAAATCAACTCCCTCCCTTTGTGTGAAGCCCTTAGCCACTAATCTGGCTTTGTACTTATCAATACTCCCATCTGAGTGATACTTGATCCTGTATACCCACTTGCAACCAATGCACTTGTATCCCGGAGGTAAGTCAACTATCTCCCATGTGGCATTTGAATCAAGTGCTTGCAATTATTGCTGCATAGCTGCTTGCCATTTTGGATCTTTGGATGCCTGAAAGTAGTTTTTGGGTTCTGATTGACAGGTAATGGCAATAGAAAAGGCTTGTTTAGAGGTAGATAAGTGTTTATAGGATAGTATTTTGTGAAGGGAATGAGGTGTATTTGGTAAAGGAGGAGGTGTTTTGAGAATGAGCAATGAAGTGTGATAATCCTGTAAATAACCAGGCACTTGTTTTGCTCTTGTAGATCTTCTGGTGTTTGTGTCAATGGGAGTAGTATTGTTTTCATCAGGAGAAGAAGAATCAACATCATGTTCTTCTTGAACATGTGGAGTAGGTACAATAATGGGATCTGTCTGCTCCTCATCATCAATAAAATCTTCATCCTCATCTTCTGGAATAACAGAATGAAGGATGTCCAGCTCTTCATCACTACAGCTGCAATTTCGAGCTAGTGATGTCTCAGACATATGATAATAAATCTTCATGGAAAATGACATTCCTGGAAAGAAAAACAGCATTTGTTTTGAAATCTAAGAGTTTATAACCCTTAGTACGTCTGATAACCAATGAAAACACATTTCAGTGCCCTGTCACTCAATTTTGTTTTGCCTCTATCAAGTGTGGATGCATATGCTAAACATCCAAACACTTTCAAATTTTGCAGGTCTGGCTTTTGATCAAACAATTTGGAGTAAGGAGTTTGATTCTTGATGGCTGAAGAAGGCAATCTGTTCATGATAAAAACTGCATGAGAAACAGCAAAAGGCCAGAAAACTTTTGACATTTTACTCTGCAGTAGTAAAGCCCTGGTAACATTCATGATATCTTGATGCTTTCTTTCTACAATACCATTCTGCTGTGGTGTTTCTGGACATGACCTTTGATGTATCATTCCATTTTGTGCATAAAACTCCTTCATCTGAAACTCTAAGCCATTATCAGATCTTACTATCTTGATTTGCTTCTGAAACTGTGTTTTTGCATACAAACAGAACTGCTGCAATAAGTTTCTAGTTTCTGACTTAAGCTTCATTAGTGCAACCCACACAAATCTGCTATAATCATCTACTATGGTCAAGAAGTAATGATGATCTGTAAATGAGTCTTTGATAGGTCCCCAAATGTCAACATGTATTAGATCAAAAGCTGCTACAGAACTTGTTACACTTAATGAATAAGGCAACTTCTTTTGTTTAGCTAAATGACATACATCACAAGGATTAGGATGACTGAAATTAAATTTGCAGGAAGGAAATAACATTTCTATCTGCTTGAGTCTCTTGCTTGATGGATGACCAAGTCTTTTATGCCAAATATGGGAATATGCATTTGTTACTGCCATAACTCTTTGATATGCTTGCCTCTCATCTACCAGGTAGTATAGACCTCCCTCTTCCTTAGCATAACCAATCACCTCCTGACTTATACGATCCTGAATTTTGCAGCACTCACTTGTTACAACAATGCACATGTCATTTGCAGCAGTCAACTTACTAGTAGATATTAAGTTGTATTGGAATAAAGGCACATATAACACATTGTGTAAAATCAACTGTGGCTTGATAACTACTGTACCAATGAGAGAAACTTTCACTGAAGTTCCATTAGGTAACTGCACACTACATCCCTCAACATTTTTATATGAATGAAAGAGAGCTAGATCACAGGCAACATGATCAGTTGCACCTGTATCTATTATCCAGGATTGATTAGGCAAATGTTCAGTAGTAGTGTTGAGAATAATACCAGTATAGTTGATCTTAGTGCTGACATTAGCTATATTACTCTGCTTTGAGGAGCTGCTACTTGATGATTGATTTTGTGGAATCAACTGCATCAGATGCTGATATTGCTCTTTTGTTAGTGTAAACTGTTGCTGCTCTCTCTTGTGATGCATAATAGAATCAATTTCATCATCACTATCATTGTAACAATTCTCACTGGATTGACAATGCATATTATTCACTCTAGGATTGGATCTATTTTGGTTTTTAGGTTTGTAAGGGTAATTTGGAGGGTAGCCATGTTTTTTGAAACAAATGTCTTCAGTGTGACCTTGCTTATCACAATAGGTGCATATGGATGTATTTTTGGACTTCTTATAGGATCCTGATCTGTTTTGATTCCTATTTTGGCTATTTGGCTGATAATTTTGGTTGTTTTGGCTGTTTGATTGGAAATTTTGGCTGTTTGGTTGGAAATTTTGGTTGTTTGATTGGAAATTTACAGAGCCTGCAAATGCATGACTATCTGTATTGATTTGGACTCTGGCTGCAAAATTCATTTGTGTTTCATATTGGATAGCAAGTGAAAATACTTTATTCATCTCAGGTAATGGAGTCATAAGAAAAATTTGAGAACAAACCACAGAGAATTTCTCATTTAATCCTTGAAGGAAGGTAATTACCTGATCTGTCTCATATTGATTTCATATAGACTTAATCACACCACAGCTGCAAGCTGGGTTACAATCGCACTTAGGTAGAGGCCTGATGTTCAAAAACTCATCATATAGGATTTTTAAACTTGTGTAATACTCTGTGATTCCCAGATTTCCTTGCCTGAAGGTGTTGATCTCTCTCTTAAGCTCTGAAATCCTAAGGGTGCTGCCCTGAGTGTAACGAGCCTTGAGATCCTCCCAAATATCACTTGCATTCTCGATCCATACAACTGACAAAGCTATCGATTCAGAAACAGCTCGCTTGATCCATGATACGATCATATTGTTACATCGCAGCCAAACAGAGTGCAATGGATCTTCCCTCTCCGGAAGCGGCAAGGATCCATCAACAAACATGAACTTATTCTTTGACATCAATGCTACTTTCATAACTCGAGCCCATTGATGATAATTTGAACCGATCAAAACATGAGATACCAGTGACAGTGCTGGTGACTCATTCGGTGACAGGAAATAAGGACTTCCAATTTGATCTTCGGGCATATGTCTCGCCATTGATGACGATTAAGCGGAAAAGCGCTATGATACCATATTAAGATTATAATGAGAATTAAACTGAATTGGATTATATTCAATGAAGGATTATAAAATGAATACAAATCAATTGAAAGAGTTTCTCATTCTCCTTGAAGAAGAAGAAAGAGCCAGCTACCTATTTGTAACAGAAAATAACAACCAGGAGAGAGAATGCTATTGATAATCTAATCCTGATCATTGATCCTGTAATTCAATCAATGGTGTAAAAGATCAATCCGGATGCTGAGCTGTGATTGGCTAATAATGATGTGAGCTGTAAAAAAGAAAAAGAAGGACAAAAAAGGAAAAGTGGGGAAAAGACATAACGGCTATTTTGGGAATATGAACTTATGATCAAACTTTAGATATATGTATTGAAAATAAAGTTTCAAGAAGTTTCAAGTTAGTTCTTTTAAAAAGGTTAAGATATTTTTTTCCATTTGCATATATTTTCTTTTTTGATTAAAGGTGTGTTTTTTTTTATGATTTATTAGTAATTTATTTCAGTTTAGTTTAGTTTAATTTAGTGCAATATATAATTTCACTTCAATAAATATAGTTCAGTTCAACAATTTTCATTTCAGTTCAATTTGATAATTTCAGTCATAAAAAATATAGTCTAAATCAAAACTTTAGATATAAAAGATTTTTAATGGCAGAATTTACATATTCTAACTCATCACTGCAAAGTTCTAAGAAAAATAACATTGAAGATATTTTTCTGCTCAATAGTCAATGGCAGGAAAAAGGCATAAACTTATAAATAAATATGAAATTATTCAAACTAGTTAAATGCCCGCTCTTGTGTGGGTTATGAAATATTATTTTACTTTTGAGTATATTAATTTTTAAAAAATAAGTAGTTGTCTTTATTTACCTATCGGGTTAAATATTAGGTGTAGGCTATGGTTACTTTGAAGTAATCATTACTTCGCCTTTATCACCATTGGATCAAAATTCACTACCCTTATCTAATGGTGATAGTGGACAAAGTAATGGTTACTTTGTAAAAAACAAAGTAAACATAGAAAAACTCTAAATATTATATTTTTCTTTTCTTTTTTATTATTGGTCTTCTGCACATTGCATTTTTTTTTGTAGTTAGTGAGTATTTATTATATTGTTTATGGTATGTTATATTTTTTGAATTAAATTTTGGTATTGTAAAACTTACAAATTTATTGTAGTTCTTCGAGAGTTTTATTGTAAAAAATACTAGAAGATATCCTCGCTCCACTTTTGAAAAAATAATAATTTAAAAATTATTTAGATAATTTAACAACAATAATATAAGGCAAAGATAAAGTAACTCAATAAATAATCTTAAATTATATTGATAAAAAAGCAATAGTAGAATTCTTTAAATTAGAAAACTATTGGAACTTATAAAGCATGAAGTTCTGGATAAGGATTCCAAACTCGATAAATGTAAAAAATCTAAAAAAATAAAAAAAATAAAAAAATCTGAAAACAATAATAACCTCATAATTTTTCAAAAGACCCTTTTAAATGCCGTGAAAATCATAAATTAATAATTTTAGAAAATAAAAAAAATAATAATAATTACAATTTAGTAAAAATATGACTCTAAATTGTTTGTTTTACTTGTCTTATTTCAAAGATCAAAATTTAGTTAAGAGTCCATTTCTAAATTTTTATTGCATCAGTTATGGCATTATGTTTTGAAATTCTGTGAATAGTTTTAAGTGCTACGTTTACCTCTTATATTCTTAAAAGAAAAATTACTTGGATCTCCAAATATAAGAAAGTTTAAAACAAACTTAATAAGAAAATGACAAATGAAAATAAGACACATAAGTAATCATTTGGATTGAAGAGAACACCACAAAAACTATATAGATACTTGAAAACTGAGTTCTGAATTGATAAAAAATTCAGTAGATTTCCAAGTAAGACCTTCATAAAATAGCAGACTGAGATGATTTACTTTCTATGGAAACTTTTGTTGTTGAGTCTCTCATGCATATGAGCATAAAATAGCATCTTAAATTGCATTAAACATCCAACCTAGTCCAAAATACCACGCTTGGGTCCTGCATGGAGATGAACTTCCCTTCATTCTTGCATCATACACTTGGAGATTAATAGGATTAAGATCTTTTATTTTTAGATACCTGATAAATCTCTTCGGCACATACTGCACAAAAGGACGCAAGATGAGCTAAATCTAAGCTTATTTCAATGTCAAAATTGAAAATCTCCATTGCCATATCTCATAGAAAGTTTACTGTTTTAGTGACTATTAGATGCAGTTAACACCATAAAAGAGAGGGATTCTTAGGCATGTATGCCTTTGCCAAATTAACAATTACATTTCATGCCATCTTTCTCCACTTCTTTTCAATAGAAAAGGTGTTACAATTAGCTTCAAACAACATGTACTTGTTGGAAAGATTTGTTCATAATATGACTGCTTAACTAACCTTTGCTCAATTTTTCCATAATTATTGAGATTTTATCAAAAGCATTAAATTCAAGCCTATTTTCTTGTTGCAAACTTAGACCTGTGTTGACTGCATCCAATTCAAATTTAATATTTACCTCTATACCATCACCCTGCAAATAAAATCAAACCAAATCATAGGTTACTCTCATGTATAAAACAACCAAAACCTTGAATAAACAGCGAAATAAACCATATATACTTGAGAGAGTTTGTAGAAGTTGTATATATCATCAACATATTCAACCACAGCCTCATTGCTCAAATCACCATTATCTATATTCATCTCTAAATTGAAAAGGTTTCAGAAGTGAGGAGATGAGAATTGGTGAGAGTAAACAATGATAAGGATGCAAGAATCCAAGGCTATCAGCTAAATTGTAAAAACAGAACCAACCTTGTAGATGTAAAAAACAACGAATAGACAATTTCAAGAAACGTATACGAACTGTAAGAAATTTACTTCCAGTTTAACTGCTCAATTGAACAAATCAGTATCCTTAGTTCTTCACACATGAATACAAAAAATCATCCAATACAATTATCAGAAATAAAGCAAATTCAAGCAATCTTCACATGTCAACCTAAATCAGAACAAGTAAAGGGAAAAAAAATACAAATGATAAGGATAAAAGCACATTGTGAACATGAAAAGGAAAATTTCAAGAAATATTCTTACATATATATGGTGACCTACAAACCCAATTCAGTGAAGCCCCATATTGATGCCTGTCAAATAGAATCAAATAATCCAAATATTAGATTAGTGAGATATAGCTTCTAGTACATAGTTAACTATAGTAATTGAAGATTTTAATTACCATACCTTTTGGAGATAATGGCTCAGCAAAGGAACATCCTTCATCTATATCTATATCTACCGAAGCAAACTAAGCTAATCCATTACATATACGAACTAAAATCAAAGCACATGAATATAACATCCAAACATAAAAAATAATCTAAAAGTAGAAAACTTAACAAAATTTGGAAAAAAGAAGAGTCAGATCTAAAGGGACTGTTGAAGAAGTGACACAACAGAGAAATAATGGAGTGAGAGCACATACAAACTAAAGGAACATAGAGAAAAGAAAGAAAGTAGCAGTAGATTAAGAAAAACAGAGAGTGCAAGAAATAAAGAACCGAAAAAATGACATTGAGTGGAAGCTGTGTCTGAGAATTGTTTCAATTTAAAAGTATCTATATAGATTTTCAGCTTGACTTTTACCATTGATTTCTTCGTCTGTGATTAATATTTTCATTCCATGTCTTGTTGTTGCTCTGGATATATATGACGACGTATAATTGACCGTGGCTAAGAAACTTTTTTTAAAAAAAAAAAATGCAGACATATTCCAAAGATTGACCTAGACTTTTGTTTACATATTATCTCAAAAAAATACCAAACATATATTATTTTAGGCTTTAAGGTTGAAAGTTCATCTATACTAATATATTAGCTTAAAAACAAATTACAAATATCTTCGTTAATTGATTATGTTTGAATTTTTGTGGCAATATCTAATATAAGCTGGTTACCTCTTAGAAGTAAAATTCTTTGTAATACTTGTTAAACTTACTTCATGCTAGAATAAGATGATTATAGATTGATAGTCTAAAGACATTCATTAATAAAAAATAAGAGAAAGCTTTCTGCTAATATTGCCATCAATATAACTGAAAAAAATTAAATATGGTAAAATTGGCCAAAGCCTTTTTATATCTCCTTCATTATTTGTATATGGCAGATTATCACCAATTTTATGAATTACATAGAAAAGTAATGGATACACGATATGTTTAATTAACTTTATTTAAATCCGACTAAAAACATTGCAATAAAGAGTAAAACTCCATCAAATTGAAAAATCACTGAACTACATGAATTTAAATAATCATACCTAAGTTTTCTATAAGACTCGCTTAAAAGGAGTTAACAAAGGACAACAACAATCCATTACTGAAATGGATTATGTGTACTGATCACTGAGCTTATAGTATAGACTCCTTTCCTCTCGTTGAAACAAATTAATTACATTTCTACAAATTGCATCAATAATCTGATGTGATATGCCAAAATCAAATCAGAAGCCAATATGCTTCTCATATTGGGCCACTCTATGAGACATATAGAAGAAGATGGAGGCGAGAATGATTGAGACAAAAATAGAAGTTGGCAAATATTTTTAAGTTGCAAATATTTCTATATGGCTGATGGAAACATTTTTGAAGTGTATGGATGGCAAAATGCCGCAACCAGTGTTGCGGATGGTTGCAAATCGATGAACAAGGCACTTGAAACAATCATGTCGGGAGTTCCACATCGTAACTGCTCGTGGCGCTTAATGAAGAATGCAAAGACCAATGGAATTAAAAAAGAAGTTCGCACTGCTTTAAGCGAGTTAGTTTACAGGTACTAATGTTACTTTTGGTTTTAAGATTGTAATCGTTCGAGCATTTTACATGTAGTTACTAATTTCTATTGGCTATTCCACGTATGAATAGGTACTTCAACTAATGCGAATGAGAGGAGAACTGGAATAACATGTCAGCCGAACACAACTTGTTACGCAATTCATGGATACAGTCGCAATACCATAACAGAAAACAGTGGGCAGAGACCTTTCTTCGACATCATTTCTTTGCCGGTCATACAGCGACTATTAGATGTGAGTCCATCAATTCATTTTTTTAAATAAAAATTGGAATCCAACTTACCATTGTGGATGGTTTTCAAATACTTTGATGGGGCATTATCACAGATAGAATACGCGGAGATGGAAGAGAACTTCAAAAGTAATATGACTGAACCATCGCCGGGCCAAACCTCATTGTCGTCTGTGGAGCAAGAAGTTGCTTCACTTTTCACGAGGGAGATTTATTTGAAGATAAAAAAGCAGATGTGTCGTCAAGAGAAATATATTGTCACCGTAGACAGTAATATGATTGCAAATGCAGAGGTTTGTAAACTAAAAATTGTTGGTGGTCTACTCAGACACACTATTATGATTACCGATGATCGTAAAACTGTGAAATGTACTTGCTTGTATTTTGAGTCAAAGGGATATCCTTGCAGACATATATTCGTCTCTATGAAGAATCTAGAGATTTTGAGCCTGCCAGTCTGTTTGGTAAATCGCCATTGGCTAAAAGGATTTTGAATATTTAAATATCGACAATGAGAGAATTGTGACTCATCCTCAAGCATCTCAAACTTGGAGGTAGGACACTATATCAAAACAAGTCGGGATAACAGCTTACCTTGCTTCATTGTTGCATGAAGCATTTGAAAAGGCAATGGGACGTTTATTCGAGTTGAACACCGAGTTGGTGAACATTTCACCAGACATCCAGTCGGACGATCATTACAATGTTCAAAGATCCAATGAAGCTGTTGTTATGGAGCCCAAGCATAGCATAACAAAGGGCCGACTAACTTTTGCAACGGCGGCGAAAGCAAAGCAGATGGCAAGTGCGTCAAATACACAGCTCTATGATACAAACAAGAGGAAAAGGAGACCCCGCAACCCGCTGTAAACATTGCCTTCAAACTAGTCATGACAAGAGGAATTGTAAACAAAATAAAAAAGATGCAAACACGGCTAGGGAAGAGGAATCCAAAGAGGAGGACTACTGACTTAAAATCATGCTAGTTTAAGTTGCCAAGTTTAATTCTTATTTGCAGTTTTTGGAGTGTTAGTATTTTAGTCGATGATGCATGTTATTATTTTGTTTTTGGGATTTTAGTCTTGTATGGCACCCTAGCTTTGTTTAAATGATTCATATAACTGAGGATTTTGGTTTGTTAAAGTCTGATGCCTTCTCAAATTAATAATTTAGCATATGTATGAATTAAGTTGAGTATGAGGAACTGCAAATGATTCAAACCATAAGGAGACGGCTTTTGTGTAGAAATTATTATAACATAAGAAGACGACTTAGTGCATAGGGGATTATTATAACATAAGTTGAGTTATATGCATATTAAATAATAAATACAGCATATGAAGACGATCCTTTCAATAATTATAATAGGCTACTAAGATGGCTATTATTATATTATTTAATTTTCAATTTAACAAAAAAAAATTGAAGAATAAAGCGCTGCACGTGACAACTTAAAAAGTCATGTGACATGTTTAGTGGAACGACGTCGCTTTGGTGTTTAGCATCAGACGTCTTATTATGTTATTTAATTTTCAATTTAACAAAAAAAAGTTTGAAGAATAAAGGGTTGCACGTGACAACTTAAAAAGCCACGTGACCTATTGAGGGATATTTTAAAAATGCATCTTTCATGATTCAATCCCGGATCTATTGAACTCCGGCAAGATGCCCACTCAAATTCCAGACTTTTCATGCACGCAGACTGTTATTTAATATACTTTAAAACTCGCTAAACAAGATAAACTTAAACCCTCTCTATTCAAACTAGAAGACCTTCCCCCTCCTTTTGTCCCTATTTAAACTAGAATACCTTACCCCTCCCTTCGTCTCGAAGTTGTCATTCCTGGTAAACAAATTTTTTATCTGTCTGTAATTTTTTTTTACAATTCTTCATAGTTTCCAGTTTTTAACTATTTTCCTTTCGATAATGCAGTTTTGTTAATTGACAGAGTATATATCCTAATATCAGAAGGACGTCAAAGAATCATTCGCTATCTGAAAGGTAAAATCGATTTTAGATTGATTGATGTGTTTACTCAATTCAAATTACTGCCTTTACTGATTTCTATAATATTACATCCCAAAATACATCGAAAAGCCAGCCATGCCTAAAGTTAGGGTTCCTCTGGACAAATACTTGAACATGACCCTTGATGCACTTCAATTTCCAAATTTTGGTTCCGTTACAAAATCGGACGAAAACCAAATGTTCGGTGTGACTCTAAGTTTTATGTATAAGAGAGAAGCTACGCATGCATTGTATCATACCGTGGTTTCTGAGCCAGCAAAGACAAAGTCTGAAGCTCTTTGGGATGCTTCCAAACATGCTATGGATTATTTGAAGGCCAATCAACAATTGATTTACCATGACTAGAGCTTCAAACAAATACAGAGGCTAACTGATTATGCTTGTGAAATTAGTAAATTACAAGTGTTACAAGAGTTTCAGGCTTTGAGAAGGAAGAATATAATGGGTAGAATGAAAAGTAATGGAAATAGAAGACTCCTTAAGAGGATCTCCAACATTGAAAGGATTTAAAATTGCAATAGGGTGTGTTAATTTTGTTTGGCTTGTCTGTTTAGAAGTACTATGTTATGCACACATTTTTTGTTCACAACTCATGTTTAAGAATACTATGATGTTTTTTTATTAAATTTGCTTTATCTTTCCTATATGTTTCATATGCATGTGAGAATGAATTCTGTGTTGTTTCATATTTCCTTAATAATGTTAATACTCAAACTTCTGTTTTCTAACCGAATAAATGAATATCGTGTTCTTCAAACAACTGGACATTTTGACTGACGCGATTAAAGAACTCCGTCTCCAAACTCCAAAGCATGTATTCACTGTTGAAGAAAGTGATCGTACTGATTTCGAACAGAAGTATTTTTGTGAAACTACCTTTTTCTTCAATGAAGAACCGCATGAAAAAAAATTCACTGCCGCAAGTTATGTTTCACCCGATGAAGCACATGAAGACGCTGCAGTGGAATGTCTTAGATATCTCACTTCTAGCAAGGGACTAGAGATTGTGGATTATAATTATGATGACTACATCCGGATGAAAACAAATTTGAACCTTAAGATAACCAAATATAAGGAAGAAGGTGAGGACGAATGTGAAAGATACATAATGAAGCGTGTTGAAATCAAAGAGAGGTTCAAAAAAGCTCATGTTGAACTTGATCATATCAGGGCGATAATGGATGAATAGAGTCGAAGTTGTTTTTTTACTGAACTTTATTATATGGTTTGAAGTTGGTTGTGTATTTCGTATTGACTCTATGTTTCGTACTTGGATAAATAAAATATAGGGTACAAAATACGAAATACACGACCAACTTCAAACCATAGAATAAAGTTCTGGTAAAAAAAACAACTTCGACTCCATTCATCCATTATCGCCCTGATATGATCAAGTTCAAGACGAGCTTTTTTGAAACTCTCTTTGACTTCAGCACGCTTCATTATGTATCTTTCACATTCGTCCTCACCTTCTATCTTATGTTTGGTTATCTTAAGGTTCAAATTTGTTTTCATCCGGATGTAGTTATCATAATTATAATCCACAATCTCTAGTCCCTTGCTAGAAGTGAGATATCTAAGACATTCTACTGCAGCGTCTTCCTGTGCTTCTTCGGGTGAAACATAGCTTGCGATAATAAAATTTTCGCATGCGGTTCTTTATTGAAGAAAATGGTAGTTTCACAAAAATACTTTTGTTCGAAATCAGAACGATCACTTTCTTCAACAGTGAATACATATTTTGGAGTTTAGAGACTGAGTTCTTTAATCGCGTTCGTCAAAATGTTCAGTTGTTTGAAGAACACGATACTCATCTATTCGGTTCGAAAACGGAAGTTTGAGTATTAACATTATTAAGGAAATATGAAACAACATAGAATTCATTCTCACATACATGTGAAACATATAGGAAAGATAAAGCAAATAAAAAAAAACATCATAGTTCTAGGTTTTTTACCAAACTGATCCACTTGCTATAAGCCCATTGCATATATAACCCACTTCATGTTTCACTTATCAAACTAACCATTTTCAAAAAATTTGGACAAAAATACCTCCACCTTTTAAAATTAATGAAACCGTTCAAGCCTTTTGGTTTCCCTCTTGTTTCACTTCTCCTTTCTAACCCGACAATTGTTTCCATTTCATCATCTACTTTCAATCGACGGTGAGAGAGAGGCGAAGTCAGCGAGAGGGTTTGACGTGACGGAAAGAGGTGGAAACTGTTAGTTCTTCCGTTGTGAGAGTAAAATGGTTGAAAGTGGAAGTCAGAAGAAAATACAAAAGGAAGAAGTGGTACCAGAAGAAATTCGAGAAGACAGGTCAAAGAATAAGGTACATTCAACTGTTAGTTCATCCATTGTTGTTCAATTGACATTTTTTAGTAGATCTTTAATGCATGCAACTTTTAGTGATTCCATTGTTTTTAAATTGACATTTTTGTCTGATAGGGATTAAATTTACATTGTTGTTCTATGGTCTTGTGGGAATTTTTTGATTTTGTTTTGGGCAAGAGAGCAATTGCATATATATGTTGTCGTTTTGATGTTCATTGTTGTATGTTTGCGTATTTAGTAAAAGAGCACGTACATAATGCATATTTCTCACTGTCGTGCTTCGTTTTTTAATTTGTGCTTCGATATTGGGTAAAATACAAAAAATAGCAGGCAACTTGTATTTTTGTTTTGCTGTTGTTTTTCAATATGTCCTGAGTATTTGGGTAAAGAGCATACACATAGGTGATGTCGTTATTCGTTCTGTCGTGATGGCTTGTTGTCGTTTTGTCGTGCATAATTTCTGTTTATCTTTTGTAGAATGATAAAAGAAGGAAGGTGGCATCATACTTCTTGTATGAATCATGTATTGGTTCGGAAGCACATGTAATAATGCGTTGTTCAACAAACGTCGGGGTTACGATTGAAAAACATTTGACCAACAGACAAAAGAAAAAGTTGAAGAAGACATGTTTTGGACAGTTTTTGGGCATGGAGTGTCTAACTTTTCTGGAAGCATAGTCCATAGTGTCCTTACAAGAGAAGTCAGCAGAAATGATAAAAGTAAGGTAGAGATGTGGTTTAATATTGGAGGGACTGATGTGAAATTTGGGGAATGGTCATTCGGGTTACTTAGTGGGCTGAGGTTTGGAGATTATGCAGAATGGAAGCTGAAGATTGCTAAATTAGAGCAGACTCATAGGTTGAAGGATAATTTTTTCTCGGGCTCGAAGGCAATTAAGAACAATATGTTGAAGGATGTTATTGAAGAGGTGAATTGGGAGGAGGAAGAAGATGATGATGATGCAGTGGGAATGGCCATGGTATTCTTTGTTTCTCAAACTATTTTTGATAACACTGTCAGAAGGAATATAAAGGATTGGATGGTAGAGCTCGCATACCGACATGAATTATTTAGTGCCTTCCCGTGGGGTGTGTTTGTGTTGAAGAAGTTAATAAAGTTGATGAAGAATGGTGTTAAAGAAAGGCAGACAGCGTGTTAATCAAATATAGCAGGCGAGAGATAACGCGTGTCTTATCAACTGTTAGGTTTCCCACCAGCTTTCCTGGTATAATATGTTGGATATATCTTGTTGTTTTACATAATTTATTAATCTATAATAGTTTGTAAATGTTAGTTTTGCATTGCTATGTTAGGCTTGGATTTTCGAAATATATAAGGACTACCAGGAGCATTTCAGATATAGAGAACATATCCTGCCAAGGTTTCATAGGTGGCACCTGAAACAGATAGTTAACTCTTCAATTGCTAATGACATAACACATGTAACAATCTAAATTCAAATTTTTAACATCACGCCAGCACGACAGAACGCCAACACGACACAATATATTACTAACATTTGTTCTGTGTTTCAGGCTGTTGGAGAACCAGACAAAAGAGTACTAAAAAGTGAAGTAAGAGAGAATGATTCTTGGTATCTTCCCTACCTGAAGAGGTATCTGTCTGGTAAAACAGATACATTGTTGTCTGTCTTGTACAAGGAATGCAAAAAGGAAGGAGTAGAGGTAGATGAAGATGAAGAGGATGATGATGAGGATGATGATGAAGGGGAATATGAAGGTAAAGATGAAGAGAAAGGGGAAAGAAATGGTGATGAAGATGCAGATGCTGATGGGGAGGAAAGGAAAAGTGAAGAGAAAGAGGGAGAAGATCAAGATTCTCCTATTGGTGAAACCCTTAAGGATTTTTTAATTTCGGTCAGATCAAAGAAAAAGCAGAAGGATGAAGGGGTTGAGAAGGACACATTTCTTAAGCAAGCTGAGATATTTCATAATAACATAGTGGAATTGGAAAATAGATTGAATTCCAAATTAAATGGTCTATCCGATCGTGTTTCTGTATACTATCCCTTTCACAGTCTTCATATCCTGATCAAGTATCGAGACACGATAGGATAGACCACTTAATTTGGAATTCAATCTATTTTCCAATTCCACTATGATATTATGAAATATCTCAGCTTGCTTAAGAAATGTCTCCTTCTCAACCCCTTCATCCTTATGCTTCTTCTTTGATCTGACCGAAATTAAAAATTCCTTAAGGGTTTTACCAATAGGAGAATCTTGATCTTCTCCCTCTTTCTCTTCACTTTTCCTTTCCTCCCCATCAGCATCTGCATCTTCATCACCATTTCTTTCCCCTTTCTCTTCATCTTCACCTTCATATTCCCCTTCATCTTCCCCTTCATCATCATCCTCATTCTCATCCTCTTCATCTTCATCTACCTCTACTCCTTCCTTTTTACATTCCTCGTACAAGACCGACAACAATGTATTTCTTTTACCAGACAGATACCTCTTCAAGTAAGGAAGATACCAAGAATCATTCTCTCTTACTTCACTTTCCAGTACTCTTTTGTCTGGTTCTCCAGCAGCCTGAAACACAGAACAAATGTTAGTAATATATTGTGTCGTGCTGGCGTGATGTTAAAAGTTTGAATTTAGATTGTTACATGTGATATGTCATTAGCAATTGAAGAGTTAACTCTCTGTTTCAGGTGCCACCTATGAAACCTTGGCAGGATATGTTCTCTATATCTGAAATGCTCCTGGTAGTCCTTACATATTTTGACAATCCAAGCTTGACATAGCAATGCAAAACCAACATTTACTAAGTATTATAGATTAATAAATTATGTAAAACAACAAGATATATCCAGTATATTATACCAGGAAAGGTGGTGGGAAACCTAACAGTTGATAAGACATGTGTTCTCTCTCACCTGCTATATTTGATTACACGTTGTCTGCCTTTCTTTAACACCATTCTTCATCGACTTTATTAACTTCTTCAACGCAAACACACCCCACGGGAAGGCACTAAATAATTCACGCCGGTCTGCGAGCTCTACCATCCAATCCTTTATATTCCTT